>CP119954.1:0-579550 GCA_029542985.1 Malassezia brasiliensis
CCTAATCCTAATCCTAATCCTAATCCTAATCCTAATCCTAATCCTAATCCTAATCCTAATCCTAATCCTAATCCTAATCCTAATCCTAATCCTAATCCTAATCCTAATCCTAATCCTAATCCTAATCCTAATCCTAATCCTAATCCTAATCCTAATCCTAATCCTAATCCTAATCCTAATCCTACCAGTTGTCTCAACCCTACCAACAGCTTGGCATCCCCATACAAAAGGGAAATCCGACACTAGAAGGAAATTTGCTCCATTCACAAGCACCTCCTGGCTATTGGGATTCACATAGGACGCCAGGACACGAACAATTACGTCACCACGTTCGACCTGGGGAAAAGGGACGCCTTTAATAGATAGTTTACCCTTTGATTCAACAACAAGCGCCTTGCATTCCTTAGGTGCAGAAGTCATGATGGGTTTCAATGTTGGAGAATTCTACGTCTAGAATCTCACATTTATAGGTTGATGTGGAGTGGAGGGATTTTAATAACCCGTTATCGCCGCGGAGAAACCAGGTGAGATTTGTAATGTTTCAGGATCGAGCAATCGTATTGGAGTTGGCTCGTGCGGCTCAACCGACCCCATCCGAAACAGTCGTATTTTATTCGAGCATGACGACCGACTGTACATCTTTGGGAACAGTGAATACAAATATTTGAAGACATCGGACACGACTATTGAATATCACGGCTATACGGGGCTCGGAACAGATGAGTAATTACCTTGAGTAATGAAAGGAATTCGTTATCTACTATTGAGTATGCCGCAAGTCAGACATCAGATAAAAGTAAGTAGAAAAGGATCTGAGTGAAGGAAAAAAGAAAGCATTATTGAAGGGATCAAAGAGATACAATATCAGTCGCAACTGTGTTGCGCTCGTGACCAGGTTTTAATTTCTCGTGGATGAGGATTTTACAGAAACCTACAAGCTACTCTCAGAATTCTTGTAAGCTTAAAAGAATGATTGAAGAAAAAGTAACTTGCCTGTGTGTATCTATACATGGTTGTTAAGCCATAAGCTCATAACTTCATTCTTGGAGTGTCGACCCCAAAGCGAATGTTCGAAAGAGTGGGTCACTCATGGCATAAAGACGATAGATAGGTTCAAATTCTTTAGGATAACAAAAAAAAAATCCAGTCTATCTCTTGCATGAGTGCTCCGTCATGAGCTGTTCTTGGATATACAATGTTGTTCCTTCATATTTGGGCAAATTATAGGAACTCCACTTGATTTCCGCGTCACCCATGGGCGACCGATCGACGCAAACATCTCTTCTAGTATCCTAGACATGTTTACGCCGATTAAAATACGTACCAGTTGCTGCAGATGCTACTAAATAAATGGCTGCTAATCATCAGAACTCGCGATACAGGCAATTTCATTTTTTGTGAACTTCATTTTCCCTTTCGATTAACGAGCTGCTTCCAACATCACGGTTTTGAATGTTGCAAGGGTCGAATGTCAGTAGTTATTAGCGTACAATGATCTACATGCTCTATGGTTACTTTTCTACCTTGACCATGAATGAGCCTTATATATCAAGGTAGCCAGTAACACAACTTGGATAGGAATAATTTGGGTACAGGATGGTGATCAACGACTGTAATCAACTTGGGATGGAATTTGCGAGATGTCTTCGAAGGAAGCACAATGTTAAGCAGATGCCCCTCGGTTCGCTTCAATATTCGTTAAAGGCATAGTGATGGCCTGGTGATCGCTCACGACCGGTGGGACTTGCGCCTGTGTCGCGTAAGGTGCCGTCATCATCTCCGGTTGGTTAAGAGCAGCATTCTGCACAGGGAGGCTGTTTTCACCGTCTTCCCGCGCGACTTCATTGCGCAGCTCCGGAACGTGGCGCGATGGCTCGAAGAGCTGCACTGCCTCAGGGCTAAGCAGAATAATGAAGAAGGCAAAGTCTTCCAGCAGGCAGAAGACATAATAGAACGGCGTGATAAAGTAAAGAATCACAAGCACGAACGAAATAGTCAGGAAAATCGTCTTCACCAGCATGACGGTAGTTAGCACGACAAGGATGACCATCATGTTGTCAAGCATCTTGTGACTGGTAACGACTGGGACCGAGTTCCTGTGAGCTTGGTCCATCAAGCTCAAAACAACTGCCTTTTCGGGGTGAGCGGGCTTGCGGCGACGGTGCCGGATTAGTGCGACAATGGTGGTGATCCAAATAGCCAGGTAGAAGGCCAGGAACACGACCCACATGATGGAGGAAACCCAGATGCCCGCAATGATGAGACCGATCATCAACAGCAAAAAGATCGTAGGGAAAGCGGGATGGAACATGACCAAGTTGAAAATGCGCTCGCCGTAGTAGTGGTCTGCAATCATCGTCCAGCGAGCATAGAGAGAGTAGACGAGGCAGAGGGAGATGGCAATGGCTGCCGAGTAGATGATCATTCCAATGATCGCATCAATTATATCGCCATATATGCGCATGACGAAAGATCCTACCTCGAGGCCGCCAAACACGACGAGCAAGGCATACTCCGTCTTTGGCCTGCGTGTCAACAGGTAGTAGATGAACACGAGCGTGAAGATACCAAAGATCGCCGTGAGTAGGATATGCGTGTTGGGATCATGGTATGCGGTGAACGTTTCGTCCCAACAGTACTTATGACGAAAGGGTGAATGGTCCGTACTCATCGTGTGCGATGGTGAGAATCTTCGGGATCGTCAACGTCCCAGATCGGACACCAGGGTCAAAAAAATATTCGGCCCTGGACCCCTATTTAATCCGAGATGACGTACATTGGGGCCGCATAGATACACGTGACTACCTAAGCAAAGTAGAGGTCGACCAACACTGTGGTTAGCTTCGCGCGACGTACTGGTCGTGACACCCAAGATGATTCTGATGGTTAGTTCGTAGGACGTACTCTAGCACAATCAAGATAATAACAATAATCTCGAGCCACTCGGAATGACTTGATGTTACCTGGTCCTTGAGCAACTGGAGCATGTCCTGGAGCACCTCGACACGGATGTTGAGCAAGTCGATACGTTGCGGAATCTCCAAGTAGCTCCGTGCAGCGGAGTACAGCGGCTCCAGGTCAGGCTGTGCCCAGAAAATTTCCGGGGAGTCCACGATCGAGCCGACCAGGTGGATGTTCATGCGTAGGATGAACAGGTGTCCGATGTGTTTCATGATATCGACCGGGGGCATGCCAACTTTGCCGCTTTCTGCGATACTCCGGGGAATATCTTTGGTGGTATCGATCGTTGCTTCAATCACGCTCTCAAAGAAGCTGATCTTCGTCGATTGGGCGAGTGCATGCGATAGAGACAGCTTAGTCATGTAGCTCGAGCCACGGCGCAGCGTGATGACGTCGTTGTAGATTCTGGTGTGAGTCGTGCGGAAACATACCGGCTGTAGTCGGCCAGGTACCAGTTCAGGTCCTCGCTTTCCACGTCCTCCAGCGCGAGACGCTCCACCTCAAACTTGCGGATCTCACGCAAGAGACGTTTCTCCTCGGTCTGCGACATGCCCCAGATCACGATCGTACCGTACTCCATGATGAAAATTTCCGGCACGAAGTGCAAGGTGGATGTCGGCTTCTTGGGCGTGCCCGGATTCCCTGTATTCCGCGCGCCTTCTTCGCCTTCCTCGCTAATAGTTTGTAGCCCATGGTTGCTTGCGTCAGTGGAACACATACCTCGATGAATTCTCCTGCAGTTCAGGGATTCCGAGCAAGTCTCCCGTCTTGGCATCGCCGCCGCCGTGCGAGCGGCTACGGTGCGTCGCGAAGGGCGACGAGCTAGGGAGGCCGCGCGCCTCGTCCACATACTGATACGTGTACGTGGTGTAAACACACTCATCAAAGCGCAAAACGTTCGTATGGTGCGACTCCTTGCGCGCTTCGAGCCACTGGATCAGCTCGCGCATCCGGTACGAGGTTGCCGTGCTGTAGGCTGTGACGCGCGGCAGGCGCGAGCGCGCCTTGCGTGTGAGACGCAGGGCATCGCGACGCATACTTCCTTCTGGAATATGCTCAAGGCGAGCGAGATTTGCGTCGTCCACATCACCGTCATCATCCCAATGGAGATCGGGGTGGACATCGCCGTCCATATCCGCCAACGTCGATTTGGACGAAGGCTCCGTGGTCGGCGCCTCAGGCAAGATTTTGTGTTTAATGGCACCCTTTGTCGATCTGGAATGAGTGACTCGTGTACGCACCGCTGCGGCCCCGCCTTTGGGGCGTACGTATTGCTGCTCATGGCGGCAAAGCGTAAGCCGCGACCAGTGCGGCCGACCCGGCACAGATCGGGATCGGGCCTCGTGGCAGGACCCACGCACAGGGTGCGTTGTATTACAAGGTGTAGTCTACAAAATGGCCCTCGTCTTGCACGATAGTGGCCTCGACGAGGAAACGCAGTGCGCCAGGGACGCGGAGCGGTGCACCGAGATCAGAGATTGGACGTGATGAGTCCGGACGCATGTGTGTCTCGCCTCGACCTGCCCCGGCTTGTATGGTGGCATCGAATCGCGCTAACCGCCTTACGCGGCGCGAGTCGAGGTAGCGTTGTCGTGCAGCGGAGGGTGTTTTGCCTTTGTTCGTAGTGGTGGGGATATCTACTGCTTGTGGGGTGGGCCGGGGAATGTTGTTGTTGGTGTCCCGCACGAAGGGCAAAGTCAGGTCGGTCGCATGGGTGGGCGAGACCAGCTCGATAGCGAGTGCGTCAATAGAAATGGTCGCATTGATCACCTTGGCTGGAGGCAGCCCCCGTGCGAGGCCGAGGAGGCTGTGGACCTCCTCCTCGGTGGTTGCCATGTGCAAGGTATCAAATCCCGTAGTCTCGGAAGTGTTTGTGGATGACTTGGTGATCAGCCGCTGAAGTAGAACGCGCGCGCCAACGATCTGAGCCATGGCGCACAGGTAGGCCAAGCTCTGTCGCATGTCGTCCAGCGATATGCCCACGAGTGCGCCGTCGTCGCGCACGCCCAGCTCGTACACACACGAGCCGCCGCCCTCGGTGAGCCGCCAACTAAGCTGAGTGACGAGTCGATCGAATCGTTCTGCAGATACGGGCAGGATTTGCAGCTTGTACTCGACATTGCCACTCTCGTCTTCTTCCGGCACGAGCGGCGAAAGTCCCGCATGTGGGGCTGGAGCACAGGGTGGTTGGGGAGAGCGCGCGACTCCGTTCTCGTATGAAGTCCAGGGGGATCGTGATCTGTGTAAGCATGCCACGTACGCGTGGGGCCCGAGCAGCTCCTCGCCGAACATGTAGCAATGTGAGTATGACTCTTAAGCGTGTCTGTGCGGCACCTCCACGTGTGCCTACCAACACATCGGGTGCATCGGGTGCCGAAGCGTGACGATGTCGGCGCGGGGTGTGTGGGCGTGCGCGACATCATGGGCGTACCGGTTGTGCTTGGGTGCTGAGGGCTACCGCATTCTTGTGCCATGGCTTTTGCTGTGCGATGGCCTGCTGACTGCTCTGATTGTCCAGCGAGTGCCCTACACCGAAATTGACTTTACGACGTATGTGGGGCAGGCGCGCCTCTTTCTTGAAGGCGAGCGCGTATATACGCGTCTGGACCCCGTGAATGGCTCTGGACCGTGCGTATACCCGGCTGGACACTTGTACGCGTATGCCGCGCTCGCTTCCCTGAGCAAAGGTGCGTCCGACTTGGTCCCTGCGCAGCTCTTGTTCGGGGCGCTGTACCTGGCGACGTTTGCGCTGGTCGCACAGCTATACCGCCTTGCTGGTGCGCCGCCCATCCTGCTGGTATTTTTGGTACTGTCCAAGCGGCTGCATTCCATCTTTGTGCTGCGTATGTTCAACGATCCCGTCTGCATGTTCTGGGTGTATGGAAGTATTTACCTTCTTTGCGCCCGCCGCTGGCGTCTTGCGTGTGTGGTGTACAGGTGCGTGGGAGTTCTGATCCAGCCTGGGTCTCAGTGTCAAGATGAGTGCGTTGCTGTTCCTGCCCGGGCTGTGCGTCGTGTTGTTCCGTGCGCTCGGTGCTGCGCAGACGCTGGTGTCGCTGGCCATCATCGTCGGGGTGCAAGTGGTCTTGGGCGCGCCCTTTCTCCTTGCCGACTGGCGCGCGTACGTGAGTTCGGCATTTGACTTCTCGCGCGTTTTTCTGTATAAGTGGACCGTCAACTGGCGGTTTCTGGACGAGGCGACGTTTTTGAAGGCGCGCACGGCGCGTGTTTTACTGGGTGTCCATGCTGCGTTGTTGGCCGCGTTTGGCCTGTTCCGCTGGACTGGGATTGGCAACCAAGGCATGTCCTGGGTTAAGCGGCGCTGGAACGGGGAGCGTCCACTGACGCTGACACCGACGTGTACGTCTTGTGCTCACCCAGACATCATCATCACGCTGTTCACGAGTAATGTGATTGGGGTGGTGGTGGCGCGTAGTTTGCACTACCAGTTTTACAGCTGGTATGCGCATGCGCTCCCCCTTTTGTGCTGGGTCGGCCTGCCATGGCCGGCAGCGAGGTACGTGTGCGCCATGGCGCTGTGTTTACCCAGTGTTGTGGTGCTTGGCGCGGTTGAATATGCGTGGAACGTGTTCCCATCGACCCCCCGGTCGTCGCTGGTGCTGCTGGGCGCGCACGCCGTGCTAATTATGGGGCTATGGACATCACGGCGTACACGCTGGGATGCGGTGGTACGGGAGCGGTTCATGTGATGATCTTTTTACCGTCCGGCAGGACCTCTTCCTGGAGAATGTATCCGCCGTTCTGTTCCATTACCAAAAGAGCGCCGCGGCCCATGCCCGTGTTCACGCGGGGGTCCCAGGGAAGGGAATATGGGTAGAGTCCCTGGAGCGCCGAGTTGTCCGCTGGGCACCAATCAATCAACCCCGAGATTTCGTTGGCAGTGCTGGCGTACGGAGGCAGCCGGCGCGCGACGTTGCGTCTCCGGCGCTTTTCGAGCAGGCGGTGGTGGCATCCGTACAGGTCCTGCCGGAACTGTTCGTAGGCGTTGTCGCGCTCGATGGGGTTGACTCGGTTGGCGTCGTCGATGCCCACGTAGTTGAAGCGGCTGCTTCCGTCGCTGGTGGGCTTGTGCATTGGCCAACGCAGCGCGCGGGCATGCAAGTCGCGGAAGCGTTTCTCTTTGAACTTGTAGCCCACGACGGTGACCTTTTCTGGGTAGGTGTTGGTGTACTCGCGGAAACGCGCAATGCTAAACATCAAGTTCTGGAACGAGTCGAGTGCAAAGTTCTCCGTGGTCATGCGCAGGTGGGCCAGGTTGGGCCCACCGTCTTCGGTGGACTGGCCCATAAGCGGTGCGGCAGTGCCAGACGATGCTGCGGGGCGTGCGCTCTGCGCGCCATCGTCAAACAGCGGCTGGAAGGCCGACTTGGGAGCGGTGGCTGCGAGCGCCGTCTGGGGCCAGCGCGGGAGCGTTGGCGACAGCTGCAAAGCGAGACGGAAATAGGACTCGGCCTCTGACAGCCACGCCTGATCGCGCGTCTGCCCCCCGCTGAACACCAAGAGACTGGAGCTGTCGTTGGCGGCGATGCCGATGCTGGGGTTAGGCATGGGCTGCGGTGTGGACGTACCCTGTTTCGATGTGCTTAACAAATGTTTGGACGCTTCCTCCACGCTGGTAGTCTTCCAGGTACCAGTTGTTGTCATCGGTGACGCTCAGGGCGGGGTTGCCCTTCCATACGGCGTGGCCTGCTACAATTACGAGGTGGGTGAGCTTGACCTTGCCATGACCCGGGAGCACTGGGAGCAAGGTGCGTACATTTCCAAAGCGCTCCGGGCACTCGACGCCCGTGGAGGGCTGAATGGGCACCTTGACGATGCGAGTGGTGTGTCGCATATTGAGGATCATGGAGAAAACGAGGGCGACCGTGAGCATCACGACGCCGAGGTTGGTGACGCGCGAGCGGGCCGCGAGGCGTGCACGCAGCGACGCCCACACCCCCCGGTCCATGAGTTTCCCATGCAGATCCGAGTAGAGATGGGGCAGTGACATCGAGACTCGGTAGCACCCGTCGACCTGCTGCGAAGCGAAGCGTGGAGGGCAGGCTGAGATGCGCGCGGCGCCCCCTCTGGAGCGCGGCGGGGTCGGCCGACATGCCTCTGTTACGCTTAGCTCAGCATGCAGCCCCCGGTGCCCGTTGCGCGGGCGCCGGTGCGCTGGGCATAGCTCAGTCGTTGGTGGTCATGGTGCGTTGTGGGTGACTGACGCAGCTGAAAGCAAGTGCCCCCCACCTGATCTGGGCCGCTGGCCATTTTCTCACATTCCTTGCTGGTTTTCGTTACCTGTTGACGATTGCTACGTTTTCGTGGACCGGCTATGATGCGTGGTACCGCGTCGCGTATTTTGGCGCGATCGTGAGCTACGGTGTGGTGATCTACAAGAGCTTTGGTGTGCCGCGCACGGATAAGGCCTACGTGCAGCGTGCGCTGATGGATGAGAATGTGCAGTACCTTGTGATGGCTGTGTACTGGTGCTACGTGAAGCCCATCTCGAGTACGTGTTGTGTGTCTGACGGTGCAGTTACGCTGATCCCCTACATCACCTTCTCGCTGTTCCACCTACTCACATTTACGCGCACCACCATTCTTCCGGCGATGGTTTCGCCGAGTGCGGGCAGCAGTGCGCCACCGCCACACAGCCAGCTGTCCAAGTCGATCCAGACGTGGGTGAAGGACAACTACGACCGTGCGATGCGCTTTGTGTCGTACGCCGAGGTGGTGATCTTTGTGCGTGTGCTGTTCGGCGCGCTGCTGTTCCGCAACTCGCTGCTTGCGCCGCTGCTGTACGCGCACTTTTTGCGCCTGCGCTTCTACATGAGCAGCTTCACGCGCGCTGCGTTCCACCACGTGCGCTCGGAGCTGGACGGCCTCGTGCAGCACCCGTCGTGTCCGCCCGTGGTGCGCAAGGGCTACTTTATGCTGACCGACCTCGTGACGCGGTACGCCTCGACGGTGCTGAGCATCAACAAGGACCAGCCGACGCCGGCCACGGCGGCGCGTCCGACGCCCCAGTCGAGTACCCCGGCGGACCCCACCAAGACCAAGGTGCGCTGAGGCGCATGGGTGTGGGCGCGTGTCGTGTAGAGGTGTTGTGTATGTCATAGACGCCATTGCATCGGCTAGAGTGCATTCTGTATGAACGGCGCGCCTGCCACGCACGGCTCGATGCCTCGGGGGGTGATGGCGAAGTAGGCCGCGTGCCCTGCTGGGGCGTGCGGCGCAAAGACGACGGCGAGGCGCCGTGCCGTGCCGCGCTGCGGTGTGTGCGATACGAGGAAGCGTGCGTTCACGCAGTTGGCCCACACCAGGCCGAGCTGCGCCGTTTTCAGGGCGTCGTCGCCGCGCTGGACGCTTGCCAAGAGTCCCGAGAAGTGCGCCGCCTGCGTCGCGTACGGGAGCGGGAGGAGGTGCGCGGGGTCGGGCGCGTACCGCGGCGAGAATGCAGTGTCCTCCGAGGTGCGCAGTGCATGCGCATGCCGCACGAGCGCTTGGTCGTGCTCAAACGCATCGCTCACATGGTTTACGACGACGACGGCGAGTGGGCGTGTCGTTGCGGCGTCGGACGCGTGTGCGCCGGCCGCGATCCGGCGGAGCCACTCGGCGAGTGCATGGAGGCGCGCGGCGCGCAGCGTGTGCGCTGCGGTCGCCGACCGTGGCTCTTCCTCCTGGAGCGAGTCGTCCTGGAGCAGCGGCGGAACGCTGTCCAGCACGACGAGCGCAATAGGTGGTGGGTCATGCGCGTCGCGTTGGTGCGTGTGCGTACGCTCAAGCAGTCCCGGCAATGTGTAGCACAAGACGTGCTGCGCCGACTCGAACGTAAACGCACACGCGATCGTCACGTTACGTAGCATCGTGCGCATGGCCTGTGCGAGGCTCGTTGCGTCGGCGCGCGCGCCGAGGACGTCTTGGAGGCAGGCATGTGCCATGGTTACCATGCGCTGTACCATGTGCCGTGCGGCGCTGCGTCCGTGCGTGGTGATGAGCGCGACGCCGCGCCCCTGCCCGCCGAGGGCGACCGAGTCGGGCGTGTTGAGCGCAAGCGCTGTGTGGACGGCCGTGTAGAGCAGGAGCTGGGTCTTTCCCGCGGCGCTTTCGCCCAGTAGCTCGGAGACCATGCCGCGTGCGTAGCCGCCGCCGAGGCACGCATCGAGGGACGCGACGCCCGTCGACAAGTAGGCCTGAGCCGGGGTGGGTGCGGCAGGCCCAACCGGGCTTGGGCCTGGCTCGTCGGCGCGGGGCGTGCCTGGAACGACGGTGGATGTAGTGGTATCGGTGTGCAGTGTGTCCCAGACACAGTGCATCGGCGGCACAGCCGCGCGTTGGATGGCCGAGCGGATACGCGCGGCATGGTCTTCCGACACGGCGAGGCGGCGAGCAAGGTCCGCGCGCGGCTTGATGAGCACCTGCTCGACGCTATGTAGGCCGGCTGTGTGAGTTCGGCGCGGCATACGTACCTCGGCGGCACAGTGCCTTGTCGCGTGCACCAAGGCTCGCGACGTCCGACACCAGCGCGCCGTGCATGCGGCGCGGGGCAACCTTCCTCCACTTGAGGATCAGGCGGCAGCGGCGACGCGTCCAAATAACGAGTCGAAGCGCTATGTAGATTTTTTTTTTTTTGAAACAGGGCTATTTTGGCCGGGACTAACGCTGCCACGTCGGCTTGCTGGTCATGCGACTGCGACGCGGCGACGCGGCGCCCGCACCGCCTCCGCCCGGTGCACCCGGTGAGTACTGCGGCGAGGTCGGCGAGTACTGCGGGGACGTTGGCGAGTACTGCGGGGACGTTGGCGAGTACTGGGGCGACGTCGGTGAGTACTGGGGCGACGTCGGCGAGTACTGCGGGGACGTCGGTGAGTACTGGGGCGACGTCGGCGAGTACTGCGGGGACGTCGGCGAGTACTGGGGCGACGTCGGTGAGTACTGCGGGGACGTCGGTGAGTACTGGGGCGACGTCGGTGAGTACTGGGGCGAGGTCGGCGAGTACTGCGGGGACGTTGGCGAGTACTGCGGGGACGTCGGCGAGTACTGGGGCGACGTCGGTGAGTACTGGGGCGACGTCGGCGAGTACTGTGGCGACGTGGGCGAGTACTTGGGCCCCGCGGCCGGGCGGCGTCCCTTGGGCCCGGCGGGCGACGTCGGCGAGTAGGCCGGCGACGTGGGCGAGTACTGTGGCGAGGTCGGCGAGTAGCTTGGGCTCGCGGGCGACATGCGCGAGGTGTAGGAGCTGCGCACGTGACCTGCCACGCCCATGGCTGGGCTCGAGGGCGAGTAGGCCGGCGAGGTGGGCGAGTAAGCCGGCGAGGTGGCGCCCGCAAAGATCTGGGGCGAGGTGGGCGAGTAGGCCGGTGAGGTGGCGCCGGCGCCCACCCAGGGGCTCATGCCGCCCATGGCCGGCGACGTGGCGTTGTATGCGGGCGAGGTCGGCACGTAGCCTGGCGAGGTGGGTGCGTACCCAAAGCCGGGGCTCTGGGCGCCGAGCGGTGTGCGCATTGGCGAGCGAGCGGCGAGGTAGTCGCCGTACCCACCCTCGTCGCCGCCGACCTGGACGAGCGGGGAGAACATGGCCTCCTGCTGCACGCGGAAGTCGTCGACGTTGGGCGACGAGGCGTCGTAGGGCGTCATGCCGCCCGGCGTCTGTGCGCCGAGGTCGTCGTCCATGCCGAGCTTGGCCGCGTAGAGGTTCGGCTGTGCGCGGTTCACGATGACGTCCTTGAGCATGTCGACGTCGAGGTTCAGCTCGAAGGAGCCTGTGCCCATCGGTGCCATCTGTCCGAGGAGCACGTTTTGGCCGACGCCCTTGCAGTCGTCCATGTCGCCCATGGCGGCGGCCTCCATGAGGATCTCGACGGTTTCCTCAAAGGTGCAGCGCATCAGGGCGCCCTGGTTGGTGCGGTTGATGCCGTGGCGTGTGATGGCCATGAGCGTGCCCTGCGACGTCATGATGTCCACGAGGAGCGCGAGGTGGCGGTAGTTGACGTAGGAGCCGTCGAACTCGATGACGTTGCGGATCTCCTTCAAGAGCGACGCACGCGCCGCCTCGATGCCAAACACGCGGAAGACCTCGACGCAGTTGTTCGACAGGGTGCGCGAGACGTCCACGCCGTCGACCGCGAGCACGTCCTTGAGGTTGGTGCCGTCGGTCTCGAGCACGTACTCCTTGACCGTGTTCCACTCGCCGGTGGCCGTGTCGAAGCGGCGCGTCGACTTGTCCTGCTTGACGATGAACACCTTGGAGATGCCCGGCACGCCCTTGAGCGCGATGTCGGTGAGCATCTGCTGCGCGAGGCTCTTGAGGAAGATGTCCTCCTCGCCCTGCACCTCCTTGTCCGGGTCGTTGTCGACGATGCGGATGCGCAGCACGAGCTCCTCGGCGTTGTCTTCCGAGTGCATCACAAAGATGTCGCGGCCAAACATGGCGCCGATCTTGGACGCGACCTCGGCCATGGTCAGGTTCTTGTCGAGCATCTGCGCACGGTCGAGCACGAGGCGCAGCAGCCACGGCGACTGGCGCTCGAGGCTTGCCTCGACCTCCTCGTCCGGGATCGCAAAGAACGCGTCGACAAACTCCTTGTCCTGCGGGATCACCGTCGAGCTCGGGTCGGGGTCGTAGAACACCTCGACGGCGGACGTGACCGTCTGCAGCGTGGTGTACGCCAGGGCGGTCTGGATGACCTTGGCCGACTCGCTCGACACGCTGTACTTGGGGTCGAGGTACACGGTGACCGACGGCGTCTTGATGTTTTCCGCGCAGTTGATGATCTCCTTGAGACGCGGCACACCCAGCGTGACGTTCTTGCTCGAGACACCGGCGTAGTGGAAGGTGTTGAGCGTCATCTGCGTCGCCGGCTCGCCGATGCTCTGGGCGGCGAGCGTGCCGCACATTTCGCCGGGCTGTGCGACGCTGCGTGCAAACTGCCCCTCGATCTCGCCGAGGACCCACTCCCAGGCCTCGCGCGTGAGGTGGTGCACCTCGATCGTCTGCTTCGTGCTCAGGAAGGAGCGCACGTGGATCTTGAACAGGAGCGTCGCGTTCTCCTGCATCTGGCGGCTGATGCGGTCCTCGCCGCGGACGACCGTCAGGCGGCCGAGCACGGTGCGCAGCCCGTCGACGATCTCGAACGGCGACAGGTCGCTCGGCTTGCGCGGGTCGATGTGGAAGATCTGCTGCGCATTGAGCACGAGACGCGCAATGTTCAGCGGCAGGTAGGTGTCGACGCGGTCCGTCTGGAACACCTCGTTGCGGAGGAGCAGGCGGTCCTGCTCCAGCTGGGCAAACTCCTCGTCGAGCAGCTGCTCGAGCTCGGGCGACCAGTCGCCCAGGCCCGCGCGCAGCGTGCCGCGCTTGAAGCCGCCGCGCGCGAGGTCCACGCGGAAGCGCCGGCGGAACTCGGCGTCGCTGAGCCCGTGGGTGATGAGCTTCTGGCGCTCGACCATCGCGCCGTCGATGCCGTCCTCGCCGTAGGCGAACTCGATCACGGCGTTGGTCGAGTTGCGCACGGTACCGTCGTAGCAGATCGTCACGTCCTCGAGCGCCTTGACGAGGCGGCGCTGGATGTAGCCCGTCTCGGCGGTCTTGACCGCGGTGTCGATCAGACCCTCGCGCCCGGCCATCGCGTGGAAGAAGAACTCGTGCGCGGTGAGACCACGCAGGTACGAGTTCTCGACAAAGCCGCGCGACTCGGGCGTGAAGTCGTCCTTGGTAAAGTGCGGCAGGCTGCGGTGGCGGAAGCCGAACGGAATGCGCTTGCCCTCGACCGACTGCTGGCCGACACAGGCGGACATCTGCGAGATGTTGATGAACGAGCCCTTGGAGCCGGCCACGACCATCTGCTTGACGTTGTTGTAGTCGGGCAGGTTCTGCTCGGCGTGCGAGCCGACGTCGTCACGCGCCTTGTTCAGCACGCGGTTGACGTTCGCCTCAAACGACTCGCGCAGCGTCATGCCGGGGTCCGCCTTGAGCCAGTCGTGCCGCGCGGCCTGGATGAGCTGCATCACGTCCGCCTTGGCCTTGGCGATGGTCAGGTTGATGTTGGCCGTCGTCGCCTTGTCCGCCACCGTGTCGCCGATCCCGATCGAGAAGCCGTTGTGCAGCAGCCAGTAGTTGACAATGCGCTGCACACCCCCGAAAAAGTCGCGGCACACCACCGGGCCGCGCTCGCGGAAGATGATGTGGATCAGGCCGCCGGCGGTCGAGCCGACCACCTTTTTGTTGATCACGCCGTACATGATCTCGCCGTTCTCGATGTGCACGCCGTCGTCCTTGACAAAGTTGTTCGCCGCCGCCTTGGGGTCGCCGAGGAACACGTTGATGCCCTTGGGGATGCACATCGACAGCAGCTGCTTGCCCGACCAGTACGGCTTGGGCTTCAGAATGCACGGCTGGGGGATGACGCCGTCCCAGTCGGGCACCCACAGCAGGATGTTTTGCACCTGGTCAAAGTCGAGCAGCGTGTCGCGCAGCGTAAACTTGCGGATGCCACACAGCGTGTCCTGCACGATGCCCATCACGGGCTTGTTCGCCTGCGGCGACACAATCTGCCGCGGCACCCACGCGATCTGCGCGAGCTCCGCACGCGCCTCTTCGCCCTGCGGCACGTGCAGGTTCATCTCGTCGCCGTCAAAGTCGGCGTTGTACGGCGGGGTGACACTCAGGTTCAGGCGGAACGTCGAGTAGTCCATGAGCTTGACGCGGTGCGCCATCATGCTCATCTTGTGCAGACTCGGCTGCCGGTTAAACAGGACGTAGTCGCCGTCCTTGAGGTGGCGCTCGACGATCCAGCCGGTCTGCAGCGCAATGTCGCCGCGCCGGTTGTACTTCAAATCGATGCGCTCGCCCGTGTCGCGGATCACGTAGCGCGCGCCGGGGTATTCGTTCGGGCCGTTGCGCACCAGCTCAGAGAGGTACGCGCGGTTGTACGGCGTGACGCGCTCGGGGTATGTCAGGTTGCGCGCAATGCTCCGCGGCACGCCCACCTGGTCCAGCTCCAGGTTCGGGTCGCCGGTAATGACCGTGCGTGCGGAAAAGTCGACGCGCTTGCCCATCAGGTTGCCACGCAGCCGGCCCTCCTTGCCCTTGAGGCGCGCGCGGATCGCCTTGACCGGGCGCCCCGAGGACTGCAGCGACTGCGGCAGACCCGCAATGTCGTTGTCCATGTAGGTCGCCACATGGTACTGCAGCAGATCCGCAAAGTCGTTGAGGATGTGCGACGGCGCACCCTCCTGCTCCATGCGGTTCAGATTCGAGCTCGCCTTGATGATGTCCGCCAGCTTGTACGTCAAATCGTCCTGGCCCATGCCGCTTCCAAACTCGGTCACGCCTGGCCGCACGTGCGGTGGCGGCACCGGCAGCACGGTGAGCACCATCCAGTCCGGCTCGGCAAACTCCTCCGAGAGGCCGAGCGTCGTGACGTCTTCCGGCGACATCTTTTTGAGGATCGTGTGCACCTCGGACGCGGGCAGTGGCCGGCGCTCCTGCTGCGCCATGCGCGCAGCGCCTGCCTCCTCGTCTTCGTCCTTGCTCTGGCGCCACACGGTGAACAGCTTGAGCGCCTCCTTGCGGATCGCGGGCTGCAGGCGGCCGCACCCGCCGTGCCCGATCTTGGGCTCGGCGTCGGCGCCAAACTCGTCCTCGTCCTTGCCCTCGTCCGCCTCACACACGCTGATCTTGGAGCAGTACTCCCACACGCGCTGGAAGCGGCGCTTGCGGTTCGTGCGCGTAGCCTGCAACAAACCCTTGAACACGGGGTCCGAGACCTGCGTGAGTCAGGCACACCTACCGGGTCCGCCTTGAGCTTGCCGCAGTGCACACACACGCACTCCAACACCTTTTTCACCTTGCCCAAGAAGCCGACGTGGAACACGGGCCGGGCGAGATCAATGTGCCCAAAGTGCCCCGGACACTCCGCCTGGCCCTCACCACACGTCTGGCACTTGTAGTTGCGGTCGATGGTGCCGAGGCGCGGGTCGGACAGACCGCCCACCTTGTACTTGCCCGTCGCATCGTCCTTCACCTCGGGATGCTCGACCTTGCACACCGAAAAGGCGCGCTGCACGATGTTTTAGCATTCTGTCTACGCGCGCACAAGATACCCACAATCTCCTCCGGACTCAGAATCCCAAACTGGACCTCCTTCACCTGGCGCACCGGCGCAACCGACTGCGCAAACTGGTGTCCGATCATGGCGATACCACGAACTGGGTCGCTCTGTGACACGCACGAACGACAGCGAGGAACGCAGCAAGGATCTCTCGTACACCCAAGTACGAAAGTGGCCGACGACTAGAACCGGACGCGCAGCAATTCAGGAGCCTGCCGCACCGCTTCGCGAGGCCGTCGTCGTCAAACGCAAGCCGCTTCCGCCACCCACGCGGACTCCCGTACGCGGCCACGCGATTGGCGCGCGCCGCCGCGCGTGGCCGGTCCCACGACATGCCCGCGCGGCCCCGTAGGCCGCCGCGTCCTGCACGTATCACGTGACGTGTGCGCTGGGCCCCCGCTTGCGCGGAGCACGGCGTCGGCTCGTGCGCCATGGTCGGCTTCTGGGCGTCGCGCGAGTCGCGCGCGTTCGAGGCGGCCGTCGCGAAGGCGACGTCGCCCATGATTCCGGCAGGACACGAGGATATCGCACAGAATCTCGAGGTGTGCGACCAAGTGCGCGCCAAGGCCGTGCCGCCACACGAAGCGGCGCGCGTCCTCCAGCAGCGCCTCACCGACCCCAATGCCAACGTGCAGATCCTCACGCTGGGGGTACGTATGCACCGCACGACTCACACGCAGCTCACGGACCTCTGCATCAAGAACGGCGGCAACGCGTTCCTCGCCGAGGTCGCCTCGCCCACGTTCATGGACGCCTACGCCTTGCACCTCCGCCGCGCCTCCTCGCCCGAGGTGCGCGCCAAGATGCTGCGCTGCCTCCAGGACTGGCGCTTCTTTGCACAGACACGCCCAGAAGAGTGGGGCTATATCGAAGAGACCGCCGCGCGCCTCGAGCGCGAGGGACTGCCCTTCCCCACGCCAGACCCCAATGCGGTGGCCGCCGCTCGCGCGTTCTCCGAGACCCTGTCGGCGCCGCCGTGGCAGGACAATGCAGTGTGCACCAAGTGCCGCACCGAGTTCTCCACGTTCCTGCGCAAGCACCACTGCCGCAACTGCGGGCGCGTGTTTTGCTACCAGTGCTCGGGCAAGACGATGCCACTCCCCTGGTACGGCATTGGCCAGGACGTGCGCGTGTGCGACGGGTGCTTTGCGCGCAAGAAGCCCTACACCGCCACCAGCGCCGCCGCCGCGCCGCCGCGGCCCGCACGCACGCCCGCCGCCGCGTCGGCCCGCTCCGAAGACGCCGACTTGGCCCGTGCGATTGCGCTCTCCTTACAAGACGCAGCGCCCAACGCCGCGCGCGAGGCGCCGCCCGCCACAGGCGTCACAGCGGGGCGCGTCGCCGAGGGCACGGACGACGACGACGACCCCGACCTCGCCGCCGCCATCGCGGCAAGCCTGCGCGATCTGCCGCCCGAGCCGATCGCACGCGAGGCACCAGCATCCCTGCCGGCGCCCAGCTCGGTGCCGGCGCCGGCGCGCAGCATCGCAGGCGACTCGAATCTACCGGCGTCCTCTGGCGCGCCGCTGCGTCCCTCGCTGGAGCTGGACGTGCGCGACATCGACAATGTGCTCACCTTCTCCCAGACGGTGCTGCAGCCCCATGCGCCGTGGAAGGCGCGTGTTGCGCAGCAGGGCATGCCGCGGCCCGTGCAAAACATGTACGAAAAGGCCGCAACGTCGCGCGTGCGTGTGGTGCGCAACCTCGACGAGGGCACTCGCCGACTGCGCGACCTGGCCGCGATGCACGATCAACTGTCCGAGGCGGTGCGTATGTACGATCGGCTGCTCGATGCGCAAATCGGAGAGCCGCGTGGCACCGTGCAGGACGCACCGACGCGGGCGCCCAGAGCGCCCGCGGAGATGCCCCCCATGCCACCCTATGCGTCGCGCGCCCCCGCTGATTTGTACGCCGCCGAGCGCCACGCCACACGGTATGCACCGTCGGCGCCGTCGGCGCCGTCCTATGCCCCTTCCGCGCCGGGCACGCTGTATGCCCCCTCGGCGCCCAGCGCGCCTCTGGAGGACGGTCCCTCGGCACCGTACGCTCCCTCGGCACCGCCCGAGACTGCATCCATGCCCTCGGCGCCGGCGCTGTCGATGCCATCTGCACCGACGCACGTCCCCAGTGCGCCCCCCAGCCTCCCAGGCCCGGAGCGCATGCATGATACCCCCCCCGCGTATGCGGAGCCCGTGCCCCCCTATGTACATGCTGGCTCGCGCGCCCCGCCTGCCGAGCGTGACGAGCCGTTGCTGATTGATTTGTAGTGGGAAAGGGGCGAATTTCTTGTAGAGTGGAGGTCCCCGCTGGTTCGTTTCTCACCTTCTGCGTGCATTGCGCGATGGCACCGAACACGGTTGCCGTGGTGGGTGCGGGCCCCGTGGGGTGCCTGACGGCTATTGGCTTTGCGGAGCGTGGCTACGATGTGGCGCTGTACGAGAGTCAGCCCGAGTCGTCGTTCACGAAGCAGCCCACGTCGTCGCAGCGGAGCATCAACCTTGCCGTGTCCGTGCGCGGCATCACGGCGCTGCGTGCCGTGGGTGGGGCCGGCGACGACGAGCACCGGTCGATCGCCGACCAGGTGCTGTCTGAGGCCGTGCCGATGTCGGCGCGCATGATCCACGTGCACGATGCCGACGGCCACGTCCGCCTCGACCGGCAGCCGTACAGCACCAAGGGCGAGGTGCGTTGCGAGGGCTGACGCAGTGCATCTACTCGTTTGAGCGCGCCAAGCTGAACTGGATGCTGCTCCAGCAGGCCGCCGAGCACCCCCGTGTGCACCTCTACTTTCAGCACACGCTCGTGCATGTGCACCGTGCGCGGGACAACGACGAGGTCCAACTGGTGTTCCGTGTGCCGGACCGCATGGAGCCGGCGCGGTACGTATGCTCGGAGCTGACGCAGTGCGAACTATGGCCTTGTAGCCGCGTGCGACGGTGTGCACTCGGCGGTGCGGACCAAGATCGCGCCGCTCGCGCGCATCAACACCGTGCAAGAGTACATCGACTCGGGCTACGTCGAGCTGCGTGTGCCGCCCGGAAAGTCGGACACGCTGTCGCCTGCGTGGCAGCTGTCTGTGTCGTGCCTGCACATCTGGCCGCGGCATGACTACATGCTGATTGCGCTGCCGAACGTCGACGGGTCGTTCACCTCGACGCTGTTTGCGCCGTTCCGCGTGTTTGCCGAGCACTGCCGCGACCGGGCGTCCGCGTTGGCCTTCTTCCGCGACAACTTCCCCGACGCGCTCGCGGTGATGGACGCAGACGAGCTGGTCGAGCACCTGACGTCGCGCATGCCGAGCTCGCTCGGCAGCGTGCAGTGCACGCCGATGCACGCGGGGTCCTCGGTCGTCTTGCTGGGGGACGCGGCGCACGGCATGGTGCCTTTCTATGGGCAGGGGCTGAACTGCGGCCTCGAGGACGTGCGTGTCTTTTTCGAGGAGCTCGATGCGGCACTTGCCACGCACGGCAAGCTGCCGGACGCCCAAGGCGTGGCACTGCGCAACTACACGGCGCACCGCACCGCCGACGTGCGTGCCATCCAGCTGCTCGCCCAGGAGAACTACACCGAGATGCGCAGCAAGGTGGTCCGCCGCGACTACCAGCTGCGCAAGTGGCTTGATGGCGTGCTGACGCGCACGCTGCCCTCTGGCGCGTGGAAGAGTCTGTACGAGATGGTGACCTTTTCCAACATGGGCTATGCGACCGCGCGGTGCAACGAGCTACGGCAGCAGCGCATCCTGCGCGACACCCTCTCGGCAGTGGGCCTCACGCTTTTGTGGGGTGCGTCGTGGGCGGTGTACCGTGCGTGTCGGTCTGCGTAGACGGGTCGGCTGCGCTGCCGCCGCCCAGCATGGGCACCTGCGCCAGGAGCCCCGAGGTGATGGACGCCATCGCGTCCAGCACACGGCTGCCCGCTGTCTCGCGCGGCGCTTCGTAGCGGATCTCGAAGAGCTTGGCATGCGTTTCGGTAAAGAGCCCACTGCGTCAGTGTCGGTACGCACATCCGGAGTCCAGAGAGGAAAACCAGGCCAAATACGTAGCTTGTCAGCCATAAGCTGCTCTGCGCCGTCCACACAAAGGGGTGGGCCACTGGGTTAGCATGCGCGACGTACACAGCTCGGCCGGCTGCAGTGCCGCCTCCGCAGGCTTTTGCTCTCGCAGGAACGCCAAGACACGCTCGTCGGGGTTGTTGCTGTTCGTCACTTCCGGCTGGGCACAGTATGCATTCACACGTGGCACGAGGTCGTCGAGCACGGCGCGCAGCGTGCGTATGTCCAATGCGCGGTGCCAAGCGTCGAACCACGCGGCGGTCGGCACGAATCCGTTCTTGCCGACGGTGCGTGCAATCTCCTCGAGGCCGGCGTCCATGGGCGGCGTCGGGGGCACAGCGGCGGGGTCTGTGGCAGTGGTGTCCGCTGCATCGGCCTGCGGGGCCTGCGTCTGCTCCGACTCGGTCTTGGTCGGCGTCTGCTCCGACTCGGTCTTGGTCGGCGTCTGCTCCGACTCGGTCTTGGCCGGTGCCTGCTCCGACTCGGTCTTGGTCGGTGCCTGCTCCGACTCGGTCTTGGCTGGCTCCTCCGGCTCGGCGTTGGCCGGCGCCTCGTCCTGGGCATCGGTGGTCGACGCATTGCCGAGGTCTGAGCCCAAAGGCTCTGCATCGCTGGCGCTCGGCGCGGCGCTTTCCGCGCCCAGAGGATCGGCGACGTCGGGCATGGCAGCAGGGTCATGGCCCGCTGCCTCGGCCTTATCTGCAGTGTCTCCTGTGCTCTCTGTGCTAGCGGCCGGTCGCGATTCTGCCTCGCGGGGAGCATCGGCCGGTGCACCACTGGCCTGCGCCACGGATGGGTCGACCACGGGGCCTTCCTGTGGCGCACTGGGGAGCGGTTTGGCCGTGTTGGCCGGTGCCTCGCTGCGTGCCCGCTCGCGCTGCTTGTGCACGTACTCGAGTGCTGCCGGGAAGGTGAGCGACTCGAGCCGCTCAATGACCGGTGCCGCACGCACGAGGACGTAGACGACGTTGGCGTTCGTTGCGAACTGCTCGCGCACCATGCGCGTGAAGGCATCGAGCAGGATCGCAATGAGCTGCGGGTGTTGCTCGCTGGCAAGCAAGAACCGTGGCGAGGCGAGCTGCAGCAGCATCTGCTCGAGCCGCGCTGCGGACGACAGCGACAGGTTGCGCCAGAACGGTGCAGTGTTGTCCAGGATGAGCAGCAGCGCGGTGTACATCGGCGCCATGAGTCCTGCGCTGCGGGTAAGCAGCACAAACACGCTTTCGATCAGCGCATCCATCGCTACTGAGCCTGTGAGCCGCAAGAGGCGCGTAGGCACCGTGAGGTCCGCGGCGCTTTGCAGGCTCGTCAGGTGCACACAGAACGTGCGGTCGCTCGTGAGGTCCTGCAGCACAAACAGGGCGAGCTGCGCCTGCGCCAACGACGGCGGTGCGTCTTTGTTGGTGAGCGCGATGTACAGCAGCCAGGAGAGCATGTCGAGACTCAACTGGCGGTTGCCGACGATGTAGTTGCGGAAATGTGCGTTGTGGCGCAGCAGGAGCCAGAGGATCACGAGCATCTCAGAGACGTGCTCCTCGCATGCCTTGACAAACAGGCTGCCCGATGCGGCGCCCAGCTCAAACGGCCCGCGCGTGTGTGTCATGGCGAGGTGGAACATCTTGGCGGTGCCGGTCGCGAGGAACGCAAAGTCGCTCATGCGGTACAGCTTGGTCATGTAAAAGAGGAACAGATTGCGCTGCTCGGCACCGCCCAGCCCGCTCGTGTCCGGCGGCTCGTAGGTGAGCAGCGCACAGAGCACCTGGAGGCACAGCGAGGTGAGTGCGTCGCGCTGCGGGTCAGCGGCCGAGGTGAGCGGCATCCAGTGGTCGCCTTGGCTGTAGTTGGCCACCGTGTTCAGCAGGCTGCATAGGAACGACAGCACGACGGGACGCTCCAGCGCACATGCGACGTACTCGCGCGCGTGTTGGTGTCCTGCGCGCGGCTCGTCGGGCGCGGTATAGATCGGCTTCGAGAGCAGCGCAACGAGCAGGCGGAGCACCTCGATGCGGTGGTCGAGGTGCCGTGCTGTGGTGCCTTGCAGGTTGACCGTGCACCCAATGCCCGACTCCCAAATGGTAAAGTGCACGCGGCTGATGTCGTTGCTGGTCGTCGAGTTGAGCTGCTCGTCGGTCCACGGCATCGTGAAGCCCGAGTGAAAGAGCAGGTCAAGCAGCGTGTTGAGCAGCGCATGCCCCGTCATCACCGGCTCCCCCGCACCGTCCGCACCCGAGCCCGGCGCCATGGCCGAGAGGGGATCCTGCGTCGACAGATCGCCTTCGTCGCCATCGGTAATGATAAATTGGTCACTCGCCTTGGCGCCTGCCTCCTCCTCCGGTGTCTCCTTCGTCGGCGACGACCGCCCGCGCTCGTTACGCAGAAACCGCGTGCGTGGCAGCGGCGTCCACAGCGTGCGCTGCTCGAGGTCGTCAATATCACTGTCCTCGCGCTTGCGCGGCGTGCTTTCGTAAATCACTGGGACCACGCGCATCAGCACGCGACAGCAGTTGAGTGCCTCGCGCACGCGGTTGCGCGCATCGACGGGCCGCGGCGGTGCGGTACTCGCAAACAGCGCGCTGAAGCCGCCAGGGTTGTACGGTGGCACCGGCGCAAAGTGTGTGTCGTCCACTAGGCTCTCGAGGTGCAACGTGAGCACCTCTACGAGCGTCACAATGTTTTCCGGGGCCTCTTCGGCGGCGCGTCGCAGCTCGGGGACAGTGAGCGTCGCGCACACGTCATCCGCTGAGTCGAATACGGTGGTGAACTGCACCCAGTACCGGTGATCGGCCGCGGCGATGTGTCGCTCGCTATACAGGCGAGGAATCCCGCTTTCTTTCGAGGTCTTGAACACATGCTTGGCGGTGTCGTCGCCGAAGAGCAACCGTGCGGGGTACGCCAGCATCGTCGTGCACGCCGAGCGACCGTGCGGCGGCTGCCGTTTACGTCAGCAATTCAGCTACCATGGCGACGTTCGCGCGCCGTGTGGACAAGACGGATCCGCGAAACGCGGGCGCCGTGCGTCCTCTGACGATGCCTGTGGCCTGGATCAAGGACGATAGTCTCACCTACGAGACGCTGCTGAGCGGTTTTACGTAGGTGCCGGTGTACTTACGCAGGCTGTTTGCCTCGATGTCGATCATCTCGCCCTTCCCCGACGTGACATCTCTCGCGGTCATGCTCGGCGTTGCACAGATCATCAACATCAAGCCACATGCGCCCATGAAGGACTCCAAGGACCTGTCGTCGAACGCGTACGCGAGCTTCCTGTACGTGCCCTACCCTAACCCTAAAGGTTCACACTGGTGATCACTGTGTTTATCGCTATGCGCAAGGTACTGGGTCACTCCTCGCACACTAACGCAGCTCATTGTCGTGTAGCCTATTCTCTACCCATAGTCGCTCCATTCTGCTGCGCACAGCCGGTCTCTCGGCGCGCTGCTTGCGCGACCTTCGTGCCCGCCCCGCAGTCTGCGCACGTGATCGACCAGGGCAGGGACGTGCGATGCAAGGCGGTCCCCGGCGAGCAACGAATTCCTGATTCAACGATGGCCTTCACGTCGGTCCACAACCAGGAAGATCAGTCGTACCTCATCGCGTTCCGCAGCCTGCTTGGTACGTGTACATATGCTAATATACAGGCGCACAAGTCGCTAGCGTGGCTGCGACGCCGACCTACTTTGTGCACGCCATCCGCAAGGGCTCGTTCCGTTTGCGCGGGCTCGCTCGGTACAAGTAAGTTGCGCCACTCACACAGCATCGCTGTACCCTTGATTGGTGCCGCGCTGGGTGGTGCTGGTGGCTGGATCGAAGGCTCGCAGCTCTCGCCTGCCGTGCTGGCCCGCCGCGTGAGCGACACTCGTCTGGATGTGACGCGCGTACGTATTCCTTGCGGTTTCTGACCTACAGGCGCGCCGTGACGACTACCAGCTGATTGGTAGCGTTGTGGGTGCGCTCACGCTCCCTGCCCTGTTCCGTATGTGCCATTGGCTGACCTCAGTGCGCCGTGTGGGTCTTGTTACTGGTATGCTTGGCGGTGCCGGTCTCGGTAGTGCCGTGGGTGTGCTTACCTACTACGGTAAGGACTACCTGCACGAGAACGAGCCGCTGCTCCCCGCGTCGGGAGAGAAGCCGATCCCTGAGCAGGACATCCCCAAGTAAGTAGTCCGCACCCTGCTCTGCACGGCAGATAGAGTGCACACTTCGCTTTTCTTGGCAACGTAAGCGATTGGTTGCGAAGCCCATGACTACGGTGCGTGGTGGAATACAGAGGCCCCCCCGCCGCATGCTGGGGCCCTGGCCGGCGCTAGCTCTGCTCCGAGGGGGGCGCATTCGACGCAGCCTGGCTCTCCGAGTCTGCCGTCCGGGGCGTCATGGACGGTAGCGTGTCAGCCCCTTTTGCGCCGGAGTCGGCCGCGCTTTCCGCCTTCTTTGCGGCCACGGTGGGGTCGCGTGGCAGCCCCTTCTCCCCTTCCTCCTTATCAGCATCGCTGCTGCCATCGAGCGCCCAGTCCTCTTCGTCCTCGTCGGTGGGTCCAAAGTTCTTGAGCGTAACGTGTTCGTGTTCCTCCTCGGGCTCGGTCCCTTCTTGGGCGGAAGGGGCGCCTGTGGTCGAGTCCACCTTTTGACCCTGTGCATTGTTCATGCCGCCGCTCATCTCGGTATTGAGTTGTTCGCGGGTGTCTTCGGTGACCTTGGTTGCCTGACGCTTGGGCTGCTTGTCGAGCGCCGTGCGCATAAAGTGGCGCGCGCTCTGGAGCGCCTTGCGACTCGCGTCGAGGAACAGGAAAAATTGGAAGACGTGTACGCAGTCCTCGTAGATTTCGTGGCGCACGGGCACACCCGCGAGCGTACACTTGTGGGCGAACAGGATGTTTTCGTCGCGCAACACCTCTGCATCGCCTGTCTGGATAAGGAGCGGTGGAAGTCCGTGCATGTCCCCAAACAAAGGACTCACGTAGGGGTGGGTGAGGTACTTGTCAAAGTTGGGGCCTAGGTAGGCCGCAACAGGGTGCATGTGGTCGCCGTTGTTGGGTCGCGGCAGGTAGTCAAAGTCCTTGTTGGTCTCCCACGAGTCGCACGACAGCGTCAGGTCGACCCACGGGCTGAACAGAATGGCACCGCCCGGCATGGCAAACTTGTTGTCGCGCAGGTACATCATGAGCGCAATGGCCAAGCCGCCGCCCGCGCTGTCAGCCGCCAGCACAATGTTGGCTGGTGGAATGTGCAGGTCGTCGGTCAAACGGAACCATGCGGCGACGCAGTCGAGTAGAGCGCCAGGGAAGATGGAGTCAGGCGCGAGTCGATAGTTGATACAAAACACGCGGCAGTCACAGTACTTGCTCAACGCGATGGTCAGTGGCCGATGCGTGATGGCTGACATCACAAAGTAGGCACCGCCGTGGATATACAAGATGACGCGCTCCTTGTCCGAGCGCTTGCCCGACTGCCACTCGCTCTGTAGTCGACGCCATGTCTGTTTCCCGACAATCCACTCGCCGGTGAGCTCGCGTTTCCCGTTCTCTTTTGCATCGTCGTCCGCCAACATCCCAGGGAGATTGCGGCGCTTCACGCGGAAGGTGACCGGCGTCACCAGGCCATCCTCGGGTACCGGCAGGAAGCGTGCGAGGTCAAACACCTTTTGCAGCAGCGGCACCGTCGTCAGGTCGGTGTGCTTGGAGATCTCGCGGATCGTCTTGGTGAGTACCGACATTTCGACGCCCCATGACTTCTTGGGTGGACCATAGATGGCATGGGAGGCAATGATGCCGCCGATCGACAGGCCCTGGTTAAACAGGGTCGGGACCATCTTGACGGCCTTTTGCAGCGTCGTGCTGCTATTTGGCTTCACCTCGATACTCGGGTCCACACGCGAGAAAGACGGGCGCTTCGCGGTGCGATAGTGCTCGAGCAGCTCGTTGAGCACCTCGGCAGTCTTGGTCTCTTTTTGCGGCTGCGAACCGGAGGCCGATTCACGGATATAATGGCGCGTGTACGACAGGGGCGCCCGTTGCGATTCACCACTCTTCGTGACCTTGCCGCCGGTCCCGGGCAGGGGCTTCGATACATCCGACGCACGCGGCGCTGGCTCTTCGCGCGACTTCCCCTTGTCTGTGGACGACGTAGAGACGCGTTTCGAGAATCCATTTAGCTCGTCTTTAAAATCCCGTAAAAAACGACCTAGGTGTTGCTCGCTCTCGGAAGAGCTCGTCTGTCGCTGGCTGCGCACGCGTTTAATCTCCTCCATGCGCTCAATCCGAATGGCAAGGTTGTTGGTATCGTCGACTTTGGTCGCCGACACCGACTTCTCTAGCGCGCGCTTGAGCGGCGGAATGTGCTCGTGGCCGGCGTCGGAAGTGCCAACCTGCGCAATCCAGGGGTGTTCGAGCGCTTCCTGTGCGGTCATGCGCTCGCTCCGATCACATAGGCACTTCCTCACGAAGTCTTTGGCCACATCGCTCTTGTCCGCCCAGTATTGTTCGTCAAACTTGTAGTCGAACGTAATGATCCTTTGAAAGAGGGTCTGCACATCAGTGGAGTAGAACGGCGTATAGCCAGAGAGCAGTGCATACACAATCACCCCCACTGACCATACATCCACGAGCCCATTGTAACCGACGCCCAGAAGCACTTCGGGCGCGACATATTGCGGCGAGCCACACGCCGTGAGCATCAAGCCCTCGTCGGGCATGATTTTCGCCAAACCAAAGTCGGAGATGACAATCTGAGTGAGTGCGGACCGACATACATGGTTAATGCTGTCCTTCGCCATCAGAAGAATGTTTTCTGGTTTCAGGTCACGGTGCACAATCTTGTTTTGATGTAGATACACGACCCCACGCAAGATTTCGCGTGTGACAAATCCAGCATCATGCTCATTGTAGCTCACACGCTTCACAATACTGTCAAACAGTTCGCCACCTTCACATAGGTCCGTGATCATGAACAGGGCTTCTTCGGTTTCAAAGACGTCCCATAGCCGGAGACTGCCAGTCAGCATACCTAGACATCGCAACGCACATGTTTGGATGGTGCAATTGTAACAAAATCTTGATCTCGTCGCGTGCCTGCCGTGCCGGAAGGACTTCCGCATTCGCATGATGTCCATGTCCGGCGCTTAGCGGTTTCCGCGCAATGATCTTCACAGCACGCCGCGTCTTCGTCTCGTTGTGCACACACACGCGCACGACGGCAAAGGTTCCAAAGCCGAGGGTCTCGCTGGTGATGGTATATTTTTCCTCCAAGGCCTTCGGAGGCTTCGGCTGGCCATCGGAGGTGAGCTGCAGAGTAAGAAGGACTCATGAGCCGACATACATTTTGGAACCAGTGGCTGAACCACTATAGTATGCTGTTAGCTATGCTCTTCACTCCCCAAGACACCATGGGACGTACCTTTAATGGGTTCTCCGACGCCGACATGGCCGACCGAAAGGGACGGTGTCTCACGGACCCAGCCGCCGGCAAGTGCCAGAACCCCAGACTGGTTGGGCGAGAAGTGACTAAGCAGCCCTATGTTTAGTCATACCAGATGTGACAGGGATCTCTGGGCAAGCGAATCCGGGGATGCCTAATCCCTGCGCACGGATGAAATATACACGTGCATGGGCTGCACAAGCGAGGCAAGCGGTAGCATAATGTACAACTTTCCGGCTGCTACAGCAGGTCCGCATCGGGGTATCCGACGCTCGGAACTCACAGTTATAGAAGGATATACCCACAGACGCTGTCTGGCGAGCCAACAGCAAGGTAAAAAGGTGTAATTTCCCAGTCGCCGCAGGTGGTATTAGATGATCGGCTCCCAGCTTACGCCACACCCGCATCCGCTCCCCTTCGCCTGTGGATTATTCTTGATGGCAAACTGACTTCCGATCAGTTCCGTAACATAGTCAATGGTGCTTCCGCGGACGAGCCCGAGTGAGAAGCTGTCCACGACAATACGCGAGCCATTGTCCTCGAAAACGCTGTTGTTAGTTAATTATACATACAAATCATCGTCCTCGTACTCGTTCGTAATTTCCAGCTTGTACATGTAGCCGTGGCAGCCTCCGGGCTCGACGATGATGCGCAACGCCGTCTTGGGATCGTTATCACTTTCTGCCACGGCCTTGATTTTGTTAATGGCGCGTTCGGTAAGGTGCACCAATGGCGGGTCACCCTCCAATACCGACTCATCCTCGGGGTGTTCCGGCTTGCACACGAGCGTCGAGATGGTGCGCAGCGGTAGCAGTGCGAACCGGCGTGCGCGAGAGCGTGTGGCCGTATATGAAGATTGCTGTGCGATATACGGTAGATGCGCGCCAGCCATGGTGGCGGATACGCTGTACGCACGACACGGCTGTGCGAGCCGAAGCGCGCGACGCATACCGAGACGCGTCGCGGTCATCGTGAGGGGGACAGGAACGCACGCCACCGACGGTGGCATGCCACGTGGTCCACGTGATCCGGCTTCGGCTGCGGCGTGCAGTTTTAGTGGATGGACGAAGAAGCGCGAATCGGCACCGATCGTTGTTGCGGGCGACGCTTTACCCCAACGCACTACCATGTCCATTGAGGAGATCACGGACGACGTGAAGGACGTGAGTTTCTTCTTATGATACAGTTTAGGATACTGACCGTACGGTGCTGATGCGCCTTTGCTCTTTTAGATCCAGGTCCAGGATGCCCCCCAGGATGAGAACGACACGGAGGTCGGTGTGCCCGACCGTGTGCAGTCGCGCGCGGAGCGCAAGAGCCGCAAGACGCTGCAGAACATTGGCTTGAAGCGTGTGGCTGGTATTAAGCGCGTGACTCTGCGCCGCCCTCGTGGTGTATGTATTTTGGTGTGCGCAAACTAACGCAGCACCTGTACGTTGTGAGCAACCCCGACGTGTACAAGTCGTCGGTGTCCGACGTGTACATCATTTTCGGTGAGGTGAAGAACGAGGACATGAGCGCGTTCGCGCAGGCCCAGGCTGCGCAGCAGCTCCTCCAGGCCGAGGCCCAGCAGAAGGGCGTGGACGGTGCTAGCACCGAGCCGCAGTTCAACGCGGCGGACCTGGCTTCGTCGAAGAAGGTGCAGGAGGAAGAGGAAGAGGATGAAAGCGCGCCGATCGACGAGACCGGTGTGGACTCGAAGGACGTCGACCTCGTTATGGAGCAGGTGTCCGTTTCTCGCCGGAAGGCCGTCAAGGCGCTTAAGGAGTCGGATGGCGACCTTATTAACGCGATCATGAGCCTCAGCTAGGCGCGTCTCGCGTATCTCTTGTTTCCTGAAAACTGCTTGCACGTACGGCCGCGCGCGGGTTGCCGGGTCTGCCGCTTCTCCCCGCCGTAGGTGCTTCCATACAATAGGAAATAAGCGCATATTTCCTCATAGTGATCGGTGCGCGTACGCGTAGAGCGACGCCGCCGGGGCATTGGCCTAGCAACCATGTCGGGGTCGTACGACCGAGGTGCGTAATAGCGCGTCGATATGAATGTGTACTGACCTGCGGTGTAGCGCTTACCGTATTCTCACCGGATGGTACGTTTTTCCGCGCGCGCTCACACCAGGCCATTTGTGCGTTACTTCTTCTTCTCACCCAGGTTCCAGGTCGATTATGCGCTCGAAGCGGTGCGCAAGGGCACGTGTGCTGTAGGCATTCGTGGCAAGGATGTCGTGGTGCTAGGAGTAGAGAAGAAGAGCCTGCAGCAGCTTCAGGATCCGCGGACGGTGCGCAAGACGGCGATGCTAGACGACCATATTTGCCTTGCGTTTGCGGGTCTGAATGCTGATGCGCGCATTCTCATTGACAAGGCGCGGATCGAGTGCCAGTCGCACCGACTCACTGTGGAAGACCCTACGACGGTCGACTTCATCACACGCTACATCGCCGGGGTGCAGCAAAAATACACACAGTCCGGCGGTATGCGGCCGTTTGGCATTTCGACGCTCATCATTGGGTTTGACCCACACGATGATGTGCCGCGCCTGTATCAGACGGAACCATCCGGGATGTACTCGGCATGGAAGGCGAATGCGATTGGCCGTTCCTCCAAGACCGTGCGCGAGTTCCTCGAGAAGAACTACAAGGATGGCATGTCTCAGGAGGAGACGATTAAGCTGACAGTCAAGAGCCTGCTGGAGGTGGTGCAGACCGGCGCGAAAAGTATGTGTAACAATACTGACACTAGACATCGAAATTGCGGTCATGACGGGCTATGGGCAAGTGAGGGTAGGTGCGCAAGGCTCATCCAGAATCTCGAGTTGTCCGAGATCGAAGAGGTCGTCAAGGTCATTGAAGCGGAGCAGGAGGCCGAGGCCGAGCGTCGCCGTACACGCCTTGCGGCCACTGCGAGTGCTGAGGCGTCGATCAATGAGTAGAAGTAGCCAGGCACGATTTTTGTCCAATGCTGTGATACGCAGTCCAGGGTGTCAGGAGGGAGCGGCGAGGGGTCGGGGTTGGTATACGGGGCATACAAGCGTGGCTCATGTTTCTCTGTCATCAAATGCATGTGTGTTTGCCAGCGTTGGCATGGTCTCCAGCGCGCGCTGCGATCCAGCCTCGGCGGACGGCATGTTCCGCCATGCCGACACCGACTCGCTCAGCTCCTCGTCGCTGTACTCCGCGGCCTCAGCAAAGCCTGCATCTTGCTGGCGCCAGTGGGGGTGGATCCGAGCGAGCAGGGGCTGGAGCCAGGCGCGGATGCGCTGGCGCCAAGGCGATGGGTCGGTAGCGAGGCGGATCGCGCCTTGGGCCTCGCCGTCATCTTCGGGCGACTGCACGTACCGCTTCACCAGAATCGGAACGACCATGGCAATGCCGCAGACCAGCATGATCAACACGTTCTTGAAGCTGAACATGTGGAAATCGTCTGAGCTCGTCATATCGCCCAGCTCCTCACCGATGGCCGTATGCACGAGCACCATAGAGATTACGCCGAGGAAACATGACACCCAAAATTGTCCAATGTCAATGCCAAGGTGGGGCGCGACAATGTTGAGCATAAAGTCGGGCGGAACAGGCATCATTCTGCATAAGGCAAGCCAGACGTACCGGAGCAGGGTCATGTACCACGTCATATTTTCGTCGTACTGCTGGACAACAGCGCGCCATGACTGCACGCGCTGTTCCCAGTGGGGAAGGAGGAGCAAGCACGGTCCTGCCGAGCGGCTCAGGAGGTAGCACAACGTTGACCCTGTCGCGATGCACGCACATACCCATGGCACAGCGATTGGCATTCCCCACATGGCGCCGGCCAGGATATTCATGTACATCGAACCGGGCACCGAGAAGGTTTGCAGGCTGGGTCAGATGCGCGGTACGTACAAGAGGTAGATGGCCGACCATGCGATCATGACGCGGAAAAAATGAGTATGACTGTAGTGCTGCAGGGCGTCGTTCAGTGCTTTGAGCTGCTCAAAGTTGCGCGGGATCCGAATCGCGGCGCGGTCCTCGTCGGCAATAACGGGCAGCGCCAGTCGAACGGTGACGATGAGCGCGAGGATAGCACCACCGAGCAACACGGCCAAGTATGCCAATGTGCGTACAAACAGCTGCCGCCGAGCATGTGGTGACAGGGGCGGCGGGGCGTGGACATCGTTGTGTGATGGTACCGACTGCCACGCGAGAGACGATGGCAGGAACGGTGTGCTGAGGTGAATTTCGCCATCGGTTTCCTCTGCCCAGGCGTTGGCGCCAAGGCCCTCTTCCTCAACCCTCACGTCTGAGGCCATTTCGATGTCCTGCTGCGGGATATTTTGGGGCTGCGCGTGCTTGGCGCGTGATCGTGGATCAGCCCCCGTCATCCTCGGCGCGGGGCTGTGGAGGTACGAGGCGTGGCTCGTGCGAGCGGGTCGGGCCGCCCGGAAGTGTCCGCTGTGGTTGGTGCGTCGGTTCGGCCCGCACGCGGCCAACCTAGGGAGGAACGTGATGGTATGCACTGGCCGCAGAATGTGTGCTATATAGCGAGACAGAGGGACTACGTAGTGCCGCGCATGTCGGATCCAGGATCCAGTCCAAGCTCCTCGCCGCGGTTTGACATGCCGGCGGCGCCCTGTGGCTATGCGACCGAGTCGACGCCAACGACGTGGCCGAGTACTAGCAGCAAGTCGCGCACGCGGTCGAGTGCATCGGCATGTGCCGAGGCTCTTGAGCGCCGTGTTGCGGCGCTGGAGCGGCGCATCGCGCGTTTCGAAGAGGGGGCCCTGGGCAATGCAGTGCCGCCTGTGTTTGTCCCACCGCGGTCTGGGGCCGAGACGCCCGACGAATTCAATCCGTTTTGGGACGACGCTCCACCCAGCATGCATCCGTACGGGGTGCATGCGTTCCCCGAAAAAGTGTTGCAAAACCGCCAAATGACGACGATTGGGACGCCGTTTGAGGAACAGTGCGCCCTGTTTGGGGTGCCGTCGCGTATCGACTGGGCGCGCGCCATCCACGTCCCCGATCCACCGCCCGAGTCATTTCCGGTGCACGATGTCATCGACGTATCCGAGCTGGTGCGCCAGTTGCTGGTGCAGCACAGCGGAGCGGCGTGTGTCGCGCTGCAGCACTGCCTCAAAGACGATGCGCGCGCACCGGAGGTGGTGTCTGCGGTGCGGCGGCGGCTCATTCCGCTGGCCTCGGACACCTATGGCCGGTTTGTGGTGCACCGCGCCTTGGGCCGCGAGCCGGACTTGGCCTGGCAGCTACAAGGCTCGTTTGCGATCCTGGCGCTGTCCCCCCACGGTGCGCTGGTGGTGCAGCGCGTGCTGGAGGTGGCCAAGGACGCGCGCTTCGCCGTGGTACACGAGCTGCTGCAGACGCCGCTGGCGCAAACGCTGCTGCACCCGTGTGCAGCGCCGGTGTGGCAGACGGTGTGGGCACTGCCATGGGACACCGAGGTGCGCGCGCACATCGCTGTGGCAGTCCACGCACACCTTCAAAGCCGGTGGCTCGCGGTCGCGACTGACGAGGTGGGCAGTGTACTGGTACAGGACCTGTTGCGCAACGGCTTCGTCAGTGCGTCGAGTGCGTGCGTTGCCGAGCTGTTGGACCACTTTGTCGAGTGTGTGTGTGACCAGTACGGGGTGTGGGTGATCCAGCACCTTGCCGAGCACGGCGGTCGCGATATGCAGGACCGCATTGCGCAGCTGCTGCTGCGTCATGCCGCTACCGTGTGCCTATCGCCGTTCGGTGCGAAAGCCGTGCAGGTCATCCTGCGCGTGAGCGACGCATCGGTGAGCGTGGCGCTTGCCGAGCGGCTGTGCACGCCGGTAGGGCCCGGGGCAGCGCCCAGTGCGCGCCCGCTGCTCGTGGACGTGGCGCTGACGCAGCAGGGCCTACCGATCCTCGCCCAGGTGTGTGGTGCCGCCTGACGCAGCTCTTGACCACGACGGGATCTCGGCGTTACGACCTGCTACACACGGTGCGCAAGTACACGATGGCGCTCAAGAGCAACAAGAGCGGTCTGCGCGTCTTCCAGCTGTGCGGTACGCACGTCACTAACACGCAGAGCGTGCGCGGGCGTTTACGGGGTATGAGCATAGTTAGGTATCATCACTGCTTCAGCGATTCGCGCAACAGCTTGCGCAGCATCTGCGCGCGCCCTCGCGCAGCTTCGATGCAGTGCTCGAGCAGCGCGTGGTTGTGTAGCTGGGCATGGGCGGCGAGGGCGTTGCCCGCATGCCGCACGAAAAAGACATCGGCTTCATCGTCCGCCTCGGCGATGCCAATGTGCGTCGTGCCGGCCGTGAGGGAGCCCTCAAATGCAGTGACGTCGGCGAGCAGATAGGTGGCATCCACGAGCCCAAATGTCGCGAGCATGGGCAGGTGTGTGAGTGCGAGCTTCTCGGTGCGCTCGCGCGCGCACACACACGCCGATGCATCCTCGCACCGGAGCACGCGCGGCAGCCGTGCGTTGGCCAATGCGGCGATGGCCGCGAGCGCCGCGGCATCGAGCACGTTGCCGTCCTCGCTGACCACGACAAGGTCCACATACACGCACCACACCGCAATGCCCGGCTCGATGCACAGCGACTCGCGGGGGAGCGCGCGCGACTCGTCCAAGAAGCGCTGGAGGTAGTGTGCGAGCGCCTGAGCTTCGTCGCCCGGCGGCCCCGCGCGGTACTGCGGTGAGCACAGTGGAGAGAGGTCGATGGTCGGCACGACGAAGCCCTCATGTGGACGGTCGTGGTGCGGCTCGGCGATGTGTACCTGGACCGCGGCGGTGACCATGGTGCCTGTGCCGAACCGGACGAGTGCGCTGCCATACGCCTGGGTCAGGATGCCCGTCGCGAGGGACACGGGCCGGAACTCGTGGAGTGCGCGCCCGTCCTCGCGGATCTGCTCTTCGAGGTGCCTGCGCAGGAAATCTACCGGGTATAGCTTCTTGTAGATGGCCGTCTGCACGTCGGCGTCCGCCGCACCGCTCGCTGCTGCCATCGTCGCGAAAACGAAGCAGGCTGACTCAGCGACGCACGCGGCCATGACCACGACTGTGTCGGCGCCGGGCAAGGTGCTCGCCGCGGGCGGCTACCTCGTGCTCGATCCTGCGTACTTTGGCGTGGTGTTTGCGACCGATGCGCGCTTCTACACAAGCGTGGCGACGCGTTCTCTGCGTGCCGGCGCCGCGCCGACGATCCGTGTGCGCTCGCCGCAGTTCGACGCGGCCGAGTGGGAGTACGCGGTGCAGCTGCCCGCGGACGACGACGCGACGCGCACCGAAGACGTGCGCCTGGTGCAGACGTACGTTCTGTCCTGACCCAGCGACGCCAACGGCCCCAATCCGTTCGTGGCCTTTGCCCTGCTGTATACACTGCAGCTCGGCGTGGAGAAGAATGGCGTGTCGGCGCTGCGCGACGCGCTGAGCGGCGGCATGGATGTCGTGATTGCGGGAGACAACGACTACTACTCGCACCGTGTCGAGGTGTGTTCTAGGCACTTACCCAGGGCCAAGCGCCGACGCTTGCGCAGCTCGACGCGCTCGAACCGTTCGCCGTGCAGCACTGCACACTCGGCGACGTGCACAAGACGGGGCTGGGCTCGAGCGCCGCCATGACGACATCGCTGACGGGCGGCATGCTGTTGCACCTCGGCGTGGTTGACGACGAGCGTGAGGACCACACGCTGCCGCTCGCTTCGCTCGGCCTGATTCACAACACCGCGCAGCTCGCGCACTGTGCCGCACAGGGCAAGCTCGGCTCGGGCTTTGATGTGTCGGCGTCTGTGTGGGGCAGCCAGCTGTACCGTCGCTTTAACCCTGAGCTGATCAAGGATGTGATGCGCGACGAAGTTGGCAGCCGTCTGCTGCGTGCCGGCGAGGCGCCGGTACAGGACGCCCGGCCGCCGGTCCCGCTGCTCCCGCTGCTCGACCCCGATAACCCGGCCTGGAAGCCAGCGCCGCAGGACTCAAACGGTGTGCCGACCGCCGCCGAGGGCCTGCTCGAGCTCACGCGCTCCGCCGACACCGAGGCGCGCGTCGCACGTCCCGCGCCGCTGCAGCTGCCGCCCGGCGTGCGGCTGTGCCTGGCCGATGTGGACGCGGGCTCCAACACACGCACGATGGTGGGGCAGGTGAGCACCTTCCAAAAGAACAAGCCCGAGTGGGGTACGTCGACCTCTCACACAGCCGCGCAGCTGTTCCGTGTGCTTGGCGCCGCAAACCAGTCGTTCGCAGATGGTCTCCTAGGCCTGCATGTCGCCCATGCTCGCGATTCAGAAGAATATGCCCATGTCTTGGAGGCATTTTCGCAGCGCTCGTCGACCGAGTGGGATGCATACCGGAAGGAGCACCCGTCACTGACGGCCGATATGCTGATCGACGTGCGCAACTCGATGCGGTCCGTGCGTGCGGGAATGCGCGAGCTTGGCACGCGGGCCCAGGCGCCCGTCGAGCCGATGGAAATGACACGCCTCATCGACACGACGATCCGCGACGCGCCAGGCATCCTGGGCGGTGGTGTCCCTGGAGGTGCGTGTGTGCGCAAGACCGACTGACCCCAGCTGGCGGCTATGATGCGCTCTATTTGCTCTTTTTGCACCCCGAGGCGCTTGTACGTCCCGAGGTACATGTGCCCGCGCCGCGCGCTGTGTGTGCCGTGTGGGAATCGTACAGGGAGCTGAGCGTCGGTCCGTTGCGGTGCGGTGCCGAGTTCCCGCGGCACAGTGACGCGCTTGCCGAAGTGCCAGAGGACGTAGACCCCGCGGTGGCGCGCGTTGCACAGGCCCTGCTACGCACGCGCGCGGGTCTCCAGCGCGTGGACGGTGCGTCGGTACCTGGCCTCGCGCGCTATCTGCAGGGCCTTGGTGCTGACTAAGCACCTGGACGCCGTGGCTTCTTTTTACGATGGCCGCGGCGCTGGTGCGTGCGGCGTTCCCCTCGTTGGACGACCCGATTGTAGAGTATCTGGACCATGCCGTGGAGGATGCCGGTGAGGATCCGTCGGTGTCAGTAATGGACGAGGTTGTGCGCCCAATGCTTGAGTCTGTGGTGTTGAGTGAGCCTGCTACGTCCAAGGCGCGTGAGGCGCTTCCCGGCCTGCTGGAGAAGCTCGGTGTGCTCGTCGCGGAACGGCAGCCGCTGCACGATGCACAGCGCCAGAAGCTCACGCGTCTTGACAAGGTGATCGACATGCGCGAGGGTGCGCTGAGCTCCACGTCGCGCTACGATGCCGGTGCCGGCTCCTTTGACTTGGCGCTGGGCCGCAGCGACCGCAAGGGGACGACCGTTGACGTCAAGCGCCTCGAGAGACAAGAGGCGAAGACGCGCGCGAAGCTTGCGAAGCGCGAGCAGCGCGACCTGTACCAGTCGAGCCGGCTCGTGGAAAACGCCAAGAAGATGGCCAACTACGAAGAAATGTACCTGCAGGTCAACCCGCTTGAGTCGATCAGCTCTGGTGCGGCCAAGGGCAAGAACAAGGACATTCACTTGCCGAACATCGACGTGAGCTTCGGCAGCAACCGCATCCTGAGCAACGCCGAGCTCACCATGGCGTACGGCCGTCGCTACGGCTTGATTGGTCGCAATGGTGTGGGCAAAAGTACGCTGTTGCGGCACATGGCGATGCGCGACGTGCCGATCCCCACAAATGTCTCGCTGCTGTATGTCGAGCAGGAGATTGTGGGCGACGACACGCCGGCCGTCGAAGCCGTGCTGAAGGCCGACGTCTGGCGCGAGCGACTCCTCCAAGAAGAGGCGCGTCTGAACGAGCAGCTGCAGGCGCTCGAGGATGCCGCACAGGCCGCCTCGGCCGCGGCACAGCAGGCAAGCCAGGATGGCCTGTCGCGCGGCTCGGCCGTCGATCTGCCGACGCGCCAGCGCGAGCACGAGCGCGACGAGCTGTCGACGCGGCTGGGTGACATCCAGGCCAAGCTGGTCGAGATGGAAGCCGACACGGGCCCCAGTCGTGCTGCGGCACTGCTCAATGGTCTCGGCATTGTCGGAAGCGACCAGCAAAAGCCGACAAAGTTCTTCAGCGGTGGTTGGCGCATGCGGTTGGCACTGGCGCGCGCGCTCTTCTGTAAGCCCGACTTGCTCATGCTCGACGAGCCGTCGAACATGCTTGATCTGAACGCGATTGCGTGGCTTGAGGACTACCTCGTGAACGAGTGGCAGGGCACCCTGCTTGTTGTGTCGCACGACCGTGCGTTCCTGAACCAGGTCGCGACGGACATTGTGCACATGCACTCGGAGCGTCTCGACTACTACAAGGGCGACTTTGACCAATTCTACGAGACACGGGGCGAGCGCCGCCGCAACCAGCTGCGCGAGTACGAGGCGAACATGGCCAAGCGGCAGCACCTACAGGCGTTCATCGACCGCTGGCGCTACAATGCGAACCGCGCTACGCAGGCACAGAGCCGTATCAAGGAGCTTGAGCGTCTCCCTGAGCTCGAGCCGCCCGAGAAGGAATCCGGCGAGCACTTTTCGCTGCCCGAGACGGACAAGCTCAGCCCGCCCCTGCTGCAGCTCGACAATGTCACGTTTGGGTACACCCGCGATCGGATTCTGCTGCGCAACGTCAACTTTGACGTGACGATGGATAGCCGCATTGCGCTTGTCGGCAGCAACGGCGCGGGCAAGTCGACGCTGATGAAGCTGCTCATGAACCAGATCACGCCGCTCGAGGGTGACGCGAAGCGCAACTCGCGCCTGCGCATCGGCTACTTCTCGCAGCACCATATTGACCAGCTCGACCTGACGGTGAATCCCGTGGCATTCCTGGCTTCGCGGTTCCCGGGGCGCACCGAGCAAGAATACCGCCAGCACCTTGGCTCGTTCGGCATCACGGGCACCACGGGCCTGCAAAAGATTGCGACGTTGAGTGGTGGTCAAAAGAGCCGTGTGGCCTTTGCGCAGCTGAGCCTGATGAAGCCGCATGTGCTGCTGCTCGATGAGCCGACCAACCACCTGGACATTGAAGGTCTCGACGCGCTCATCGACGCCATCAACCGCTGGAATGGCGGCGTGATTGTGATCAGCCACGACGAGCGCTTTATCAACAGCTGCCTCAAGGAGATGTGGGTGTGCGAGAACGGTACCGTGTACAAGTTCCGCGGGAGTGTCTCGGAGTACAAGCGCGTCATTGTCGAGTCGAACAAGCGCAAGCTCGAGGAGGCTATGCGTTCATAGAGCCTACCTATGCCTGTCTGTAGCGCAGCGCCCGCTGAACCGCCTGCCGAGTCGCACTGAACGCCGCCTCTACGCACGCCTGGCCCACGCCGGGTTGCGCCGCTTCGGCGTCCTCGGCGATGCGCTGCATGCGCACCGGCGCGCGGTCGAGCACGTCGAGCATTTGCCGCGCCTTGGCCGCTCGTTGCGCCAACGTCTGGGGTGCACTGGCCACGTCGCCCGAGGGCGACATGGCCTGCCAAAACTGCTGCAGAAACTCGTTCGTAGCCGCATGGCACGCGAGCAGCTGCTTGGCAATGTCTGGCGGCAGTTCCTGGATCGCGTTGCCGGGATGGAGCTCTTTCTGCTGCTCCATATTATCGAGCATGGTGTCAAGCGCCGTGCGCATCGTCGGGCCAGCCGGTTCGAAGTGGCGCAAGTCCAGCGTCCACTGCCCGAGCTCGGTGTGGAAGTGTGCCATGGCCGCCTGCATATCCGGCTGCTGGGTATCTTGTGAGCGCTCTGCATCCTGGCCTGCATCAAAATAGGCACGCTGGTTGTGGATCTCGAGTCGGCGCCCACTGTGCGTGCGGTGCTCGTTCAGGTCCTCCACGACGATTCGGTCGTAATACGGCACGCCAGCCTTGTCGGTTGGATACTCTTCATCAACGCCTCCCGTCTTGCGCCGCACACGCTGCGCATCCTGCTCGGACAACTCTCCGAGCGACGAGCGGAGCAGGCTGCTCGCGTGGTTGTTGAAGCGCCGTACCAGCGGCAAGTTGCGCCGGTCAAAGCCCGCACGCATCGTCCAGTCCTGTGTATTTCCCGTCTCGCCATGGTCCTCGGCAGTGGACTCGAGGTTGAGCAACGCATCGTGAGGGTTGTACGCCGTACGCGGCTCCAGGCCTGGGTCAGCAGTTCGACCTACCGTCGTCTTCCTCCTCCAAGTACTGGTCGAAAATGGGGTCGTCGCGCAGTGTCTGCTCCGACGCAGCCGAGCGTTGCGAGGTGCGCAGGCGGTGGTATAACCGGGACTGAAAGTAGCGCGACCAAAATGCGCCCTCGCTCAACTTTTCGGGGACGTTTTCGTTGTAGGCACGGGTCAGTACCGGGTATTGTTCAAACAGTTCACGAATGAGCTGCGGGGTGATGTTGATTTTCATCTCGCCCGACTCACCCTGCGTCGGGCGCGGGTCAGCAAGCTGCGCACGGCGGCCCTGGCGTTGCTGCATTTTGGCACGCTCCGAGCGCAGCAGCGCAACGCGCGTCGGATGCGTCCAAAAGTCCGCATCGGAAATCATGCCCGAGCCCACCACCTCCTTATGTAGCGCCAACAGGCTGGGGTTTGCCAGCAAGACCTGTCCACGCAAGCGCACCTCGGCTGACGCGTCGGCACCCGATGCTGCGCTCGGCGTGTCGCGACTGCTTTCGGACTGCGTACGTGCGCGAGCAATGGCCGCAGCAAGTCGCTCTTTAAACTGCTCGCGTGCGGCGACTGCAACGTCCTGCTCAGCATTAAAGGTGAGCATTGCCGCATTTTCGCCGTTGATGGTGTGCCCCTGCTCAGCCTCGAGCCGAAGCGCGGTTTGGGCCGCGCCAGGTTTGGACACTTTGAGGCCCTTGAGGTGGACGTCGCGCACTTGAAATGGACTAACCGTCGCATTGGCGCTGGAAGGCTGCCATTTTAGGAGCCCGTCGACGCCTAACACCAGTGTGCCGGGCACTTTCTTGTACGACACGGCGGCGTACAGCGCCGGCGTGTCGGTCATCCTGGTGGTGTGGAGGCCACGTGCTTAGGCCGCAGGGGACATGGTGCTGCTGCCTGGGACGGGGCCTCTGCTCCCCGCCAACATAGTGAGCATTTCTTTGGACCGCGAGACGCGCAAATGGATCATCCCCTAGCTCCAGAAGCGTATTTATTAGGTTACATTGGGTGGTGTGGTGCCTACGAGAAGGAGGTCAGCCGCCTGCAGGCCGCCCACTAGTACCATGGGAAGGGTGACTCGGCGGGTTCGTTCGAGGAGACCAGCTCTACAAGATTCTGACGCAAAAGAAAGATCAATGCGAGCATTGGCACGGCGCAGCACCGCGACGAGCTTCTCAATGCCTTCGAGACCGAGCTGAACCGTCTGCAGGAGCAGCAGTAAACGGCGCGTAATTCGATCCTAGCATTTCTCTAAGTACATTGGTGCTGTAGAGCTAACAACCTCGATGCCGAGTATGCTCATCTTCTCGCGCTTAGCCGCTGAGCAGTGCCGCACCGCCCTTTCCGGTGGGGCTGAACGGACCCCAATCGAAGCTTCGCGCACGAACGTGGCCCGGGCGCATGTAGGCCACGTGAGAAGTGGAGGCGGATTTCACTGACCACCATGGGGAAGCTCAACTACGCCAAGTGGGACAATCTCGAGTTGTCAGACGACTCGGACATTGAGGTGCATCCTAACGTCGACAAAAAGTCGTTTGTGCGATGGAAGCAGCGTGATATTCACGAAAAGCGCGAAATGCGCAAGATTGAGCGATCGCGTCTCGAGGCGGAAGGCCGCACGAACACGGACCTAATGCCGGAGCTTGAGCGGCTCGTGCGAGACACGCGCAAAGAAGGTGTGCCGTTCTATGAGCGTGAAATGAAACGGTTGCTTGCTGGACGTGCTGAACGCGGGAACAAGGATGGTCCAGATGGCCCAACTCTGGACGACATGCTCCTTTCGCTTCTGCTGCAGATCAACCAGGAAGATGCGGTGAAGTCGAGTGCCGGTAAGGCGGAGCAGGCAGACACGCTGGTTTCTTCTCTGGAAAGTCACAAGAAGCGGCTGAAGGAGCGCCAGGATACCATTGAAGCTGAGCTTCGGGCCATGGACGAAGAAGACCAGCGGAAAATCACCAGCGATTCGCTCCGCGAAGGATGGAGCGGTGGCGTACGTTTTCCTACTGACCCAGCACGTTACCAAGCCTGATGCACCGGTGGAGAACCCAAGTAAGAAGAAGCAGACGACCACCACGAAGACGCAGCACATCGAGACGTTGAACCCTGGTGCGGCGCAGGCCTCGATGCCAACGGCGCCGGCAGCGGCCGACTCGGACGACGAAGACGCACCGACGGTGACGCCCGTGATGAAGTCATTTGCGAGTCTGCCGACAGCACTCAAGAACGTGCCACTGTCGGCGACCGGATTTCCGGAAGGCTTCAACCCAGCGAAGGAGCTCTCGCTTGCTCCCTTCGAGGAGGCCTTCCACTATCTCGGGAAGCACAAAGAGCTCTTGCACGCGTCGTATGGCACGGCCGATGCGCTTTTGATGCAGGCATTTGAGTCGCAGATGGCCGGTCAAAAAGCGCTCGCGCGTATGTGCACTGAAAAAGCGCTGCTGGTGCAGTACTGCAACAAGCTAGGCCCTGACGGCGTGAGCCTCTTTTTCAAGCGGTATGTGTCCTGCTGACCCTAGGATGATGTCGTCCGATGGTCGAGCGGCCTTTGTCTTTTTGAACGACGTGCTCTCGACGTACGCGCGGATCGCGCAGCGGGCTGAAGCGCTGGCGGCGCAGTACAAAGAGGGCAGCGAAGGCGCCGAGCAGATCCAACTCATGGCCGAGGATCCCAACACGGTCATTTCCTTCGATGTGCCGGACGGCCCGCCGCCGGAGAATATTACGATCGAGGGGGAAGGTGCTGAGTCTATGGATGTAAACCAAGTCAAGGCGTGGCTGCAGCGCCGGTGGGAGATTTATCAGAGCTTCGACCCCGCCTTCCGTGCGGCGCTCGAGACGAAACAGCTTGCGCGCGTCAACGAGGTACTGGGCGAGATGCCTGTGGAAAAGGCTGAGCGCATCGTGCAAGAGCTCGACGAGGCGGGCATTCTCAACTTTAGCTCCACCGAGGTCCGCGACGAGACGGGCCGTACGTAGTTCGCCCGCGCGCCGTGGTGCGGTTCCTCGACATTCACGTGATTTTTTCTGTCGTCTTCTTGCGCGGTGCCATCGCTTCCGGAGATGTCGGCGGGTGGGCAGGATGACTCGGCGGCGTCGTTCATCGGCGCGCTGATCTCGCTGACCTCGCGTTCGAACATGCGGTACCAGGGGATCCTGTCAAACATTGATGCGGCCCAAGCGACGCTTGCGCTCGAGAAGGGTATGTACTCGCGCTGCTCACGCCAGTGCGCTCCTGGGGTACCGAAGGCCGCTGCACCGCCGCTGGGCAGCCGCAGGACGAGGTGCCTGGCAGCGAGAAGGTGTACGACTATATCGTGTTCCGGGCTGCGGACGTAGTGGATCTTCGCATCGACGATCCATCGCCGGCACAGGCGGAGACGCCTGCCGCGGCGCCAAGTCCCGCTGCGACGCCGGCTGCTCCCTCGGTACGTATTGGCCCATGGTGTTGGAGAGGATGAAAGCATACGGATGTAAAGTGGATTTCGATCTACGCTGTCCGAGAGCGCTTTTTTCGTGTGGATAGTTCCGCTGCCTTCCTACTGATCTCACCTGCGGCGCCCTAGAGCCCGTACTGACCACAGCCGCTCGTCACCCCCGCACCGTCGGCGAGCATGCCGCATGAGCACGGCATGCCGTCGCCGATGCCGTATGCCAACATGTATGCGAGCCCGCACCTGTACGGCATGCCGCCGCAGAGCTATGGGTATAACCCATATGTGCAGAGTCCGTACAGCGGCATGCCGCCGATGCCGCCGCATGGTGCGCCGTTTGGTGCTCCGCCGCCGCACATGCAGGCGTTTGCATCGCCCGTGCCGCCGCCGCCGGCCACTTCCGCGCCGCCAGCAGCGGCCCGCTCGCCCGCGCCTGCGCCTGCGCCCGTGCCGAGCCAGGGTGTGTCTCAGTCCGGCGTCGAGGAGGCGCAGGCGCAGTTGAGCGACATGCAACTGCAAGGTGCATCTCCGGCCCCGGCGGTGAAGTCGAGTGAGCCGGCGGCGAAGCCGAGCGAGCCGACTGCGAAGCCGAGCGAGCCGACTGCGAAGCCGAGTGAGCCGGTGACCAAGACGAAGGCGTCTAGTGAGACCGCGGCTGGCCGCGAGCCGGCACGCAAGTCCCCCGCCGCTAAGACCGACGGTGCACCGGTCGACGCTGCGGCACCGTCGCTGGCCGCGCCGGCGAAGTATGAGGCGTCGGTGCAACAGCGCGAGCGGCCGACGGTGCCTGGTGCACCTGCGAACAAGCCGGTGGCGCACCGCGACACGTCGCTGCCCTCGAAGGAGTACGACTTTGAGAGTGCAAATGCGCGCTTCCAAAAGGAGCTGCGCGCCCCCAGTGGGGCGCCCGCCGCGAAGCTCGATGCGATCCCTGCGCCGAGCGCGACGGGCACTTCGAGATTCTACGACAAAAAGTCGGGCTTTTTTGACAACATCAGCAGCGATGTGAAGGAGCACTACGACCGCCGTGGCCAGGCGGAGGCCGGGCGCCAGCGGCAGGCCGACGAGCGTGCGCGCAACGTGCAGACGTTTGGCGACCAGGCCGCGAACTTCCAGGCGGGTGGCGGTCGTAGCCGTGGCCGTGGCCGTGGTGGCCGTGGCCGTGGTGGCCGTGGCCGTGGGCGCAGCCGCGGCGGTGCGCGTCCCGAGTGGGCGGATGCGTAGTCATGTAGTACAGATTCGATGAATATCATGCAACTATAAAACAGGTCCGGCAGATGCGTTTGTGTCGCTGCCCATGGGGCTACGCGAGGGCAAACTGCTGCAAGTGTCCCAAACAGGCCTGGTAGAGAACCCGGAGATTCAGCGAGCTGGGCGTCGTCCAGGCGGCCAAGAGCAGATCAGTGGTGGGATGGGAGGGGGAATGGATAATACACGGGGAATCGGATGCCCAGCGCGTGAGCTTTTCCTGGAAGAGGACTGCAGCGGTGTGCAGTGGCGAGCCTGGCGCCTGCGGCGTCGGCTTGGATGCGAGCAGCCCCTGCGCGGCAGCCTCGCCGAGGATGTGTGCAAGGTTGATTTGACTGACAAAGATGGAGATCGAGTCGGGCGTCACGCCCTCGTCCGCGACGCACCCCTCGAGTGGGATGTTGCGCAGCAGCACGGGCTGCTCAAACGCACCCATCCCCTGCGTAAAGAGCATGCGAGTGCGCCCATTGCTCTCGACCTGGTTGAGGCGGTCCAAAATGAAGACCACCCACAGGTACCGCTTGAGCATCTCGCGGTGGAAAATGGCCGCGCCCAGCGTCGGCTCCGACGGCCGTAGCACCAATGGCTGCTCACTGAGCACCAGGCATGCACTTACGGCGCACGACAGGGCCAGCGACGCCTCTTCGTACTGCTTGCATCGGTACAGGTACAGGTCAAGCAGGATGAGCGACTCGACAAATTCCAAGGACAACTCTTCGACGACCGGTTCGTTGGTGCGCGGCGTAAGCAAGGCGCGCGCCACGCGATAGCACGCGAGTCCAAAAGGCCACGGCGATGTGGGCGGCGCTGCAGCCGTCGCGATCGCGGGATGCAGCGTCGTGGCGAGCGCGACAAGCAAAAGGAGCAGCGCTTGTCGCTGGCGTCCTTGCGTTGGTGTCGCCTGTGGTACACACTGCTGGGACATAGAAGCCACGTAGCGCTCAATCAGGCCCCACTGCAGGAAAGGAAGCGAGCGCTGCAGATCGTCCTTGGCAAGGCGGAGCAGAGGGCGCACGGCGTCCTGGCGAAGCATGGCCTCGGCCTGCACCCGCAGCGTGTCATAGTCGGCCTCGCCGCGTGCGCCGGGTGGGAAGAGCGTGCACGTACTGGTGGCGCTATCGTGTACTGCGCCAGGGTACGGCGGCGCGTGCGACTGGGATCGGTACAGGCTCGCAAGGCTCTGTGGGTGCTCCGACGCGGAAACATGCGCTATGTGCCCGTTCGCATCGAGCACGCGCACATACATCGACGCGGCGGACGCACAGCCGTGTGCTTCCTCCTCGAGATGCTCGCTGCCAGCGGTAGGCGGCGTGTCCGCGGGCCGCGTGGCAGCTTGCTGTGCATAGAATTCGGTGAGCTGCCGCGTGGCAATGTTGCCGACGCTCTGCGATGTGAGAAAGTGGTCAAGTGCCGCTTGGCACTGGTCCTCCGCGCCTTTGGACTCGCCTGCCGCGGGCGACACTGACACCTCGGGGGGCGCGGCAGAGTCCGCGGCAATCGGCTTGGTCAACAGGGAGAGGTCATTGGCCCCCAACTCGGGTTTCTTCCAAGCCGGGTTGTCGGTGAGGGTGTTGTTTGTGGGCACAGGCGAAGCCATACTCGAGGGCAGACTCGATGCACCCGCTGAGAGCTCCTGCTGCCCGAGGCCAAACAGTGTCGAAGAAGGCAGTCCATACGGCGAGGAAAGCGGCTCCGTACCGTCCTGCCCGCTGTACGATGACGGTGGATTGGCAGGCATGCCCGTTGTGTCCATCTGCAGCGCTGGGTGGTCAGGCGGGAAAGCGGGCCAGACGTTGGAAGGCACATTGTTGAGCATGTCCATGGCGAGGCCTGGCGAGAGGCCGCTCGCTGCCGCCGTCGCCTTTTCTGTGTCATTGTACATGCCCGGCGCCGTGGCATCGCTGGGGTTGAGCCACACGTTGGGTCCGTCCAAGCCGGCGGTGCCCAGGCTGCCCAGCGATGCCTGGTCCGGCGCAGTGCTATTGGGTGCCAAGGTCGCCGTGGATGTCGGTATGACGAAGCCCTGCGCGTCGACAGGCGTCGCCTCGACGGGTCGCGCACTGGGCACCGCAGGCACATCTGGCGCCTTGTCGCTCACACCGCGTTTTGTGCCATACTTCGACTGGCGCGAGCTGCGGCTGCGGAATACGATCCCGGCACTGTCCATCATCGCACGTTCGCGTCTGGGGTAAGTCGGTGTCGACATACTTGCTCGGCGGACCCCGTTTGCGGAGCACGTCGTCCGATGTGCAAACGCGTCCCGATTGCGCACAGTGTCCACACGTTGGCTTTTTGCGGTCGCACTGGGTGAGCGGCAAGAGACATACCTTGATTTTGCGCTTCCGGCAGTAGTCGCACGCGGCTTGTCCCTCGGCAGAGTCAGGCATGCGTGCACGGAACGCTTTGAGGAATTCATGCGCGTACAGTGTGTCGCGGTTGTTATGCGCCGTGCTCCAGTCCATCGGGTTCGCGAGCCGTCGCTTGTGGGCGGGTTGCGAGACGGAGCGATGCACGTCGTTGGCGGCGACAAAGTTGGGCGGCAGCATAAAGTTGCTTTTCTCGCCAAACGCATTTTGTGAATTCCAACTGTTAAGGCCCTGGTCCCAAGGTAGCGGCAAAGCATTGATTGCGCCGTCGGGCGTGGGCGCGTACGTGGGCCCAAAGGGCAACGTCGCAGCCATCTCGCCAGTCTGTGGGGGAGTGAGAAGCACATCAGGCGCTGTCATGGCCGGCTGCATGTCTAGTGCCGGCAGCGCCTGGTTGGTCACAACATGGCTCCAGTCCATCGTGCGACGGGCGCCGTGTGCGACGAAGCAAGCACGGTGCACCGAGCTGGCAAATTGGTCGCGCTTGCGATGCTAGGAAAAACCCCGATCCATCCGACGAGATCAGCAGCAGCGCATCTCGTGCGCCCAATCCCTTGGGTCAATCAATTCAGCGCATTCCGCGTAGGCAAAATTTAACCAATGCGGCCACTCTGCGCACACAGGGCCACGCGCCACACCTGCCGACCCCTGTATCTGTCGCCACGTGGGGAAAATAGGGGTCTCGGCACCCCCCGTTGCTTGGGGACCACGCGGGCCTCGAGCCCCCCACGGCACCGTCCCACGTGTGACGTCACGTGTTGACAACGAACGGCGCCGCCGGCTGCGTGCGGAGAGGCGCGTGCGTGTCATGCTGGTGCTGGTGATTGGTACGTGCGCGCGACTGACCGCCAGGCGACCTGCTGCTGCCCTACCGAGCCCTGGATCTGCCGGCCAAGTTCCGGAAGCTGCTCGTCCCCGGCAAGATTCAGCAGGTGGTATGCACCGGCAATGTTTGTGACAGGCAGACGCTCGACTACCTCCGGTCGCTTGCCAGCGAGTTTCATATGGTCAAGGGCGACTATGACGAAGTGAGTGACCTCGCTAATGTAGAGCCGGCGACTTCCATCGCAGCTCGTCCTGCAATACCCACCTGTGCGGATCGGCGTCGTGCACGGCCACCAGGTGATTCCGGCCGGCGACAAGGCCGCCTTGGCATCCCTCGCACGGTCGATGAATGTCGACGTGCTCCTGAGCGGCTACACCCACCAGTTTGAGGCATATGCATACGAAGGCCGCTTCTTTATTAACCCTGGGAGTGCGACGGGTGCATGGTCGACCGAAGTGCCGCTCCCCAGCGCGCCTACACAGGCGGCGTCGACCACAAGCAGCCAGGATACCCCTGAGGCAAACAAAGCTACTGAAACTGGGAAACCTGTGACATCAGCGCCTAGCGAGCCGGTCGCACCCGAGCCGGACCCGCTCGAGGATGGCAGCGAGGAGATGGGTACGACGCCATCGTTTGCGTGTACGTGGCGAAGCTCACCCAGTGCTCGACATCCAAGGTGCTGTTGTGGTGATCTACATCTACCAGCTTATTAACAACGAGGTCAAGGTCGAGAAGCTCGAGTATCGCAAGCCAGTCGAGACCACCGACCCCGCCGCGGAAGCCTAAGCGCGTGGGCATATGCGCGCTTCGCGTGTGGGGGGTGGCCTCCACCCGCCAGGGCGGCTGCGCTTATCGATCGCGCGACCCTCCACATAGTCCGTGCTCACGCGGGGTGGCAATCCGCGCTGACGTGCTTCCCCAACCACTATGCCCCCTGCTTGTATGGTGTCTTTTTCGCGCGCTCCGTGCGGACGTACGATGCGCCTTGTGCGCCCCGCTCTTCGGATGTCGCGCCGCGCGTACGCGGTGCCGGTCAATCCCTCGACATCGGTCGATCATATGCTCGGCACCGCCGTACCGGCACCGCCGACTGCCTCGACGCGCTTTACGGACGACAGCGAGGATGCAGACATGTTCAACTATATGATCGATGCAAGCACGTCGAACCGTGACCTCGTGGGGCACCGCGCACGCGTCGAGAAGCTGCGTGGCCAGGCGACTGGCAGCTCACGGCGGAGCACGAGTGTGCCTGGGTCCGACAAGCTCTTTGCGCAGTCGTTGGAGGACGCACAGGTGCGCTGGACAGAAGAGAGCAAGTTTTTACCGCCGCGCGCAACCCCTGCGGTGAAACCGGTGGCGGACCCCGAGGAGCCGCATCGCGTTGAGCACAGTGAGGGGGACCGCAGTGCGATTGAGCGTTACGTGATTGCTGCCGCGCGTGCACTCGATCGGCAGCAAGACCTGCGCGGAACACTGTCACTCGTTGAGTTGGAAAAGGCGCTCGCAGAGCGTGTGAACGAGCAGCTGTCGATCGAGCTGCCGTACGAGCCGATGCCGAAGCAAGAGCGCCGCGTGAGCCTGATCAATGCCAACAGCGCCGATGACGAGGTGGCCGCAGCCGTGGACGATGGTGTACTGCTACTCTGCTTTGTGGATGACGTCGGCAGCAACAAGGAGCGGGTCAGCCTCTGCACGGGCTTTGCGGTGCAGGGCGGTGAGCGCCTCGCGGGTGCGGACGACGCAGGGCGCGGCGCCTTGGTCATTTCGTGTGTTCACACGCTTGAGAGTGCCACCAGTAAGGCCGCCGAGCGCAAGAGCCGCGGCGTGGCGCTCGCCGTGACGCGCCAAGGGCACATTTACCCCATCCGCACGCTACTGAGCAATCTGCCCGACGCGGACCTTTCACTGCTGCAGCTTGAAGACACGCCCGTGCAAGTCGACGCGGTGACCTCGACGCTCCACACAGTCGAGGGCGGCGCACTGCGTACGCTGCCCGTGTCGCCATACCCGGCGGTGGTCAATACGGAGCTGTCGATCAGCTCGTTTGGCGGGTGGCTCCCGGCCACGGCCGGCAGTTCCCACGGCTCGGGCGCTTTTCCCGCACTGACTGAGCATGACGTGGTGCGCAGCCGGTGGGCGCGTGCGACGCTCACTGGCTACAAGGACCCGATCGGCCGCGTGGCCGAAACGGGCACCTACGACGAGCTGGCGCAACTCAACTTCAAGCTGCGCGATGATACGCCCGAGACGCCCGCGGCGCTGCAAAGTGCCAACCTCTGCCGCACCATGACCTACTTCCCGCTCCCCGGCTCCTCTGGCGGTCCCGTGGTCGATGTGGAGACCGGCAGCGTGGTCGGCATTGTGCGGGGGCACCGCACCAGCCAGTTGCATGGAAGCCGCGGCGATGCGGTGCCTGCGGAGAAAATTTTCGAGTTCTTTGCGCTGCCAGGTATCGGAAAGCACCGCTAAACGATGAGAATAGCACCACTGAGAACTATACCACTAGATTAGCTTCTTGTTCATCGTCGGTCCCGCGACAGGCGCCACGGCGGGCGCGGGCGTCGGTGGCGCAGGTGCAGGCACCGTGGGCACACGGTCCGGCACGGGGTGCGCGCCCGACTCGGGACCCGTCGGCACCACGGCAGGTGTCACGGGCGCCTCAGCGCGGCCATCAGAGTCGTCGGGCAGCACGCGGATATTTTCAATATCGGAAAAATCGTCTTGTTCCACCTGGCGTTAGTGGCACACGTACCATCAGGATGGAGTAGGCATACACACCGCCCACAAAAGTGCACAGTGCCAGGAAGGTGAGCATGTTGCCGACAAAGTACGGCTTGCGTGCACGCTTGTACCCTGCCGAGTTGCCAAAACCGCTCGGGTGGTATGTACTCTGCGCGGCATTGATGTCACGCATGAGCTCTTCGGCGCGGCACGGCGTCGCACGAAATGCACCCGTGTGTACGTTACGAAGCCACGGTACGGCGTACGGCACAACGCCAGCGCGCGCAGAGGCACGGCGCAGCGCCAGCGACGATGCAGACGCCCACAGTGGTTGCAGCATATGCTGGTAAGGAAATATGCAGCGGTGCGCCGCGGCCCGGCAACCTCCACGCAGCCGTCCAGGGCACACGGCGGCTAAAACCACACCGGCGTAAGAAACATGGTTGTAGGTCAAATTACAGATACACTATCGAGACTGGATATGCTCGGTCCTGCCGGGTCGTATAAGCTGGTCGGAATTCAGGTGCATTAATTTGAGTTGGCCGTGCTGGAGGCCACGGTGGCGGACGACGAGCCTGCCCGTGCGCTCGAGGACTCCTTGGGCGCGACCCGGATCTTGGTGCTGGTGGCCGCCATGCTACTCGCACGTGCACTAGCGGAGCTCGCCGATGAGGCCGCCACTTTGCCTGCAGCAGAGCTTGTGCTGCAGTCCGCAGTATGAATGAGCGTGAGCGGGAGCTTCTCGAGCGCACAGACCACTTGCTTCCACTTGGACTGAGCCAGCTGCAAAATGCTCTCGGTGCCGAGTTTGGCGAATCCGTCGGTTACCTTCTCGAGCTCGCTTGTAGCCAGCTTCGGCAAGGCGCCCAGGATACCCTCGATCATGTCCTCGATCGTGGTGATATTCGCAATAACCGTATCGCCAATGGCCACCGAGTACGTGGTAAGGACATCCTCTTCGTTGAAGTGGAAGCCAGGGTTCACATAGCCATTATCATCAAGCATGATCTGCACGAGATTGTGCACATTGAGGTTTTTGCCAACCGTGGGAAGCGCGCCCAACAGGCCCTGCACGCCCAGGACGTGGTAGATGCGGTCGCATTTGTGGAACTGCGGGTAGACCTTTGTAGCCGACGCCGGCGGAATGCGACAGTTGGAGACATGGTTCTCGGTAAAAGATGCCTGGACAGGCCCATCCACACCATACTGGTAGGCATCACACTGGATGCGCTGGAACATTTACGAGACAGGGAAGTCGTTTCGGAACGTGAGCGCAATATAAATGTAGGGCCGGAGACCAGGCGCGGCAAACAGCGTCAACACATCGAAGTATGTGTCGATTTGGTTCAACACACGCACAGCAATACCCGGTAGTGTGCTGGTAAGATATAGCCGCTCCAGACCCTGCGTGAGCGACACGAAAGGTGATAGCGGTGGGTCTGCGTTTGCAGGGCCTTTGATCACCACCGGTGTCTCGTACGGAATGTTGACCGGCCCGTGGCCCTCCTGCGGCTGAGCATAACGCTGCAAGAGCTCTTGTGTAACTGTGTCATTCGGGTTGTTGGGCTGGTACCGCACAATCGCCTCATAATGGTTATCCCCAGGGACAATGATTTTTTCGCCCAAGAGCGCACGCCCAACATAAGTATTTTTGTAGAAGTTGGGCAGCGAAATGCCGGTTGTGTGCACAGTGATGTTGCTCGGATTCGTCAAAACCAGTTGTGCTTTGTTGTCCAAGTACTGAGGCGTCCCACGATAAATGTCGAGCCGCTTCAATGTCGTCTTGCCTGTGAGCGAGTTGAGACCCGCCAAGCTGGTGCTCACGTTGAACGGAATTCCCTCGATTGGAATGTTACCAATCACCATCTTGGCCACCAAACCAGCACTGCCAGTTAGGCCAAGCGTCGCTCGGGGAGTATCGAGAATCTTGGCGAGCATTGCCATGTACGCCGTTCGGTCTTCGGCTACCATTCGCTCGCTTTTCCACGACATGATCAGCGGACGGTGCTCGTTAGGCCCATGCGACGTGCCAGCCTGCACGGTCCGAAGAGGTAGGTATAGACGCGCAGCCACGGCATTGTCAAAGATCAGCTGCGATTGGAGCGACGCTTTTAGTGGCGTCAAGGTAAAATGTAATGGATTCGCATACACGGCAACCGACTGATTCGACCCCGTCCGAGGCGCCCATGTATCGGCTTGCTCCATAAAAGTGATAAACAAATCCGAAATCGTCACGGAGTACACAATCTTGTAGATGTGGCCCGGCAGAACAAGATTCAGCGTAAGAGTCTGGAACGCCTTCGAAAGCCAGCCCACCGCCTTGTTCCCGTTCTCTCGTGTCACAACAAGTTCTCAAGTAGATTCTGCCCCGCCGCCACGTTGCTCGAACCGTGAGGAGAGTAGTGCACACTCGTCGAGATGTTGTTCAACCCAGGTTTCAACACCAACCCCGAAATCTCCGCCGTGCCGATCGGATGGTTCTTGTACAACAGATTGAACGACACATCCCCCGTCCCGATCGTGATATGGGATGGATTGTACAGCGACGCCTTCAGAGTGATCAGCAAGTAGCCCTTGTACCCATGCTTCACATCCAGATCGGACGTCACAACAGGCCGAGCATTCAAGTTCTGCAGGCCATCCAGCGACGTAGACACACTGAACGGAATGTCGGTGATGGTGACCACACCCGCGGCTGTCCGTGCCACCGAGTCGGCATTCCCATGCAGTTGGAATGTGACGCTCTTCTGCGCAGTCGTATCCGCCAGGAAACCAGAGAATTGGCTGTGCTTGTTCCCGTGCGCCTCGAATGGCACGTCATTGAACTTGAGTGTCAAAATGCGCTGCTGGACGTCTGTCACCGCTGGCGACATGGGGATGTTGAGAATTGCCAAGTCGGTGCCCTTGTAGCCCTGGATGAACCCATCACCTGCCTCAGTAATGTCGATGGGGAAGCCAAATGGTATGTAGAAGGGTGCCTGGGTGTTGGACGAGCTTGTTGCGGGTTGCCAGGCCATCTTTTTAGTGAACATCAAAGTTAGTTCGTTGAGTTCAATGGCCTTGATGACGCTAAAGTGACGGGCAGGGAGTTGTGCTGAGACGCGAAGCAGCTTGATGCCATCGTTAAGCCAGGTCACATCCGGCGACCCTGCATATTCTCCGTGAATTTGCACAGGGATGGTTTTGCCGTGGACAACACCCGTGAATGTCTGTGATAAAGTAGCCAGATCGTGGCTGTTATCCTGATGTTGCAGACGTCCGGTCAGCGGGAGGCTCGTGGTGGAAAGTGGCTGTAAAACAAAGCTTGACGCCGCAGCAACCGGGCCGAGATTAGTGTTGTTACGCCATGCAGTTGTGCCGAATTGTGAAAGCTGGACGCCAACTTGAGAAGGATTATGAATGACAGCCTGGGCAGTAAGGTGAATGCCGCCTTCGGGATCGTTCGAAGGAAGATCGTACGTCGAGATGGTTACAGCGTTTTTGAGATTGTTAAATCCAGTGAGAATCACCCTCTTTGAGATGGTCAATTCAGGAGTGGTAATCCCAATGGAATCCACCGCAAGACCTTCACCGTTGATCTCCCACACGAAGCTTGGTTGCGTCACCAGGAATTTGGTAAACTCAGTGAGGGCATCTGTATCCGCGACAGCGAAATCGGCCTCCAGATCCATCTGAGCGCCTTCGTCGGCAGCGAGCTGGATATTTGGCATAGCAATCTGACCAAGCACTCTGTTGTTCCATGTCACCTGCAAGCCCTGGGTGAATTTGATTACAGCGTCAAATGGCCCAGCGTTCGTGATGGAGCCGACCATATGTACCCGGAACTTGGTTTGCGTCGGATTTAAAATTGTCACACGCTGGATGACCAGGTTTGACCCATCAATGATCTTCTGCACAATTGGCTTGGCAAGCACAGGAAGCAGTAGGTTCAACATGCTGTCCATCTTCATTGGCACATTTTGCTGAGAAAAAGTCAGTGGTACCACATAGTCCCCAATGCGAGTGTGTGACATGATTTCGAGATTAGCCGAAGCCACGGAAAAGGCCTTATCGACGAAGTTGGGCAGATTGAAGCCGGTGTACATGTTAGTGTCGCGCTTAGACAAGGAGTAACCAGTCGACCCATGGCGCATATCCTCATGTTCCGATCGTTTGGATAACCTTCGATCACTGTTGGCATCCGTTGTCGGCGAGTAGGTGTAGCCGCCGATGCTCACAATTCCATCAAGCTGCCGCACATCTTCACCGGCCTGTAAAACCAATACACGTACCAGCGCAAAAATGTCTGGCGGACACAAGTTTAGGTGTAACGGGATCTCGGGTGAAGTTGTAACTGCTTTCCCTGGCGCGGAAAAATCGAGGTTTGCGTCAATCTGCGCCACAAAAATGCCATGGATCGTCACATTGGAAGAAATGTGGGTAATCTCTAGCCCCACTGAGAAAGGGTTACTGAGGTTGACCGTAGCTTCAGCCACATCGTCCTGGATACCAGTCGTATTAAGAACATGAAGTGAAGCCTGCTGTACCAATCCCGTTTTGAGACCACCTAGTGTTGAGTTGATACGCATGGCGGAAAATGCAGGAACAAGCGACGATATGGATGTCGAGCCTTCGTAGCCGGAAATGTTCACTGCCGTGTCGATGCCACTAACATAGCGATTTAGCATTTTATAGCCATATGGGCTGACCTTCGGATTAAATACCGAGGTAGCCGTGATGTTGTTCTCACCAATGACAAGATTAAGGTCCTTCAGTAGCACGTCGCCGACGACATCCCTGTTGACAAGTAGTAGCGTCACATTTCCAGATTGGATGTTGACATTCGACGGATTAAAGATTGTAGTATTCACGGAAAGGATCATTTCATCATTTGTACCACCAACCACATCAATCCCGTTGATCGTTGTTGGATAGTGATTTAGACCTTATAGACCAAGAAGGCCGCTTTTGACTGAGAAATTAATGCCATTGAGTACAATGCGACCGACAGGTGTGTCTGTCACGGCAACAGATGAACCATTAAAAATTTTGGAGTCTCTTTCAGAGAAAACAAATTCCTTCTGGAAGTATTCAAACTCGCGACGAGCCGCATCGGTTTGTGCCGGAAGACGCATCGTCGAAGGGCGAAGGGTCAAGTACAGTGTTCCTGCCGTCTGACCCGAAGCCACAATGTCCAAATGTGTCTCTGAGTTTGAATAGACGCCATCAACCACTGCCATTGGTGTGTTCGTAACATCGTGCACCAGCGTGATTTCGTTCTTAGCCGAGACAATATTCAAAGGAAAACCGAAGGGTAGACCGATCTGAGCACTGAGACTGTCAGATGACACCGTTGGTGCATAGGGGTCAGAGTCAGCATAGTAGGACAAGTTAAACTGTTTGATGACAATGTTCTTGATAGGGTTGATTGTGATAGGGGATTTGAAAGGCACTTGAATTGTGAGCACTTGAATGCCTTTCTGTAGCCAGTCTGGTGTGATCCCACTCGCGGTAGTAACATTCCTACCAACGGCCTGCGTCGGCGAAATATCTCCGTTGATGTACCTGGTCATCAATTCACCCAAAATACCCAAGGCTGTTTGATTGTTTGACTGAGGCAAAAGCCGCCCTTGCAAAGGGATAACATTAATACTGGATGTCAAGTTCACATTTGGTGCGTATGCCGGACCGAGTAATAAACCTTTGTAGTACAAGTCGAATTCAAGACGCCCCAGCTGCATACCGAACGGAGACGGATTTTTCAGCATCGTCGTAGCATAAAATGCAAGCCCTCCATCCTTGTCGGCATTTTGCAGCTGAAAATCGATAATTCCCACGTCCTTAAAGTTGACAATACCGTTGAACACCACGTCCTTAGTCAGTTTTAGATTGGACCAAGTGGGAATGAACGATAACGCTTCAATATGGAGATCTGGGCAGAACAGTCGCCATGTAAATTCCTCGTGTGTGATCATGAACTGCGTAAATCGGGCAAACATCTCCGTGTCGTCGATATGGAAAACTGTCTTTTGTTTGATTCGCCCATGACCAGCTGCGACACCAAAGTAGTCCAGATCGAAGTGGCCCAATTGTACTTCCCGCATCTCGCCGTCCTCAGGAGGTGTCATCCACAGTACCTGTGTTGGTTTCCGAAAATAAAGATGCGCGGGGAAGACGCCCGCCTTCTTCACCTGTCCCTCCAGCGACAGTGGGAAATAGTCATTGTGTGGGTCCGTGATGTTGGACGAGTAGATGTACATGACAGACACATTGAGTGTATGATTTGCGATCGCATAGAGGACAGGAAGAAGGATGATGACCAAGCTAATGAGAAAAGTCACAGGAAGAATAATGAGCGTGATAATCAAAAATGTTTTTAAGTTTCTTGGCATATGGGGTGCCCCGTGCGGCAAGGAAGCCGATCGGTTGCCCTGGCTGATGAAAACCAGTCAGCCCTGATGTACCAAAGGGTGCATCTGCGTCATTATTGTGGATTGGTTGGCCAGGGACTCGGCGCCGCACGCCTCTATCCCCATCAAACCTCATGTGTCACGCGTGCAGGAGACGTGTAGGCTGATCCCTCCACACCAGTATCATCACATGTCCAAGGCGTGTTGCCCGACAAATCAGGTGGCACTCATTTTGTGTCTGGGGCTCCGCCAAGCGCCTAAACTAAGCCCTAAAACCTCCACATGATCTCAAAGGGTTGGACTCCAGCAGGGGCAATAGGCCCATCTGCCTTCCTTAGTCGTTGCGTGGAATGTATGACGCCTACGAAGTTTGTGCGCGCTCTACTTCGACACCATCAACCAAAACTCGATCGAGTACGTCCACACCATCGATTTCAGTCGCAAAGTAGGTGAGCAGGGAAGGTGGTGCCAGCTCGACGTTTCGCTGCAATGTATGCGCGAGCTGTGCCGAAACGCGCCCAGCAACCTGAGGTAGAGTTAGATCCATATCCCTGTTTTGCCTTTGAAACTGCTCTTCAATAGAGGTAAGTCGCACGTCAGGCAAGCCGCATGCCACAATGTTGTGGAAGCCTTGGAGAGCAGTGTTGAGCACATTCAAAGCGAAACCATGTGAAGTAATCCGATGCCGAACATGCACACCAAGTGATGCGATTTTGTGAACATCGTCGACCCAGACACCTGTGTATTTCGCCTCAGTACTGGGCGCCACTTGGGTGGGTACCGCAATCGGAGGCATCTCAAGAGCGGCGCAGAGAATCTGCTGAAGACGATCGATATAGCAGCGTGCCGAAAGACCCATTGCTCCAAGGTCAAGAATAGGGTATCCCACGAGTTGCCCTGGCCCATGGTAGGTGAGCAGGCCGCCACGTTGTGTATGGAAGACATCGGCTTTCAATCCAGACGCAGACACTCCCATAACAGCTGCATCATTCCGCTTCCCCAGTGTGTAGACGGGCGTATGCTCCAAAAGAAGCAGAATATCTGTATTGGCGACACGGCGTGACTGCGCAAGGTTCGCCGGCAGGTCTTCTTCCCCATGAAGGGGGATTTGTGCGGCGCGAAGCTCGGCGCGGGCACGAGCGCGGCGAGCGACGAGGTGCTCCTGCAGTCCTAGACCAACCGCATAAGGTACACGGTAGGGGACATAACTGCACAGGATGGGTGCCTGTATTGCACGGGTGGCGGTGCGTGCGGTCGACGCGCACGCCATGATGGAAGAGAACCTCCACACCAGGGGACAGCTGAGTCTCGGACAATTTCTCAGGATCGGAAGCAAAATGTAACAAAATTCTTTATGTACGAGAAATGCGTATGAGAGTTTGAATCATGGCGCTATGCCGATGTAGAGATCTACTGGGATCCTCCGTTATTCCTTTGGCTACTCATCTTTGAGCCTGCCGATCGCTGTGGTGAAGAAACCACACGTGTGCTCGAGCTTCTCGCTGCTGACGCCGACGTCGCCGACGCAGCGGACGATGAGGCTGCCGCTGCTGTGGAGCTCGTGCTTGCTGCTGCCAAGCTGCTTGCGCTTGCTGAAGATGCTGCGACCTTTCCAGCCGCTGTGTTGGCGCTGCAATCGGCGGTGTGGATGAGTGATAGCGGGAGCTTTTCGAGGGCGCAGACGACCTGCTTCCACTCGGAGCTAGCCAGCTTGGTAATACCTTCGGTGCCAAGCTTGGCAAAGCTTTCTGTGATTTTGGTCACTTCGCTGGACGGAATCTTGGTCAGAGCGCCCAGCAGCCCATCGATGAGGCCTTCGATGGTCGTGATATTGGCAATAACGAGATCACCCACGGCAAGAGCATACGTCGTGAGTACGTCTTCCTCGTTGAACTGGAACCCTTCCGCGACGTAGCCGTTATCACCGAGCTCGAGCTGGACCAACGTGTATACATTGAGGTTCTTTCCAACGGTGGGTAGTGAGCCAATTAGGCCCTGGGGCGCCAGTACATTGTGGATAGGGTCACACCTGTGGAAACCCGGGTTCACCTTGGTAGCCGTCGCCGCGGGAATGCGGCAGTTGGTCACTGCATTTTCGGTGAACGACGCCACAAAGGGCCTGTATGTGCCGTACTGGGATGCGTCGCTTTGGATGCGCTGGAACGTTTGTGGGATGGCAAAGTCGTTCCGGAATGTGAGGGCAATGTAAATGTAAGGGCGGAAACCAGGCGCAGAGAACAGCGTGAGCGCATCGAAGTACGAGTCGATCTGGTTGAGCACACGGGTCGCAATGCCTGGCACCGAGCTGGCCACGTAAATCCCTTCCAAGGCTGGGATCAGCGAGGCGAACGGCGAAAGCGGTGGATCGGCGTTCGTGGTGCCTTTGATGACAACCGGCGTCTGGAACGGGATTGACACAGGGCCATGGCCCATCTGCGGCTGTGCATAACGCACCAAGAGCTCTTGCGCAACAGTGTCGTTCGGATTGTTGGGTTGGTAACGCACGATCGAGTCCAGGTAGTTGTCGCCTGGCGCAATGATCTTGTTGTTCAGGAGGGCGCGGCCAACGTAGGTGTTCTTGTAGAAGGCCGGCAGCGAAATTCCAGTCGTATGCACCGTGATATTGCTAGGATTGTGCAGGATCGCCTTGCCCGTGTTGTCCAGGTACTTGGGTGTGCCTTCCTTGACATCGAGACGCTGTAGTGTCGCGTTACGAGTAAAAGAGTTAAACCCACCCAAGCTAGAGGTGACATTGAACGGAATCCCATCGATGGGGATATTCCCAATCACCATCTTCGCAATCAGCCCTGCTGTACCAGACACCCCCACCGACGCACGCGGCGTATTCAGCAGCTGCGCAAACACCGCCGTAAATGCCGAGTGGTCCTGGGCGATAAGGGGGACATTCTTCCACGACAAAATCAGCGGCTCATGGTCGTTGGGACCACGCGAGGTTCCTGCGCGGGTCGTGCGCATCGACAAACTCAACGTCGCAGCGACCGCATTCTGATAGATCAGCTTGGACTGAAGCGACGCCTTGAGAGGCGTCAGGCTGAACTGGAACGGGTTCGCATACACTGCCACCGACTGGTTCGAGCCGGTCAATGGTGCCCACGCCTGTGACTGTTGCATCATAGTGACATACAGGTCTGAGATGGTCACCGAGTACACAATCTTGTAGATGTGGCCCGGCAGAACAAGATTCAGTGTAAGAGTCTGGAACGCCTTCGAAAGCCAGCCCACCGCCTTGTTCCCGTTCTCGCGCGTCACAACACTGTCGCCCTTCACGCTCAGCTGACTGTTCTTCCCCTGCAAGTACTGCGAGAACAACTTCCCAGTCGCCTGCACCTGTGCATTCCCACTCTTGTGCGTAATAAATCCATGCAGCAGCGCCGACGTCGTCGCCTGTCCACGCAAAAACAGGTTCGTCGAATGCACAGGACCCACATACTGCCCGTCAAAATAGATCTTGAAATTCGCCGTCTCAAGATCAATGCCCAGCGTCGCCGGCGATGGGATTGTTGTGCCGGTCGTGATCTTCAGAGAGTCCGATGTCTCACCAGGGATGTCGAACGACGTGATGTTGACGCCCGGCAACCCGTTGAATGCTTTAAAGTGCAGCGTCTTGCTGATCTTCACACCGTCAAACACAATGTTCAGCGCACGCACACGAAGCTTGTTCGTGCTGATCGTCCACGTAAAGTCCGAATTGTGTAGGATGTACGTCGTAAACTTTGTAAAGCCCGCTTGGTTTGTGATCTTCAGCTCGCCAGTCGTCCGTAAATTCGGTGCTCCTTCGTACGCATAGGCTCGAATCGCAGGCAGCTGAATCGTCGCGATGCTCTGCCCCTCCCAGGTGACTGACACACCCTCGGGGAATTCGATCTGCGCGTCAAACGGACCCGTATTGAGCAGCTGACCTTGCAGATCGAGGTGGAAACCGTCGTCTCGCACCTTGGTGATGTTCGTCATCGAGAACGACAGCGTCGCCTGGTCCACAAGGTTCTGTACAATCGGCGCACCAATCGGCCCGATCAGGTACAGCGCCGTACGGTCCGTGTCCGTCGGTACAGGTGACTGCTGGAAGTTCAGGTTCGTCTGGTAGTCGTCCAGCTTCACCGTCGACTGAATGTCCAGCGTCACCTTTAGGCCCTTCAGCAGCGACATCACCGCACTAAACACGTCGAATTGGCGACCTGAATGCCAGCTCGGTGGGTTAGAATCAGGATATGGCTGGATCGTCGTCTTGGTGCTCGACATAGCCATCACCTTGTTGAACTGCTCCGTAAGCGGACCAAGATCCGTGTTGGTATTCGCCGCCGCCTTCTCCACAAACTGGATCAGGTGCTTCGGGTCCAGGTCCATCTTCAGCGGTAGCGTCCTCGAGGTGATCGTCGTATGGCCACCTGCATGAATCTGCGGCGAGAGACTCTGGTCAATCACACCGAGGTAGATCCCCTCGTAGGATGCCTTCGCATTCACCTTGACCAGATTGATCGACGCCGTGAACGGATTCCTCAGCTGGAAACTCGCCTGGGCCGTGCTTGTCTGCGCGATGTTCTTCGGGATGACCAGCTTCGCCTCAATGATCAGCAGTTGATGCAGCGGCGGGATCTGCGTCGACAGCTGGATGCCCGACAGTGCCTCTTTCAGCGAGGCAATCGGCGTCGTGTCGCGCGACCCTGAAATCCTGGCCGTCGAGACCACACCCTGGACATAGTTCTCAAGTAGATTCTGCCCCGCCGCCACGTTGCTCGAACCGTGAGGAGAGTAGTGCACACTCGTCGAGATGTTGTTCAACCCAGGTTTCAACACCAACCCCGAAATCTCCGCCGTGCCGATCGGATGATTCTTGTACAACAGATTGAACGACACATCCCCCGTCCCGATCGTGATATGGGATGGGTTGTACAGTGACGCCTTCAGAGTGATCAGCAAGTAGCCCTTGTACCCATGCTTCACATCCAGATCGGACGTCACAACAGGCCGAGCATTCAAGTTCTGCAGGCCATCCAGCGAGGTGGATACACTGAACGGAATGTCGGTGATGGTGACCACACCCGCGGCTGTCCGTGCCACCGAGTCGGCATTCCCATGCAGTTGGAATGTGACGCTCTTTTGTGCAGTCGTATCCGCCAGGAAACCAGAGAACTGGCTGTGCTTGTTCCCGTACGCCTCGAATGGCACGTCATTGAACTTGAGTGTCAAAATGCGCTGCTGGACGTCTGTCACCGCTGGCGACATGGGGATGTTGAGAATTGCCAAGTCGGTGCCCTTGTAGCCCTGGATGAACCCACCACCTGCCTCAGTAATGTCGATGGGGAAGCCAAATGGTATGTAGAAGGGTGCCTGGGTGTTGGACGAGCTTGTTGCAGGGTGCCAGGCCGTCTTTTTGGTGAACATCAAAGTTAGTTCGTTGAGTTCGATGGCCTTGATGACGCTAAAGTGACGGGCAGGGAGTTGTGAAGATATTTGTAGCAACTTGATGCCCTCATTGAGCCAGGTGATGTCGGACGGCCCGGCGTAGTCGCCATGGATTTCTATCGGGATAGTTTTCCCGTGCACCACATCTGTAAACGTCTGGGACAAAGTCACAAGATCATGTTTGCTGCTTTGGTGTTGAAGACGACCGGCGAGTGACAGTGTTGTCTTGGAAAGAGGCTGCAGAATAAACTCACTCTGTGCTGCGACGGGACCCAATTCTGTATTGTTTCGCCACGCTGTGGTCCCAAACCGGGTAAGTTGAATACCAACTTGCGACGGATTTTGGATCTCAGCCGTTGCTGTCAAATGGATCCCCCCTGCGGGGTCGTTTGACGGCAAATCGTACGTAGTAATTGTGACCGCGTTTTTCAGGTTATTAAAGCCGGTCATGATCACGGATTTGGAAATCGTCAGATCTGTCGTGGTGATGCCAATGGCATCCACAGCGAGTCCCTCGCCGGTAATCTCCCAGACAAAGCTTGGCTCGGTAACCAAAAACTTGGTAAAGCTGGTGAGCGCATCGGTGTTTCTAACCGCAAATTCCGCCTCCAGATCAATCTGTGCACCGTCCTCGGCCTCGAGTTGGATATTGGGCATCGCAATTTGACCTAGCACTTGATTGTTCCAAGAGAGTTGGAGGCCCTGGGGGAACCGGATCACAGCATCAAAAGGACCAGCGTTCGTAATAGAGCCGACTAAGTGCACCCGGAAATTGTTCTGTGCTGGGTTCAGGATCGTCACACGGCTGATCACGAGATTGGAACCATCAATGATCTTCTGCACGATCGGTTTCGCAAGTACTGGAAGCAACAAGTTCAATGAGTCGTCCGTCTTCATCGGCACGTTCTGTTGCGAAAAGGTAATTGGGGTCTGATAGTCGCCAATCCTGCTCTCAGACACAATCTCCAGATTCGCAGAGGCCACCGAGAATGCCTTGTCCACAAAGTTGGGCAGGTTGAATCCCGTATACATGTTCGTTTTTCGCTTCATGAGGGTGTGCTCAGACGCCTCAGCAGCTAACTGCGCCTCATCGATCGAGCGCTTCGAGGGTTTCCGATCACTGTTGGCACTTGTCGTGTTTGAGTAGGTATACCCTCCAATTTTGACGATCCCATCGAGTTGACGCACATCTTCCCCTGCCTGCAAAGCCAGTGCACGCACAAGCGCGAACATGTCCGGGGGATAGAGGTTAAGATGCAACGGAATGCTAGGTGACGGTGTCACCGACTTGCCCGCCGCCGAAAAGTCCAAATCCGTATCGATCTGAGCCACGAAAATTCCGTGCATCGAGACGTTGGTTACAATGTGCGTAATTTGCAATGCAGCAGTGAATGGGTTGTTGAGGTTCACGATCGAGTGCGCTACGTCGTCCTTAATGCCTGTGGTGTTCAAGACCTGCAGGGACGCTTGCTGTACGAGCGACGTTTTCAATCCATCCAGCGTTGAGTTGAGACGTATTGCCGAGAACGCAGGCACCAACGAGTCGATCGGGGTCGACCCCTCGAAACCAGAAATGTTGACCGGCGTGTCCAGACCGCTGACGTACCGGTTCAACGTCTCGTAACCATAAGGGCTCACCTTGGGACTGAACGTCGAGATTGCCGTAACGTTGTTCTCGCCAATGACCAGGTTGAGATTTTCCAGGTACACATTGCCAATCACGTCGTGGTTCAGGAAGAGTAGCGTGACGTTTCCCGACTGCACATTGACGTTCGATGGGTTGATGATGGTCGTGTTGACCGCCAGTTTCAGTCCTTCATTCGTTCCGCCAATGACGTCAACACTGTTGATGGTCGTGGGATAGTGATTCAATCCCTGCAGGCCCAACAGCCCACTCTCGACAGAGAACTGAATGCCATTGAGCACAATACGACCCACGGGCGTGTCTGTTACTGCGACGGAGGAGCCATTGAAAAGTTTTGAATCCTTCTCAGAGAAAACAAACTCTTTCTGGAAATACTGAAACTCCTTCCGTGCCGCGTCCGTCTGTTCAGGCAGACGCATCAGCGACGGTCGCAGAGTGAGGTACAGTGTGCCCGCTGTCTGACCGGACGCCACAATGTCCAGCTGCGTGGCCGAGTTGGAGTAAACGCCGTCAACGACAGCCATAGGCGTATTGGTCTTGTCATCCACGAGAGTAATTTCGTTTTTGGTCGACACGATATTCAGCGGGAAGCCGAAAGGCAGGCCAATCTGAGCGCTCAGGCTGTCGGACGACGCGGCCGGGGCATACGGCGCCGAGTCAGCATAGTAGGATAAATTGAATTGCTTGATCGTGATACTCTTGATCGGATTGATGGCAATAGGTGATTTGAATGGTACAGCAATGTTGATCGCTTGGACGCCCTGTTGCAGCCATGTCGGTGTCACCCCGCTCGGGGCTGTGACATTCCGTCCGACGGCGTAAGTCAGAGACACTTCCCCATTGATGTAGCGTGTGAACAAATCACCTAGAATGCCTAGGGCCGTCTGGTTGTTGGCATACGAAAGAAGTCGGCCTTGCAGATTCACCAAATTGAGGCTTGGTGTCAGATTGAGACTCGGCGCGAGCGCGGGTCCGAGGAGAAGACCATTGTAGTACAGATCAAACTCGATTTGCCCCAACTGCATGCCAAAAGGAGACGGATTTCTCAGCAATGTGGTGGCATAAAATGCAATGCCACCATCCTTGTCTGCATTCGGCATCTGGAAGTCGACAATCTCCACGTCTTTAAAGTTGTCGATACCGTTAAACACCACATCCTTGGTTAACTTGAGATTGGACCAGGTCGGGATAAACGACAGCGCCTCGATGTGCACATCAGGGCAGAAGAGTCGCCACGTAAATTCTTCGTGCGTGATCATATACCGCGTAAATAGGGCAAACTTCTCAGTGTCGTCGATGTGGAACACCGTCTTTTGCTTGATCCGCCCGTGTCCGGCAGCCACACCGACGTAGTCGAGGTCGAAGTGGCCCAGCTGCACCTCCTGCATCTCTCCAGCCTCCGGCGGTGTCATCCAAAACACCTGCGTCGGCTTCCGGAAGTAGAGGTGTGCAGGGAATACACCGGCCTTCTTTACTTGGCCCTCCAGCGTCAGCGGGAAGTATTCATTGTGCGGGTCCGTGATGTTGGACGAATAGATGTGCATCACGGACACATTCAGGGTGTGGTTAGCAACGGCATAGAGCACTGGAAGAAGAATAATCACGAGATTGATGATGAAGAGGATGGGCAGAAGCACGAACGTGAAGATGAGCAGCTTCTTTGAGACAAGCTTCTTCGCGTACGGAGTCTTGCGAGCGGCAAAATATCCAATAGGCCGACCTGCTTGATGGAACCCCGTCTGCCCTCGCGCGCCAAATACTTCATGTTCGTCTTCAGCGTGGAGGGCCTGTGTGGGGTTTCTGCGGCGTAGGCCGTCTTCCCCGCCAAGCTCTCGCATCGGTCACACGTCCCTGACGTCTCCCAGATCTCAGACTTATGGTCGCGTGAACACCCAAGATTCGGGCTCTTTCGCCCGGTGGCTCTGTTCAGGTACAGCGTGTGAGACGCAGGTTTGTCCAATGGGCAATTGAACTCCACATGCGGTCTCGGTCTCGCCCCAACATTTGGAAATGCGTGCAAGCGCGCGACTCGTCGGGTGACCCACCTCCACATGGTACGAAAGGAACAAGATGGTGTACAGGCAACGTGACTATGTTGGAAACCGAGAACGGAAATCGAGTTAGCCAAAGAGGTTGCCCAGCAAGCCGCCTGACCCGCTCGATGATGAGGAAGCGCCACCATTATCATTAGACCCACTTGATTGGCCTTGTGACGCTGACGTTCTTGCTTGCTGAGAGGAGCTGCCTCCGCTGGCTCGACCGGCTGCGCTCGAGCCACTTTGCGGCGAAGCTGTTGCTCTTGCACTGCTCGCTGCTGCTGACGAAGACGCTGAGGCTGCGGATGCCGTGCTGGCAGCCGAGCGGCTGCTGGCGCTGGCTGACGAAGCGGCGATCTTGCCGGCGGCCGTGTTGCTGCTGCAGTCGGCCGTGTGGATAAGAGAGAGAGGGAGCTTCTCGAGTGCGCAAATCACCTGCTTCCATTCGGTGTTGGCCAGTTGAATAATGCCCTCTGTGCCAAGCTTGGAGAAGCTGTCGGTGATCTTGCTCACCTCCGTGGAAGGGAGCTTGGGTAGCGTGTCCAAGATACCATTAATCAGATCCAGGACGGTGGTGATGTTGACCAAAACGGTATTACCAATGCTCAGCGCGTACGTTGTCAGCACATCCTCCTCGTTGTAGCGGAAACCGTCGGCCACATAGCCATTGTCGTCGACCATGATCTGCACCAAGTTGTTCACGTTGAGGTTCTTGCCGATCGACGGAGCCGACGCAATGAGACCCTGTGGGACCAGCACGTTGTAGATCTTATCGCACTTGTGGAAGCCTGGGTTGACCTTGGTGGCCGTTGCACCCGGGATGCGACAGTTGGTCACATGGTTCTCCGTGAAGGAGGCGATGACGGGGGTGGTCGTTCCGGCCATCGTGGCATCGCACTGAATCCGCTTGAAAGTCTGAGGCACAGGGAAGTCGTTTCGGAACGTGAGTTGGATGTAGATATAGGGCCTGAAACCAGGCGCTGAGAAGAGCGTCAGTACATCGAAGAACGAGTCGATCTGGTTCAGCACACGGATGGCAATGCCCGGCACGGAGCTCTCAACATAGGCCTTCTCCATGCCCGGAACCAGCGAGGCAAACGGCGTAAGCGGCGGGTCGGCGTTTGCAGTGCCCCTAATGACGACGGGGGTCTGGTACGGAATGCTGACCGCGCCGTGGCCCGGCTGGGGCTGCGCGTAGCGCGTAAGCATCTCCAGTGCGACCGAGTTGTTGTGGCTGTCGGGCTGGAAGCGGACAATCGTGTCAAAAAAGTTTTCGCCGGGCACAATAATCTTGTTGTTCATGATCGAGCGGCCGATATACGTGTTCTGGTAGAATACAGGCAGCGAAATTCCCGTCGTATGGACCGTGATGTTGCTTGGATTCGTAAGCACCAGCATGCCTGTGTTGTCAAGGTACTGCGGAGTGCCGTGCTTGACATCCAGGCGCTTGAGTGTTGCGTTGCCGGTGAACGAATCGAAGCCGGCCATGCTGGTCGTGACGTTGAAGGGAATGCCGTGGATGGGAATGTTGCCAATCACCATCTTACCCACAAGACTCGCGGTACCCGAAATGCCGAAAGACGCGCGCGACGTGTCCAGCAGCTTCACGAGGAGCGCCATAAACGCCGAGCGGTCCTGTGCGACGAGCGGCACACTCTTCCACGAGACAATTAGTGGCTGGTGGTCGTTCGGACCATGCGATGTGCCCGCGCGCGCATTGCGCATGGGCAAGTTGAGTGTGGCTGCAACGGCATTCTGGTAGATCATCTTGGCATCGAGCGAGGCCTGCAGTGGCGTCAGCGTGAAGTGCAGCGGGTTGGCGTACGTCGCCACCGATTGGTTCGAACCCGTTGGAGGCGCCCATGTATGCGACTGCTGCATCATCGTCAAGAAGAGGTCGGAGATCGTGATCGCATACACAATCCGGTAGATGTGGCCAGGCAATACGACGTTGAGGGTGAGCGTCTTGAACGCCTTGCTGAGCCAGCTGACAGGCTTGTTACCGTTCTCGCGCGTGACGACGCTGACGCCCTTGACGCTCAGCTGGCTGTTCTTGCCCTGGAGGTACTGAGAGAAGAGTTTGCCCGTGGCCTGGACCTCGGCGTTGCCACTCTTGTGCGTGATGAAGCCATGGAGGAGCGACGAGGTGGTTGCCTGGCCCTTGAGGAACAGGCTCGTGGAGTGCGCAGGGCCCACATACTGGTTGTCGAAGTAGATGTCAAAGTTGGCCGTCTCAAGGTCGATGCTCAGCGTCGCCGGCGACGGGATTGACGTGCCGGTCGTGATCTTCAGCGAATTGGACGTCTCGCCTGGGATGTCGAACGACGTGATATTGACGCCCGGCAGCCCGTTGAATGCCTTAAAGTGCAGCGTCTTGCTGATCTTCACATTGTTAAACACAATGTTCAGCGCACGCACACGCAGCTTGTTCGTGCTGATCGTCCACGTAAAGTCCGAATTGTGTAGAATGTACGTGGAGAACTTCGTAAAGCCTGCCTGGTTCGTAATGGTCAGCTCACCCGTCGTGCGCAGGTTCGGCACACCGGCATTGGCCGCCGCACAAATCGGCGGCAGGCTGATCTTCGCAATGTCTTGGCCCTGCCACGTCACCTTGACGCCTTCAGGAAACTCGATCTGCGCGTCAAACGGACCCGTATTGAGCAGCTGGCCCTGCAAGTCAAGATGAAAGCCCCCGTCGCGCAGCTTGGTGATGTTCGTCATCGTGAACGACAGCGTCGCCTGGTCCACAAGGTTCTGTACAATCGGCGCACCAATCGGCCCGATCAGGTACAGAGCCGTACGGTCCGTGTCCGTCGGCACAGGTGACTGCTGGAAGTTCAGGTTCGTCTGGTAGTCATCCAGCTTCACCGTCGACTGAATGTCCAGCGTCACCTTCAGGCCCTTCAACAGCGACATCACCGCACCAAACACGTCGAACTGATTGCCCGAATGGCAGTTGGGCGGGTTCGAGTCGGGGTATGGCTCCACGGTCGTCTTGGTGCTCGACATAGCCATCACCTTGTTGAACTGCTCCGTAAGCGGACCAAGATCCGTGTTGGTGTTCGCCGCCGCCTTCTCCACAAACTGGATCAGGTGCTTCGGGTCCAGATCCATCTTCAGCGGTAGCGTCCGCGAGGTGATCGTCGTATGTCCACCTGCATGAATCTGCGGCGAGAGGGTTTGGTCAATCACACCGAGGTAGATGCCCTCGTAGTATGCCTTCGCATTCACCTTGACCAAGTTGATCGACGCCGTAAACGGATTCCTCAGCTGGAAACTCGCCTGGGCCGTGCTTGTTTGCGCGATGTTCTTCGGGATGACCAGCTTCGCTTCAATGATCAGCAGCTGATGCAGCGGCGGAATCTGCGTCGACAGCTGGATGCCCGACAGTGCCTCTTTCAGCGAGGCAATCGGCGTCGTGTCGCGCGAGCCAATGATCGTGGATGTCGACTCGATGCCCTGCACGTAGTTCTCGAGCAGATTCTGGCCGGCGGCCACGTTCGCCGCGCCGTGCGGCGAGTAGTGCACGTTGGTGGACACCTTGTTTACGCCCGGAACCAAGACGAGGTCGGAGACCTCTGCCGTACCGATTGAGCGGCCCTTGTACTGCAGGCTAAACGAAACGTCACCGGTGCCGATAGTGATCGGCGACGGGTTGTACATCGAGGCAACCAGCGTGATCAGCAGGTAGCTCTTGTACCCGTGCTTCACGTCCAGGTTCGAGGTCACCACGGGCCGCGCATTGAGGTTCTGTAGACCGGCAAGCGACGTCGTGACGTCGAACGGAATGTCGGTAATCGTCACTACACCGGCAGCCGTGCGTGCGATCGAGTCGGCATTGCCGTGCAGGCGGAACGAGACGCTCTTTTGCGCCGTGGTATCCGCCAAGAAGCGCGAGAACTGGCTGTGTTTGTTGCTGTACGCCTTCATCGGGACATTGCTGAACTTGAGCGACATGACACGCTGCTCCACGTCGGTCGTTGCCGGGGACATGGGGATGTTCAGCAGAGCCACATCTGTGCCCTTGTAGCCCTGGATGAACCCACCGCCGGCCTGTGTAATGTCGATCGGGAAGGCAAACGGCAGGTAGAACGGTGCCTCGGTATTGGACGAGCTGGCCGTTGGGCTCCACGCATTCTTCACCGAGAACATGAGCGTCATTTGGTGCAGCTGGATGCCCTTGATGACGCTGAAGTGCCGAGCAGGCAGGTGTGACGAGATGGTGAGCAGCTTGATCCCCTCATTGAGCCATGTCACCTCGGACGGCCCAGCGTAGTCGCCGCGAATCTGGATCGGAATCGTCTTGCCGTGCACCACATCGGTGAAGGTCTGCGAGAGCGTCGCAAGACCATGCGTGCTGTCCTGGTGCTGCAGACGACCCGACAGAGGCAGGCGCGTCGTCGAAAGCGGCTGCAAAGTAAACGCACTGTCGGCCGCGACCGGGCCGAGCTCTGTGTTGTTGCGCCAGGCGGTGGTTCCGAAGCGCGACAGTTGGATACCGATCTGCGAGGGGTTGTGAATCACCGACTCGGCGGTGAGATGAATTCCGCCGGCTGGGTCGTTGTACGGCAGGTCGTATGTGGTGACCTCCACCGCATTCTTCAGGTTGTTCAGACCAGTAAGGATGACCGTCTTGGACATGGTCAGGCCGGTCGTATCGAACCCAATGGCACTGACCGTGATGCCCTCGCCGGATACCTCCCAGACAAAACTCTGCTGCGTGACCAAAAACTTGGTAAATTCGGTGAGCGCATCGACGCTGGCCACCGCAAAGTCGGCCTCGAGGTCAATCTGTGCGCCCTCCTCCGCGACGAGCGTAATGTTGGGCATGGCAATCTGACCGAGCACTCGGTTGTTCCACGAGAGCTGTAGACCCTGAGGGAAGCTGATCACCGCGTCAAAAGGACCGGCGTTGGTAATCGCGCCCACCATGTGCGTGCGGAACTGCTTCAGCGTAGGGTTCAGGATCACCACCGTGTTGATCATCAGGTTGGAGCCATCGATGATCTTCTGCACAATCGGCTTGGCCAGCACGGGGAGCAGTAGATTGAGCGTCTCATCGGTGCGCATCGGCACGTTCTGCTGCGAGAAGGTCAGTGGCGTCGCATAGTCACCAATCTTGGTCTGCGACACAATCTCGAGGTTCGCCGAGGCCACCGAGAACGCCTTCGTGACAAAGTTGGGCAGGTTAAAACCGGTGTACATGTTCGTCTTGCGCTTCTCCAGCGTGTGGGTTGCCGGCTCGTCTGGCAGCCCACGCTCGGCCAGTAGCTCCTCATGGAGCGAGCGCTTCGACGGGCGACGGTCACTGTTGGCGCTCGTGGTCGGCGAGTAGGTATAGCCACCGATGCTCACAATCCCGTCAAGCGGACGTACATCTTCACCAGCCTGAAGCGCCAGTGCTCGCAACAGCGCAAACATGTCCGGCGGGTACAGGTTGAGATGTAGCGGGATGTTGGGCGATGCCGTCACCGACTTGCCGGCCGCCGAAAAGTCGAGGTCGGTATCGATCTGGGCCACAAAGATGCCGTGCATGGTCACATTTGACGAGATGTGCGTAATCTGCAGCCCCGACGTGAACGGGTTGTTGAGGTTCACGATGGAATGTGCCACGTCGCTCGTGATACCAGTCGAGTTGAGCACCACCAGCGATGCCTGCTGCACGAGCTCCGTCCTCAGGCCGCCCAGCGTTGAGTTGAGGCGCATCGCCGAGAATGCAGGCACCAACGAGTCGATCGGGGTCGATCCCTCGAACCCAGAAATGTTGACCGGCGTGTCCAGACCACTGACGTAACGGTTCAACGTCTCGTAGCCGTAAGGGCTCACCTTCGGACTGAACGTTGAGATCGCCGTAACGTTGTTTTCGCCAATGACCAGGTTGAGATTCTCCAGGTACACATTGCCAATCACGTCGTGGTTCAGGAAGAGTAGAGTGACATTGCCAGACTGCACATTGACGTTCGATGGGTTGATGATGGTCGTGTTGACTGACAGCTTTAGCCCGTCCGAGGTACCACCAATTACGTCGACACCGTTAATCGTCGTGGGATAGTGGTTCAACCCTTGCAAGCCTAGCAGACCACTCTTCACTGAGAACTTAATGCCATTCAGCACGATGCGGCCGACCGGTGTGTCCGTCACCGCAACCGAAGAGCCGTTGAAGAGCTTTGTGTCGATCCCCGAGAAAACAAACTCCTTCTGGAAATACTGGAACTCTTTCCGCGCCGCATCTGTCTGTTCGGGCAGACGCATTAGCGACGGTCGCAGAGTGAGGTATAGTGTGCCCGCTGTCTGACCGGACGCCACAATGTCCAGCTGCGTTTCCGAGTTGGAGTAAACGCCGTCAACCACAGCCATGGGTGTATTGGTTTTGTCATCCACGAGAGTAATCTCGTTCTTGGCCGACACGATATTCAGCGGGAAGCCGAAAGGCAGGCCAATCTGAGCGCTCAGGCTGTCGGACGATGCGGTTGGGCCATACGGATCCGAGTCAGCGAGGTAAGTTAGGTTGAACTGCTTGATCACAATGTTCTTGATAGGGTTGATCTGGATCGGCGACTTAAATGGCACATTGATCGTAAGTGCCTTGATGCCCTCCTCCAGCCAGTTGGGTGTGATGCCGCTGCTAGTCGTGACACTTTTACCCACGGCCTGGGTCGGCGAGACCTCTCCGTTGATGTATTGGGTCATCAATTCACCCAGAATGTTCAGCGCTGTTTGGTTATTGGTATAGGGAGTAAGCCGCCCTTGCAGGTTCACCACGTTGAGGCTAGGCGTCAGGTTGACGCTCGGTGAGAATGCGGGACCAAGTAATAAGCCCTTGTAGTACAGATCAAAGTCAAGTCGCCCGAGCTGCATTCCGAAGGGCGACGGATTTTTCAATATGGTCGTCGCATAAAAAGCAATACCACCATCCTTGTCAGCATTCGGCAGCTGGAAGTCGACAATCTCCACGTCTTTAAAGTTGTCGATACCGTTAAATACCACATCCTTGGTTAACTTGAGATTGGACCAGGTCGGGATAAACGACAGCGCCTCGATATGCACATCGGGACAGTACAGCCGCCAGGTGAATTCCTCATTCGTAATCATATATTTGGTGAACAAGGCAAACATCTCCTGGTTGTCGATGTGGAACACTGTCTTTTGCTTGATCCGCCCGTGTCCGGCAGCCACACCAATGTAGTCGAGGTCAAAGTGGCCCAGCTGCACCTCCTGCATCTCTCCAGCCTCCGGCGGTGTCATCCAAAATACCTGTGTCGGCTTCCGGAAGTAGAGGTGCGCAGGGAAGACACCGGCCTTCTTCACCTGACCCTCCAGCGACAGCGGGAAGTAGTCATTGTGTGGGTCCGTGATGTTGGACGAATAGATGTGCATCACGGACACATTCAGGGTGTGGTTAGCAACGGCATAGAGCACTGGAAGAAGAATAATCACAAGATTGATGATGAAGAGGATGGGCAAAAGCACGAACAGGAAGATGAGCAGCTTCTTTGAGACAAGCTTCTTCGCGTACGGAGTCTTGCGGGCTGCGAAGAAACCGATGGGCTTGCCAGCCTCATGGTAGCCCGTTCGACCCTTTGCACCAAAGTGCTCGTCATGATCGTCCGGAAAAGGGTTCCGACGGCGCATAACCGCGCCCCCTTCGTAGCTGCTCATGACCTTCGTTCCCGAAGGAGCAAAAGGAAACTGGCTGAGGACAGCAGCACAATCTGCTTCTGTGGTGGCCTTACGAAGAGCCCTTGGTGATCGAGACCGAAGGATGAATTCGGCGTGGCTCCCCACGAAGACGTTGCCCTGAGATTCTTCCCCAGCCGGCTTCAGGTGTCCAATGCATAATTATTGGTTGCCTGCGATACGCTGCAGCGACGCGTCGCGAAAATATGGGGGAAGCTGGTCATGAGAACTAACGCATTGCATGCACGCCCATGCCAAAATCTGGATATCTGACGTAAGCGAATGTTCTGCTGAATCGGGGTTCCCCACAGGACGCGCCCCTGGCGGGCAATCTTGGCACGCCGGGCGCGTAAATGGTCAGAATGCTGAGTAAACGACGGTGGTAGGCCACGTGGCTATGAGCGCAAGAAGTGCGCGCGTGCGCGCTGCAATACCGATCTCGCGAACTGCCCAAGTGTCGGTGCGACATGTCTTTTACGCCTGCACTGGAAGTTACGGAGTGGCCGACGCCCACGCCAGTGACCGGACTGGACCAGTACCGTGATTCTGTGCACTGGTCGGAGCGCGCGCCCATTCTGATTGATAACGGTACGTCGTGCCGTCTAATGTAGGCTCTTCCGAATTGCGCGCAGGGTTCTCGACGTGTGCTGGTGACCGCCCGCCGCTGGTATATGACAATATCGTTTCGCGTTTTCGCGACCGGAGACGCAGCAGTAATGTGCTGCTGTGCGGGAATGACTGTTACGTCGATTCGCAGGGTCGCGCAGCGATGAAGAGCCCCTTTGATGGAGACGTCGTCTGCGGGTTCGACTCGATGGTGCGTCCTTTTTTATTGTGTTGACCACAGGAAGCCATTCTGGACTATACGTTTCTCAAGCTCGGTATCGACACTGAGCAGGTCGAGAATCCCCTGCTGATGACCGAAACGCTGTGCAATCCCGAATACAGCCGAAGCCGTACGTGTTGGTCCTGACTTCAGAGATGAACGAGCTGCTCTTTGAGGCGTACCGCCTGCCTTCGGTTAACTACGGCCTCGATGCGCTGTTTGCGGGGTATGCCAACAACGTCCGCGAGGATGGGTTGGTGGTATCCGCCGGACGCAACACGACGCTCGTCGTTCCGCTCGTCGGCGGGCGTGGTATTCTGGACAACGCCAAACGGTATGTATTTTTGGCTCATGCAGGCTCTCGTGGGGCGGCGCGATGGGTTCCGACTTCTTGCACCGGCTGCTGCAGCTCAAATACCCCAACCTCCCGCAGCGCATCACGCCGTTTGAGTCGCAAACGATGCTCGAGCAGCTGTGCTACGTCTCGCCCGATTACGACACCGAGATTCGCTCGTTGAGCGTGCCCGAGAACCTGGCCAAGATCGACAAAGTGGTGCAGCTGCCCTATGTTCCCCCGGAGCGCCAAGAAAAGTCCCAGGAAGAGCTCGAGAGAATTGCCGAGCGGAAGCGCGCTGCGGGACAGCGCCTGATTGAGCAGACGCGGGCGATGCGCCAGGAAAAGGCGGAACAGAATGAAAATGACCTGAAGTACTATACCCTGCTGAAAGAGTGGAAGGACAAGGAGCCGCACGAGGCCTACCTGGTATGTCGCATGCCTTACACAGAAACGACTCGAAGAAGAAGGCTTCGAATCCGAGCAGGAGCTCGAAAAGATCATCAAGCGCCTGGATGCTGCCGTGAAGCGGTTCCGCGGCGAGGAGGTGGACAACGAAGAGGACAAGAAGCCGCCGTCGTTCCCACTGCTGGACGTGCCCGACGCCGAGCTCGACGAGGAGGGCATCAAGGAGAAGCGCCGGCAGCGTCTGCTCAAGGCCGGCTACGACGCGCGCATGCGTGCACGGGCCGAAAAGGCCGAGGAGGAACGCCTTCAGGCCGAGGCCGAGGAACGTGAGCGGCAAGAGCAGCGCGACCATCCAGAGCAGTGGCTCGACAAGATTCGAAAACAGCACCAAGAGGTGATCGCGCGCATCCAGGGACAGAAGCGGCTCAGGGAAATGATGCCCGACCGCAAGTCGGCGGCGGCACAGCAGCGCATGAAAAACATCACGGCGCTCGCCAGCGAGCAGTCCACCTCCTCGGGTTCGCGGCAGCGTCGGAAGCGCGGCGACGACGAAGACACCTTCGGTGCGGATGACAGCGACTGGGCCGTGTACCGCAATGTGGTGGATGCGGGCGAGGAGGAGGAGCGTGAGGCGATGGCGCAGCTTGAGGCCGTCGAGGCGAAGCTCCTTGAGCATGATGCGCAGTTCACCTCCGAAGATACCTATGCGGCGATGCAGGCGCGCAAGACGCTGCTCGTCACGACGTACCTGCGTGGCTTTGAGCCTAAATGGGACCCGAACGACGTCGCGCAGTACCACCAGGTGCACCTCAACGTCGAGCGCATCCGCGTGCCCGAGGTCACCTGGGAGCCCATCATTGCCGGTGTCGACCAGGCGGGCCTTACCGAGCTCACCGGCCACGTGCTGCGCTCGTTCGAGGCGCCGGTGCGCGACCGCATGATCCGCAATGTGCTGGTCACTGGCCGCTACTCGCAGCTGCCCCACTTTGACACGCGTCTCGCCGGGGGACTGCGTGCGCTGCTGCCACCCAATGCGCCGCTGTCCGTCCGTCGGGCGCAGAATGCGCGCTTCGATCCGTGGTGCGGGATGCGCCAGTGGGTCGTTGACCAGCCGGACGTGTTCCGTGCGACGTCGGTGACGCGTGCCGACTACGAGGAAAAGGGCCCCGGCTGGTTTAAGGAGCACGGCCTGTCGGCGTGCTGGCAGCCGTAGGTAGACACATAGACCCGGAAAAGAAGAACAGAACGATCAAAAGAGGCTACGCCAAAGCTACGAAACGAAAACAATCCACAACACACCGCGCATTGGCGGGCCGCCTACCACAGGCGCGTCTCGAGGAGCAGGTCGCTCTCCGGCGCCAGCGAGAGACAGGCGCGCATAAAGTTGGTCACAGCCGCACGCTGGCGGTTCAAGCTGTTGACCACGTCGGTACCTGGCTTGACGATCGGTGCCTTGAGCGAGTAGGAGAGCAGCGAGAGCACCGAGTACATCGACTTCCACTCCTGGTCGGCCTCGCCCGGAACGCGGTAGGTGATGCGGGTCATTAGCTCCGCGAGCACAGCAAGGTCAATGAGCAGCGGCGATGCAAGCAGCGAGTCCTCACACAGGTTCGTCACGTACAGACGGTTGCGCCCGCCCATGCACAGTTCGCTGGTGTAGTCGTCCATGGCCACCTTCTGGTCGCCGACCGCCGGAATGTACTTGATAACGATGCAGTGGTCCGGTCGTTCGCCCTTGGCCGCAGCGACGTCACTGTCCTTCTTAGCGGGCTGACCCTTACGATAGAGCAGGTGGTTGGCCTCGCACATGTCGTCCACGACGCTCGACTTGCTGATCTCCTTACTGCGGAACTGGCGCTGGGAGCTCAGGTTGTAGCCGTCGTTATTGCCGAGGTGGTTGTAGCTGGCAATCGACAGCGGCTTGATGCCGGCGTTGACGAGGTACTCAGCAAGCACGCTCTTAACCTTGGTCTGCCCGGTCTTGAGGTCGTCGCCGCCGATGAATGCCTTGTGCCGCTCGGCAAGTTCGATGGCGCCGGGAACAAAGGTGTTCTGTGGTGCGCCATTGACGTACGGTACATTCTCGAGGATGCACGCAACCGCAAAAATGGTTGAGGGTGAAACTTCCTCGTGACTCTGCTCCACGGCACGCAGCAAGTTGTCCGCCGTGTCATTCACGCCCGGTACGATCGACGAGTAGCGCTCCGTGTTGGCAGTCCACACAACAATGACCTGATCAAGCTGGTGCTGTGCCTTGAAGTCACGGATGTCCTTGCGAAGCTGCTCGACATGTGCCTTCTTGTCCGAGCCAGGGATTACATTGTCGGCGCGCTCCTCCTGGTTGGCAGCAATGAAGTCGGGGTAGTACACCGACGGCTTTGGCTGGATCTCGGCGAGCATCGGCTGGAGCTGGCGCTGCAGATCGTAGTCAAGCACCTGAGCGCGCTCAGTTGCCTTGTCTAGCGGCAGCGAACTAATGTCCCAGCCACCGACAACAAAGTCGTTGGGGTGCACCATCGGCAGCACGTTGCTGAAAGGCACCCAGACGTCCTTGCCCGTCGCGGGGTCCGTGCCGAGACGCATCGTTGAAGCACGCACGAGTGATCCGTAGTAGTTGGGCGTCTGCAAACCCTCCTTGTTGCGCCATTGCACATTGTGCCGGTTGGCCAAGATGGTCGCAGTAATGGTCGTGCCGTTATTTCCGCCCAAGCCGACAAGCATCAGGCCCGTCCTGGGCACGCGGCGGTCCGTGCGGAACTCAAACTCGTGCTTGTAGGGCGTCGCGACGAACTCCTCGGTACCGTTTGCAGCCGGCTTTCGCTCGACATGCGTGTTTTGGTACTCGTAGTGCGCCGTGATGAACTCGGGCGAGTAGTTGATCCGGTCCGACACGACGCGGATCGACTCGGCCTGCTCGTGGCGAGCGGCCGTGGGGTCCACCGGGGCGTTGCCCGGGGCCGGGTAAGAAGATTGTTGAGAGTTAGCAACCGGGGCCATCGTAGGTCAATTGCAGAGATCTGGTGTTTAGGCTGATATTAACGGTGGAGCGCAAGTACGACGTTGGCCCCGGTACTGGTTGTGACACGAGCGAAGCTGGTTCGAGAAAATGGTTTCTAACTAGCGACCTTCTAGCAACAGACTAGAAGGTGGTGAGTGAGAAGGAAGCCTCGAACCGCGGCCCCGCATCAGATTTACCACGGACTTGGGGACCCCGCAAGGCTGTCGGCGCGTGCAGCACTCCCCACAGCCAGGCTGACTAAGCTACGTGCCGATGAACCTAGATTAGGAACGCGCAGCGAATTGCATCACTGCATGAGCACTCCGCAAGCGACGTACCGGCCCAGTGTCCATTGGTTCTCCACTTGGGGTCTTGCCGATCCAATGTAGCGGCTTGGCCGACTTGCAGGCCGACGCACACCTCAGCCTTGCAGGTGCGCAGCGCGAGGATCGGGAAGCGGCCGGCCAGCGGTCCAAGCGCGGTGTTAAACGGTATGTCCGCCGGCCATTCGGCATCCTGCGTGAGCTTGCGGTAGTTCTACATGAGCGTGCATCGGACTTACCAGATCGCCTGCGTCAGCCAAGCCCCACGTACCTTTGAAAATCACAAGGCCGCTGGAGCCCAACTGCGTGAGCAGTGTGGGTGCCAATTCCGGCTGAGGTCAGCAATCCCCCACGCACCATAGTGCCATAGCCGTACGGCATCGTCCAAAAGTCGGACAGCTCGCCCGCATCCGCGCCAAGCGGCGCGTCGTGCGGCATCTGCAGGCGGAAGCGTTTCTCGTCAAAGTGTGCCTTCCAGCGCTTGGCCATCGCCTGCACCGGTGCAGGGTCCTTCATCGATGTTGTGCACAGCTGCTCAATCGTGTACCACACGTCGGGCACACATGTGTCGCTCACGAACCATGGCAGGTTTTTGGTGTGGAATACCACCTCCTGCACGAGCGGGACGTCGGCAACGCGCTGGATCTCCAGCTCTCGTACCTTTGCCGCGTCCTGATTGCTCGAGCGTGGGCCGAAACAGTCGCTGCCGATGCGCACATGTCCACTGCCGTAGGCCACCGCCGTTTCGAGGTCCGCCGACATGCCCATGCTCAGTTCGAGCGCATCATCAGCGTTGCCCCACAGTGTAGCGTAGACGTTCTCAGACGATCCATCCGGCAACCAGTACGCCGTGTTGTGCACCTGCTCTTGGAGCGTGCTGTCCGTGCGGAGGGCATGTAGCAGGTGGCTGCGCGTCGCCACGAGCGCCTCAAAGTCGGGGTTGTGGTGCGCATCACGCGACTGCTGACTGTTGGCCAGCGCGCCGATGGTCATCAGGCCCGCAAGACGCAGGTGCGGGCAGTGAAGGAGGATGTGCTTGGCGAGCGCCAGAAGCGGCGGCTCCGACGCGCTGCCGTCCCAGGGGGTGGTCATCGGCGTGACGCCGCTCTTGCCCTCTTCACCGCTGGTGTTTACCTGGAGATAGACATGCAGAGGGTAGGACCGGCGGAGCTCATTCTCCGGCTTGGCGAGCGCTTTTTCGAGACTGGTTGCGAGCTTTTCTGAGTCGATTGACTCGACAGCGTACAGATTCGGGATGGCTGGGTGAGAAGGGAGACGTACGTGCGAGGATCTTGGCCTTGTTGCTCTGCAGGCCGCCGATCAGGTGCCACCTGATAGACTGTGGAAGAACGTGCGCCTTTTCGACAAGCTCCTGAGCGTAGTTCTCGCCGAAATGGCGCTGCCCGGCCTCGAAGGCGGCCATCACATCCGAAGGTGGCTGCAGCTTGGACACGGCGAGCAGACTGGGCGGTGGGCGCGATGCTTGCTGCGCCGCGCGGTCGATGCGTGCGCGCACTGCTTCGAGGCGACCGCGCACGTCCGCCACGCGCTCCTTCGCTGCGCGCGGAATGGTTCCGCGAAGCGTTAGGAGCCAGTCGGCCAGCACGAGGTCGGTCACGAGCTCAAAGCCCGCATTGTCGAGCACGATATCCACGCGGCCATGGTCCATGCTGCGCAGAGCATCCCATGCATCTGTCAGCTGGTTGACCAGCACAAACTGCTGCTTTTCCTTGCGGTGCTCGGCGCTGGTGGCCTGCAGTTTCTGCAGGTCGGCATAGTTCAGGTTGGTGAGCAGGCTGAGGTCGGTGGCATTGCCCCAGAGCGACGACGACACAAGCTCATCAAAGAGCACGTGGGTCGCCGGGTTGTGTACGGCGTGCGTCGCGTTCTTCTCCAACAGTTCTTGGATGAGCTTGGCACAGGCGTGGATGCCCGCTTCGGAGGCGAGGAAAGTGTCCGACTTGGTCTGGAAGAATGGGTCGTACGCCTGCCAGTGCGTCGACGTCTCGAACAGGTGGCGCAGACGGCGATACAGGTAGCACTCGGCGTACAGCCTGGGTAAGTGGGTCCGACGTACCACACGGCGTTGAACCACGTCGGTTGAGCTTCTTCAATCCACGCGTCGTAGGCGTCCGTAGGCGGTGCGCGGTAGCCGTCGGCAAGGTGCGCGGCATTGTCCTTGGTCACACCGAGGGTCTCGAGAGGGCGATCGTGCGTGATGTCATACTTGAGTTTGGCGATACGCTCGATAATCGCTTTGCCCTCGTCGACCGCCGCCTGCTGCGACTGCTGTGAGAGTGTATGGCAGTGACGGTACATTGCATCGATGGCCTGCGTGAGGATCGCAGGCCACCGGTGCAGCGCCGACTCGTATGCAAAGCTGTTCTGGACACCGGTGTTGTATGCGGGGACCGGAGCCGAGTAGACCATTGTGGAAGGCACGGTAGTGTGCGAATTTTCGCGCACGTCCCCTAGTCCGATTTTTTTTTCCCCAAATCGGGCTAATTCGTACGGCCACGCCGTAGGCAGCGAGGAGGATGGTGTACGTGAGGACACGCGACTGACCGCAGGATCAATCAGCGTATGTGGATGCCCTGACGCAGCCGCGACGAATATCAAGTATGTTTGCTGGGGGCTGACCCAGGCTCACTAATGTATCGCTCGTGCGCTACCGCCGGGGTGGCAAGCGCTTCGAGGTAGGCAGCGCCGCTAATGCAGATTGCGTGCTACAAGAACAAGGTGCGCGAGTGGCGCGCAGGGATGTACGTGGGCGCGCTGATGCAGTGAGAAAGACTTGGACGAGGTGGTGCAGATTGAAAACGTCTTTCTGAACGTATCCAAAGGTCAGGTGGCGCCCAACGAGGACCTGAACAAGGCGTTTGGCACCACCAACGTCTCCGAGATCCTCATCGAGATTCTCAAGAAGGGCGAGCTCCAGGTCGGCGACAAGGAGCGTTCGCACGAGCTGACGAACTTGTGGCGCGAAATTGCGACGCAGCTCGCACAGTCGTGCGTCGAACCCACGTCCCAGAAGCCGTACACGGTGGGGATGATCGAGAAGGCGATGAAGGAGGCGCACTACAGTGTCAAGACGGGCAAGTCGGCCAAGAGCCAGTCGCTCGATGTGCTCAAGCTGCTTCAGGCGAAGAACACGATACCGATCCAGCGTGCGCGGATGCGTGTGCGGGTGACCCTGTCGCCCAAGGATGGCAAGCGGCTGAAGGACAAGCTGTTGGCGCTGTTTGAGCACATCGAGGACGAGGACTACTCGGACGAGTGGGAGCTGATCGGCACGATTGAGCCCGGCTCTCTGCGGCAGATTAACACGCTGATCGAGGAGGATGCCAAGGGCCATGGGAGCGTCGAGACGCTCTCCTTTGCGGCCGTGGACAACGACGAGGACGACGACTGGCACTAGTTGCTATGCAATACACATTACAGGGTTAGCTAAGGCGCGAGACGAGGTAGGACATCAGGCAGTCGTGCTCGTCGGCGGTGACGCGCAGGAGCGCCTGGACGAGCTGGGCGTAGTCCTCGGTGCTGTCCTGCCCGATGCGCCGCAGCGACTCGCCGTCCAGGCGCCAGACCTTGGCGTCCTTCTCCACGGTCACCGTCGAGTTGCGGTGCTGCTGCGAGAGGAACGAGAGTTCGCCGGCGATGGTGCCTGCGAGCATCGCCTCGTTGATCTCGTAGTTGTCCTGGGGGAAGACGTAGCGCGCCTTGAGGATGCCGGATTCGATAAAGTACACTGGGTCAGTAGGCTATACGTACATGCATCGGGCTGGTCGCCGCGCTCCCACAGCTCGGTGCCGGCGACGAGGTTCATCTCTTTGAGCTCCTTCGCGGTGCGCCGGTACACCGAGTCCAAGTTGCCGTCGCCCGCAAACGGACCGAGCGTCGCGGCGAGCAGCGTATAAGCACGCGAAGCGCTGCTCTTTTCCGAGTCACGCGAGCGCGAACGGTCCCCCCCCGGGCTTGAGTCCCGGCGGACGCCAAACGCCTGCGACGCCGTCTTGGCAGCCTCGTGCAAGTGTTCGTAGCGGGGAGAGTTGATCGGCTCGCCGTCCATCTTGAGCACGGGCTTGCGCGTGGGCACGCGCAGCGCCGTGCTGTCTGAGAGCGACGCACGTCCGAGGGCATGACCGGCGGACAGGCCTGACACATACATCCCACGCAGATACTCGTTCTCCGTCCACTCGAGCGCCTCGTTGAGCGAGGCAAACACCTCGAGGTGCATGCTCAGGTCGGTCCACAGATCGACGTTTTGCAGCGCAGCAGCCACGTCACTTTCGGCACGGACGCCACACAGGACCAGCAGCACGCCTTTGGTGTTGAGCATACGGTGGATGCGCGTCATGGCCTCGGCCGCAGAAAAGTCGATGGTGTTCACCTGCGTAAAGTCCATCACGAGGAAGCGCATCGGGCTGTGCTTCCACGCGGCCAGGTCGAGCATCTGGCGGATAAGCTGCTCGACCGAGTTGATCGTGCCAAAGAAGAGCGCGCCCTGCAACTTGCAGATCACTGTCTGGTGGCCCGCCTCGTCCAAGAAGCGCCGCTGTGCCGCGTGTCGGCGCACGGTACTGCGTGCCATGTGTCCGTTGAACACCGAGCGCACCGCATTGCGCCGCGACGTCTGCATCACAAAGAAGAGGCAAGCCAGCACCATGCCGACCAAGCTGCCCACGACAAAGTCGGACCACGTCATGACCACAATGATCACCACGATCGTCAAATATTCAAGCCGATTCACGCGGCCGATCGTGTCGCGCAGCGCCTCGCGGACCAGGTCGATGCCGAGCACAAAGATCAGCGCACCGACCACCATCACGGGCAAGTACGCAATCATGCCGGGGCCGAGCAGCATCACCAGTACCGTCGCACCGGCGAGCATCAGGCCACTGAGCCGCGAGCCGCCGCCGACGCGGTAGAAGAGCACCGAATTGACGTAGCACAGGTAGTTGGGAACTGTGCCGAACATGCCTGCCGCAATATTCGACACACCGTGCGCGATCAGCTCGCGGTCCGTATCGACGTTGTCCTCGCCGACGCTCACGCCCAGCGCAGGCACGTTGAGCGGAACGTGCAAAATGCCGAAGAACACCAGCGCAAGCTGAGACGGGATCGTGGCCCAGAGCGCCTCGAAGCTCGTTTGGCGGAAGTCAAAGTAGCTGAAGTAGCGATAAAAGGGCGCATTCGCTGCACTCCCCACATCAAAGACCCAGCCGGCTTCACGCAGGTCCTGCAGACTCATGCCACAGATCCCCATTGTGATCACATAGAACACCACGGGAATCAACAAAAAGTAGCCCGGCAGCACGAGGGGATGATGGAAGCGCGCCGTAATGAAGCTCAGCAGCATGGCTAGAAACAGGGGGATGGTCCACTGCGCAAACACCTGCCCACTGGCGGTAAGCGCATCCCATGTGGTGCGGTCGTACTTGAAGCCGCCCTCTTCTTCAATGCGCCCAGCCACCGCCAGGCCGGTCTCAATGAGGAAGACACCCACACCGCCGATACACCCCACGAGAATGTGCCGCGGGAAGTAGCTGATGATCACACCCAGACGAAGCGTGCCCAGCAGCAAAAACGCAAGACCTGTCAGCAATGAGGACAACGCAAAGGCGACCATGGTCGTGGCGATGATCGCCTGGGGGTTGCCTTCGCCGACCACCTTGACAATCACCTGGACGAGGATATGGTAGAACGGCACCACCTCGATCATCATGCTGCCGTTGCCCGCCTTGAAAATGGAACCACCCAGCGTGTAGACCATCTGCGCAATCACACACGTCATGAAAAACATCGACACACCGTCACCGCCAAACTCGGCAAAGATGGCATTCGACGTGGGGAACGTGATCATGCCGTACGACACGCCATCTAGGATGTTGAGCAACAGACCCAGCACCACCGCCGGGATCTGGCGCACGGGTTCCATGCACAGGGTTTGCACGTCGGTACCCACAAGATTCTTGGCCTTGCGGTACAACGAGCGGAAATCATGCGGCGCGTGCGCTGCGTTCGACATCGCCGCCATTTCTTCGCGGATCGTGGCCCATTGCGTGCTTACTGCCTCGAGTGCTGCGTCGCCGGCCACGACCCGCTTCTGGTCCTCGACCTCGACGTGCTGCTGCAGGTCGTCCAGTGTGCCGTAGTTCGATTCCGTCGCACCAGCGCCGGGTGGCAGCAAGGGTCTCCCTTCGTCCGGTTTGTACGCAGACGCAGCAGGCGACGCCGCAGAGTGGAAATAGCCCGTCTTGGGCGAGGCATGGCGCTCGCCTTTGGGCGTCTCGGCCTCTTCTTCGATGGGGGCCTCCTTCCGGTGCTCCTGGCGCCCCTGGCCCCAGCCCATAACGGGGCGCATGCACGGGCTCGAAGATGTATCCTTGGCCTTTCTCGCGGATGGCTGGCCCTGTTCGTAGTTCGAAAAGGCGCTCAGGTTTCCATCGTCCGAGCTGATTGCCATGTCACCCAGCTCGGCGGTGTCGTCACGGATGTCTTCCGTGTTTGCTGAGTACGATGACGGCTGAAATCCTCCGGGGCGCATGCGGCTTTCGGACAACACATTCTGGAAGCGGTAGCTCCGGCCTTCGAAGGCGCTGAACGACGAGGCGTACTGGGAGAAGCTCGCCATGCCGGCTTCCTGAGAGCTCTCCAAGTCGACATACTGGTCTGGAGGAGCTCCCGAAATGGGTCTATTACCCGATGTCCGGTGTATGCTCATCGCTGGTGACCGCGTCCCAGGAACGAAAGTCGATTTCGAATCGCCCGGCGGCTTATCAGTCGACGAAACGTGCCCAGGCGAACTTCATCGCGGGCAATTTCGCTTAGTCAGACGGTGCCTTCGCGACCGCGAGCATGGACGAAGAGGTGATGAACACGCGCGATGACGCGCCCCCGACGCAGGAGGGGGCCGAGGGACCTCGTCGCATCCTGTACGAGATTCCGGAGGAGCTTTCGCGTGATGCGGCTGCTGAGCGTGTCGAGGAGGAGGTCATGGACAAGCCTCAGGAGCAGGAAATTCCAGAGCCCGGCACGCCCCCCCCGCACCCGCCGTTTGAGAGCGGCGAGAGGCTGCGCATCGAGGCGCTGCATTTGGAAGGCGAGCCTATCAGCCAGCTATCAACGTCGCGCCTGATGGCCTACGTAGCCCACACGGGCTCGCGTGCACGCGGCATCGAATGGATCAACGACACGCGCTGTGTGCTGGTGTTTGACTCGTATGGCGACGCGCTTGCGGGACTGCAGCGGATACAGCTGCCGCGGAGCGATTCTGAGATGAGCGACGAACCACCGCCGCCGGCCCCGTCTGAAATGGCATCTGTCGACGCAATCGAGGGCCCGCTGAACGAGGCGCAAGCGGCGTTGTTGACGCCGCGACTTGCGATGGCGTTCCCGAGTCAACTGTACAATACCATCGAGCAGCAGTCAATTGCTGAGCTTCCGGAGGCCGAGGCTAAGCTCGCTGAGGCGCGTGCGCGGCTCGACAGCGGCACGGAGCCGGTGCCCGAGATCTACCGGGACATGGAGCTAGAGGAGCTGGAGCGCAAGACATTTTCGCGCGATTTGCGCCGCATCAAGCAGCTGCGACAGAGCCTATGGATCCGCTTTGCGCTCGCGCACCATGATACCAAGGCGCCGCGTTCCGCGCAGCGAAGCAACTGGTACCGCCAGCATGGGCGTGGTGCGGGCAAGGAGGTGGTGCCGCGTCTCCTGAACGTCGGTGAGCATGCGGGCGGCCGGCGCCGGCGTCGTGGAAGGGACGAGCTTTTCCCCTCGGAGCGACGCTACGAGGAGCACGATCCCTACACGCAGCCGCGCGAAGAGCTACGCGGTGCGGGGCACGCCTGGGACGACGAGGGCTATACGCCGCGGTCACTTCTCGACAGGATCGACGCGAGTAGGCGTGATGACGACGATAGGTCGCGGCGCCGGAGCCGCTCTGCTTCGCCCGTTCGCGAAGAGAGCGAGGAGGCGCGGATCCGCGGGCGGGGCTCGGTCCGTGCCCCCAGGGGCCGGATGCACGGCTGGGACGACTAAGCGGCAGGGGCCACGTGGAGGATGACGCGTGCATGAATCACGTGGAAGTACTTGCGAAGACGACGGGGCAACCCGGAAAATAGTTTGCGTATTCCAGTGAAAATTTCACCCGCCTCAAGCGGGCGCAGGTTTCCTACAGCTTTCTTCAGCAGGTGCTCCTGGTGCACTGTTGAATTGAACCCGTCTGATTGTACGACTTCTTCTGTGTGAAGGAGTTTTCTGAGCTACTTTTGAACAACATGTCTAAGTACGTACGCGTTGTATGCGCGCGACTAACCACGCAGGCCTGAGGAGACGCAGCAGCCCCCTGCCTCGGACGTGCAGATCACCGACGGTGAGATCCAGTCCAACTGGGATGAGGTGCACGACAACTTCGACAACATGGGCCTCGCCCCCGAGCTCCTCCGTGGTGTCTTCGCATACGGGTACGTTGAACGAGCGGTGTAACTTATGCTAGTTTCGAGCGCCCCTCGGCGATTCAGTCGCGCGCCATCGTGCCGATCATCCAGGGCCACGATGTGATTGCCCAGGCCCAGTCGGGTACGGGTAAGACGGCGACCTTCTCGGTTGCCATTCTGCAGCGCATCGACCCCAACCTCAAGGCGGTCCAGGCGCTGGTGCTGGCCCCCACCCGTGAGCTGGCGCAGCAGATCCAGAACGTCGTGGTGGCGCTGGGTGACTACATGAACATTCAGTGCCACGCGTGCATTGGTGGTACCAATGTGCGCGAGGATATGGCGCGTCTTGGCGATGGCGCGCAGGTTGTGGTCGGTACGCCCGGCCGTGTGTACGATATGATCAACCGCCGCGCGTTCCGTACGGACCACCTCAAGATGTTCTGCTTGGACGAGGCGGACGAGATGCTTTCGCGCGGCTTCAAGGACCAGATGTACGAGGTGTTCCAGCTGCTCCCGCAGGACACCCAGGTCGTGCTGCTCTCGGCCACGATGCCCGAGGAGGTGCTGGCGGTCACGAAGAAGTTTATGCGTGACCCCGTCCGTATTCTCGTCAAGCGTGATGAGCTGACGCTTGAGGGTATCAAGCAGTTCTACATTGCCGTCGAGAAGGAGGAGTGGAAGTTTGAGACGCTCACCGACCTGTACGAGACGGTGACCATTACCCAGGCGGTCATCTTCTGCAACACCCGCCGCAAGGTCGACTGGCTCACCGAGCAGCTGCACGCCAAGGAGTTCACCGTCTCGGCGATGCACGGTGACATGGACCAGCAGCAGCGTGAGGTCATTATGCGCGAGTTCCGCTCGGGCTCGTCGCGTGTGCTGATCACCACCGATCTGCTCGCGCGTGGTATCGATGTCCAGCAGGTGTCGCTGGTCATCAACTACGACCTGCCGACCAACCGGGAGAACTACATCCACCGTATCGGTCGTGGTGGTCGTTTCGGTCGTAAGGGTGTGGCCATCAACTTTGTGACGGACGAGGACGTCCGCATGATGCGCGACATTGAGCAGTTCTACAACACCCAGGTCGAGGAGATGCCTCTGAATGTCGCAGACCTCATCTAATCTCGTCTTTTGCGCGTTCGCTTGCGCGGGAGAAGGAGCGGTCCTTGGCCGTATCGTCGATTGCGCACAGCGCACCATTAGTACTATAGCCGCTTTGGGTCCTCCACAGCTCTAGCGCAGGTCCAAAATGATTACGAGTCCGCACGGGGGGCAAAGGCTCCGCGACTGGTGCGGCCCGCACGGTGTCAGCATCTCATCATGGCACCTGCAAGGGTCACAACTTACCGGAGTGCACCCGGGACACACGCGTGCACATTTCCCTGTCTATGCGGCTGCTACGAGTACGAACAGTGCATGACATCAGGGGGATACGGCTCGGGCCGATCCACTTGCATGCAGCACGACGCGATGCAACTTATGGCGGCGGGGTATATCAGGTCAAGAAGACTTCGTAGATTGCAGCAGACCACTCACTGTCCAGAGCTTCCTGTTGTGCACAATGCTTGGTCACTCGAACCATAAGCGGAACCACTCGCGGGAGCTTGTGTGTACACCACCATACCGAAAGCGGGCTTCCCAGGCATGCGAGCGATGCCGTGCTACCAAACGCCGCTGCGACGACCACTGGCCCCAATGCGCGTCCTGCACGCGGGCCAATGTGTCGTGCAGCCGCTCCCTTCCACCCCGCATTCCCGCCGACCCCCAAAAATACATTCAACGACTAGAGGACCGGTGCTCCGGACTGGAGACGCAACTGCGTCTCCTTGAGGCTGCCTGCGATCGCGCACCGTGGTACGCTCCTTCCCTGCAGGCCTTGCCCGCGTATCCGGCAAAGCCCCATTTGGACGGGTTACCCCAAGGATTGTGTGAGACACTCGAGGCTGAGCCGAGTACCCCGTCGCCGACGTCGACACCTCTCCGCGATGTGTTTTTTGGACCGGCCGCAATCGGGTCGGAAAGCTCTATCCCCATCTCGTGGGACCAGTTTGCGTGGCTATAATGAGACTCGCCGCGCAAGCGTCCGCTTGTATCGTGCATGTCTTGCAGCGCACCTGGCCCACAGGATCCCGGGTTTACACGTCCCATAGTTACCAAAATCAACCCCTAGGGGCAGGAGCGAGCGAGGTTAGACATCTTTTTCGGTGTCAACGCGACAGGGCGCTCCCAAGTCGCCCTGAAAAATTGGTAGATGGTCCGGATCAGTACGTTGAGCCCCACGAAAACTTTGGCCATGACACATTAAGTGTCCATCACATTAAAATTCTCCGAGATGATTATGGCAGCCAAAAAACGAGGTCGATGTACAGAACGTGCCGAGTAGGAACGTATGGCGGAAATTCTGCGAAGCCTGCAAAGGTAGCATCTTCCCCACAATTACCGTGAATTAGCTGGGCAAAAATTCATCAAGATACGGTTATAATCCGACGTGATGCGTCGAAGCCATGGCTGCTGCGCCGATGGGCGGTTGAGGATGGACTGGGGCTCCGCAAAGCGCTCTGGATCGTCATAGAGATTCCAACCAGATCGCCAGGGAACATTCACGGAAGGAAGCAGTTACATCAAGGCAAAGTCGCCGTCAAAGGTAGTACAGACTCAGCCAGAGCTGGGTTCAGAGGCCATAACAGCAGTACATGCGTTCCTCAGCTTCACGAACAACGAAGCACCACAGCGCCCCACGGAGCATACCTCCACATGAGAAAATTAAGAAAGCTACTTGAGCGGGACAGATGCCGACTCTGTGTGAGGTAAAGCTATGATCGCCTAACCCTTGGGATCCCATGTGTTCCAGTCTGTGCTACGTCTATACACTTTTGACGCCTCGATTTTTTGTCACTGGGGTAGCTTGAGAAAGTAGTCTATATGCCGATTTCAGGGTCAGTGTGATCACAACGCCATGTCAAATGACGATCTGACACCTTTGCATTCCTGCAAACTGACCGAAGGGCTGGAGCGGATTTCGTATTGCTGTCGCCTTTTCCGTTTCGTGAGTCACAGCGCACCCCAGCGCGTTGTTGTTGCTTTCCCACGTGTGTACACGTGGCCCTGTCGATCTATACAGTGGAGGTCTCCGCGCCTTCTTGCCAGACGGTGTAAGCAGTTGCCCCGGGATGTCCACTCGTGGGCACGCTCAAGAGTCCATCTACACCAGCGCTGCGGGGCTATCATCTCAATTGCACAGTCGTCAGACAGGGTCATACGGACAAGCTCTGTCAATAGAACCGAGTCCCGAGCGTTCGAACCAGGCGGGAGATTTGTTGGATCAGGAAACTCTCAGCGAAGGCCCTGGACTGTTGCCCATGCACCGACGCAGCCCCTCTGGTGTTGTGCAAGATGTGAACGAAAAAGGGGAGAAGGTAGGGATGCGCTCGTCGCGTGTCTCCAAGTATGCTAATCTTATCCCGGTGCAGCGTCCGCCAATGACGCCCTGGGAAAAGATCCAGTCGTACTTGCAGGACGACCGTGTGATGCTGATTGTGTATACGCTACTCTCGATCATTACACGTCTATACCGCATTGGCAGCAACCACAAGGTGGTTTGGGACGAGGCGCACTTTGGCAAGTTTGGCTCGTACTACATCCGCCATATGTTCTACTTTGATGTGCATCCCCCACTGGGCAAGATCTTGGTGAGCCTGGCGGGCGTGTTGAGCGGCTTTGATGGTAACTTTGAGTTTGAGTCCGGGCACGACTATCCGAAGGAGGTGCCATTTATCCGCATGCGCATTTTGATGGCGGTGTATGGCATTTTGATGGTGCCGGTGGCCTACCTCACCGCCCAATCGATGAACTGGAACTGGCGCACCAAACACCTGTTTACGCTGATGGTACTGCTTGACAATGGCTGGTTGACGATCTCGCGCTTCATTCTGCTCGACTCGATGTTGCTCTTGTTCACGCTGTGTGTTGTGTTGGGCTTGGTGCGTTTCCACCGTCTGCAGGACCAGCCGTTCACCAAGCCGTGGTGGTGCTGGCTTTTCTTTACCGGGGCCTCGATCGGGTGTGTCTCGAGCGTCAAGATGGTTGGCCTATTTGCCACGTCGCTTGTCGGCCTGTACACGATGGAGGATTTGTGGAACAAGTTTGGCGACCTTAAGATGCCGGTGCGCACCTATCTTCGCCACTGGTGTGCACGCATTCTGGCGTTGATTGTAGTGCCACTGGGGATCTACATCCTGAGCTTCAAGCTGCACTTTGCCATCCTCTACAAGACAGGCCCCGGCGATGCCCAGATGAGCTCGCTGTTCCAGAGCAACTTGCAGGGCAGTGAGCTGTCCGAGTATCCGCTTGAGGCGGCGTACGGCAGCAAGATGACGTTTAAGAATATGGGCTACGGTGGTGGCCTGCTCCACTCGCACATCCAGACTTACCCCGAGGGCAGCGGTGAGCAGCAGGTGACGTGCTACCACTACAAGGACACGAACAACGAGTTTATCATTGAGCCGCTCTACGAAGAGCCGGCGCTACCCGGCCCCAACGACACCGATGTGCCGCCGCCGCGCATGCTCAAGAGTGGTGATGTGTTCCGCTTCTACCACCACGAGACGGGCAAGAATCTGCGCGCGCACAAGGAGTTTAAGGCGCCCGTCACCAAGGAGCACTACGAAGTGTCCGGCGCCGGCTCGCTCGAGGAGGGCCTGCACACTGACTACTGGATCGTTGAGGTGCTCGATGACATGCAGCTAGGCCGCGGCCACCCCGGCTCGCCGGTGCGTACCCTGACGTCGCGCCTGCGCTTCAAGAACAAGCAGCTAGGGTGCTACTTGCGCGCGGGTCATGTGGTGCTGCCCGACTGGGGCTGGAAGCAGATCGAGGTGGCGTGCGACCCGGAAAACAACCCTGACGATGAATTTACGCACTGGAATGTCGAGAACCACTGGAACGACCGCCTGGAGACGAGCTCCAAGGAACACTTCCGCTCGCCTTTCTTGAAGGACTTTGTGCATCTCAACGTCGCGATGATGATCTCGAACAATGCGCTGGTGCCTGACGCAGACAAGAGCGACTCGCTGGCCTCGAAGCCGCTCGAGTGGCCGTGGATGTGGCGTGGGATGCGCATGAACGGCTGGGGGGCTGACCAGGACAAGTATTATTTGATTGGCAACCCGTTCGTGTGGTGGGGCAGTACGCTGTCGCTGCACATTGTGGTGGGGCTGCTGGTGTGGTATGTGCTGCGCCGGCAGCGCCGTATTCTTGACCTCGGCCCACGGGCATGGGACGACTTTTTGTTCGGGGTCAAGGTCGGGCTGATTGGGTGGATCCTGCACTACCTGCCGTTCCTGGTGATGGGGCGTGTGACGTACATTCACCACTACCTGCCGACGCTGTACTTTGCCGTGGTGGTGTTTGCCCACGTGCTGGACCACTTTTTGTGGAACGATGCCACGGCGCGGTATCGCTTCGACCTGGGCTACTTCCTGCGCACGGGCAACCTGGCGGGCGGCAAGGCGGGCATCGAGCCGAGCGACTCGGCCGGCGCGCCGTGCCGCGGCACGCCGCTCTCGGAGCGCACCAAGAACCTTGCCTTTGTCGGGCTCGGAACGTTGCTCATCGCCGTCTTTTGGTGGTTCCGGGCGGTGTCGTTTGGCATGTCGGGCGACATTGCCAACTGGCCCGGGCTCAAGTGGCGGAAGCACTGGAACATTTACTAGGGTATACAGCTACAATCCCACATCCAAACTTGCATCGTTCAGCGCGACGCAGATCGCAGCGCGGTGGTGGCCGTTGTACTGCCGCATTGTCTCGCCGCTGGACAGCTCCCAGAGCCGCGCGACGTGGTCCGAGGAGGCGGTGACCAGGTAGGCACTGTCTGCGCTGAATGCCACGTCCCACACCCACCGCTGGTGGCCCACGAGGGTCTTGTCCAGATCAAACTTGAGGTTGGCCGTGGACCAAATCTTTACCGTGGTGTCCGCCGAGCACGTCGCGAGGTAGCGTGCGTCAGGGCTCAGGGCGCACCGCGTGATGTAGGTATTGTGTGCCTGGAACTTGGTCACGGGCAGCAAGTCGGTCAGCTCGTTGCGGTCGTCGTCCTCCGGCAGCGGCGTGCCATCCGGCGCGTAGCCCCCGCCGCCCTGGATGCGCCACACGTACACGCGCCCCTTGTTGTTCGCAGCGACCAGGCACGAGCCGTCGGACGCAATGCTCACAGAGCGGATTGGCACGTCCTCTTCGGGCACCAGTTCGTGGCTGCACCCGTTCTCCCCTAGGTCCCACACCTTGACACTGCCACTCTGGTCGCAGGACACGAGCTCACCCTGGTTGGGGTGGATGACCACGTCGTTGACCATTCCCTGGTGGTCGTAGACGCGCTGCGCCCGGGACGTGCGCGTGTCCCAAATCTTTAGGGTGCCGTCCTCGCTGCCGCTGACGAGCCATTTTGCATCGCAGTGCCATGCGATGGATGTCACATTCCCACTGTGCCCGTCAAACGTCGCCACAGGGTTTACGCGGCTCCCACGGCCGTTGGCGTCCGCAGTGTTGGACGCGCTGGCCATCACGGCGCCATTCGGGTTACAATCGTACAGGCGGACATTGTTGTGCCCCGCAACAGCAAGTAGTCTCTTGTCGGGGCTGATGGCGAGCCGGTTGACCTGCGAGTCGGGGTGCTGGATGGTGTGCGAGCAGACGCCCGACCACGCCTCCCAGAAGCGGATGGTGTGGTCGTAGCCGGCAGTGACGAGGATAACCGAGAGGGCGTCCTGGTCAATCTGTTCTGCATTGTTAGACGCGGCCTGAGCGGGCGTCTCGAGGAAGGAGGCTTGGTTGGCGGCCGCAACCGGCACTTGCGCCGGCGCCCGCGTCGGCAGCAGGCGCTCCGAGGCCATCGTGGGCGGGCGAGGGCCCCGCGCCGTGCACGTGATGTCACGTGACGGTGCCTTCTTCCTGTCCGTTCTGACCGCCATGCGAGGAGGGATTCTGCGGCGGGCGTTTAGCACGGCGAACGTCTGGCGCAATGCGTCGCCGGTGGCGAACAGCTCCGAGTGGCTGACGACCGGAGAAGCGCCTGCGGGGCATCTTCCGGAGCTTGCACGCACGCATCCCAAGGTCTGGGCGTCGCTGCGCGCCCAGGTGCCGTCGGCCGTCGCCGCCGTCGGCGCACGTTTCCACTTGCTGCCCACGTCGCTCGGGATGGCCGATCGTGCACGGAGGATGGAGCTGGTGCGTATCGCGTGCACACACCCGAGTGTTCTGCGTGTGCAGGCGGCCGCGGCCGATCTCCCGCTCTCGACCGAGGCACGGCAGCAGGTTCCGGAACTGCACGAGTCCGTGGCGCACAATGCGCAGCTTGCGACGCTCGGCAATGCGCTGCTTGGGCTGATTGCCTCGGAGCACTTTCACCTTAAGTACCCGCACCTCCCCACACGGGTGCTCAAGGCGTTTGTGAGCGCCTATGTCGGGCCGAGCACCCTGGCGGACGTCGGCGCTGATCTTGGCATCCTTGCGCAGGGCGTCCAGCGGTGGGACCGGACGGGCGCTGCGGTCGTCCAGCGCGATGCGTCGAAGCCGCACGCGCCGTCGACCACGCCGCTGCTCAGCAAGGACGTGGCGGCGCAGTCTATGCGCGCCATGGTCGCCGTCGTATTCCAGGAGCTCGGCATGGCAGCCGCGCGCGGCTTTGTGCAGAGCCAGCTGCTCTCGCGCCGCCTGGACGTGGCGAGCCTGATCAAGTTCCAGGACCCGAAGCGCGTGCTGTCGGCTACGTGCAAAAAATACAAGAAGCCCGCGCCGCAGAGCCGTCTGCTGGCCGAGACGGGCCGCAAAAGCATCTCCCCGGTGTTCGTTGTGGGTGTGTACAGCGGCGCAGTCAAGCTGGGGGAGGGCACCGGCAGCTCGATCCGCATGGCCGAGTTCCGCGCGGCAGAAGACGCGCTGCGGCGGCTCTACCTCGCCGAGCGGCCCAACGGCTCGTTCGACTTGCCCACTTCGACACTGGACGATACCTTTGCAGGCAAGACGCCTGTGCCACACTCGCTGCAGCACGCGGCCGGCCAGCTTGGGTCGCACCGCTACACGCCGCAGCCGCTGGGCCGTGCCGAAGTGCTGTACGAGTCGCGCGGCTGACGCTGCCGCAGAGGCGCCGGCCCGGACGCAGATAGACCACCGAAATGCACATACCATATTCGCCTACCCCCGCAACAGTGCGTTGACTACGTGATGTACGCGCAACTGGCGCAGATCCGTGTACGTTTGGCCCGTGCCCACAAAGAAGATGGGCAGGCCCGTCGCCCACGTCGAGGTCAGCGCTGTGCCGACCTTGTCGTCGACCGTGTCCCACTTGGTCAGCAGGCACCCATCCAGTCCGCGGGGATTCGACACGCCACTGTAGTCCTTCAGCGCGCGGTTGAACTTGGTCAGCTGGTCCACCGCCTCGTTTCCGACGAGCGCCTCGCCCACAAACAGCACCTTGTCCGGCGAATTCACCGCAATCAGCTTCGCCAGCGCCCGCATCAGCGGTTCGTTGTCCTGCATCCGCCCGGCGGTATCGATGAGCACCACATCAAAGCCTTGTTGCCGCGCATGCGCCAAGGCATCCTTGGCGATGCCAGCTGCATCCTTTCCATACCCACGCTCGTACAGCTCGAGCCGCGGCGCACCGAGTTCGTCGCCGGCCGCCACAGGGCGCCCGTCGATCTCGAGCTGGCCCAGATTCCGCACGTGCGTGCGCAGCTGCTCCACGGCGCCGCTGCGGAAGGTGTCACACGCCGCGATCAGCACGCGATACCGGTTCTGCAGCAACCAGAAGCACACCTTGGCGAGGTTCGTCGATTTGCCCACGCCGTTGACTCCGACAAAGCACATGGCGTACGGGTTGAGCGCCGGCGATATGGTGCGTGCGTTGCGCGATGCCGCACCTGGCACGGTGCTCAGCAACTCGTCCCGCCGCTGCTTCTTGCTCGCAATCTCAAGTAGGATATCCGTCGAGGTACTAGGCGTAAGGATCCGCGTGATGGACTCTTCGAGCGACTTGCGCACCTCGGACTTGACGCTGCCAAACGTTGCGAGCCGCTTGCCCACCAGCCGACGCTGCACACCATCGCAAATGAGCGCAGCCACATCGTTCGCCACGTTCTTCGACTGGAGATGCACCTGCATCGCTTGCACAACCGGCGCCAAATCCGCCTCGGTCAGCGCGTCTTTGCCGCCCAGCATGCGCGACAGGGAGAAACCGCCGGCCTTGGTACGGAGGTTTCCCAGGAAACCAAGCGGCGCGTCATCGTCGGCGGGCGGCGCCGCTCCGTCGTCGTCGGCAATCTCGTACAGACCATCTTCGCGCGTCTTTCCGAGCTTCGACTCGTCGATCCATTGCGAAAGGTTCACCGCGTCGTCCGCCTTTCCGTCTGCCGAGCTAAAGTCGAGCGCATTCTCGTCGCTCGGCTCCACAGCTTGGCCATCGGCACCCCACTTGCGGCGCTCCTTGCCAGCCTTCTTGGGCTCGGGCGGGGTTGCCGGCGCGGGGGTCGGTGCGGCGTTGGCGTGCTTGCCCTTCTTTCCTTTCGAAACAATCCGCTGGCCACCTGGACCAGCTGCCGCCTTGGCGCCTAGCCGAGCAGGCGCTGATTTCTTGACTGCGGCGCCCGGCGATGGTGTCTCGGCGCTGGGGCTCGGCAGGTTAGGCGTTTGCTCCTCAAGTGCGGCGCGGCGCGGCGCCCCATGCTCGGCCTGGCGCAGGAGCTGCTGAAACTGTGCCGTCCAGTCGTTCATGCTGTCTGCATACGCACGCAGGGCGTCGGGCGATGAGGTGCTGGAAGGCAGCGTCTTGAGCAAGGGGGCATAGCGTTGCGTAAAGGCGGCTTGGACCGATTCGAGAAAGGCATCAACGTAGGTCAGTTGTAGAATACGCTGGTATACCGCCTAGGTTAGTAGGCCACGTACGAGGAACACGAGGTCAAGCGAGTTGGCAAATGACCACCTCACGGTACATGCACCGACGTCCACTTTTTGCTGAGCGGTGCGTTCTTCAAGAAAGGTGCCGCGAATCACCTGGTTCACGACGTCCAGGTTGGCAGGCGATGGCGTGAATGACTTGGACCATAAGATAGATCCCGCTGCGTGAGTCGGCGCGTACGTACATTTGGACAGGATCACGAACTGGTCCAGCATCGTGGAAGACGCGAATGTGGAGGCGTCGCGGCCGCAGTGCGTCCGGGGGCAGTTGCGGCTCTGTGAGGCAGGTCAGGCTGACTGAGGTGCATATCCACGCAACGTTCATAGACATGAAATGACGGATCAGTGCAGCATAGGGTGGTGCAGCTGCTAGTTTCTTGAGCAGGGGGGTATCTATTATATCTACTGAGAAAAATGATGGCGGGGGCACCATTACGCCACGACAGCGTGACAGGCATAACCACTGAGCGTACATTAAGTATCTTTCTTGTCGAGACCCTTCTCTTCCCGTCTTTATCAAGGCCCGTCCATCGAGAGGACAAGCTCGGTCAATTCTGGGTCTTCGTACCACGGCGTCTCGGACCGCAACGCCAATCCCTGTGTCAACAAACCACGTACGAGAATCACACCGCGAAGGAGCTCTCGTTGGCGTTTGCTAGGGTCGTTTTGTACCGTAGACTCTGTGTCCTCGACGTTATGCATTGCCGACACGGCCCGTGCGCGAAGGTCTGTGTGAGCGCGAGACGTACGCTGAATTTCGTCTTCGACGTTTTGGCTTTCCGTGCGCACAGAATCGAGCTCATGTTGTGTCGTAAGCACGTCAAATGCGAGGTCGTCGCGCTCGCGAAGCAGGGCGCGAACGTCGTGCGTCGGCGCCGTGTCAGTCGCATCCTGCTCCTGTGGCGGCGCCCTGCGCTGCAGTTCCGTGATCACTGCGAACGAGCTTTCGGCGCTGGGTGAGCGAATGACCTACGCTGCGAGGATGGCGCGGCGCACCGCGCACGCCTGCTCGAGGGCATGCAGCTGTGTCGTTTTCTGGCCAATCTCGGCCATGGATGTGGAGGCGCACTACTTTCCGAGCCCCACGGTCCGACGACGGCGGAAATGAGTGTAACGGCAACGAGCCCCGGGGTGGGCGTGACGCCTATCCTGGATGCGGAAGAGAACGAGTGGTTCTCCTCGCTGGCCTTGTTTCTGGTCCTCTTTTTGCTCATCGGTAGTTTTCTGACGAGTTACTACCTCAAAGTGAAGCGCATTACGGCCGTGCACGAGACGATCGTGGGCCTGTTTGCTGGTACGTGGAAGGCTAACGGACAGGCATGTTTGTCGGTATTCTGCTGCGCATCAATGTGTTGAAGCCTGTCCGTGAGATGCTCAGCTTTAGCAACACCATTATGATGAACGTGCTGCTTCCGCCGATCATTCTTGCGAGCGGATACGACCTGCGACAGGCGAAATTTTTCCGCAACTTTGGCACGATTCTGACGTTTGCGCTGTTTGGCACGTTTATTAGTGCGATTGTGATAGGGTACGTGTCTTCCTGACGCAGCGTGGTTGTCTGGCTTGCGTCGGTGCTGCGGCTCGAAGCGCCGCACCTTTCGCTGCTCGAGTGTCTCATTTTCGGAAGTACACTGAGTGCCACGGATCCCGTGACGATTCTGGCAATCTTCAATACCTACCGCGTGGATCCTCAGCTGTACAGCATCATCTTTGGAGAGAGCATTCTGAACGATGCCGTGTCGATTGTCATGTTCGAGACGCTGTCCAAGTTCCAAAATACCCAGATCACGCTCTTCTCTGTGTTTCATGGTATGGCACTGTTCGGTGTGGTGTTTTCCCTGAGCATGATTCTCGGTGTGCTGTATGGGCTGTCGTGCAGTCTGCTGCTCAAGCATTCACGCCTCGGGCTGTACCCGGAGCTGGAGAGTTGTATCGTGATGCTGATTGCATACACGAGCTACTTTTTCAGCAATGCCGTGCAGATGAGTGGGATTGTGTCGCTGCTGTTTTGCGGCATCACGCTCAAGCACTACGCCTACCACAACATGTCGACGCGCACGCAGCGTACCACCAAGTACATCTTCCAGACGCTCGCGAGCCTCTCGGAAAATTTCATCTTTATCTACCTGGGGCTCAGCCTGTTTACGGGCGAGCACCTTGTGTACCAGCCACTGCTCATTTTGTTCACGCTGGCAGCGGTGATTGCGTCGCGCTACTGCGCCGTGTTCCCATTGGCGTACGTGCTGAACCGCCTCGCACAGCTGCGTGCGCAGCGCCGGCGGCGGGCGCTGGGCGCTGGCATACCGAGTGTCTCGTTTGAGCTCCCCCGTGAGTACCAGCTGATGCTCTTTTGGGCGGGCCTGCGGGGTGCGGTGGGTTTTGCGCTGAGTGCGGGCATGTCGGGCCCGAACGCCAGTGCGCTGCAGACCACGGTGCTGGTGGTGGTGGTGCTGACCGTGATTGTATTTGGCGGGACCACCGCGCAGATGCTCGAGGTGCTGCAGATCGAGACGGGTGTCGAGGATGACGAGGACGCCGATTCCGTCGCGGACGCCGACGAGGACCCCGATATGCAGCCGTGGACGCGCGTCGGCCGTGGGAGCGGTACGGCGCGCATGCAGGCGACGCCTTCGGAGCACTACCGCGACGTGAGTGTCCCGCCCGAGGATGCGAACGAGGTGCTGCCCGACCGCGGTGCGGCGGCCGATGTGCCGCAGGTCATGGTCGCTGGTCCTGGTGGTCTGCGCAGTCTGACGCGCGACGAGCTGGTCGACGAGGAAGCTGGCGCGATGACCGATGCAGCGCTGCGTGCACGGCACATGCTAGACCGTGCGAACCTCATCTTCCGCGACGGCCAGTGGTTCCAGCGGATCGACGAGCGCTATTTGCTGCCGATGTTTAGCAACACGGTGGCGAACCGCAAGCACGAGCAGCGCAAGGAGCAGCTGCAGGCGCGGCGGGTGGCGTCGCGCGATGCCACGCACACCGACGAGAGTACGAGCGCGGTGTGGGCCAATATTGCGGTGCCGTACGAGCGCGACGCCGACGCCGACGCAGGCGGCGGTTCGCGGCCCGAGTCGCCCAAGGACAAGTTGCATTAACGCAGCATCCTACGTGTACTATAGAGCGAGGCAGTTAGTCCATGCGCCCCAGTGTCCCGTTCGACGGTGCGGCAGGTGCCGGTGGTCCCTGGCGCACGATGGGCCCCTGCTGCGGGAGGCCCTGTGCGCTGCTCTGCACGCTTGCCACCTCGTCCGGGCGCACGTCCTGCGGCGCGGTGCTGGCCTTGCGCAGCAGCTCGTTGACGGCCGCAAGCTGGCGCTGCACCGCGAGACGGTCGGCGTACAGCTGCTTGCGCCCCGCCTCGATCGAGCGGCGCTCGGCGTCGAGGAGCGACTCGAGCTCTTCGAACTGCGCCATCTTGAGCTGCATCTTTTTGAGCTGCGCCTCGATGATCTGCTGCACGAGGCGCTGGCACTCGCGCTCTTCGTACGACGCCAGGACATACGCCTTGGACGCCGCGGCACCGAGGGCCACGGACGCGGCGCGTTCGACATCCGTGCGCGGGATCGCCGCGTCCGCCGGCGCATCGGCCGCCTCGGCGTCGGCGGTCGGCTCGGCCGAGGTGGACGGGGGGTCGACGTGCATGGCGTCGTCCTGCGCACCCGCCTTGGTGTCCTGCGCGTCGTCCTGGGCCTCCTTCGCGCCGTCGGCCGGCGCGGGGGTGTCGGCGCCCTGCTGGGCCGAGGCGGCGATGCGCCGCTTGATCCCGTCGGTGAGCTCGCCCAAAGCGCTCTGTGCTGCGGCGGACGCCACGGCCGGACTCACCGCGCTGGCGAGCAGCGACACGACGCTCATCACCGGGTTCTCGGCGTGTGCGAACGGCACGAGCGGCACGTGTGGCGCGCTGCCGTCGCGCGGCGCGTACTGCAGTGGCCCGAGGTCCGACTGCGCGGCGCCGTGCAAGTACTTGTCCTGGATGGGCAGCTGGATAAACTTGGTGATGCACTGCTCGCGCGAGCGCGTGCCGACATGCAGCGCGATCGCGCCCCAGTCCTCGTCGTGCATCTCGAGACCCTCGAGGAGCTTGAGCGTCTCCTCGTCCGTCCAGTCGTCGTCGGACGCGCCGCCCGCGCCGCCGTTTTGCTTAAACACGGCGTCTTCGAGGCGCACAAAGTCGCCCGAGTACATCGAGGTGGGGAAGCGGCCCTCGAGATAGCAGTTGGGGCACAGCGCAAAGTCCTTCGCGCGCGTGCTCTGGTAGCGCGACGCAGTGCAGTCGGCGCCACACGTGTCGCACGCGTACGCCGGCTTGGCGTCGTTCGTGTCAAGCTCGCGCTGTGCCGCGGCCGCAAGCGAGCTTGCCTCGGCGTAGTCGACCGGGCGCGAGCCCTTCAGCGTGGACTGGAACACGGAGCGGCGCAGTTCGAGCGTGATGTCGCCGCTGTCGCCCTCGCGCTTCACGGCTTCGGGCGCCGGCGCGGCAGGCGTCGGCGCGGCGGGCGCCGGCGCCTCGGGGCGTGTGCCCGGGTGCAGCGGCGCCAGGCCACGCGGCGTGTCGACCATGACGCGGAAGTGACCCGTGAACGGCGGCCCGAGCGACGCGGGGCGCGTCTCGGGGTCGATCTGGTAGTTGATCAGCCCCCACTGCTCGAGGAAAGCATGGACGCGCATGATGGCGCACACGTCGCCTGCGAGGTTGCGGCGGCACGCGGTGAATGTGAGGTACTCGCTCGGGTTAAGGCGGTACGTGTTGATCATAAAGTCGCGGTAGTCCTTGTAGATCGTCGGCGTCTTGCTCCGGTTCTTGTTGTTGAAGAACTCGGGGAGCGAGCGGCGCTCGATCGCATGGATGTGCCCCATGTCGAACCACGTCGCGTACGACGGGACGATCACCTCCTGCGTCTGCTCGGCAAGGTATTTGCGCGCAGTCTGCGCCACCTCGTCGGCATCGAGCGGCGTCGCGTCGGTGGGCGGCACCGGCGCCGGTGCCTGCGCATCCTCCGCATCGGCTGCGCGCACAGGCAGCGGCGCGTCGGGCGCCGGCGCCGCGGCTCCGCCCTCGGCAGGCAGGTTGCCGAGCGTGCCCGCGGCCACCGGCTCGCTCTCGTACTTTTTCCCAGGGATAGGCTGCGTGCCGGACAGGTCGACGGGGGTCGCACCGAGGGGGTTGCCGACCAGCAGCTTGATCCGCTTGTTGGCGGACTGGTCGGTGATGGTGTCGGGCAGGTTGTGCTTGCGCGCACGCGCGCCCTCGGGCGTCGGCGCGGGCGCGTCCTCTGTGTCGTCCTCTTGCTCGTAGTCCTCCTCGTTCATCAGCTCATTGTACAGATCTGCATCGCGCAGCCACCGCGCGCCGATCTGCCACGCAGTCGCCTTGGGCGCGGGCGCCGGCTCGGGCTCGGCAAAGTCGCGGTCGGGCAGCCAGGTGTCGTACGAGTCAGGGCGGTACCACACGTGGATCAGCACCTTGGACGCATGGTGCGCCACGGTGCGGAAGTATTCCGACTCGGGCGGCTTCTCTGCCGACTGCGAATCGGCGATCGGCTCGCTCGAGGAGCGCAAAACGTGCGTCGCGTTCGCCGGGTCGGTCCATTCATCTGACGTCAGTGAGAGAACGTACAGCCCATGCGTGTGGCCAGCGCCCGCAGGTGCGCCGCCTCGGCCTCGGCCAGGTCGGGCGCCGCGGCGATGCGCACCGCCGGCAGCACCTTGGCGCTCTGCAGCGCGTCGCGGACGTGCGCCACGAGCGCAACGTACAGATGGCGTTTATCCGCATTGTCAAAGTCCCACGCCGTCTCGCCGCGCTCCGCAAGGAATGCAAACGCGGCCTGCAGCACGGCGTACAGCGGCGCATCGGTGGTCAGCGGCGAAAAGTCGCTCAGCGACGGGTGCGTCAGCAGCACCGATGCGGGCAGCCGCAGCGGCTGCTTCTCGGCCTCGGTCGCACCATCGGGGTTCGCGGGGCGCGGCGCACCGAAGCCGAGCACCTTTTCCTGGAAGACACCGAGATCGTACACAAACCGGGCCAGCTGCTTCCCATCGAGCTCCGCTCCGGCGCTCAGCACACGCAGCGAGCGGCTGCCGAGGTGCGACACAAGCGGTGCCACGAGCGGCTTGAGCCGCGCAAATACCTGCTCATCATGCAAGAGCCCCTCGTCCGGGAACCCGTTCACGTTGAGACTCATCGCGCACCACGCTCGTCGACCGGGGGGGAGGCGCGTCGCGAGCACGCCGGGCGGCGCGTGTCGGCCGAGCATCCACGTGCCGTCGGGGCGCCGCGGTTCGTCTCCAGCGACGAACACCATGGCCGGCAGCGGTTGGTACAAGCCGATGTTTGGGTTCCACCCGCATCGCCCCTCTGCTCTGCACCGCTACACGGCGACACTGCTGGGCGGTACGATGTGGTTCTGGCTTTTCTACCGCATGAAGGAGGACGGACCCGTGCTACTGGTGCGTACCCTCCTGTGAGAGAGGACTCGACTGACACGGCACGCTCGCTACGGACACGCACGGGACGATGGGACATGCACTCGAATGCTCAATGATGCTGCTTACATGGATGCATGGATGGATGATCGTTTTCTCTTTTTTTCTCCCTGTTGTGCTTGTGTTATTTGTTGCCGCAATGTAGGGCTGGCGCCACCCTTGGGACCACCACGGTGACCACGGTCACGATGAGCACCATTAATCGACCACCCATGACCTTTTGCACAGCGTCTATAGTGCAGAAAAGGATACCTCGATTTTTGAGCCACGCGCCCACACAGTCAAAGGGTGCGTCCTCCGAAAGGATTGTGCATGGCTGGCTGCAGGCTTTCGTGGGCGTGTGCGGCGACGCGGCATGCGTGCCGTGCGCCGTGCCGCATGCACCGCCGGCCCGGTCGGTGCATGCGGTGTCGTGCCCTGCTCAGTGGCATTTCTGTGTCACGGCATATTTCCTCGTGACTTCATTGTGTGGCCCCTGCGGGGTATGCAGGACGCGACAAGACAATGATCGCGACACAGGTCGCGAGCCAATCGAGCGGAGGCCGGCCGGATACATACGTGGTGCGGCACACGCTACGGTGATGTGATCCAAGTATAAAGTCGGCACGCGACGCGCCTGTCGCGACGACCGCGTTGCTGTGTTCGGCAACGGAAGCATGTGGCAAGCAAGCCCTCCCTCGACACGGCCTGGGACGCCCAGCCGCAAGATGAGCGACAGTCTCTCGCGCGTGGGGACGTTGCAAAGCAAACCGGAATACGCCCACACCGTACAGACCGTGCCGTCGATCAGCAGCGTCTCGCTGAGTACTGCGTCGTCACGTCCCCTGCTGGGCCGCCTGACCGCGTCGCGGGGCAAGCACGACGAGCTGGAGAAGGACGAAGAGGTGCTGTGTGGCTTTCTCAAAAAGAGCACCGGTTTGTGGAGTATGGCGTGGTGGGCGGACGCCGTGCCGAAGAACCGTGCGTCGCGCACGGAGCCTGGGCGTGGCTGGCGCCCGTTCAAGGTGATCCTGGCGCGCGGCACGCTCTACTTTTACAAGGTGCCGAGCGTCATGATCCCCGAGATCCGGAGTACTTTCCAGGTCCGTGCCTCGGTGTGGCCCACGGAGCTGGACGAGGCCGAGGCGCCGGTTGCATCGCTGGACGACGATCTGCCGCCGTCGGCGCTGGCTTCCAGCGATACCACCTCTCTTTTCCATGAGACGTTCGTTGACACGGTCTGGGAGCAGCCCGGCAAACACCCCGAGCTGCAACTCGTGCAGACCGGCGTGCTGCCAGCGAGCTGGACCGCGCGCATCGAGCACGCGACGGGCCCGGCGCTGGCGCACGAGCTCGTGTTTGGAACACAACGCGTTGCGGTACATGCGTCGCCCTATGGCCCTGTGAACGATGCGAGTCGCGCATGCGATCGCGACGAGCGCACGTTTCTGCACATTGTGTTTTACGCGCTGGGCACGTCCTCGGTGCCGTTCGATGCGTTCCTGAAGCAGGTGCACACGGCGCTGCTGCTTGCCGAGCGCCTCGGTGTGGTGCACACAGATGCGGGGTGCGTGCGGCGTGTGTCGCTCTTTCTCGAGCTCTTCCTGTGGAAGCGCCCGCTGCTCCCCAGCGGCCACGAGACACTCTTTTTCCGCGAGGCGGAGGCGCTCGCGGCGGTGCTGACGCGCCTCGAGCCCGGCATGTATGTGTCGCTCACGCGCCAGTTCCGCGCGTGGCGCGAGACGTATTGCGACACCGTGGGTGCGCCGACCGACTTCCAGCACACTGACGCGCCGCTCCTGCGTCGCGCGGCGCTCGAGCCGCTGCACGTGTGCTGGAGCAGCGCGCTGTTCCTCGTGTGCGACCCGCTGGAGATGGCACAGCAGATCCAGTGCTTCCACGCGGACCGCCTTGCGGCGCTGGTGCGTGCGCCCATCACGGCGTATCGCCTGGCCAGCGCCGTGTCCGAGCCGCTGCTGCGCTCCTTCCGCTTTGATGCGTCGCGCCCGCACTGGCTTTCGCATGTCATCTTGCGCCAGATCCTTGTAGACGACGCGCCCGAGCGGCAGGACGGCGGCGAGCGCGCGAGCGTCGTGGCGCACTGGGTCGCTGTCGGCCACGCCGCGCTGCAGCTGCGCGATATGGCCGCCTGGACGGCGATTGCCGCGGTGCTGTGCTCGCGCCCCGTTGCGTGCGTCGAGAGCGTCTGGCGCCGGCTCGACCCGGGTGTGCGCGAGGAGCTCGCGGCATGGACCGAGCAGCTCGCCGCGCTCGGCTGGGTCGAGGGCGTGCACACGGGGCTCGCGCCGCGCTGGAGTGTCGCTGGCGTGCCCGACATGCACGCCGTGCCGTTCCTCGGCAACGCGGGCCTGACACAGGCCGCGACGCCGCTCCTGCGCAAGGCGCGCGCCGCAACGCGTGTGCAGATCGCCGCACAGGAGCCCGAGTTTAACCGCGTACGCGCGCTCGCCCAGCGTCTCGCGAGCCTGTACGAGGACGCGACGCCCGCCGCGGCGTGTGCGCCGCCGATCGCCGAGTGGCAGTGCCTGTTCCAGCGGCTTGCGCAGCACGAGTACCCGCTGCACACCGGGATCACCGACTACCTCGGCAGCGCGGTGCTTGCTTCGGGGCTCGCCGACGTGCGTGCGTGCGCGCCGCGCGCGGCCTGGGCGGCGGGCGCGCCGCTGCCCCTCTTCCCGCCGCCGCTGCCTGCCGCGGTGCCCGGGGCGATGGCGCCGGGCGCCTGGCCGCGCCTGTTTGACTGGCTTGCGCGCTACGAGCAGCGTGGCGAGGAGGTCATGCTCGGCGACGCGCTGCGCCTGCGTGCGATCCCTGAGCCGCGGAGCCGCGCGAGCATTGCGTGTGCCGAGGCGCTTGCAGCGCCGCTCGGCCTGCGCCGCCTGGCGTCGCCCGCCGCGAGCTTGGACGCGCTCGCGAGCTTGGCGCGTCCCGCCGAGGCCGCGTCGCAGTACGCCGTCGAGGTGGCTGCCGCGAGCCCCGCACGCATCGGTACGTCGTGCCTCGACTCACCCAGTGGACCTGCTCGTGCTGGGCGCATCGCACCTCGTCGTGCGCTCGCCGGTGCCGCAGCGCGAGCCGCCCGAGTACCGCGTGCTGCACGTCGTGCTGGACTGGGGGGCGTTCCGCGACGCGGTGCTGCTGGCGCACCACGACGTGCTGCCGAGCGCGTCGCTGCTCGATGCGCTCCGCCTGCGCTGGGACGAGGCCGAGGCCGCGAGCCGCGAGATGGCGTGGCACGCGCGCTCGCATGTCCCGAACCAGTACCCGTCGTGGACAAGCGGCGCGGCGTACGCGCGCGAGCCGGCGGATTGGAGCATGGTGGCCAAGATCCGGCACGGCGTGCTCACCACGCTGCAGCGCTGGCTTGTGCTGTGTCCGCACGAGTTTGTCGCAGACCCCGTGCTATTTGAGGCGGCGCACACCTTCCTCGCTGATGCGGCAGCCGAGTGCGACGCAAGCCCTGCAGATGCGCCGCGCCTCGCGAGCTTGGTGGAGACGTTGCGCGAGACGTATCCGCGCCTGGCACAGCTTACGGCTGCGCAGTACGCATACGAGCCCCCGCGCACGGCGCCGAGTGCGCCCGAGGGAACGTCGGCGCTGGCGCTCGCGCAGTATCTCGAGTCGATTGTGGCACCGCTGTTTGCCGGAGTCGTGGAGCGCGACGTGGCGCGCGCGGCTCTGCTCCTCGCACACACCTCGGAGCACAGCTGGAGCGCGGCGAGTACGACGCTGCACGGGGGCAGCGGCGCCCCGACACTCGCACGTCTCGTGCGCCTGCTTCCGGCGCCGCACGCGACGGGCGGCGAGCGCGAAGGCCTGCTCGATGCGCTGCCGCCGTCGCTGCGTGCGCTGTGCGACGCATACGACGCGATTGCCGCGTGGGTCGAGAGCTTCCTCGTAGACACCCGCATCGACGCCGACGCACGCGTGGCGCGCATGGCCACCGTGCTCGACGTTGTCGCGCTTGTGCGCGCCCAGATGGCCCAGAAAGCGGGCGGCAGTGTCGACGGGCCGATCCCGCCGACGCTCGTCGAGGCCGCGGTGCTCGAAGGGGCCACGGCACCCGCGAGCCTCGCGTACCGCGCCGCGTGGGAGCAGGCGGGCGGCACGGCACCCACCCTGCTCGACCGCGTGCGCACGCGTGCGCACGAGCTGGGGCACACCGACGCCGCCCTCGTGGGCAGTGCGACACCCGACGTCTACTGGGTGCTCGCGTGGCTCGCGACCGCGACGTTACGCCTCCCACTTGAGCGCACGGGCGAGATGGTCGCGCTGAGCGGCGCGCTTGCCGTCCGCGACGTGGCACACGCGGTGCACACGCTGCGCGACACGCCGCACGCGACCCCCGCCACGCTCGCGCGCGCACAAGCGCGCCTTGCCTGGCTGCACGAGGACCTCGCGAGCGCCGCATGGCCGCTGCCGAGCGTGCACGCCGACGGGCTGCCCGATACCACCGAGGCCGCACCTGTCCCCCCGCGCCTGTTTGCGATGCAAGTCGCGGCGCGTGCGCAGAAGCGTGCGGCGCTGGCGACCGTGGTGCCGCCGGTCGCGCCGCGCCCGCCGCCGCTCGACGGCGCGCTGGACACGCCCGTGTCGCGCACACCGACGCCCGAGCCGGAGGCCGCGGCGCCGTCGCCCTCCGAGGCACTGCTCGCCGCGGTCCCCACGACGCGCGTCGCGAGCACATTTGCGTGCGCCGGAGCGCTGATTCGGGTATGGCCGTTTGAGCGGCATCCGTACGTGTTTGAGCTGGTGCTGCCCAGCTCGACGCGGTGCACGCTCAAGGTGCCCGACTATGCGGCCTTTTGCCAGTGGCTTGCGCGGCTACAGGCCGTGCCGCATGTGCGCGTCGATGCGTCCTTTGACGCGGGTGAGTATGCGGCGCAGGTCGCCGACCACCAGGGGCGTGCGAGTGTCGCGGCGCTCTTCCAAGTGTCGCTGCGCGAGCTCCACGTGCGCACGGGCAGTGCGCTGCCGCCTGCGATCGATGGCCTGCTGCGCGAAGTCGAGGCGCGCGGGATGACCGAGCAGGGCATCTACCGCATCTCCGGCGCAAAGCAGTCAGTGGACGCGCTGCGCAAGGCACTGTGCACGCACCCGGTGAGTGCCTCGGCCCTGGCGCGCGTCGACATCCACGTCATCGCGAGCACCATCAAGCTGTGGCTGCGCGAGCTGCCCGAGCCCGTCGTACCGTACGCATTCTACCATCGCCTACTCGAAACGGAGGAGATCGGCGATCAGGCGCGCCGCGTGCGTGCCATGAGCCATCTGGTCCGTGCGTTTCCACGCAGCCACTACCACGCGCTCGAGCGCATCGCGACACACCTTGCGATGGTTGCGCGAGGTTCCAAAGTGAACTTGATGGCGCCTCACAACCTCGGCCTCGTATTTGGGTCGACGTTGCTGTCCCCCCCGCCGGGATCGGGCAGTGTCGCCGAGGGATTCCACCGTCTTGGCAAGGCTGCACACCTTGTCAAGATCCTCGTGGTGATGCACCGCCACATTTTCCCAACGCTTGGCACGCACGGTACGGCATGAGCGAGCGCCCGTGCGCCCCCGTGACATGCGGCGTAGAGTTTGTAGGCCGGCGGACACCTCCACCTTCCAGGTGGAGCAGCTGCCAGGTAGATGTTGTGTGGAGTTCATGCACGAGGACAACGCCGCGACATCGGCACCGCACGCCGTAGATGCTCAACGAAGCTTGGTGCAGGCGGGCGCTATATAACAATGGTACACGCCGCAGCCGAACCCCATCCGTCCTCCTCTCCCTCCCCCTTTGCGGCGTGGTTTACCACGGAGCGAACGTAAGCACTGACCTTTTGGTGCTCCTTTCTCCCCCTTCCAGACTCCCTTTGTCTAGGCGACCCGGTGTTCCTAGACACGAACTGCATTCGCTGCGCGAAGCGTTCATATCCCGCCTCTTCTTTCATTGTCTCACTATCCCTAGGTCCGCTGGCCGGCACCTATAATATCCCACATCATGCAAATTCTCTCCCCCGCATTCGATTTCTCTCGCGTGGCCTCGTCGCTCTCCCTGGCGACGGCCAACTACAAACCCGTTCCAGTGACGCAAAGCTCGCTCACGACTGAGACTAGCTCGAGCGGCGGGCGTGTTGCCTCGGTGCAGACCAGCTCGGGCAGCCGCCCCGAAAGCTCGTGGGGTCTGCCGTCGATTCTGCACCTGCCGCAGTCGTCGTCGTCGCAGAACGGCCACAACTTCCGCAACAACAACACCTCGAGTGGTCGTACGGTCGGCAGCAACGGCTGCACGGTGGTGGACGAGTACACCCCGTCGGACAGCCTGAACGTCGAGTTCCCCAGCTTCAACAAGAGCCGCGCCAACATGCTCCGCTACCGCGAGCAGATGGGTGTCAACGTCGGCTCGTGGTTCGTGCTCGAGAGCTGGATGGCACCTTCGATGTTCAGCTGTGCTTCGGGTGGCAAGTCGGCAGAGTACGACGTTGTGAACGGCTACGGCACCTCGAGCGCGGGTCTGCAGTCGGCGCGCGCCACGATGGAGAAGCACTGGGACACGTGGATCACGGAGGACGACTTCAAGGCGATGAAGTCGGCTGGCGTCAACACGGTTCGCATGCCCATTGGCTACTGGTCGGCTGGTCCGGACTGGGTCAAGGACACGGCATTCGAACCGTACGCGAGCGTCTATCAGAACGCCTTCAAGTACGTCAAGCGTGCCATCTACTGGGCGAACAAGTACAACATCGGTGTCCTCGTCGACCTGCACGCCGCCTATGGCGCGCAGAATGACCAGGCGCACTCGGGCTTTTCGACCGGCAAGGTGAACTTCTACTCGGGCAACAACATGAACCGCACCACCGAGTTCCTGCTGTACCTCACGAAGCAGTTTGCTAACGTCACCAACGTGGTCGGCATTGAGCTGCTCAACGAGCCGCAGAACAACGACAAGCTGTGGCCGTGGTACAACAGCACGATGAACGAGATGCGCAAGGTGAACAAATACGGAAAGGAGGTGCCGCTGTACTTCCACGACGCCTTCAGCCCGAACCAGGGCGCCGAGTTCGCCGCGAAGCGTACCGACTTTGTCGTGCAGGACACGCACAGCTACTACGTCTACACCAAGCAGGACCAGAGCATGACCGCCAACCAGCACACGTCGCAGATCAAGGGCCAGATCCTCACCTCGATGCAGGGCATGGCCAAGACCGCGCGTGGCAACATGGTGGTCGGTGAATGGTCGTGCGCGCTGAACCCCAACTCGCTGCGCAGCTCGAAGCACCACAAGACATCCTACTCCAACTTCTGCCAGGCCCAGACGGACACCTACCGCAACGCCACGGCGGGTGCGCTCTTCTGGAGCTGGACGATGGAGAACTGCAAGGACAATGCCGGCTGGTGCTTCAAGGCGGCCCTTCCTGGCTACATGGACAACTCGTACAACGTCTGGGGCTTCTCGGACAAGGTGTCCAACAAGACGATCGACTCTGTCTCGGACTCGATTAGCAGCGTGCAGATGCCGACATCGTATCGCAACGCACGCACCAACATGAACATCGCGACGAGCAGCAAGTCGAGCGCGTGCACGGCGCAGTCGGGCCCGACCTCGAGCTCGGCGCGCAACGCCAACGCACGCGTCGCTGAGGTGCGCACCTCGAGCCACTCGAGCAGCCACCCCAGCTCGCACTCGCATCACGGACACTCGAAGAGCAAGCACGGTAAGTCGACGACGAGCAGCAGCCATGGAAAGAGCCACTCGAGCCACTCGAGCCACTCGAGCCACTCGAGCCATTCGAAGCACTCGGGCTCGTCGAGCCACAGCCACTCGCGCCGCACCGAGACCCCGCTGGTCGGCGGTGGTCCCGCGGCGCGCGCGGCACACCTGGTGAACAAGCGCGCCGTATCGGAAAGGAACGCAGGAGATCTCGGGTACGCTGACGGGTTCATTACGGCCCAAACTATGGCAGCACAACTGACGCTTTCCCGCGTTGGGTTCATTGAACAGTACTTGTCCGACACTCTGAGCTATTACACCAGCAACAAGGTACTGGGCTCCAGCACCCGGAGCTCGTACAAGAAGAAGTTCAACAACGGATTGCAGAAACTGGAGCAAGACATTATCAAACAAGTGGAGCGGATCGTGAACAACTGATCTGTGATCGTTTGTCGGATAATGTTGATGCTTTGCCGCTCCTGATGAAGTTGACTGGACCTTCCCTTGTTGTTTCCCAGCCGTAGATACCCGGCGCGCTTTGCATTCTTTGAAGACTATTTACAGATGACTTTGTTCGCTTCCTGTAGTGCTTTTTGCAGTCAGTGTGATAGAGCCATTTTCACCACAATGATTTCTCCGAGTGGCTTTCAGCACCCCACTTGAACGGATTCGCACGGCCCCCGTGTGTGGCGCCGGTAGCTGTGGAGGTCCATGCACACTGTGCCATACACGCCTCCATCCTCCATGCGCCGAAGCGAACAGCATGAGTCGGAGATCGCGCGCCTCGCGGACAAAATCACGCGCGCGATCGACGCCGACACGTCCCATTCGCTGGAGCACAAGGATGGCAGTGAATCTCCCTCGGTTGCCGCCAAGTACCGCCGCGCACACCGTAGTATAGACGCGGGGGCCGACATTCCAGCCCCGCGCGTGCCACCGGCGTCGGCGTCCGAGCCCACCCACACAACGCCTGTGCTTGAAGCGGCAGCCTCAACGCCTTTGAGTACACAAGCACGCTGGCGCACGAGCTCTTCTGCGCAGCGCATCGCGCCAAACGCTCGCACCAGCCCCAGTCACCTACCCCGGGCCTCGATCGAGTCGCATCGAAGTACAGAGGGGCAACCCGACTTTGGTGACGAGTACATGCACGCAGACATCTCGCATCGCCTTGCATCCACGTCAATCCAGAGCATCGCGCAGTCTCCCCAAGCCCCTCGGAGCGCGACCGCGCCCGCACAGCTACGACGCTCAACGTTGCATCGCAGCACCTCCACGCCTACTCCCGTCGAGCCGCATACGCGGAATCTGCGACTGGCACTTGAACAGCTGGAACACACCACTGATCCTGCGTCGGAGTTGGCTCAGCAGCTCAGCGCGGCGGTGCGTCTCGCCGAGGAAGTCAACAACGGCCTGCGACGGACCATCCGTGCATCGCTCGAAGTACGCATGTCGCTGGCCTTGCAGCCGGCGTACGAGCCGATGGAAGGGCTCGTGGATACCTTGGACACCAACCTGAGCGACCTGCTGAAGTACAGTGACGACCATGTGCGCAGCCTCACCGACACGCTTATTGCGCTAGGCAAGGAAGAACGCGCCCTACGGCGCCAGGAAGCCGCGCGCATGGTGAGTCCTCCGCGTGCGGCGGTGAATGCGCGCCATACACTTCCGGTCAGCTCACCACGGTACGTCTCCTCTGTGCACCCTTCGCCGAGCCCGCGACAAGCTTCAGTGGCCCCTCTGTCATCCCAGATGGGCGATAGCGCCATGTATGCGCGCCCTGAACCTCCAATGCGGACCACGCCATTCTATGCTGCGCGACACACTCCTTTGTCTACGCCGAGTCTATCCCGTGTTCGTCGCTCTGTGTCGCAGCACGACGCACTATCGACGAAGTCGCCCATCACCCCCCCTCCCCTCACCTCGCCGGCTTGGCGGAGTGCGCGCGCAGGTCGCTTCGCACCTCCGCCCCAGACGTCGACGGACCCCGATTCCGTAGACCGTTTGTAAAATGTGCCGCTTCTCCACACGCCATGCCAGCCGCCGACCTAAGCTTCGCGGCGCTGGGCGGCCGCCTGGGGCGTCGCGGACGGCACCTTGCCGATGGACTCGGACGCACGCTGCTGTTGCGCGGTGTAAACCTCGCCGGCGTGAGCAAACTGTGCGTGTACGGCTGACGCAGCCCGAGTTCTGCCGGAGATCCCTATGTGGACCATACGCAGGTATCGTTTGTTGACCGCCCTTTCCCGCTCGCGGAGGCACGCGAACACTTTGCGCGCTTGAAGCAGTGGGGCCTAACCCTTGTGCGCCTCTTGGTGACGTGGGAGGCGCTGTCGCATGCGGGGCCGTGTCCTGCGTACGATATTGACGCCGATTACGTCGCCTACCTCCAAGCTCTCTTTGCGATCATGGACGAGTTTGGGCTGAAATGCATCGTATGTGCTCACCAGGACGTATGGAGTCGGCTTTGTGGTGGCAGCGGTGCGCCAGGTTGGACGCTGGTCGCTGCTGGTCTTGACCCGCGCCGGCTGAACGCAACGGCCACGGCGCTGGTGCCCGACGCAGGCGGCGAAGCGCTGACCAGTATGCCGCCGGCGGGCAAAGAGGAGCCCACCGGTCCATTTAACTGGCCTTCAGGTTACCAAAAGATGGCGCCTGCAACCATGGCGACGCTTTTCTGGGGCGGCAAGACGTTCGCGCCGAATTTGTGCATCACCACCGACCATGCGGGCCGTGCGCAGCCGGAAAACATCCAAGACTTTCTGCAGGCGTCGTACATCGAGGCGTTTGCGCAGCTTGCCGAGGCACTTCGTTCGTGCCGCGCGCTCGCCGGGTTCGACCTGATGAACGAGCCGCACCGTGGCTACATCAACCTGTACTCCTTCGACGGGTGGTGCTACGAGACGGACTTGCACATCGGCCACTATCCTTCTGCACTCGAGAGTTTAGCGCTGGGGGATGGGTACGCGCAGGACATTCCGTTCTACGTCAAATCGTGGCCGTTCCCCTCCCGCATGTCGCACCGCACGCACATTGCGCCGAAGTCGCGTGTGTGGATCGACCGAGCCACTGCACCCTTCCCCAGCACGCGGCGAAGCGACGGATGCGTCTGGCGCGAGCATGGCGTGTGGGCGTGGAACGAAAAGAGTCAAAAGCCCGTGGTGCTGCAGGCCGACTACTTCTCTGTCGACCCGCGCCCCGGGCAAGGCCGGCGTCGCGTCGAGTTTTACCGCGACTTTTATGCGCCGTTCATCCAGGCATTTGCGGAGCGGTAGGTACCACGACTCACACAGCTTGCATCGCGTTGTCCCCATGGCCCTCCTGCTCGTTGAGCCGATCCCCAACGAGTTTATGCCGCGCTGGGGACCTGGCGCCCAGCCACAGGGCCCAGCATCCGCCCCCATGATTCCCAAGGCGCAGCCTGCCAACCTGGTGTACGGACCCCACTTTTACGACTTGAATGTCCTTTTCTTCAAGGCGTACCGTGGGATGAGCGTCAATGTGCAGGGCCTGAGCCGCGGCATGTTTATCCTGTGTGCGCTCTACTTTGGCGCCCGTGGTCTTGCGCGCAACTACTACTACCAGCTGCGGCAGCTTACGCAGCGCGGGTACGCAGCATTAGGCGAGGTACCGATTGTCGTGGGCGAGGTCGGCATTCCGTTCGACGTGAACGACACGCTGCGGCGCACGCCCGGCGACTACAGTGTGCAGCGTACGCTGCTCTCTGCGCTCGTCTCTGCGCTCGAACGCAACCTGATTTCGTTCACGCTGTGGAACTACAACCCTGCCAACACGGTCGAGCACGGCGATGGCTGGAACCAGGAAGACTTTTCGCTGGTCAACTTTGAAGCGCGCGCCGCCGATCGCCAAAATGTGCGTGCACACGAGACCCTGTATCGGGGCGGCCGGGCGCTTGACGCCGTACTGCGTCCGTACGCATGCAAGGTGGCGGGTATCCCGGTGTCGACTGCATGGGATGCGCAGCGACGCACCCTACGCTTCTCCTGGCGCAATGGGCCCGAGGCGTGCCGCGCGCCGACCGAGGTGTATGTGCCCGAGTACCTCTTCTGCGACCATGCACCGCAAGTGCAGCTGAGCGACGGGACGTACAAGTACGTTCCCGAGGAGCAGACGCTGTATATCTACCACGCCGTGCACACGCCAGGCGCCGTGCACCACGTTACGCTCCAAGGCGCGGGCGCGCGCGACTCGATGCAGGGTATCATGCTGCTAGCGGCGCTATGTGCTCTTTTGGTAGCTTTGCTGGCCTACCGCGCCCGCAGCTCCTAGATCATGCTCCTTTCCTAGATCCCATAGCCGTACGGGCGGCGCGGGCTGCGGCCCGATCTCGGGCTCCGAGGAAGGGGACCGGCGCGACGGAACCGGAGCGTTGTGCCGCCGGGCAGCGCCGGAGGCCGCATCGTCGGGCCGCTGATCCCACCGGCTTGTGGTGCGCATGCGCTCGGTTGGAGCGTGTGTGCGCCGCTCCGGACTTGCCTCGCGACCCGCGTGGGTGCCGGTACGGTCGGCCAAGGCGCGCTGTACGAAGCGATCGAGCCCTGCGCGCGCGTGCCGGACCCCCGGGCGGTGGTCGGCGGTGCGCGCGTGTGCACGCCGCTGGGATGCCTGTGCCTCGTTCGCCTCCTGGCGCTGATTATGGGCGTCGACGCTGCGGATCATCGTCGCAAGGAAGCGCTTGTTGGTACGCGCGGGCGGCGCCGACCGCGCCGTGGTGTTGGCGAATGCCTCGGCGGCCGGCCCGCGGCGCGCGTATGCCTCCTCTTTCGCTTGCGCCTCCGCGAGGATCATCTCGGCGATGTACGCATCCAGCTCGTCGTCCGGCACGTTCACCGGGATCGACACGCGCGACCCCACACGCTGCGGCGCACCGCGCGGCATGTCGCGAAGCAGGCGCCTCCACTTCTCATCGGCCGAAATTCACTTCGACGACGACGACGCGATGGCGACCGCGGCGGAGGGCGCGTCCGAGTATGCGCGGTACGAGTCGCTCTTTCCCCTGACGTTCCCCGTGCCGTCGCCGGCGACGCACGACGGGCTCGTGCCAACGGATGACCTCGTGCTCGAGCAGGAACTGCTGCGCAACCCGGACAACTTCCGCACGTGGAATTCGTACATTGCGCATGTCGAGGAGACCAACTACCGCAAGCGACCGCTGCCCGATGCGGGCATGTCGTCCGAGGGTGTGCAACTACTGGGACTACTCTCGGATGCGTCGCAACGTCTCGCGCTGCAGCGCATCGTGAGTGTGTACGAGCGTGCGCTGGCGCAGTTCCCCCGCTCGTACCGCCTCTGGCACCGCTACCTGGATGCGCGCGCGCGTTTTGTCCTGGGTGAGATGCGCGGCGGTGCGGCTGCGGCGCGTAAGCGCATGCTGCAAACGAACCATGTGTCCGAAATGGGCCCGACGCTCCTCGATGCGCGCAAGGCGGAAGAGGAGGCCAACGTGTACGAGTTTGGCCTCGACGGTGTGCTTGGCTGGCAAGAATGGCGCAGCCTTGCGGCTGCGTACGAGCGCGCACTCATGTGGCTCCCGACGATGCCGCGGCTGTGGCTCGACTACCTTGCGCTGTTTGTGCACCCAAAGTGCTCGCCGGCCTTGTCGCGGACACATGCGCGGCGCACGTTTGACCGCGCGCTGCGCACGCTGCCCGGCTCGCTCCACCTGCGCGTGTGGAAGGTGTATTTGCGGTGGGCCGAGCTGTGCGGCGGGATCGTCGCGCAAAAAGTCTGGCGCCGCTACCTCGCGGTAGACCCCAGTCTGTCGGAGCGGTACGTGACGATGCTCGTGGAGCATGCGGGGGCGCTGCACTATGCGGACGGCGCGCAGAACAGCATTGCGCGGGCCGATGCGTCTGCCGAGGAAGAGGACGAGGTCGACGACGTTGCACAGCGACGCATCCTCGAGGCTGCCAAGATTCTGCTGCGCCTCGCGCGCCGGGCGCTCGAAGGAACGTACACGAGTCCCGACGGGAAAAGCCCATACCAGCTGCTGCTCGAGTGGCTGGAGCTGACCGAGCGCTTCCCTGAGGAGACGGGTCTGTCGCGCGAGGAAGAGGCGGCACTCACCGAGGACGACGCGGCGTTGGCGCGCGCCGAGGACGATGCCGAAAACCCTGCGCGCCTGCCCGTGCGCCGGATCGTGGAGCGCGATGGGTTGACGCGCTTCCCCGACCAGGCAGGCCGGCTCTGGACGGGCCTCGCGACGTACTACATCAAGCGTGGCGACTTTGACGCGGCCCACGACACGTTTGAGCAGGGCATGAAGCAGGTGCTGACCGTGCGCGACTTTACGCAGATCTTTGACGCGTACGCCGAGACGAGTGAGAATGTGATCCGCTTCCTCATGGATGAGCTGGCCGAGCCCGACGAGGACGACGACGAGGAAGGCGCGTCGCTCGCGGAGCGCGAGGCTGAAGTCGACCGTCGGATGCAGGCGTTTGAGGAGCTGATGGAGCGCCGCCCATTCTTGGTGAACGACGTGTTGCTGCGGCGCAACCCCGACGACGTGCAAGAGTGGGAGAAGCGCGTCGCGCTGTGGGGCGACAACGATGCTGAGGTCGTCGCAACCTACAAGCAGGCGATCGACACCATTAACCCCCGGAAGGCGACGCCCAACCTGCACCAGCTGTACCTGCACTTTGCGCGCTTTTACGAGCAGGGCGGCGCGGCCGCCCGTACCGACCCCGCGCACGCCGTCGTCGACTTGGCGAGTGCGCGGCAGATCCTCGAAAAAGCGGTCAAGGTGCCGTTCCGGCGCGTGGACGACTTGGCCGAAGTGTGGTGCAGCTGGGCGGAGATGGAGGTGCGTCACGGGCACTACGACGAGGCGCTGCGCGTGCTGTCGCGCGCAACGAGTGGCCCGAGTGGGCAGCACAAGATCAAGGCGGTGTCGTACTACGACGACTCGCTTCCGCCGCAGAGCCGCCTGTTCAAGAGCCTGCGTGTGTGGGGCCTGTACACCGACCTGCAAGAGTCGCTCGGGTCGCTCGACAGTGCCAAGCACGCGTTTGACCGGATCATGGAGCTGAAGATCGCGAACGCACAGACCATCCTCAACTATGCCCTGTTCCTCGAGGAGCAGCACTACTTTGAAGAGTCGTTCAAGGTGTACGAGCGCGGCGTCGAGGTGTTTACCTACCCCGTTGCGTTCGAGCTGTGGAACGTGTACCTGAGCAAGTTTGTCAAGCGCTACGTACGTCTCTGCACACTGACCCAGGGTGGCTCGCGTCTGGAGCGCACGCGCGACCTGTTTGAGCAGGCGCTCGACAAGTGCCCGCCCAAGTTTGCCAAGATGATCTACATGCAGTACGGCGCGTTCGAGGAGGAGCATGGCCTGCTGCGCAAGGCGATGTCGATCTACGAGCGCGCGACGCGTGCGGTGGCCACGAGCGACCGCTACACCATGTACCTCTTCTACCTCGCCAAGGCCGCGGCGCACTACGGCCTGCCCGCGACACGCCCGATCTACGAGGCGGCGCTGGAGTCGCTGCCCGACCGCGAGGCGGCACGCATCGGGCAGCGCTTTGCGGCAATGGAGCGCAAGCTCGGCGAGGTGGACCGCGCGCGTGCGATCTATGCGCACACGAGCCAGCTGTGCAACCCCAAGACGCAGCCCGCGTTCTGGGAGGCGTGGAACGCGTTCGAGATCGAGCACGGCACCGAGGATACTTTCCGCGAAATGCGTACGTATTTCTTGCTGACGCAGTGCGCATCAAGCGCAGTGTCCAGGCGCAGTACAACACGGAGCTTGCGACGGTCATGGCGTCGGCCGCGACGGGCGATGCGCCGCGCGCCGCGAGCAGCGACCCGATGGCAATGCTCGAGGCCCGCGCCACGGCGCCCGATGCGCCTGCGTTTGTCGCAGCGACCGCCGTATCGCGCCCGGCGGCCGACGCCGCGAACGCCGAGCAGCTTGGCGCGGATACCGATGCGGATGCAGATCTTTTGTAGCTATGGCGTACAGCGCTGGTAAAAGAGGAGGTACGCGGGGCTCGGCGTGCCCTCGTTGCACAAGTCGCCCGACAGCACCTCGTCGGCGGGGATGGCACGCGCATACGTGTCGTCGATGTGCACCCAGCCAGAGTTGTCCTGGCGCAGGACCGCGGCGGTGTAGTGCCCGCCGGTGGCTAGGCGCCCGTGGTGGTACACCACGCCAAACAGCGTGTACTCGGGCGGTGGGCCGGCCATGCGCAGCGGCGCACTCATCGTTGCGGGGTTGATCGTCAGGCGGTGGCCGTACGCGATGGGCTTGCAGCTCTTTTGCACGCCGCCCACCTCGTCGTACACGAAGCGCTTCAAGTGCAGCACGAGGACGGGGGGGAGCATCTCGATGCATAGCTGCTTGGTGGCATCGACGAGCGCGCCGCGCCCCGGCGACCATACCCCCGAGATCTCCTCGGGGACGGTCAGATGGCGCAGCGCGTCCTCGAGCGTGCGCACCGACGGTGGCTGGATATCGAGCGGCAGCGCGCGGTACGGCTCGAGCACGATGCTCGTCTTGGCGCCAGGCACATGCAGCACGCTGCGCACCTTGCCGTCAAACATGCGCGAGATGGGCGACGCAGCGTCGCGCGTGTCGGCGGTGCGCGTGAGCGACGTCTTGCCCTTCTGGCCGACCTCGAGCCACTCGTCCTGCTCGGGGCTCGTGGGGCGCTGCACCTCGCGCGCCTCGACGTCCTCGTCGGCGTACGTAGCGGGCAGCGGCGCCTGGGGCGCACTCGGCGTGTGCCGTTGCGCCGCACCGAGGCGGCGGTGTGCACGCTGCTGCGCGAGCAGCACCTCTTCGTGCAGTGTGCTGAGCACCAAACTAAAGAATTCTTCGGCATCCTCCTGATGGCCGAGGTGAAAGAGGTCGAAGCGCTTGTGCAGGCGCATCGCATCGTACACGTAGTCGGGCAGGATCGGGTCGGCGTCCATTTCGAGCAGCGGCGTGTGCGCTGCGAGCGGGATCTCGGTATAGAAGCGGAAGCTGCGTCAGACACACACGTACATGGCCTCGAGCAAGGGGGTGGAGTTGGACAAGTCCTGGGGGAGCATCGCGTGCAGCTCCGTGAGGAAGTTGTACAGCGGGCGGCAGTACACGAGCATTTGCAAGATCTGCGTGAGTGGCCCAACGTACCACGCTCGCAAAGCACGAGTTTCCCTGGTTCACCAAGCCCACGGGCACGGTCAGCGGCGCCGCAAAGCGCGTGTGCGCCCCGTCGTACAGCTCGTCGAGGGTGCGTGCCGGCCGCGGCGGATGCACGGCCCGCGGCGCCCGCGGCGCCGACGCGGCATCGGTGCGCACCGACACCGCCGGGCTGTGTGCAAGCACCGCGGCGCGGCCGGATGGCGCGCGCGGCGTGCTGGCGCCCCATGCGCGCGGCTGCCCCCACGGAGAGGCCGGCGCCGAGCGTGGCGTGCCCGGTGCGCTGCGCGCCGCAGATGCGTGCGCGGCCGCAGGCGCAGGCGTCACACGGCTGGCGTCGACGATCAGTCCCGCGCGGCGTGCCTGGGCGTACGCAACGCGGCTGAGCGCCACGGGCGGCGGCGGCCGCGCGGCAAGGGGTATCAGCTGCGGCGTGCGGTCGGCGGCGAGAGCGACGCCCGCGGCGCGGCGCCGTGGCACTGCGCGGGCACGCAGACGAACATGAGGCGTGCGCTCGTGGGGGGCAGACGCGTGCGCATCGACCCCCCATGCCAAGGCGCCCGGGCGCGGCGCGTCGGACGACATGGCGGCTGCAGACAAAATGCAAGTGGAGGCGGCGCGCGGCCGCACGCGGGGTGCAACGCATCTATGTCCATTAATCTAGTCGAGGAGAATCGTGGGCGGAACCGGTCATGAGGTCGTGTCGTGGTCCGTGGTATGGGCATCGTGGAGCTTGCGCGCCTCACGCTTCAGATCGGGCGTCGAAGCGTTCGAGGCACGGGGAATGCGGATGCGGGATTTGGGGGCGTGGCCGTCGAGCATCAGGTCCACGGGCAAATTCCGCGTGGGGTGCGGGCGGTGCGGCAGACCCGCTGCCCCCGCGCCAGGCAGCGGCGGGGCACCCACGTTGTCAAGTGCGCTGGTGCTGTGCGACAGGGTGCCCACCGACGATGCGGCACCCGTGTGGGGCGGCGCCAGCGGCGAGCGCGTGCGGAAGAGCGCCGGTTGCGGGTGTTTCGGGTAGGGCTCGAGCCGCTCGATGTCTGCGCTCGTCGGCCGCGTGAGGTGCGGCACGACGGGGATATCAAAGGGCGATGCAAACACGTTGCCACCCGCGCTGGGCGGCGGGGCAAGGTGCGCAAAGGTGTCCATGTGCCGGTCCTGGACAAACCCGCCGGCCTCGCGCAGGTTGCCGGACGAGGCGTGCGAGCTCATCGGCAACGTCGGCGCGAGCAAGCCGCTGCGGGCCGACATCGCGCGCTGGAACTCGTACAGTGCATCACGATCATGGTGTAGCGAAGCGCGCTTCATGTCGGGCACCGACTTTTTCGCGCGCAGATCCATGCGCGGCTCGGGGGTGGACGCCGAGGTGGATGCACCGCGCTCCCACTTGCTGACCAGTACGTAGCAGTCGTCCGGCGCACCGATCGTATAGTGATACAGCCCGAGCTTCTGGGCAACGAGGTGCACGGTGCGCCGCTCTGCGGAGGTCAACGACTTGCTGAATGCGAGCTCATCACGCATGCGGTCGTCCCGGAAGAGGAGCACACGCGAGTAAATCTCGAGCGTCTCGGCATCGTTCAGATCGAGTGGCGCATCGGTCGATGTGTCGTGCTGGCGGAAGGGCGGGGGGTGCGTGCCGCTCACAGCCGCCTCGAAGCCTCCTTTGGCCTCCTTGTGCGCGTTGGGCGACACAGACGAGGTGCTTGAAGGGGGCGACAAACCGTTAAGCAACACCGAGTTGGGGGACGCCATGCGCCGCGGCACGGGCGATACGCTGAGCGGCGGGAGATGCGTAAGCTCGGGCGCGAGCGCCTTGTCCTTCTTGCGCTCCTTGTCGCCGGCATGCGGCTGCTGCATGCGCTTGATCGCTTTTTCCTTCTCAATACGCTCCTTCTCGCCGGCCTGCAGCACCTTTTTGTACTCGACGCGTAGCTTGCGCCCGCTGACATCGAGCCCGTTGAGCGCGGCGACCACCTCGCTCGCCTCGGCGGGAGTGTGGAAGTTAGCAAACGCCAGGCCACGAAAAATACCCTGGTCAAAATGGTAATTGAACGCGTATGGCACAGGAATGCCCAGATCACGCTGCGTTAGTTGCTTCACGTACAATTACATGCAGTAGCTGCTCGCGCTTGATATTGAAGGGGATATTTTTGATCACGATCGCCGTCGGAATAATGTCGCTTTCGCCACTGCTCGGCGCGGGCGCACTCGGCAGCTTCGACCCAAAGCGGATCGGACCTGTGCCCAGCTGCAGCGGCGCCGGTAGCGCACTCGGCGCCAACAGCGTACCACGGTCCGAGCCGGGTGCACCATACGACACGCCGGGTGTCGCCGCGTTTGGGGCTGCCCACGTGTGCGAAAAGAAGGGCATCCCCGTGCGCCCGCTGGGCGCTGCGCCAGGCGCCGCGTCGAAGCCGCCAATGTGGCCCAGCTCGGAGGTGGCAGGCGGTGCCAGACCCGGCTGTACAAATGCATCGGCATCGGCATGCCCGCCGCCATCGACGGGCCCTACACCATTCGCAAACAGGTGCTGGAAGCGCGATGCATACAGGTTCTGTGCACCGTCCTCGGGCGTCGTCGGCAGCGTGCGCGGTTGGTGGAAGGGAGAAAACGAGAGAGGGGCGTCGAGGGGGGCGCTGTTGGGTGTAAAGGTTCTGTCCGTAGCGCGGCCCTCGACGTGGGGCGCGACAGGCGACGCCGCGCGCCCGACGTGCAGGGAGTCGAACGACTGTAAGAGGTCTTGGTCGGGCATGGTGCCCGTGTTCGCGTACCGACTTGGCTTTCACTCACGAACCCCCGTGTGGGGCAGACCAAAGATTCGGCACAACGCAAAAACCGTCAATGCACGCGGTGCCAAAGCTCGCTGGCGCTAAGCGACCTGGAAGTTTGCTCGACGCGGAAAAAGGCGTCGATGGCGCGCGTCCACCTGGCCGCCCCTCGCGCGACGCATGCCGCGCAGCTTTGGTAAGCGTGCCGCCGCCGCCGCCGGGCCCGTCCTGCCAATCGCACGCCGCGGAGCGAGTTAGTCATCCGACTCCAGCAACGGCCAAAATATATGGTGAGGTGATTCGCAGCGCAAATCGCAACACACGACCTCTGTGAATATCCCCCTCATGTGCACCTTCGGGTAGCATACGAAAAAATTGGAACGATACAGAGAAGATTAGCATGGTCCCTGCAGTAAGGATGACAATCATGATCAGAGAAGAGTGTCTCGTAAGAGACAATTATGTTTTTGCTACGCAGTTATCCGAACAACCGAACTACGCCGTCCGCGCCTGAGGTGGCAACGAGCGGCGCCGAGGCGTGGTATACAACCGACAACACCCCTTCGTTCGCCTTGACCTCGTGCGGTCGGATCTCTTGGAAGCACACGGCCGAGTGCGACTGCGAAGCGTGCAGCGCACCCTGCTCGGCCCCATCACGCGACTCGGGACTCCCAATATCCCAGAAGCGCACCGTACAGTCGTGGCTGCCACTCACCAGCGTCAGGCCGGACGGGTCAATGTCAATGCACGACACACTGTCGCCGTGCGCGTGCAGCGACATGGTACACGCGCCCGTCATCACATCGTACATGTGGATATAGCTGTTCTCCTGAGCGGTCGCCACGAGCGGCAGCGTCGGGTGCGCGACCACCATGTTGGCGTGCTTGTTCACACACTCGGGGCGTGCCAGGGTGCCCGACACAAGCCGCTTGAGCTCCTGCCCAGTCTCCAGCGAAAAGGTCTTCACCACGCCGTTCGAGAAGCTCACGGCACACACACGCACGCTCGCGGGTACGGCGGTGATCGATGTGGGAACGGGCAGAGTATCCATCTGCGCGCGTTCCTCGAGTGTTTCGTTGTGAGGATCGGAGCCAAAGTAGTCCCAGCTGAGGTGCAGCCGCTCGCCCTTTTCGCTGTCCGTCCACCACAGCCGCACCAAACCGTCCGCGGATACGCTGCCGAGCAGCGCATCGTCCTGGCCGCCGTAGGGGAAAAGCGCCAGGCCCCAGACGGCCTTGGGCACGGTGGCCAGTACGGTGCTCGTACTCGGCTCGGTGGTCTCGCCTGGAGCTGGCAGTGCCCATGCACGCACCGTGGCATCCAGACCACCGCTGTACAAGAACTGGCGCTCTTTGGACAGCGCAAGGCAGGTGACACCTGCCTCGTGACCACGGAGCGTCGTGAGCAGGTCGGCAGACAGACCTTCGGTCTCGTTCTTGGTGCTCCAGTGTTTGATCGTCGCATCGTCCGAGGCGGTATACAGGCGGTCCGCATTGTAGTCAAACACTGTCGCTCGCACCGAGTCAAAGTGTGCGGGGATCGAACACTTGAGCTTCCATTGCTGCACGTCGGGCACGCTCGTGAGCGGCTGGACGGGTGACGACGTATGGTCAGGCGCCTCAGATAACGTCGAGACCGCGAGCGGCGGCTCCTTGTGCTCCACGGTTGGCGTTTCAACGGCAACGAGCGGCACTGGCGCCGCAGCATTGGGCGCCTCGCTCGGCGCAGCCGGCTTGGCCGGTACCGGCTCGGGCGCGGCTGTAGTCACCTCCTCGCTAGGCGCAGATACCTTGGGCGCCTCCTTTTCCTCGGTGGCGCCCGCGTTCTCGAGCAGGGCCAGACGCGGCCGAGGCGGTACCGGCACCGCCGCATCGGTCTCCTCCGCTTGCCCGGCGAGTGGATTGAGCGTCGCGGCGCTCGTCAGGTAGGCAATCTCCTGCAGGCACTGCTGCAGATATGCGCGGCTCTTGGCGCGCCCCTTGGAATCCTTCACACCGAGGGGCAGCTTGACCTGCGTGCTGGGCGGAACGCCGAGGTTCTTGCCGTTCCTTTGCGCGTCCTGGAGCGTCTGCGCGGTGTTTGCCTCCTCGTTCTGCGGTGTATTGGACATAGAGATGCCGTTCGTTGGGCCCTTCTCTGCCGCTGGCTTGCCGCCCGCGGAGGCAGCGGCAGGCGAAGGCATATTCGCCTGGTTCTTAAAGCGCTCCTGGCGCAGCGCATACTCTAGCATCTTGATGCGACGCAGTAGGTCGTTCTTCACGTTCTCCACACCCCTTCGTTCTCCCTCCAGCAGCGCAATGCGCGCGCGCAGCTCGGCACGCTCGATCGACCAGCTGTTTCGATCGCGCTCGTATCGCCGCCATTCGCTCTGGAGAAAGTGCAGTACACCCGACAACGTATATTCTGGCGCCTCTTGGCGATTCGGGTCATTTCCGCCATTCGTGCCGCCCATATTAGGGTTCGCACCGTTCATGGAGTAGGACGCCATTCCACGCGTGCCACACCGCCAGCTAGATCGAGCAAAGGAGACGCTGGCCACACGCGCCAGGTGGAGAACCCTTGTAGGCACGCGGGCATGTTTTGGCAAAGAATGGAGGCGTGTGCCGTGGAGGTCGCCACGCGCGGGCGACGACGACGGCCAGCAGTAGCCATGTCGGAGGACGCAGACCATCGGCAGATTTTTGGTGCGTCTGCACATTCCGCTTACACAGGCGGTGACTCGGATGATGAGGGGTCACAGCAGGGCGAGCCTCCGGCGCCCGAGGAGTCACAGCTGCCGAGCATCCCCCGCAAGGAAGTCGACAGCGCGGACGTCGCGCTGACCAGCCTGCCCAAGAAGAAGTGGGTACCCGTTGCGCTCACAACAGAAAAAAGAGCAAGAATACAGATGAGGACGAGGCAGCTCGGCCTGCTTCGGAAGAGTCGGAGCACGAAGAACAGGAGGAGCAGCCGACCATGTCGGCCAAAGAGAGTACGTTGTCGCTTGGCTCACCCCAGTGATTCGTGCCCAGGTGAATGCTCAGATTGACGCCGCACTCAAGTCGGGCAAGCGGAGGTCGACGCGCCGTCGCACTGCGGGCGAAGATGACCTCGAGTTGATGGCCGACGAAGAAGTGTCGACACTGCGGACAGAAATGATTATTGCAGCGGATGAGGACGAGGAGGCGAACAAGTTCAAACAGCCCGCAACGGCCAAGCTACGTCTCTTGCCGCGCGTTGTGAGCACGCTGCAAAAGACCCACTTGCACCAGGCGATTATGGACAATAACCTACTCGAGGGTGTCAAGCGATGGCTAGAGCCGCTGCCGGACCGCAGCCTGCCGGCGCTCAACATTCAGAAGCAGCTGTTTGGCGTGCTGGAGAAGATGACGATCGACACGATCAGTTTGAAGATGAGCGGACTGGGCCGTATTGTGGTGTTCTACAGTCTGTGCGAGCGTGTGGAAACGCCCATCCGCCGCAGCGCCGAGCACCTGATCGAGGTGTGGACGCGCCCGATCCTCAAGCGCTCGGCGTCGTACCGTGACCGCCATGTGTCGCAGGCCGAGTGGTACCAAAACTCGCCGCACAACCCGTCAAGCCAGGTGACCAGCGCCGCGGTCTCCACCGACAAGACGCGTCGGCACGTGGGCATTCCGCGGGCGGTCACGACCGGCTTCCAGGTCGCGCCGCGTAGCCATGTGAGCGGCAGCGGGAACGATCAGGAGCACCGCGCACGGATCGCCAACCACCAGCGCCTGAATCGGTTCAAGTCGCGGCTGAAGGATGCCAATGCACGGCGCTGACGCTACATGAGGTGCACATAGATTCCCAAGGAGAGATGTCTTTACGCTTCTCGTATTGCTTTTTGTGTTGCTACAGAGCAACTAGCTGCAGGGCAAGATTTCTGGCCTGAAGACCAGAGAGAGTACAAAATTGCCAGTAGCCTTCTACACGCGCATTGGGAGAAGTGCCAACGTGCATGCAGAATCGGGTAAAAAGTGGTACGGTCAGAGGACGAGCATTTACTCCTCCTCCTCGTCACCGCCCTCCTCATCGCCGCCCTCGTTGGCGGCCGCCGAAGCCATGCGCTTGCGCTTAACACGGCCAGGGCGGGCACCAGCGTACGGCGAGTTGAGCGCAAAGTCGATGTGCTTCTGGGACTCGAGACGGACAATGAACGACGGCGAGGTGACGATCTGCTTGCCGACACGGATGTGGCGCTGGTGGATGAGCACACGCGCGTGGTGGATGCTGCGCGCGAGACCGCTCTTGTACACCTGGGTCTGCAGGCGGCGCTCGAGGAAGTCCTCGATGTTAAGGGCCAGCACGTAATCGAGCTTCATGCGCGACTCGTCGAGCACACCGATGCGGATCAGACGGCGAATAATGGCGTTACCCTCGAAGAGACGCTTGGGGTCCTTCTCGTCGAGCTTGAGCAGCTCACGAGCGGCACGACGGATCTTGGACAGCGTCAGGGCGATGCGCCAGATCTCGGTCTTGTTCTTCAGACCGTACTCACCCGCGAGCTTGAGCTCGGCGTCCAGACGAGGGCTCTCGAAAGGACGACGGGGAACCTTGTAAGTCTTGCTGTAGTTGCGGGGCGCGCCCTTGCAGTGGTGAGTAGCGACCGGCATGCTGGAAGGCGTTGAGTGAGAGACAGCGTGGGCGTGCCTCTTCTTCCGCTCGCGTCGCCGGCCGAAAAATTATAATTATCACGTGATGAATTGTAGTTCCAAAGAGGGTCTCAAGCGCCTGCGAAGCGACGATACGTCCTGCCTCCCACCGAGTAATCTGTCAAGATGCCGCACAGTTATGGTTACAGGGCCCGCACTAGGCACATGTTTGCCAAGCAGTTCAAGAAGCATGGCCAGGTTCAGGTCAGCCGCTACTTGAGGCCGTTCCACTCGGGCGACATCGTCGACATTGTCGCCGACCCGGGTGAGCAGAAGGGCATGCCGCACAAGTACTACCAGGGCCGCACTGGTGTCGTGTACGGCGTCTTCCCCCGTGCTGGTATGTGATGACTTGAGCAGGGGTATACTAACCATCAGTGGGTGTGATTATCTACAAGACCGTGGGCAACCGCAAGATCGAGAAGCGTGTCAACCTTCGCGTCGAGCACGTCCGTCACTCCAAGTGCCGTGACGACTTCCTGAACCGTGTGAAGACTAACGCGGCGGCCAAGCACGCTGCCAAGGAGAGGGGCGGTATGTATTTGTACTACTGACCATCAGAGCACGTCGACCTCAAGCGTCAGCCCGCTCAGCCGCGCAACGGCCACACCATCTCGACCAACGACAACCTGCCCGTCACGCTGGCTCCCCAGCCCTACGACACGTACATCTAATTGTTGGATGTACTTTGTTCGCCGGCTCTGCCAGCTGGCATCGAAATACTCTGGCCGGCTGCTCTATGGATGTTTAGTAGATTAGAGCGCCCGCAGAGGTGGTGTCGAGCCACATGTACTATTCAGCTTGGCTGAATTTTGGAAAATGCAACTGGATGCACACCCATACAGACTCGATGCGGCTACAAGAAGAGTTCGACGGCCCGTGGGGTACCGATAGCGAGCACCTTGGCGCCGTACACAAACGGATTGCTCTGTGGTCAGCGCGTGGTAGGAAGGGGGACGTACGTCGTAGGCGACAAAGTCGGCACCCGGGGCCGCAGGCAGGCGAAGCAGCGCCTCGACACTGAGTCAGTACACATGCACACATACTTGGTGGTCAGCAGCTCCAGCACTTTCGCAGGATCGGTGACGTGTGCCTCCTGCGCCGCCCAGGCAGTTTCCCATAGCAGCTTGGTCGCCTCCCAGGCCTCTTCGATCCGGACGCCCACACGCACACCATGTTTCAGCAACACACCGATCTCGGTGTCATGCGTAAATGGCGGGCCACGCAGGCGGTCCAGGCCATCCCATTGGTACGCCCACACCTTCGAGGGCATTAGCACACCAATGTGGTGCGCGGCCAGGTGCTCGGCCAGCAGGTGCAGCGGTGCCGTGGAGTCCAGGACGAGATGTATGCGCGGGAAGTCCTTCCGAAGCAGCACGAGCTGAGCAATTGTGGCCTGCGCGTTGGCCTTGGCCACGAGCGGCAGCTTCCCCTCGGCCACACGCTTCCATTCTTCGGTGGGAGGATGTAAGAGCGCGCGGCGCAGCACGCCGATCTGCGACGCCCAGGATGGCCCTGTGTGGGTGAGGTGGATATGCATGGCCACCTCGGAGGCACGCACGCTGAATGCGTCCAGAATGTTGCGAACGTTGGTATCAAACTGCGCCGAAATGCCGCCCACGAGCCCATCCACATTGGGCGCATTCACCGCAGTGGTGACCCCCGCCGAATGCGCGCGGAGCAGGTCGTGCCCACCCCAGAGTAGTTCGTCAACCGCACGCGGCGTCACACGCGATGCAAGCTCGCCATGTTCGTTCACATCCGACGCGTCGTGCCCCGCATTTGCCGTGGACTCAGCCGGGAGGTCGGCGATGCCCAGTGTCGCACCGTACGCAATCAAGCCCGGGATCACGGTGCCGTTGTGTAGATCCACGCGGCGGGCATGCTTAGGTGCAAGTGCCATGCAGTCCGACCGGCCGACGCACACAAGCGAGCCGTTGGCGTAGACCAGTACACCTTTGCCGTCGTGGAACGTCTCGGCAACGATGCGCATGCCGTGTCCGTCGCTGCGCCGGTGGAAGAACTGGTACAGATTGTACAGCACGGCGTGGTCTACCGCCTCATCGGGCGTGGGGAAGGCAAATGCGCGGTCTTCGACGATGGCTGGCTCCATTGCCTCAACACGCGCCAGCTCAACGGAGTAGTTGGGCTGCCGCGGCGTCGATTGCTGCTCGTTGTGGGCCACGTCTTCGCCCGAGGGGGTCGGGTTGCGGAGCTGCGCCTCGCCGTCGATAAACACCTGTCTCGGCGTGGCGCCCAGCTGCAAGGGATGGCGATCCCACAGGACCAGGTCGGCGTCCCAACCCTGTTTGACGTGGCCGATGCGGTGCGCGAGGCCCAGGACATGCGCAGGGGCCGATGTGACCGCCTTCAGTGCATCCACCTCGGCGAGGCCATAGTGGTGCGCCTCGGCGGCCTGGTGCACCAAGCGCCGCGTGTCCAGCACGGGGTGGTCGCTTTTGAAGATAGGGGTGATGTTGGCAGCACGAAGAAGTGTCGCAGCAAAAGGGGTGCCGAAGTACGACTCGTACTTGTAGTTGGCATTTTGGCTAAACATGGCCACAGCTGGCGGATGCTCGTAGGCCTTGTGCAGCAGCTCTGGCACCAGGTAGGTCTCGTGCGCATGGTGGAACGCCGCGATGGGGAAGCCAAACTCGGTCGAATGTCGCACCATGGCGTCAAGATCATTCATCGTGTAACAGTGCGTGTGCACTTTGGTCCGCCCACGCAGCACATCCACCAGCGAATCGAGCTCCAGCTCGGAAGGGAAACTTGGCTCTTCCGGGGCTCCCGAGTCGTAGAGCGCGTCGCAGAAATCGTCCTGGCGCCGAAGCAACTTTTGGGCGCGCTCGAATTCGCGGCGGAAATTCCATGCCTCGTCCATGCGCACGAGCCCATACTTGCGCGCATTTTCGCCGCATGCCATCTTCATCTGGCGAAACGACGTCGAGTGGTCCTTGCGATGCATTCCTGTCGAGGCTTCGTACAAGGCGTCGCGGCCATGCTCGCGCTCCCCGGGCATCACCATACTACGCGGAGGGTCCAACACGCGCGAGCTGGGAGGCCGTCCGTGCAGCTTGCCGAGCTTGATGGGGTAGGCCTGTCCGCCGATATTGTCGAGCGATCCCGGAAGGACAAGCGCCGAGGTGATCCCGCCGCCCACAGCTGCGTGTAGATCCTGGTCGTGCTCGTTGAAACTGTCAATGCTGCGCACCATCGGACGCGTCGGACCGCGGAAGGAGTTACCGTCCATGGTCGTCGGCTGCATCGGCATGCCCATCACGCCCAGGTGCGTGTGCAAGTCGATAATCCCCGGCGTCACCCAGCGGCCGTGCGCCTCGATGACATGGGTGCCGTGCGTCCGTGCGCTGGCGCTCGAGCCAGATTTTTCCACATGGCTGATCAGGCCGTTGTCCAAGAGGATGTCCATCTCGTACAAAATGTCTTCTCCATCCCACAGGGTGGCATTACGAATGAGATTCGGCTTGGTGCCAGTGTAAAAACGATCGTTCTTGGTGCGCTGGTGGAATTTCGGTGGGGGGCCTGCGCGTCCGCGAATCAGCCTGCATTGTTCCCAGTCTGACTCGCGGATTTGCTTACCCGTGCGCAGCTCAGATGTGTTGGAGACCACACGTTTTATTGCATCGTCCACGCTGTTGATCTTGTTGGCAACAAAGAGGGTGGCAAGCAGGAACCAAACCCACCAAGGAAGGCCGGCGAAGCGTTTAGAGGACGACGGTGCATCGTATTTCTGGTTTGTGCGCTTCAGCGGCGGTGCTTCTTTCTCTGGAAAAGTATGCTGGTCCTCGGCCATGGAGGAGCCCTGTCCCTGCTCCGGGTCGATGTCAATCAACCGCTCGGTGGGGACGCTGGACATGGTAGCACCACCTTATCTGTCGAATCGGGTCGGATTCTTTCATCGGGCGAAGTCGCATGTCCGTGCGGGTGACGATTCGTGTGGAGCACCGCAATGCTACCTCCAGGGTGGGTCGAATTCTTCGCGGGAACGGCTGGCGGGATCGCGAGTGTGGTCGTGGGCCATCCGTTTGATACGGTGAAGATACGTCTGCAGGCACAGGCTCCTGTCGGGCCCACACAGCCGCTTCTCCCGGGTGTGCCCCTTTTAGCGGTTCATTACAACGGCACGCTCAATGCGTTTGGACGCATTGTCCGTGAGGAACGCGTAGTGGGCCTGTACAAGGGCGTGTTATCCCCAATGGTATGTGGAAAACTGACACAGATGGGTGTGGCGGCCATGAATGCGTCGGTTTTCTTCCTGTATGATGCTTCGCTCGCCATGCTCCAAGGAGCTCATGCGCGTACGGTGGAGCCGACCTTAGCACAGACGTTCTTGGCCGGCATGGCAAGTGGCGTAGGGTCTGCTTTGATTACCTCGCCCATGGAGCTTTTCAAAATTCAGCAGCAGATCAACACGTCTGCAACGCAGTGCACGACATACGTGCAAGCGATCGAGGGTGTTTGGCGCGCCGGTGGTCTACGTGCCTTCTTCCACGGTTTCGGTGCAACGTGCATCCGGGATGTTGGCTATGGTCCTTACTTCTTTACCTATGCACTGTTAAACCGGTGGATGCTCTTTATGCATACAGAGACCAAGCCGGAGCTTAGCAATGTGGAAATGGCCGTGTCCGGGGCACTCGCCGGTGTTGTCGGTTGGTTGGCGACGTACTGGGCGGATGTTGTCAAGACGAGGATCCAGGCAGAGCCCATTTCCTCCTTCCGAAACCACACGCCCGGCTTTTGGCCGGTGCTTCGGGCGACGTACCGCCAAGGCGGACTGGGTGCACTCTTTGCCGGAGCGAGTACGACGGTACTCCGTGCAATTCCCGCGAATGCGGCACTGGTACGTGAGATGCGTGGCTAATACAGTTTGTCGTATATGAGGCCATGAAGCGAGAACTGAGCACATAGCCTCCTACTGGATATCCAACTGGGCCGTCTTGGTCTCCACCTCGTCGACCGGTGCAGCGGCCTCCGCAGGCGGCTCCGTGACGCTACCCTTGTCGTGCTGTGCAAGACGCCCCAGGAGCATCTGCACGACGTCTTCGCGGTCCACCATCTGCGCCTCACTCATAGGACCACGCCCGGCATCGTTGCGAATGTCCCAAATCGCACGCTCGCGCTGCTGTTCTTCATGGCGCTCGCGCTCAGCCTTGACATCTGCTTCGCTCTCGCCCTCTGTCTTTGTCTTTTCGTGGCGCGTCTTCTCGCGCTGGTCCTCGGCCGCACGGAGTTCCTTGGCCTGCTCCGGCTCGGCGGTTTCCAGGGCCTCGATGCGGTCCACGAGGGCAGCAGCAACGTCAACATGACCATTAAATGCTGCCCAGTGAAGCGGAGTGTTCCCTGCCGCATTTTGGCTCAGCAGCGGCTTGAGTGTACCCTCTGCAAGAAGTGCCTGCACCACATCGGTGTGCCCGTTGGCGGCCGCAAAGTGGAGCGGTGTATTCCCCTGGTCGTTGGTCGTCTCGAGGATTGCACGAATGGAATGTGTCCTGTCACCCCCAAGCTCTTTGATCGTCTCGTTGAGTGCCTCGAGATCGCCCGCACGCGCGGCGTACAGAACGTCGTCCCGCTGCTCCTCGGTCAGCTTGGTCATGGTCTGCACCCAAGAAAAATGGCTTATGTAAAAAGGTGGAGACACCCGCGCAACCTGTGCATTGCTCCATCAGTGAACGGCACGGCGTGGAGGAATGGCTACGCCGGGTGAAGCGCCCCCTCTTGACGAACCAACGTCACCGCTCTCTTCCGAAGCCGAAACGGAACCGCTTCAGTTTGACGATACTGGCTCGGTAGGTCCGAGCGACGAAGCGATGGAGCAAGCTGCTCCGCTCGAGGAGCCTCCCCAGGTACAGGGACCGGGCGCGCCGCCCGCCCCGCCGCTCGCAAACGACGGGTTCAGCGAAGGCAGTGAGCTCACCGAAGAAGGAGAGAGTGATGCCGACCGCACAGTGCAGCCCTCGCGGTCGCGGGAAGCCGCGATGAGCGATGAAGAGAACTCGACGCTCTCCGACGATGCCTCGGACAAGGAGCCTTCAACGCACAACGAGGCGCCCAATGCACTCGAGGGGCTCGCGTCTGTGGCATCTACCACGGCCAACCTGGAGCAAGAAGCACCCAACGCCATCGTAGCGGCCACGGTGTCGTCTCCGCTCAGCTCTGACGAAGAGGACGAGTCGGGAGAAACCACCGTGGAGACGCCGGCGACGCCGCGCAAGGGCCGCTCGACCCTCCGTCGCGCTGTGATTGCTGCTGCAGGCAAGCGGCGTGCGGCAGCGACGGGTGGTGCGCCAAGCCTGTTGGTCGAGCCTGATCCTGATAGCAGTGCGCCGCCGTCGGCTGCGACGAGCCGGCAAAACTCGCCCGAGTCGGAGCTGGGCGAGCGCGCGCACGACTCAGACGCGGAGATGGAGGCGCATGGTGGTGATGAAGTCAAGGATGAGCCCGACGAAGTCGAGGTGCCCGGAAACCAGGGTGCAGTAGACGAGGCGCCTGGGGAAGACGCTGGCGACGAAGCCGCGGGCGAAGGCGCCGCGGGCGAGCAGGATGCGGAAGAGAAGGAGACAGGCACGCCCGCTGCCGAGGGCACCGAACAGGATGATGTGGAAGCGATGCAGCGTCGGCAAGAGGCCGTTGATCTGTTGACGCGCATCGAGATCGCCTATGCGATGCTGCGTGATCGGTTGTATCACGAGCGGCTCGAGGAACTGGAGGCCGAGAGCGAGATGATCCACGACGGGACGCACCCCGAGCTGCAGCTGCTGCACATGATCATTGATGCGCGGCGCGACCGGCGGCTGGCACTGCTGCAAAACTGGCTCAGCGAAGAAGAGCTGGAGCGCGCGCGGTGGGCCAAGGCAGAGGATGCCATCGCGTGGGTCAACTGGCGCGACGATGCGGCGTCGGTGCGCCGCGACCTCATCTCGGATACGGTCCGCAAGCGCCGCCGGCTCGACCGGGAGAAGCGGCTGCTGGACACGCCGCAGCCGATCCGGCGACACCAGCCGTTCGAGGCGGAGTTGGTGCGCAAGCCGCCGGCGTACTCGGCGCGGTCGCAGCGCGATGTGGACCGCTACGATTATGCGTTGCAGCGCTACCCTAATGAAGACATCCATGCGTACATGGCGTATCCCGACCTGCGCGGTCTGGACGAATACGACGTGTGGATGGACATGGACCAGATGGGCATCCGTCCGATGGCGCCCATGTACCCGCCGTACGTGCGGCAGGACGAGGTGGCGATGCAGGAGATGTATCCGCCGTACGCGCCGCCGCAGCCTGCCGGATACGGCCCGTCGTACCCGGTGGCACCAGGGTACATGGAGCGCGGCTACGAAGCGCCGGTGCCGCTCGAGGAGCGCGGCATGCCACCCGAGTACGACGTTCCGCCGTACGCCAAAGGATATGGCGAGGCGTATGTGGACCCCGCGCGCTTTCCCGGTGGGATGCCGTACCTTCCGCCGCGCGCGCCAATGCCGAGCTAGGAGAGATAGCGGTGTACATGATTTTGCAAGAGGTATCATCGACTATGGCAGCGGCTCGCGGCTCGACGAGAGCCGGTTCAGGTGGAGGTATACGTCGGTGCCATAGCCCTCCATGGAGATCAGCTTCAAGTCGCCGCCGAAGTAGCGCGCGTAGAGCCGTGCGAGTGGCAGTCCGTAGCCGAAGCCGGCCATGGGTGCCTGGAAGTCGGACGACTGGAAGTCGGGGTCCAGGTCCTCTTCCCGCGCTGTGGTGTACATGTAGGTCCATGCGAGCGGCACTTCGCTGCGTGGGATGCCGCCGCCCTCGTCACTGATCTTGATCGTGATGTCTTCCTTGCCCTCGACAACGATCACCTTGATGGCCGGGAATTGGTCTTCGTTGTCTGTGCCGTAGCGCTCGACGACAGCACGCAGCGAGTTCTTGAGTAGCTCAAAGAGCATGTGGTTCAGGTGGCTCGGCACGTACATGAAGGTCAGGTTCCTGGGGCACACAAGCTGCACGGGCGGCGCGCGGAAGAGGCCGTAGTGCTCCTCGCAGACGAAACGCGCGTTCTCAATCGCCTCGTGCGCCACAGCGCCGACGCTGGTATTTGTGCAGATGATGCCCACGTACTGCTCCGGCTCGGCACCGCTCGCGCCGCTCAACGTACTCTGCGCACCGCCGCCGGTGATGTACTCGAGGGCGCCCTTGCGATCCATGATGGAGCGCCCGAGCGCAATGTGCTGCCCTATAAGCATGCGGATGCCAATGCGTGACATGTAGAAGCGATCAAGGAAGGTCTGCACGTCCGCCTTGTCTGCCGAGCTCTTCTTGGCACGCTTGTATTCCAGCACACCCTGTGCGACGGTCGTGACTGTCGCGTCGTGTCGCCGCTTGATGCGCTCCAGACAGCGAGTGAAGTTGTTGTTGTACTCGATCACCTCCATTGGCCACTTAATGTCGTCCAGATTGGCATGTGTTCCGTAGCTGAGGATCGGCTGCCGCTTGCGGGGCTCCTCGATGCGGCTGCCCCAGTTGCTGCTGGTGGTGAGGTGGGTCTTGGACACGCCGTCCTCGAGCGTGGCCGACTCGCCCAAGCTCGGATTTGGCGTGGAGGGCACGGCCTCCTTTCCTGCTTCCTGTGCGATGGTCTTGGCGAGCCGGCGCTGGATCGAGTCCGGGAGGCAGGGTGTGGGGAACTGGACGAGCTCCTCAAAGGACTGCGCGTACCAGTTCTTTACCTTGATAATCGAAGGCATCTTCGACAGGTCGTATGGGAGCTCATTCAGCTCCTTAACACGGTGCGCGAGGCGCACGGGTAACTCCTCTGCGGTGAGTGTGGCGCCACGTACCCATGAGGAACTGACTGGCGAGCAGCAGGGTGCCTGGGTTGGTGTTCCGCCCGAACATGACCATCTGTCGGAGCGATACGCCCGTTTGGGGGAACTCGGCGAACCGATTGATGTTCGCCCATAACTTGCGCGAGATTTGGTATGCCCTGCGTTAGCGCGTTGCACCACCTACATCCTCGTGCCGGACGACCAGTCATTCACCCCACACCCCCGGACACAAAGCCGGCTACCCCCACGTGGAGTCACGTGAGCGCCAGCGGGCCCGGCCGGCTCGGGGCTGCTCGGCGTCGCGAGGGTTGATTTTGCCAACCAAGCCCATTGTCATGGTGTTCCGCGTCGCTACCCGCAGTGCGCAAGGTACGTTATGCTTGCTCACCCAGCCGCGACTCGCCGTGCTCTTGTTGCATCGGTCCCCCGTCAGGCCGTCCCGGCGCTGGCTACCCGCGCCTTCTCGGACAGTATGTGCTTGATTATCTGATCGCAGAGCCCACGCCCGACGCCAAGGCCGCGTCGCTGCTCGACGCCCTCCCTGGCAACAGCCTGATCTCCAAGACGACCTGGGTCACGCTCGGTGCTGGTCTCACCGCGTTCACCGTGTCGAACGAGCTGTACGTCGCGAACGATGAGTCGGTTCTCCTTGCCGCCTTCTTGATCTTCGCGACGTTCATCGGCCGTGCCACGGCGAAGCCGTACACGGACTGGGCGAACTCGACGATTGACGTACGTCGCATGTACTCACGCAGAAAATCGCCGGCATCCTGAACGAGGCTCGTGGCCAGCACACGCAGGCGGTGCAGAACCGCATCGACGAGGTCGGCAAGAAGGGCGACGTTGTCGAGGTCACCAAGGGCCTCTACCAGGTCGCCCGGGACACGATCGAGGCCGAGAAGGAGGCGTTTGAGCTCAAGCAGCGCACCGAGCTGGCTGCCGAGGTCAAGAGCGTGCTCGACTCGTGGGTGCGCTTCGAGGCGCAGCAGCGCGAGGCTGAGCAGGCGCTCGTCACCGAGTCGGTCATCCGCAAGGTCGCTGAGGGCCTCCGTGACGACAAGATGCAGAAGCAGATCCTCGAGTCGGCCGTGGCGGACATTGAGAGTAGGTTGCACGTGCAGAGGCTGACCCTACAGAGCTGGTCAAGGACAAGAAGATCTAACGGCTGTCGTAGCATACACCATAGCCCCTGGATGGCTACGAAAACGCGACCTTGTGCGCGAGTCGCTTGCGCTGTGCTATCTCTTCAGCGGACAGCGCACGCTTCTCGCCAACGGCCACAACCTTGGGCGCGGGCGGCGTCGGGGGTGCCGTCTCCTTGACCTCGGCCGGCCGCGCCGGACGCGGCAGCTGCGCGGCGGGCGTCGGGAGCGGGCCTTGGCGGAAGTAGGCGTGCTGCAGCATATCGCCGGCCGTGGGCCGTTTGAGTGGATCGTAGCGCAGGCACGCGCCAAGCAGGTCAAGGGTATCAGCAGATGCTGCGGTGAAGAGCAGCGCAAGGTTCTGCTTGGGGAACGACTCAAACTTGGACGCGTCCGGAAGCGATGCCGCATGCTGGGTGAGTAAGAGAAACGTACGGGCCATTCGGCGCTTGTGGGCGTGCCCAGCGCGCGAAATATAGTGGTGAGCTGCGTCGCATCCGAGTCGCCCGGCAAATAAGGCGTCCGTAGCATCAGCTCCGCAAAGATGCACCCGATTGCCCAAATGTCCACGCCAAACGAGTAGGCGCGTGCACCCAGCAGGAGCTCGGGTGCACGGTACCAGCGCGTAACGACTTGCGACGTCATGCGCGCGCCGGGGTCGCCGCATTCGCGTGCAAGACCAAAATCGGCAATCTTGAGCTCGCCCGCGGGCGAGATGAGCAGGTTGTTCGGCTTCAAATCGCGGTGCAAGCACCAGTTGCGGTGACAGTAGTCCATGCCGCGGCATAGCATCAGCATCCAGCTCTTGATGTCGCCCGCGGAGAAGAGAAGCGAACGGTCGCGGATGATGGCTTCGAGGTCGGTATTGAGGTATTCCAACACGAGGTTGATGGAAGGCGCGCCCGTGCCTGACGAGAACACGTCAAGCAGTGCCACGACGTTAGGATGGTGCAGCTCCTTGAGGAACTTGAACTCGCGCATCGCCGTGATGTCGATGCCGTCGCGCGTGCCGGCGGCGGCCGTCTTGATTTTTTTGATGGCGACCTTGGTGTTGGTCTCGGTGTTGCGCGCGAGGAAGACGGCCGCAAACGTACCCTCGCCAATCTTGTCAATCTTTTCGTACTTGGCGCGAACCGCATGGTTCGCCCGCCGGGTCGCGTCGCTCGCCATGGGTGCGCCCGCCCGTCCGTGGCGCTCGGACCGAAGTGGAGAATGGGGCAAATTCGCGAACAGGGCCTCCGCCACGGCCGTGCGCCTGCTGCTCCCCCGTCATGGCCGCCGAGCCGAAGTTGGCCAAGGGAAAACAGCGTGCGTCGGACACGGCGTCGGCGACGCCCGAGCATGCCTCTAACACCTCGGAGACGTCGCCCACAGCCGATGTTCCTGACAGGGCACAGGACACCAAAACACCGCCATCTCCGACGAAGCCCGCGCAGGCGAACGAGGCTGCGGAGCCGGACGGCGGAACGCTGAACGCGCCGACCGAGGCGCGGGATGACACGCACACACAGCCCGAAAAGGAGGGGACGACGTCCACTGGCGGCGCAGCTCACGCGCATGACGCCGCCGACGACGCCGACGGTGCCCACGCCACGACCGAACCCGACCGCACCCACGCCGAGAGCGCCCGCGGCGACGACACGAGCGATGATGCGGACGGAAAGCGCGACACCGCAGCGGCCACTCCCTCGGCCAAGGCGGCCGGCAAGGCGCCGGTGCCACAGCCGGCGGTGCCCAAGCCGTTCGACTTCAACCGTTTCCTGGAACAGATGAAACACCGCAGCGCGGTGCCCGTGAACGAGTACGTGCGCAGCTTCTTTCGTGGCTTCACCAAGCGGCCGTACAAGCCTGCGGACCAGGTAAAGCTCATTTTTGACTTTCTCGACTTCATCACTGCGCGCATGGCCGAGGCGAGTGTGTGGGCGCGCCTGTCCGATGCCGAGTTTGACCAGGCGACCGAGGCGATGGAGAAACTGATCATGAACCGGCTGTATACCTATACCTTCCCCCCCGCGGTCGAGCAGGAGGGCCACTGGCGCGTGCAGACCAACGACTTGGAGCGCGACGAGGTGCTCTCGCGGCGCATCCAGCTGCTCTCCTGGATCGAGGAGCGCCACCTCGACATGCCCACCGGCACCCACTCGGCGCGCTTTGTCGACTTTGCCGTGCAGGAGCTGCGCAAAGTGAACCACTACCGCGCCCCGCGTGACAAGATCATCTGTATCCTGAACTGCTGCAAGGTGATCTTTGGGCTGATCCGGCACCTCGGCAAGGAGGAGAATGCCGACGCGTTTGTCCCGCTGCTGATTCTCGTGATTCTCCGTGCGAATCCGCCGCACCTCGTGTCGAACGTCGAGTACATTTTGCGCTTCAAGAACCCGAACCGGCCCACGAGCGAGGCCGACTACTACCTGTCGAGCCTGTCTGGCGCGATTGCGTTCATTGAGAGCATGGATCACACGGCGCTCTCCAATGTCACCGAGGCCGAGTTTGACGCACAGGTGCAGCGCACCAGCGCGGCGCTCGAGGCGCAGGCGGCCGCCGAGGCGAACGATGCGGCGCTGCCCCTCAGCGCCCAGGTCGCCGCGGTGAGCTTGGCGGACGATGCGCGGGCCTTTTTGCAGCGCACCGGCGAGGCCGCACGCGCCGGCCTGTCGGGCCCCATCAACGTGCTCGGCAAGCTGCTGTACGAGCGGATCGACGAGGTGCTTGCGCCGTCCGAGCCGGTGCAGACGCCCGCGCCGCGCGCGCCGCGCGCGCCGACGCGTGGCGCAGCGCCCAATGCGCCGCTGCGTGCGCCTGCGGTCGCGCTGCTCGACGAGGACGAGTCGCGCTCCGAGCCCGATTCATCGCCGTTCGAGACGCCGAACCGCCGCGCGCCGTGGCGTGCGTCGTTTGTGCCGCACGCGCTGAGCGATACACGCGATTCGCCCTCGCACCACGTTGCGGCCGCCCAGCGCGCAAGCAACGCCGAGGACGAGGCGGCAGACGACACGTCGGTCGACTGGGATGCCGGCACGCAAACACTCAAGTCCATCTTCCCGCACGCCGACGATGCGGTGCTGCTGCTCGTCCTGCAAGAGTGCGGCGGGAACGTCGAGATGGCCATCGACCGCTTGCTAGAGATGACGTAGCTACTTACGCTGTTTGGTCATCTTCTTGGCCGCGGAACGCTGCGGCAGCGGCACCTTTTCGCGCCGCGCGCCCAGCTTGCGCGCCGCCTTCTCACCCTGCTTCTTGGCCTGCTTCTTCTGCAGGCGGCGGGCCTGGCGGTCGGCGTCGCCCTTTTTCGCGGCGACGCGCTGCTCCTTGGAGAGCGTCGCAAGGAACGAGGCCTTGGACGCGTGCTCCTTCGCGGAGCGCACCGTCGGCGACGATCCGTTCGGCGTCGGGGCGCCCGAGGAGCGCACGCGCGCCGCATCCACGCGCCGCTTGACGGGCGTGCGCGGCACGTCGTCCGCCTTGCGCTTGCCCTTGTGTGCCTCAGACACGCCCTGGGTATTCTTGCAGCGCGACAGGCGCAGCGCACGCTTGCGCAGCTTGACGCGCCGCCGGAAAGTCTCGCCGTCGGCGAGCTGGATGGGGCGCGCAATGCGCTGTGGCTTGCCGCGCACCTGCGGGCGCTTGGACGCGACAAACGCCTCCTCGGCCTCATGCAGCGCCAGCAGCTCGTCGACACACGCCGTGTCCAGGAATTTGACGTACGCAAAGCCCTTGCCAAGCTGCGTCGCCTTGTCGCGCACGATGCGCACGCTTTGCACCCACTCTTGTGCCACCGGCGCACCGCTCGGTGCGCCATCCAGGCGCAGCGAGGGCGCCGCCGATGCAGGCGGCGCGCCGCGCTCCTCGCGCACGAGCTTCTCAAAGAGCGCACGCACCTCTTCCTCGCCCGCCTCAAAGTCGAGGTTGCCGACAAATACGGTGCGCTTCAGGTCGGCCTGCGTGGGTGCACCGAGCGACGTGCCGTCCGCGAGGTGCAGCTTGTCGAGGCCCGACTCGACGATTTCTTGGGGCGTCAGCGGCGTCACCAGATCCGCCCGCAGGTGCCGCTCGGCAAACAAAGTATTGCTGATCGCCCGCGCCACAAGTGCCGCAAGAAGATGCCCGGTAATGCGGGGGTCAAGCGGCGCCTCGGTCTTGTGCTGCTGCACGAGCTCCGCATGCACCTTGCGGGGGTCGCCGAGGCGCACATACGCATTCACCGCATCGGCGCGCTCGTTCAGCTCGTGGTTGATGAACGCAATCTTGCGCTTCTGCTGGGCAGTCAGCGGCGGCGGGGCATTGGGCGCGGCGTCCTTTTCACCAAGACCCTGCTTTTCACGGAACTTGCGCGCACGCTCGCGACGCCGGGATGCAGCCGTCGCTGCTGCCTCGTCCTGGGCAAAGTCGTTCGTGGGCACCTTGAAAGACACACTGCGGAAGCGCAGTGAGACGATCTTGGTGCACTCCGGGTACGGCGAAAGATGCTCGAGGTGCCGAATCAGCTGTTTGCGCAGCGCACGACTCGTCGTCGCCGCGATGGGGATGTTGCCCACAAAGAGGGTGCGCAGGTTCCGTGCGGCTTCGTCCTCGTGCACGTCCTCAAGCACGCGCTTGGGGCGGCTCTTTGTGGGTTCAGGGGTATCCAGGAAGGCCTTGAGCTGCGCCTCGTCCATGTCCTCGACATCAGAGATCTCTTCCAACGTCCCGTCATAAGAAGTCGGTGGGGCAGCTTCGGTGCCAGCGTCGTCCGCCTCGGGCTCGCTCGGCGCCTCTTGGCTCGCGACCTCGGCCTCTTCCTCCTCGGCCTCGTCCTCTTCCTCCTCGTCCTCTTCCTCTTCCTCGTCTTCCTCTTCCTCGTCTTCCTCTTCCTCCTTGTCCTCTTCCTCGTCCTCCTCGTCCTCACTCATCGCTTCGTCGTCGTCTACACGGTCACTCGCCTCGCTCGCTTCGCCTGTTTCGTCGTGGTGCACGCGCGGGGCGGGCTCCTGCTGTGGCGCACGGAATATCGCATCGAGCTCCGCATCAAAGCCCGCCTTCGACGCGCTCACGTCGAACAGCGCGCGGCCCTGTGCTGCCTTGCCCATCGCGTACGGAAGCCAAATTTATCGGATCACGTGGTCTACGTTTAGGCGCGCTGGTAGAAGCGGCGGTACTTGTCGTCGACCTTCTCGAGGTAGTACGAGCCGGGCCACAGGTCCTCCAGGCTGCCCTTGGGGTCGTATGCAACGGCGTTGTGCGTCGCCTCACGCGTCTTGAGCGCGTCGACGTAGGCGTTGCACGGCACGACCTGCATCGCAGCCAGGCGCTCCTTCAGACGCAGCGCGTCGTGGATCTTCTGCGTAGAGCCAACGACGCGCACCACAAAGAATGACGCGGCACAGCCGGAGCCGAACGAGTACAGGAGAATGCGCTTGCCCTGCAGCTCATCGCTGCTCTTGTTCGAAAGAATGGAAGCCAGACCGCCGTACAGCGAGCCAGTGTACATGTTGCCGCAGCGACGCACCGTGTCCATACCGGGCTCGAGCATGTCGGTGGCCAACGGCTTGGAGAGTGCCACGAACTGCTTCTCAAGATCCTTGTTCGTGATGGTTGACCGGCGGTCGAGGTCTTTGTACTCCTTCGGCACCTCGGCGTACTTCTCGTTGGTAGGGTCGGCAAGGTAGTCGTTGTAGAGCTGCGCGTTAGAAAACACCACATACCAGGCGCGAGAAACCCTTCTGCACAAGCTTTGCGTACGGCGAGTGCATCGCAACGAAGTCGACGTCGGCCAGGCTGAAGTTGGCGCGCGCGTCGCTCGACGTCTTGCTCTTGTTCAGCGGCAGGCCCTTGGACTCGGCAAGCTTGTTGTACTTATTCCGGAACGCATCGTACGCCATGTCGACCGAGCCCAGGTAGGTCTGCAGCGTCTCGGGGCCGTCCACGGTGGGGTATTCGGACGTGAGGTCCGGCTTGTAAAAGTCCCATGCATTGGCCATGTGCGTGCCGTGGATCGCTGCGTGTGAGCAAGGGATACGTACGCTCCACCACCAGCGGCGCGTTCGGACCAATGAGCATCGCAACAGAGCCCGCACCACCGACCGGGCGCGCGCTGCCCTCGGCATAGATGGCAATGTCACCAGCAAACACAATGGCGTCGCGGCCGTCCCACGAGCTGGACTCGATCCAGTTGATCGTGTTGAAGAGTGCAGCGGTACCACCATAGCACGCGTTCTTCGAGTCGATCCCCTCAATGTCCGTGTTGCCGTGAGGCGCAAAGAGCTCCATGAGCATCGTCTTGACCGCCTTGGACTTGTCGATGATCGTCTCCGTACCGACTTCGAGGCGACCGATCGACTTGGGGTCGATGTTGTTGTTCTCCATCAGCTTCGACACAGCTGTGTGTGAGTTTGGAACACGTACCCGACAGTGCAAACGAGTTGATGTCCTCGCGGTCGTCCGTGAAGGCCATGTACTGCTGGCCGAAGCCGATGGTGTACTTGCCCTTCGACACACCATCAAACTCCTCCAAGTCTGCCTCGGAAATGCACTATATGGTTAAGCGATAAAACGTACGCGCTTGGGGAAGTACACTTCCATGGCTTTAATGCCAACGTTCTCAGGTCGCGAGGTCATGGCGGATTCGATGCTGAACGCGAAGCTGCTCGCGCGCGCCCCCGGAAGTTTCTTAACGTGGCATTGTCTGCTTACGTAGGCCGACAAATGGCGTGGTTTCGCCCAGTCACGCGCCGCAGTCCCCCCCACTCGAATTCGCCCAGCTACGCAGGGCGATCGAGGGCACGGCTCACGCCCCAGACCCATCCATTGGGGTCCTCGCCTGGGGGACCTGCCCGGGCGTCCATTCGGTGTTTTTTGCGCGCCTCGACAAAGTCGGCCGGCGAGGCTGCATGCTCGTGGCGCCGCTTGAGCAACGCACTGTGCTCTTTCCGCGCACACACTGTCCGTAGCGTTTGACAGAAATCGTGCCGATCCTGCATCCACGCCGACGAGACATGCCGTGAGCGCGGTCCTCGCCGCGCATTGCCGGCGCCGCGCTCGAGCTCGTCGATTGCGTCCATATCGGCAGAGAGCGTCGCCATGGCTGACGAAGTCCAGCTCGCGGTGCCGTCTTCGTAGTCGTCCAGTGCTGCCGCAAACTCACTGTCCACGCCGTCGAGCCAGAAGTGGTCCATAGCGGCGGTCTCTGCGCCGAGCGCCGGCGGGATATCGGATGGTCGCGCGCGGCGTGTACTGCTTCGCGGTGAACGCCGCTCGGAACGGGCGTATGGATGCTTGAGCGATGAGGGCAGGGTATATGAGTCAGGACGCGGTCGCGGCACAAGCTGCTCGAGCGCAAAGTCGGCCCAGATACTCACTTCGGCACCCGCGTCGTGCGACCAAGCGCTGCGGAAGAGGGCCGCGTAAGGCCGCGTGCTGGGCCCAGGCCCAAAGTGCGGAAAGGGCCAGGTGGGCGGCTTCGGCACCGACACAACCTGCGCGCGCATCTGCAGGTGCGGCGCGAGGCTGACGGAGCCGTCGGGGTGCAGCGTGTACGACGGGACCCCGATGTGTGCCTCTTCGTCCGCGTCGGTGTCGTTCTTCTTGTCCTCGATTGCGGCGCGCGCACTCGCAGATCCGGATGCGACGCGCATCAGCACGTCCTCGCGCGCGGAGTCATGTACGGCATGCATCGCAAGTTTCGAGTGCATGCGTGGATCCATCTTCGGCTGCGACGAGCCAGCGGGCTGCAGCGTACTGGGTGCATGGTGAATAAAGAACGGGTTGCCGAATGGGTAGGAAGGATGCTGCTCGATCGGCAGGGTATCCGAGTCCAGGTCCTCGGTGGGCGGCAGGAGGTGTTCGGGCACCTGCACCACTTCGCCGTCGAGCGCGGGGATGGGCAGCTGCTCGGAGTCGAGGAGGGGATGCTGCAAGATGGGGTTATGGAAGCGTGGATCGTCTGTGTGGTGCAGCGGCGGGAACATGAGCTTAGACGCTGCCGTGGACACGCGTCCGTGCGGCGCCGCAGGGCGCATGTCGGTCGCCATCCCAGGCGAGCAGCACGCGCGTGTGGAGGTTGGGCGCAGGGGCGCAGCCAGCCCGCAGGGAGGCGGTGGGGTGCGCCTATGGACTAGGTACGGATGCGGCGCCACCGAGCGTATTCCTCGAGCATCTGAGGCGTGATGCGCCGGCGCATCGTGCGTGCTGCGGTCTCAAAGTGGCGCGCCGCGATCTCCTGGCATTCCATATCCTCGTTCATCGCGAGCATGCCGGCCTCCTGGCAGATCGACACCATCTCGGCGCCCGAACAGCCATCCGCCTGGGTCAGTCGTGGCAACGTACGAGCTCGGCGATCACATGCAGATCGACGTCCCCTGCAATGGCCATTTTCTGCGTGCGCAGTGTAAGGATCTTGCGGCGGGCCTCGACGTTGGGCGGCCCGACGTACACGAGGCGGTCCATGCGGCCCGGGCGCAGCAGCGCGGGGTCGATGCAGTCCGGCCGGTTTGTCGCAGCGATGACAATCACATGGTTGTCGGTATCGATACCGTCCATCTCGGTCAAGAGGCTCGCGACGATACGGTCGTTTGCGGCGCTGCTAGTGTCGTGGCTGCGAACGCCCGAGATGGCGTCCAGTTCGTCCTGCGTCAGTCGGTGCACCTACAAAGAACAGAATGGCCGGTGCTGCGGCGCGTGCGCGGCGGAACATTTCGCGGATCGCACGCTCCGACTCGCCGACGTACTTGCTGACCAGCTCTGGGCCGCGGATCGCGAGAAAGTTGAGGCCGCTTTCCTTCGCGAGTGCCTTGGCGGTCATCGTCTTGCTGCATCCCGGCGGGCCGTACAACAGTGCGCCCTTGGGTGCGTCGATACCGAGGCGCTGGAATGTGTGTGCGTACTTCAGCGGCCACTCGACACATTCGCGGATCTGGCGCTGGACGCTCGGAATCGTCTCACCGTCTGGGCCAGTCTGCTCGCCGTTGTCCGCAATGTCGGACCAGGATACTTTGGGCGTCTCGACAAACACCTCGCGCATCGCCGACGGGCGTACGATTGCCTGCGCATGCACAAAGTCGGCAGGCGCGACGCGCTCAGGATCGGCGTCCGTCGGGGTGAGCGACAGACGCGCCATGCCGGCGTCGAGCGCGTGCACGCGGCGCGCGATGGCGGCCATGCCCGCCTCGCGCACGAGTGCCGCAAGGTCCGCGCCGACGTACCCGTGCGTGCGTGCGGCGATGGCGTCGAGGTCGTCTGTGCTGAGCGTGTGCGGCACCGGCCGCAAGAGCACCTGCAGGATAGCGAGGCGTGCGTCGCGGTCCGGCACGCCGATCTCGATCTCGCGGTCGAGACGCCCTGGCCGGCGGAGTGCTGGGTCGAGTGCGTTGGGACGGTTGGTCGCGGCAATGACCACGACGCGTCCTGAGGTCGTCGTATTCATCCCGTCGAGCAGGGTGAGGAGCGTCGCGACGACGCGGCGCTCGACCTCGCCTGCGCCTTCGGTCTGCACGGCTGCACTGCTGTCGCGCCGCGGTGCGAGCGCATCAATCTCGTCTATGACGATGATGGCACGCTCGTGCGTCGCGGCGCGCTCAAACACAGCGCGCAGCTTGGACTCGGTCTCGCCGTGGAACGTGGAGCTGAGCTCGGGGCCATTGATGGTCAGGACGTGCGCCTTGAGCGACGCGGCGACGGTGCGTGCGAGCGACGTCTTTCCCGTGCCTGGTGGCCCGTACAGGAGCACGCCGCGCGGCGTGGGCAGTCCATAGTGCGCAAAGAGCGCCGGCTGGGTGAGCGGCAGCTCGACGAGCGTGCGGATCGCCGCGATCTGTGCGTCGAGGCCGCCGAGTGCGCTGTATGCGCGTGCGTCGACGAGCGACTCGGGCTCGGGCGCGGCGCTGGAGGCGAGCGCGAGGCGCGTGTGCCGCGTTACCAGGACGAGCGTGCCGGGCTGCGTGAGCGGTGCGTCGTCGTCCGCTGCGACGAGCTCGGCGCGGTACGTCTGCCCCTGGAACGTGAGCTGCAACGTGGATCCGAGCAGTGCGACACCGATGTCGACGAGCATGTGTAGCAGCACGGTCTGGAGCAGCTCGCGGAGCAGCTCCGCCTCGTCTGCGCCGAGCGGTGTGATGGCGGCGTGGAGCGTCTGGGCGACTGGGCAGTCGTGTTTTGCGACCTGGAGCGCCTCAAGCTCGATGGTGTGCCCGTCGGCGAGCTGTGCGGGCGCGGCGAGCAGCGCAGGCAACGACACGACGTCGGCGGGCAGCGCAAACGACGGCCACGCCGTACCGGCGAACAGCGGTCGCCCGTGCTGAGTGACGACGACGTGGGCGCCCGTGGCAATCTTGCGCGCCTTGAGTACGTCGCCTGGCGCGAGGATGCGCGCGTCTGCGGCGAGCGCCGCGCCGCTGCTCCGCACGCGCACGGCGAGCATCACGGCGAGGAGGGCGAAGGCCGCGCGCGCGGCTGACTCAGCTTTCGCGACGATGCTGGTGCGGCACGGCGTGCGTACGGCCGGGTGGGCGCGCGCGACGGTGCGTACGGCGGTGCGTGCGGCGCGTTACACACACACCGCAAGCGATGCGGACATGGTGATCGTGGGAGGCGGTGTCGTGGGCCTCGCGATGCTGGCGGGACTCGGTAGGTGGGATACGCTGACGCAGTGTCGAATCGGGCGCTGCCGCCGCTCAAGGTCGCGCTCGTGGACGCCATGGACCTGTCGCGCTTTGCGACGTGGAAGGCCACCAAGGACGCGGCGACGCGTCCTGCGACGCCGCACGACGACGGCGTGCAGTGGGAGAACCGCGTGATCAGCATGAACATGGACAACCTTGACTGGATGCGGGGTACGTCGCGCCCACTGACACAGCGATCGGCGCCGATGCGTACCTGGACGCCTCGCGCATGCGCAACGTCGAGCGCATCCGCGTGTGGGACGGCCTGTCGGACGCGGCGGCCGAGTTCGGCCCCGGCCCCGCGCCGAGCGGCGCGCTGTCGGCCATGGTCGAGATCTCGAATGCGCAGCAGGCGCTGTACCGCCTCGTGCAGCAGCACATGGCGGACCCCGCGTGCGGCGTGCGTGTCGAGATCCTCGACAAGACGCGCGTCGCGCGCATCGAGGCGCCCGACGCGCAGGCCTGGCCGGTCGTCTCGCTCGAGAACGACGCGGGCGCCCGTGCGATCCGCACGCGCTTGCTCATCGGCGCCGACGGACACAACTCGCCTGTGCGTAAGTTTGCGGGGATCGAGAGCTACGGGTGGCCGTACGACCGCAAAGGCCTCGTAGCGACGCTGCGCACGGGCATGTCGCCCGCGAGCGCCGAGCCGCTCGTCGACACCAGCGCGTGGCAGCGCTTCCTGCCGACGGGCACGCTGGCGTTCCTGCCGCTCTCGCCGAGCACGGGCACGATCGTGTGGACGCTGCCGCCGGCGCTTGCGGATGCGCTCGGTGCGCTGCACCGCGCCGATGCCGCGCACAGCGAGCCGCCGGCGCTGCTCGCGACGCTGATCAACGCCGGTTTCCGCCTGCCGTGGCCGGCGCTCGAGGCGCTGCTGCACCGTGCCGAGGCGCTCGCGCGCACCGCCGAGCCGGACACGGACGCGCTGCTCGCCGAGGTGCGTGCGGCGCTTGTCCTCGCCGAGGACGAGCTGGGCGCGCAGGCGCCGAGCGCGCACCTCGGCACGGTGCCGCCCGCGGGCGACGCCGTGGACGTGCGCAGCGTGGCCTCTTTCCCGCTGCAGCTCAAGCACGCGGGGTGCTACCTCGGCAGCACGCTCAACCGCCGGCTGCACGACACGCTGCCCGCGCCATCGACGCTGCTCGCCGGCGCGTTGACCGCCGTGGGCCTGGCGCCGGGCGGTGCGGCGCGCGGCACCGGTCAGGCGCGCACGGTGCTGGTGGGCGACGCGGCCCACACGACGCACCCGCTGAGCGGCCAGGGCCTCAACCTCGGCATCCAGGACGTGCGTGCGCTGAACGACGCACTGGCGGATGCCGCGCTGCAGGGCATGGACCTCGGCACGGACGCCGCGCTGCGGCCGTACGAGGCCGCGCGCTACCTTCCGAACCAGGCAATGCTCAGCGTGACGGACCACCTGCACTGGCTGTTTGCGCCGCGGCCCGCGTCGGCGTACGCGCCGGCCACGGGCCTCGCGGGCAGCGTGCGCAACGCCGCGGTGCAGGCGCTTGTGTGGGCGCGCTCGACGGGCCTGGATGTGGTCAACGAGCTCGGGCCGCTCAAGCAGCTCCTGCTGCAGGGTGCGGGATCGAAGCGCACCTAGCTATGTAGCTACGCCGTTTTGGGCCAACCACTACTCGAGCGTGTTGATGCGGAACCATGCGTCGCGGCAGTCCACCGCATGCACACGCACGCTGCGGCGTGCGTCGTCGACGCCCTGCCGCGGCGTACCGAGCGCGTGCACGACGTCGCGGCGGTACGGCACGAGCGCGTCGTGCGCGAGACGCGGGACGAGGGCGCCGAGCACTTGGAGCGCCGCCGTGCGCGTCGGCGCCGGCGTGTGTGGCCCGGCGGGCACCTGCGCGAGCAGGCGCGGGACGAGCGTCGCGAGCGACGCCTGCAGCGCCTCTTCGAGCGGCGTCGGTGGCGGCGGGTCCACGGGCCGCTCGGGCAGCTCCGTGAGCGCCGTGGCGAGCGCGCGCGCCGCCGACGCACGGGCATGGGCGTCGGGGATGCCGAGCGTGTGCACGAGCAGCGGCAGGAGCTCTGTCACGCGGTCGGACACGGCGGCGTCGGGCAGGGCCGGCAGGAGCGTCGCGAGCGCCACGAGATAGGTCATCGCCGCGGGCGACTCGGCGTGCGCGCGGTAGTCGGTGACGAGCTGCGGCAGGAGGCGGTCAAGGAGGCGCTGCTTGTACAGCATGCGCACCTGGAAGCCGTTGGCGCGCGTGATCAGCGCGTCGTGCCGCGCGAGGATGCGCAGCGCATTCGCCGCCTGCATGCCGATGTCGGCGGCCGGGAAGAGCTCCGTGCGGACGCGGTCGAGCATCGCGGCGCCGGTGTCGTCGCTGCGCGCCAGCAAGCCGCGCGCGATCCACACCCATGCATGCACGGCGGCGACGCGCGCCGCCAGGGGCCGCGTGGGCGCCGCGAGGTCCGGCCACAGCGCATCGGCGAGCTCCCGCGCCTCGTCCGCGGCGACGTACTTGTTCGCGAGCGCACACAGGAAAAAGCACGTGGCCTGCGTCGCGAGCGCCGGCGGCGGCGCACGGTCCACAACCAGGGCCCACGCGGCGCGCAGCCATGCGGTGGCGTCGGCGGGGAGCGCCGCCTCGCGCCGCGCCGCGACGGCCACCGCCGCGAGTACCGCGACGCGCTCGGCGTCGACGCGCGGCGCGCCGGGCGCAGGGATCGGCACCTGCTTCGCGACGTCGTGCAGGAGTGCCGCCTGCCGCTCGGCGGGGAGCGTCGGCACCACGAGCGTCACGACCTCGCTCACCTGCTGCACGACCGCCGCGTCCGCCCCCACGAGTGCGTCGTCCGTGCGCAGCAGGCCGAGCAGGCGCAGGGGGAGCTGCACCGCGTACTTGGGCACGTCGGTGTGCCGCGCGGCGCGCTTCGCCTCGAGGCACACCTGCAGCGTCGCCAGCAGCGCACACGCGTAGCCGACGCGCACGGCATCCGCGCGCGGCTCGCCGAGCGCGGTGTCGAGCAGCGCACAGAGGCGCACCACCAGCGCGTCAAACAGCTCGGGGCGCACACACAGCCGCGCAAGCGCCCCGAGCGCGTCGCGGATCCGCCCGAGCTCCGCGTCCGCCGGCAGCGTGTACGGCAGCTGCGCAAGCAGGAACGGCAGCGTGTGCGCCTCGACGGCGCGCGTGTGCGTGCGCGCGATGCGCTCCAGTCCGCCGAGCGCCGCGTCGCGCAGTGCCTCGGCGTGCGCAACGTCCGGTGCGACGGCCACCGCTTGGATCGCGCGCGTGGCGTACTCGACCTCGCTGGGGCGCAGCAGTGCCGGGACCTGCGTGAGCATCACGAGGCCGTGCAGCGCCGCGACGTCGCGCCGGCGCTCGAGGCCGCGCAGCAGCGCCGAGAAGAGCGCGTCGTGGAACGCGTCGAGCGGGCGGCCGTCGGAGTCGTACGTGCGCGCGGGCGGCGCGGCGCTTTCGTCCGCCGCCGGCTCCGCGTAGAGGCGCTGCACGAGGTCGAGGAGCGCCGCGAGGAGCGGAAGGACCGCCGCCTCGTCCTCGTCGTGCTCGTCGAGGTGGCGGAGGAGCTGCGTGAGCACCGCATGGATCGCCACCGCCGACGTCGTGGGCGTGGCGTCCAACAGGCTCTGCACGAGCTGCAGCGTCGCCTTGGCGAGCGCCTTGCCCGGCTCGCCGAGGTTGAGCCTGCACTCGTCCAGGACCGTCGTGCCGATCCCAGGCAGAGCCGGCGAAGCGCCCGGCGTCGGCGCGTCGTCCATCGCGCCGGGGGGCGCCTCGGCTTTTGCCCCATACACCACGCGCAGGAGCGTCGTGAGCAGCGTCTGCGCACACGCCGCCGACTCGTCGTCGGTCGGCTGGAGCACATCAAGCTTGAGATGGCCCCACAGCGCGTCCGCATTCGCCTCGGCGGCCGCGCGGCCGTACACGGGCAGCGCCGCATCGAGCGTGCGCAGCACATCGACCTTGGCGGTGCCGCCGCTCGCCGCGAGCTTCTCGAGGAGGAGTGGCATGGCCATCGGCGCAAACGCGGGCGACGCACTGATGCACGCACGCAGCGCCTCCTTGAGCATGTCCGGCGTGATGTGGTACGGATCATCGGGTGGCGGGCGGAAGGTGATGGGGAAGTAGCAGAAGAGAATGTTGAAGAACGACTCGGTTTCGACGCGATCCATCTCCCACTCGAGCAGCAGCACGCGCGCGATGCCAAACAGCATGAGCAGGTTGCGCGGGTCCTTTTCGCCGCCCACAAGCTTCGCGTAGCCCGTGACAAAGCCGCTGCCCGGCGGCCCCTCGGGGCCGTCCGTGTCGTCCGCCGCACGCCGCATCGTGAGCAGCGCCGCACGGTTGCGGGCCACGAGCGAGTCGAGCAGGCGGATGGTGGTGTGCCGCAGCGGCTGCGGGTGATTGCGCAGCTCCAGCGCGCCAAACAGCGCGCGGCTCACGACACACGCGTCCTGCCCCCCAAAGTGGTCGCGCCCCAGCGGCGTCTCGCGGTCGTAGCCCGCACCGCTGAGCGCAAGCAGCGCCTCGAGACATGCCACGAGCATCTGGCTGAGCGCGAGCGTGCGCTGTTCGGCCTTTTGCTGCGCGCCGATCGGCGCCGAGGCCGGCACAAGGTGGCCGTCGTTGTGCTCGCGCGCGGCCATCGACGCGATCTCCGTGGCATCAGAGAGCTTCTCGCTGAAGAACGCGGTCAGTGTGCGGATCACCTGGCGCGTGAGCTGGGGGTGCGCGGGCGCAGCCTCCGCGAGGTGCGTCACGATGCGGCTCAGCAGCGTCACGGCGAGCGTGCGGGTGGCGTCCGACTCAGACGTGAGGTGGGGGCCGAGCAGGCGCACCACATCCAGCAGCGAAATCTGCTCGGTCGCGACATCGTCGAGCACCGACGGCGGCACGTCGGCCAACGTGCCCTGCACATACGCCGCGATCGCCGCCTCCATCGCGAGTGGCAAGCAAGTGGAGGTCGATCGCTCGCCCTTCGATCATGGACGAACAGGCGGCGCTCCGGTCGCAGATCGCGCAGCTGAGTGGAGCGATCGACTCGCGCCGCGAGCAGATCGCACGGGGGCGCACGTACGTCCCGCGCGGCGGGCGCGCTCGGGGGCACGGCGCGCCGCCCGCGTCGCGGCACCGCTCGCTCGTATTTACGCACGCCTCGCGCCCGGCAGCGGACGCCGCGCCCGCGAGCGCCAGCACGCCCGGTCCCACAGACGCCACCACCGACCCGTCTGCTGCGCAGGCCACGCCCGGCGCCCCTGCCGACTGGGTCAAGCGCCGCTCGGCCAAGAGCATGGCGCTCGTCAATGCCGCCGTGTACCATCCGTACCCCAAACCCCCGCCGCGGCCCGCAGCGCCACGACCCCGTGCCCCCAAGCACGACGCGGTACGCCGCGGCGATCGTATGGGCGAGGTGCTCGTCGATGGCGTCGTCTTTGTCTTTGACGAGTCGGGCACAAAGCTCGTCAAGAAGAGCAGCCTCCCCGACCACGCCGGCGACGCGCCAGCAGCGCAGGCGCCGGACGCGCACACCACGCCGCTGCACACGTCGATCAACGGCACAGACTACGTCCGCACCAAGAACGGCAACCTGATCAACAAGCAGCTCGTTGCCGCGCGCCGCACGGCGCGGGCCAAGCAGGCACGTACGCAGCGCCTCGCCAAGCTCAGCAAAATGATTGCACAGGTGCAGCGCGCAAGACAGCAGCGCGCCGCGCCGCGCACGCGCGATCTGTGTGCCTACTATACTCGCACTGGCGCCTGCCGCCGCGGCGCCTCGTGCCCGTTCGTGCACGACGACAGCAAACGCGCCCTATGCACCGGCGCGCTCAAGCCGAGCGGGTGCACCAACCCCCGCTGCCAGCTGTCGCACACGCCATCGGCGCACGCAGTGCCGCACTGTGTACACTACCTGCGCACGGGTGAGTGCCGCAACGGCGACCGGTGCCCGTATACCCACGCATCCCTCGCGCCCGATGCGCCGCTCTGTCCCGCGTTTTCGCGCACAGGGTGGTGCGATGCGGGCGCGCAGTGTCGCAGCCGGCACGCGCGCGAGTGCCCCACCTTTGCGTCGCAGGGCTCGTGTACCAATCCGACGTGCCGTCTTGCGCATGTCCAGCCGCAGGCGGCGCCTGCGCCAGCCGCGGCGCCGGAGCCGACGCCAGATACGCTGTTTGTGCGGGACGATGCGGCGGCGGCGCTTGATCCTGCGCCCGAGACGCTCCTCACGCACGGGCGCGGCTCGAAGCTGTTTGCGCAACAAAACGACTTTATTTCGCTGGACGCCGACGCCGACGACGACGACGAGGAGCCGGACGAGACCAGCAGCGTGTCGAGCTACGCGACCGACGACGGCGCCGCGAGCGATAGCGAGGTCGACCGCGCACTCGGCGGTCTGTAATGTACATAGATCTACGAGGCCTGCTTGCCGAGCCACACGTCGCGCTTCGACGGCGACTTGCGGTACAGCGACGCCACCGCTTCGCTGTCGCGCGTCGGCGGCGCGTTGCGTGCCGCATTCTCCTGTGCACGGCGTACCTGGTTCGCGGCGTACGCGCCTGGCGCCGCATCGTTCAGCGTCGGCGCCTGCACACGCGTGCGTTTGTCGCCGCCTGCGCCGGTGTCGGTCTTTTTGCGTTTTGTCTTTTTCTGCGCGGCGAGCTGCTCGCGCATCGCCGTCTGCTCTTCTGCTGGAGGATTCACCCACACAACGTCGCTGTTGATCGCCGGGGCATGCGCCTCGATGAGCGCCGCGTGCGCAAACGGCACATTGCACACCGGACACGGCGACGTCGACTCGGCGCTCGATTTCGACACGCCCGTCGTCTCGCGCACGCCCGACTCACTCAGGACGCATCCGCACGGCCACAGACACACCACCCGGAACTTTCCGTTGAGTGCGCGCTGCGTCAGGGGGCACACAAAGGGGTAGGCATCTGTGTCGTGGCGGTCGTGCGACGTGGGGGCCGGAGTGAGGCTCGCTTCGCGGAGGTCCTGCGTCAGTGGCGCACACGCACCTTGAGTCCTTTCAGGTGCCCCGCAACGTGATTCTCTGATGCACTCGCCTCGCCTTGGCCACGGCGCAGCAGGTACTCAATGACGCCGTCCTTGTTGTAGAGCTGCCCCAAGCGATCGACCATCACGGGCTTGGCGAGTCGCGCCTTGGACAAGCGGCACTGCGTCCAGAGTGCATGTCGCACCTCGTCCTTATCCGCGGTCTCAACCGAAGCCTTGGTGCGTACGAGGTCGTCGCGCCGTGCGATCGAGCCACCGTCGTTTCCCTGCGGTCAGCCCCAGCGCGCAACGTACCATGGCCGGTGGAGGTAGGTCACGTGGTTGAGGCGGCCGCCGCCTCCGCGCAGCGCCGTACCGACACGCCTTGACCCCGGCGCCGCGGCGGAGCGCGCAATGTTCTTCCTTGTACGTGCCTGGATGCTGTGTGGCTCACACAGAAAAATCTTGATCACCGGACAGAGCTGCATCCGTCGTTCTATGGGCCGTCGATGATCGAATTCCGTACGTGCCGCCTACTCACCCAGTGTCGCGCAAGCTGAAGGACGACGTCGAGGGCACCTGCACGGGCAAATATGTGCGTCACACACACTGACGCCAGGGCTATATCATCAAGGTCGTCTCGATCATGGACGTGGGGCAGGGCCGTGTCATCCCCGGCACGGGGCTCGCCGAATTCCGCAGCAGATACCAAGCGATTGTACTGAAGCCGGTACGTCGCATACACTCACGCGCAGTTCAATGGCGAGGTTATGGACGCGTTGGTCACAAACGTTAACAAAATGGGCTTCTTCGCCGAGGTTGGGCCCTTGAGCATCTTCGTGTCGTCGCATCTGCTCCCCATCGACTACAAGTTCCAGCCGGATGCGAACCCGCCGGAATTCGTGTCGCCCAGTGATGTGCGTGCACAGACGCGGTGCTGACCCCAGAATATCGTCAAAGGACGCAAGGTCCGGATCCGGATCGTCGGTACGCGCGTGGACGCCAACGAAATCGTACGCACACACCGCTCATGCAGTTTGCGATTGGGACCATGAAGGAGGACTACTTGGGGCCATTTAATTAGCATAGCTAGGAATCTTGGACATCGATGGACGAGCATAAAGTGCGAAGGGCAGGAGTGGGAGGATGGAGCGGCAAGAGCGTAGCCTAGGTCATGCCAGCCTATCGCTGCCCCAGACCAGGGCAGAGGCCGTAGCTCCTTACGCGCCACACGGTGGGTCCTACCCTGTCACTATCGCTAGCAGGCTGCTCTACCTACGTTTTCTATTGAGTTTAGGCGCGTATCCTACCTGCGGCGGGTGCACGCACCGAGGTCCCCCGCGAAGCCGGTCCTGGGCTCACCCACGTGTCGCGCCCAGCGCGTGCCCAAAATTCCCAGTCTGACACAACACATCAACACGAGTGGAGCGGCCGCGCATTGGAACGCTATGGACATCGCGGTCGGCGCAGTGCCCACCACTCCGCCTCGCGACGCGCTCCTTGCCGATGCAGACGCGAGCCCGTTGCCCACACCGCCGCGGTTGAGCCATGTGTATGCGGCGGGACAGGACGAGCCTACTACCCCCACGGCACGACCGCTGCGAACCGACGTTGAGTCCCGCGAGCACAACACACCGCACACGTCCACAGCGGCGCGTACGCTGCGAAGCAGCGCAACAGCACATACTGGGCCACGCAGCGTTGGCACAGGCCTACGGAAACTACGTATGTGCCCCACTCACACAGGATCGGCGGTTCGCACAGGCAGTGTGCATGTGCCGGCGCGACGTGTACTTCGCTACCAGGACGAAGAGGAGGCTGAAGACGAAGAGAATCAGCCCCCTAGTACCGCCACCGCACAACAAAGCCATTCACCGGCGCCGCCGCCGCCGACAGCGCCAGCGGCCGACGCTGGACGACCCTACGAGCCGCTGCCGCCGCGCGAAGAAAGCGCACTGCGGCCTCCCGTGCGGCGCGGCGTGGATGCACATCCCCGCAGTGTCTCATCTCCGTGTGTTTCTAGCTCCGTTGCGACGAAAGGCGACGTGCATGCGCGCAGCGAGGCGGAGCAGGCGCCGTCCGCGCCGCTGCGCAGTTCGCCGCGGGAGCGTACACCGTTGGCCGAGAGGGCAAATGTGCCCAGTGCTGCGGCGGAGGCGCGGGTGCCGCCAGCAAAGTCGGCACACGACGCAGAGCGCAGCGTGCCATCGCCCGAACCAGTCGACTTTCTGCACCAGATGCTGATCGAAGCCGAGCGCCAGGGCCGTGCACAGTATACCCCACCCCAGCGTGCCGGCCAAAAGCCTATGGCAAAAGAGACAACCGTACGTGCCATGCTGACGCCAGTTTCGTGGATGTCGATTCCTCAAAGTGCGACGGGCCGGCGAGGGCGGCTTCTCGACCGTGTGGCAGGTGCGTGGCCCCACGGCGATCCCTGCAGCCGAGCAGGGCGGCGAGGTGGTGCGCATGGAAGAGGTGGAAGAGTCGCGGCAGGGCTACTTTGCGATGAAGCAGGTGTCACTGCGCCGCCTCGAGCCCGAGTCGCGTGACGAGCTGATCCAAGAGGCGCAGCTCCTCGAGCAGCTCGCGCAGCAGCCTGGGCACGAGCACTACATCTTGCGCTATTTCGGCCATCGGTTGAACAAGGACACGCTCAAGATTGTACGTGGTAGTACACTGACACAGCTCCTTGAGCTGGGTGAGATGGACTTCAGCTCGGTGCTCAAAGCACACGGGCCGTTGACGCACACGCAGATCTGCACGTACTGGCGCCAGATGCTCGAGGCGGTGCACTTTGTGCACGAAAAAGGCAATCTGGTGCACACCGATCTGAAGCCGGCCAACTTTTTGCTGGTGCGCGAGCGGCTCAAGCTGATCGATTTTGGGATTGCGCAAAAGATCCCGCTCGGCACCATTCACATCTCGCGCGACGCGATTGTGGGCACGCCGAATTACATGGCGCCCGAGGCGATCAAGATCGCCAAGGCGCACGGGCGGCGCGTGTACAAGGCGGGCAAGGCGAGCGATGTGTGGTCACTCGGGTGCATTCTGTACCAGATGGTCTATGGCCGCCCGCCGTTTGACCGTGTCGCGGCGGACCGCAAGCTGGAGACGATCATGGACCGCGGGCATGTGATTGCGTTCCCGCCGCACCGCGTGCTGGACGATCCTGCGTCGGAACGCGTCGACCCGTGTTTGCTGGCGACGCTGCAGGCGACGCTGCGGTACGATGCGGAGGCACGTGCGACGATTCCCGCGCTGCTGCGCGACCCGCTGCTGCACGGCGGGCGCGGCGCGCCACGGGGCGTAGACGACGATGCGACGGTGACCATCTCGCGGCGTACGCTGCGTGAGCTGGTCGTGCGCCTACACGCGCAGTCGGTGCAGGGTGAGCTGACCGACGCCAATGCCGCGGAGCGCGCCGAGCGCCTCTTTCAGCGGCTGGCGGCGGCGGCGGGGCCCGCGGCGCCGAGCACGTGACGTGTGCGCACGGTCGGTGCCGCGGGTGGCCGCGTGGGGTGTCCTGCCCCAGCTTGCGAGGATGGCGCCCGAGGCATCGAGGCGCGGGCATCGCGTGCTGATCGCCGCGTTTGTCCTTCCGCATACTGTAGAGTTTCTTGCAGAGGATCCTCGGGGTGGCGACGATGTGAAGTTGCAGCTGCCGGCGCCGACGTCGCCGGACCCGCGTCCGGCGAACACGCAGCAGCTCGCCGATATGCTCTCCTCGCGCCTGCAGGTCGCGGCGACGCAGCAGCAGGAGAATCGTGGGAGCCATGCACGCAGCCGTGTTGGCCACCACTTTGGCAGCTCGCCCGGCTCGCGGCACTCGTCGTTCGTACAGCGTGAGCGGGTGAACATGGCCGAGCTGATGGCCGAGGCCGCGGGTGGCGGCGGCACCGCCTACTTGCAGCCGCACTCGGGCTCCGCGATCGCCAGCGGCCCGCCGTCGCCCGCGCTGCCCGACTTCAACGAGGCGACCACGGGGGGCGCGGCGCTCGCGCAGCCGACCAAGTCGGACCACGGCCGGCGCACCAGTGCGCACCAGCCGCCAGCCACACAAAACAGCAGCGGAGCCACGAGCGGCGAGCCGGCGACGCGCGGCGCATCGAGCCGGCGGGACAGCGGGGGTGCGCTGCCGCCCTTCTTCAAGCCGCTGCAGGCGATGCCCGCCGCGGGCTCGCCACACACCGACGCTGGCCGCATGCCTGCGCCGCACCTGCGGCGTGATGCCAAGACGACGACCCCCGCGAGCATCATCTCGGACCTGGCGACCAAGCAGCACCCGTCGGCCTCGGCGACGCCCGCGTTCCAGGAGCAGAACCCGTTCGGCGCCGGGTCGGTGACCCCCGCGCCGCCCGGGCAGGTCGGGCGAGGCCATCCGACGCCGCTGCTGATCGACCGCCCCGAGCTGGCATCGGGGTGGTCGGGTGCGCCGGACGGCGAGGACGCGGCGCTGCGTGCGGTGCCCGAGCACCCCGTGCTGCGCCGCGGCCGTGCCGAGAGCCCTGCGCGGACGAGCAGTGCGCCGGCGCAGGCGGCGGAGGGTGCGGTGGAACCGACGCCTGCGCCCGGCGCGCACGACGAGGGCGTGCTTCCCGTCACCGAAGAGCCCGAAGGTGTGCCTGTGAGCGATGCGCACGACAAGGAGGCGGCGCATGCGCGGCGTGGGCGGCTCTACCGGGTGGACAGTGTCAGCGAGACGACCGCCTCGGGGACGATGCAGGGCCGCGGCTCGCAGCTGCGGCGTGCGTCGCTGCGGGGCCACCCGAAGCGTTCCTCGAGCTCGTCGCACGTGCCGCCGATTGAGGACGAGGACGGGAAGCGGCCGTACGTGTTTGTGCCGAACCCTGGCGCGAACTATGGCCTGATCAATGCGGTGAACAGTGTGGGGGACGACCTGTTCCCGAGCGGCAAGCTGTACATTGGCACGCTTGGCATCGAGATGGACTGGGTGCCGACGCCGCTGCGCCACGACATTGATGCGCGTGCGCGCGCCGAGCGCGAGTGTGTGCCCGTGTGGCTGAAGGACAAAGACTACGTGAACAGCTACCACCACTACTGCAAGCAGATCCTCTGGCCCACGTTCCACTACACGCTGCCCAACGCGCAGGGCCTGGCCAGCGAGGACCGTGCCTTCCGTGCGTACGTCGAGGTGAACCGGCGGTTTGCCGAGCGCATCGTCGAGGTGTACGAGGAGGGCGACGTGGTGTGGGTGCAGGACTACCACCTGCTGCTGGTCCCCCACATGGTGCGTGAGCGGCTGCCGCGTGCCTCGATCGGGCTGTTTGTGCACATTGCGTTCCCCTCCAGCGAGATCTTCCGGTGCCTGAGCACGCGCGAGGAGCTGCTGCGCGGCATGCTCGGTGCGGACCTGATCGGCTTCCAGACGCACAACTTTTGCCGGCACTTTCGGCAGACGATCAGCCGCATCCTCCAGCTCGAGACGACGCCGCGCGGCATCCAGCTGCGCCGCGCATTTGTCACCGTGGCGCCCTTCCCGATCGGCATCGACGTGCACAGCCTGAACAGCAAGCGCGAGCACCCCGACGTGCACGAGTGGGTCGAGCGGCTGAACGAGCGCTTCGCGGGGAAACACGTCATTGTGGGCCGCGACAAGCTCGACTGGATCAAAGGCGTGCGCGCGAAGCTGCTGGCGTTTGAGGTGTTCCTCGACGAGCACCCCGAGTGGGTCGGGCGCGTGGTGCTGATCCAGGTGGCGCTCGCCACCGTCCAGGAGAACCACGAGGTGGGCGAGGCGACCGACATTGTCGCGCGCATCAACCGCAAGCACAGCTCGCTCACCTACCAGCCGGTCGTCTTCCTGCACGTGCAAGAGCTGACGTTCTCGCAGTACCTCGCGCTGCTCACGATGGCCGACGTGTTCCTCGCGACGAGCTTGCGCGAGGGCATGAACCTGACGTCGCACGAGTACGTCATTGCGCAGGAAGCGCGCAAGCGGCCGCTGATCCTCTCCGAGTTCACCGGGACCTATGCGGCGCTGCGCGCGTGCATCGGCATCAACCCGTGGAACACGCGCCAGGTCTCGAGCGCGATCCACCAGGCGCTCACCATGCCCGAGAAGGAGATGGAGCAGCGCTGGTACGACCTGCACCGCACGGTCGTGACGCAGACCGCGCAGCACTGGATCACCTCGGTGCTGAGCCAGCTGGAGCGTGCGCACCAGCGCCAGCCGAGCGTCGACAAGGTGTTTATCCCGCGCCTCGAGATCGCGCAGCTCGCGTCCGAGTGGCGCGCGTCGCGCTCGCGCCTGGTCCTCGTCGACCTCGAGGGGACGCTCGTGGAGGAGGATGCGGCGCACCTCCATCGCCACGGCTTCCACCCCACGCCGCGCCTCGTCGACCTGCTGCAGCGTCTCGCGACCGACACACGCAACTACGTGTATGTGCTGAGCGGGCAGAGCACCCACACGCTGCAGCATCTCGCCGCCGAAGCGCCGCAGGTGGGCATCATCGCGGAGAATGGGTGCTATGTGCAGCACTGCAACCAGCGCGCCTGGCACTCGCTCGTGGACGGCTTCAATCTGGAGTGGCGCACGCCCGTGCTCGAGATCCTGGACTACTTCACCGAGCGCACGCCCGGCTCCTGGGTCGAGGAGCACCACGCGTCGGTGACGTGGCACTTTGGCGAGCGCCTCCGCGACTCGACCGCCGCCGAGCGGCAGTGGGCGCGGCGGCAGGCCGCCGAGGTGCAGAGCCTGATCTACGACTCGCTCGGCGAGCGCTTCTCGCTGCGCATCCTGCACGGCCACGCGTGCTTCACCATCATGCCCAAGAACGTCAGCCGCACCACCGCGGTGCAGTACCTCTTGTCGCTCGACGGGATGGGCGCGCTGCCGACGCGCCACGCCGACGAACAGGCCGAGACGGACGAAACGCAGAAGGGCATGTTTACGTTCGTACTGCAGATCGGCACCGACGAGCACCTCGTCGCCTACCTGAACCAGCTCGACCTCGGCTTTGCGCCGCGCACGTGCATCGCCTCGGAGAGCGCGCGCCCGAGCTCGGACGCATCGTACCACCTGGCGCCGGGCGCCGACGTCCAGGCGGCCCTCGAGGAGATTGTCGACTTGCGGTTGCGCGACCTCAAGTGGGGCGGGCCCGCAACGCACGATGTATAGATATGCTACAGAACACGACGGTCGGTCATCACGCGCATGATGCATCCCGTGCCGGCGACTTGCGTCAGCTTCTCGTGCCACAGGAGCAGCACGGCACAGTTGATGCCCTCGGCGGCGCCCGCGCGCGTGCCGCCGAGCTCGAGGCCCTTGTACAGGTACTTCATCAGCGTCTCGCGCTGCGCAATGTCGAGCGTGCGCAGTGCCGCGGGGATGTCGGTGGAGCGCGTGGCATTCAGCGTCTCAAGCAGGAGCGAAAATGTGACCCGCTTCGCCTCCTCGGCGTGGTGCCCGCTCGGCACGTCGTCCAAGATCGTGGCGAGGGCGCCGGCGGTGTCGTTGCTGCCGGGTGAGCACGGGCGAACCTACCTCGCAAGGCGCGTGCGCACGCCGCTCTGCTTCTGCTGTGCAATCTGGAGGAGCTCAGCAGCGGACCGCGGGTCCTCAATCGCGAGATCCGCGGCAGTCAGCGGCTCCTCGTCCCACCGGTCCACGTCCAGGGCGCGAAAGTCGCTGCTCATGGTGGTAGCGCACGGTCCGTCACGTGAAAGGGTCCCGCGACCCGCCACGTGCCCGGCGACGGCCGCGCCGGCGAAGCACGCGCGACCAGACGACGACAGGACACGGCGTGTGCGAGTTGTGTGTGTGTGTGTGTGTCGAAGCTTGCGTGCCATGCCATACCCATCGCGCGACCCCTCTGATCCATACGGACTCGCGCCCTCGCGTCCCGCCCCTGCGCCGCCGTCGTTTCCACGCGCGGCGCCCGGTGGGGCGGAGCTGTACGGCGGCGAGGTGCCCGGTTCGCCCACGACCGCATACAGCCCGCGTCTCGGCAACGCGTCGGGCATGCTGCACCCGAGCCCGTCGATGTCGCCCACTGCCACGAATGCGACCAGCATCGTGCGCAAGGGCTACGTCAGCGTCAAGGAGGACGGCCTGCGCAGCTGGATCTGGAGCAAGCGATGGCTCGTGCTGCGCGACACCACACTGCTCTTTTACAAGAACGAGACGACCTACCAGGCGTCATCGATCGTGCTCCTGCGCGACGTGACCAACGTGAGCCGTACCGACCTCAAGCCATACTGCATCGAGATTGAGACCAAGGACAAGACCTACTTTTTGCAGCTCAAGAGCGACGAGGAGCTGTACGGTTGGATGGATGACATCTACAACCGCACGCCGCTCGGTGCCTCGTCACCGACCGACTTTGTGCACCAGGTGCACGTCGGCTTCGACCCGGTCAGCGGCTCCTTCACCGGCCTCCCCGAGCAGTGGACGCGGCTGCTCACCAAGTCGGCGATCACGAAGGAAGACTACGCCAAGAACCCGCAGGCGGTGCTCGACGTGCTCGAGTTTTACACAGACATCCAAAAGGGCCACCGCTTGCACCAGGACGACTTTGGGCTCGGATCGCCCACGATGAACCTGCACGCCGGCGCGCCAGGGCGTGCCACGATGAACCAGAGCATGTCCGACACGCCCTACGCCAGCCCCAACGCAGGGATGCCCATGAGCGCCGCGGGCAGCAGCACCGCGCTGCATGCGGCGCTGCGCCCCAACATCGCACCGTACGACCCGTACGAGGCGCGCCGCGCCGCGCCGGCCCCGCCGAGCGCCGTCCCCACGCCGACGCGCCCGGCGCCCAGCGTGCCCACGCAGGGCCCCGCGAAGCACACGCCGCTCCCTGCGCTCCCGCCGTCCGACGAACGCCTCGCGACGCCGCCGCCGCCCGCGCCCGCGCCGCAGGACACGAGCCACGTGACCGAGAGCGATACGAGCGGCCTGTCGTTCCTGGCGCAGTCGATGCGCCTCTCGGACGAGCAGCTGCACCGCCAGCTGCAGGAGCGCGAGCAGCAGCGCGAGCGCCAGCGCATCGCACAGCAGCAGCAGCAGCAGCGCGAGCAGCAGCAGCGCGTCGCCGCCGCCGCCGCCGAGCGCCAGCGGTACGAGGCGGCGGAGCGCCAGCGCCGCGAGGCCGCCGAGCGCCAGCGGCTCGAGGCGGCGGCGGCGACGGCGCCCGTGTCGGTGGCCGGTGCGCACATTGGCTCGCCGCCGCTTGGCTCGCCGCGCACTACGCAGCCGCACGCCGCGCACAGCGTCGCCGGCGTGGCGCTCGACGACCGCGTGGCCAGTGCGGCACGCATGCCGACCGCCGCGCCGGCCGCGGATGGTGCCGAGGGTGCGCCGGCGCGTGTGCCTGCGCCGGCCGCGGCGCCACCGGCGCGCCGAGGCGACCGGCGCATCAGCACGCTGAATGAGGCGCAGGTCATGGAGATGCTGCGCAGTGTGGTGAGCCGCGACGACCCCAATCTATTGTACAGCAAGGTGAAAAAGATCGGGCAAGGTGCGTCCGGGAGCGTGTACGTGGCCAAGGCGCTCGCGACCGGGCAGCGTGTGGCGATCAAGGCGATGGATCTGGCGCACCAGCCGCGCAAGGAGCTCATTGTCAACGAGATCCTCGTGATGAAGGAGTCTCAGCACCCCAACATTGTCAACTTCCTGGATGCGTTCCTGGTGCGCGACACGGATTTGTGGGTGGTGATGGAGTTTATGGAGGGCGGTGCGCTGACCGACGTCATCGACAACAACACGCTCGAGGAGTCGCAAATCGCCGCGATCTCGCTCGAGACGTGCAAGGGTCTGGAGCACCTGCACAACCAAAACATCATCCACCGCGACATCAAGAGCGACAACATCCTACTCAACAACCTCGGCCAGGTCAAGATCACCGATTTCGGCTTCTGCGCGAAGCTCACCGACCAAAAGAGCAAGCGCGCGACCATGGTCGGCACGCCGTATTGGATGGCGCCCGAGGTCGTGAAGCAGAAGGAGTACGGCGCCAAGGTCGACATCTGGTCGCTCGGCATCATGGCGATCGAGATGATCGAGAACGAGCCGCCGTACCTCGACGAAGAGCCGCTCAAGGCGCTCTACATGATCGCAACCAACGGCACACCCACGCTCAAGAAGCCCGAGCTGCTCTCACGCGAGCTCAAGGGGTTCCTTGCGGTGTGTCTCTGTGCGGATGTCAAGAGCCGCGCAACCGCCGACGAGCTGCTCCAGCACGAGTTTCTGCGCAAGGCGTGCCCGATTGCCGAGCTGCCCAAGCTCCTCCACTTCCGCAACCGGGAGCGGTGAGCGCGCCGTGGGGTGGGGCAGCAGCGGTGTGTATGTATGGGTGTGTGGATAGCGCGTATGCAGAATTGTACATGGGCCTACTCCTGCCTACGGTCGACGGCCTGCGACGCGGCGCTCGGTCCGTCCTCGTCGGAAGGCCATGCCTCGTCCTTGATGTACGCACAAATCACCATGCGCCCGTCAAACTGGCGGCCGGCAATCGCCTGCAGCGCCGCTGTGCACTGCGCCTCGGTGGCAAACTGCACATACACACGGCCGACGCCCACACGCTCCTTGCCGAGCGGTGCGTCCGGATTGTTGTCAGCGCGCCGCTGCCACGAGCGCGACGCGTCGCTCTGCAGCGTGGCGGCCGGCCGCGGGATGCGGATGTCGGTGATGGTGCCGTACTTGGTGCACTCTTCCCGCACGTCCTCCAGAATGTCCTGGTACTCTTGGTCGTCCTCGAGCTCCTCGGGGGTGACCATGTTGAGCATGGTCATGGCACGCGTCGGTGTGTCCGACGTCTCCTGCACCTCTTCGCGCTCGTCCTTTTCCGGCACGGCGCGCTTGCAAACGAGACGCTGCTCGCCGACCACGAGGCCCGTGAGCCCTTCGATGGCGATCTGCGTCATGGTCTCGTCGAAGAACTCGCAGAACGCAATTCCGCGCGAGTTGCCGTTGTGGTCCACGAGCAAATCGAAATGGCGCAGCTCACCAAACGCCTTGAGCAGTTCTTGGACCTGCTCGGCATTGAGGAAGGTCGGGATACTGCCGACGTACAGTTTGTTCGGGCTGTCCGGCACGGTGGTGTGCAGCGACTTGATCGTCGCATACGACGTGTCCGTGCCACTGTAGTCATCGGGGCGCTCAAAGCTCAGCGCGCGCCGCTGGTACTCTTGCCCGTCGAGGAACATGGCGTTGGTCGCGTCGTCGGGGTGTCGGAACTCGAGCATGGCGCGCGCCTCGCCAGGCACCATTTCCACGTGCATGCACGGCTCCTTTCCTAGGCTTGCGGTAAGCTTCTTGTCGTTCATCGTGTAGTTCACAAAGGCACGCAGCGACGTTGCCGACATGTCGGGCGATATGTTGCCGACGTACAGCCGGCGCAGCTTTTGGTGGCGCTTGGCATTGTACACGGCCTGTGCAGCAAGCGGGTCGAGCCGCGAGGAGGCCAGCACCGCCGGCGGCGCCGGATCGTCCATGCCCTCGGCCATGATCGCCACAACGCTCGTGTTCACCGGCGCGCCAAAGTAGCCCGTCGCCTTGGCCGAGATCGGGTCGGTCTCTTCAAAGCCCTTCGGGCAGATGTCCCACAGCGTGCGCACACGCACGCGCTCGCTCAGGCGCCGCGTGCCCGGAGGCGGCGGCGACACACGCGGCCCGCCGCGGCGTCCGCCCCGGAAATCGTCACGGCGGCGCGGCAGCTCGTCCCGCCGCCGGTACGCATCGCGCCCGCCATCCATGTCCGCGTCGGGGTCGCGGCGGAAGCGCTTCTCCCCGTCGTACTCGTCGTGCGCGTACCGCTTGCGTGCGCGGTATAGGTCGTGCTCCCCCCCGCCGTACATCGTGGCGAAGACGAGCGGTGTGTCACGTGCACGCCCGCCGTCCTCCCCCGCCGCCGACGATGGCCGGCAGCGTGACGTCGCGATGGGTGCGTAGAGGGATGCGCTGACGCAGGTCGAGTACCGGACCCCACAGGGTCGTCCATACTGGTACCATGCCGTTGAGAAGCGGAGCGTGTGGGACAAGCCGGCGGAGCTCAAGACGGCGCGCGAGCGCGCGATCGACGCGACGCCCTGGCGCGTGTACAAGGCGGGAGAGCGCAGCTACTATGTGCACCGCGACACGAAGACGTCGACGTGGACGATGCCGGACGAGATTAAACGCATCTACGACACGGTGCCTGACGACCCGCCTGAGGCCGTGCCGATGAACGCCCCGACAAGTCCGCACGCCGTCGCGCCAAGCGCATCGCCGAGCAGCCCCGCGGTGGGCGGCGGGAGCTTGACGCCATTTGCGGGCACGCCAGACACGGGCAATGCGTCGCCGATGGTCGGCGTGCGCGCAACCTCGCGCACACCCGCACCGGCGCAGACGGTGCCCATCTTTACCAATACCAACGACGCAGAGCTCGCGTTCATGAAGCTCCTGCGCGAAAAGGGCATCGACGAGACGTGGACGTGGGAGCAGGCGATCCGCGAGATCGTGATGGACCCCATGTACAAGGCGTTCAAGACGCTTGCGGAGCGCAAGGCCGCGTTTGCCAAGTACCAGGACCGCCTACGGACGCTCGCCGCCGAAGAACGCGCCGAGAAAGAGGCGCGCATCCGCCCGGCGATGGTCAAGGCGCTCGCGCAGGAAGGCGGACTGAAGTGGTACGCGAGCTTTGCCACCTTCAAGAAAAAGCTCGCGCCCTTCTCCTTCTGGAGCGAGGTCGAGGGCGACGACGAGTTGGCGATGCAGCTCTACGAGTCGCTCCGCAAGGACGCGCGCGACAAGCACGACGCCGCGGAGCGCGCGACGCAGCGCCACAACGAGGCCGCACTCAGCGCGCTGCTCAAAACGATCGCGATGGATACCAAGACGCGCTGGCGCGACGTGCACCGCACGATTGTCGAGTCGGACGAGTTTCGCCAGGACGCGCAGCTCCAGATGATGCCCATCCCCGAGATGCTCGCGCAGTTTGAGACGCACATGAAGGACATCGAAGCCCACGAAAAGACCGAGCTCGAGGCGGAGCAGCGCCGGCGCGCGCGCGTCGCGCGGCGCGCGCGCGACGACTTTCGCGCGCTGCTCGACGAGCAGATCGCCCAGGGCGTCCTCACCGCGCGCAGCACCTGGGCGTCCTTTGTGCCGAAAATCCGCAACGACCTTCGTGTCGATGCGGTGCTGGCCGTGCCTGGCTCGTCCCCGCAGCAACTGTTCTACGACGCGCTGGACGAGCTGGAGCGTGGCTTTGCGCAGCACCTCAAGGCGGTGCAAGCGCACCTGCAGACGCAGCCGGTGCCGATCGACGACGCACACTGGCCAGCGTTCCTCGCGGCGCTGCGCGCGGACGACGCGCCGAGTACGGTGCGGATGCTGCCCGAGCACGAACTGCGCGAGATCTACGATGAGCTGCTCTACCAGACACAGCGCGACGCGCGCGACCAGCGGCGGCGCACGGAGCGGCGCCTGCGGCACCAGGTGGACGATTTGCGCTACGCAATGAAGCGTGCGCAGCCGCCGCTCGACCCCACGTCGACGTTTGATGCGAGCCTGCCGCAGCTGCGGGCGCTGTCCGAGTTCCGCGAGTTGGAGCGCCTCGACGGCGGCCTGGAGGCGGCGCGCACGGCATGGGAGCGGTTTGCGCGGCGCGAGTTGGAAAAGCGCCATGATGCCGCATATATGGACCTCGATGGTGCCTCTGAGGAGCGCAAGCGCAAGGACGCGCCGCCGGACCCCGCGCTGGACCCCCGCGCGGTGCGCCGGCGCGTGCAGTACGACACCGGCGACGAGCCTGTCGCGCCGTAGGACCGAGCACGTGGATTAGGTCAGCAGGACGGCGGCACTTTTTCCGTTCGTTCCTTCCGCGACATCATGAGCCAAGACGAAGGTGCGGTCATTGGCATCAACCTCGGCAATACGTATGGTAGCATTGCGTGCATCAACCAGCACGGCCGTGCGGATGTGATCGCGAACGAGAACGGCGAGCGCCAGATCGCGACGCGCATCTCGTTCAACGGTGACCAGGTGTACACCGGCAACGAGGCGACGCCGCAGCTGGTGCGCAACGCGCACAACACGATCGACGGCTTCGTGAACCTCGTCGGGCGCAAGTACTCGGATCTGCAGCCCGAGGAGCTGAAGCGCAAGTCGGCGCAGGTCATCGACGTGAACGACACGCCGTCGTTCCGCGTGGAGATCGACGGGAAGGAGACGGTGCTCTCGGCGCACGACGTGCTGGTGCGCTTCATCGGCGTGCTCTACGGCGCCGCCAAGGACTTTTTGTCGGGTGTGCCCATTGCCGGCGCGGTGCTCAGCGTGCCGATCTGGTGGGCCGACGCGCAGATCAAGGCGCTCGAGACCGCCGCGGCGGACGCTGGCCTGCGGGTGCTTCAGGTGATCCCCGTGGCCGCCTCGGCGCTGGTGGCCTACGGCCTGACGCAGCCGGGTGCGCGCGGCGAGCTGCCGTCGCACCCCGACGGCGACCAGGGCAAGCCGTATGCGCCAGAAAAGACGCTCGACCGCAACGTGGTCGTCGTCGACTTTGGCGGCTCGTCGCTCGACGTGACCGTTGTGGCGTGCCGTGCGGGCCTCTACTCGGTGCTGTCCTACGTGCACGACAAGACGATCGGCGGGCGCTCGCTCGACGACGTGCTCGTTGACTACTTCGCCAAGGAGTTCACCAAGAAGAGCAAGGTCACCATCGGCGAGGGCGATGCGCGGGCCTGGGCCAAGCTCCGCAACGAGGCCGAGGTCACCAAGCGCTCGCTGAGCGCCAGCAACTCGGCGCAGTGCAGCGTGGAGTCGCTCGCCGAGGGCATCGACTTTAGCGGCAACGTGAACCGCACGCGCTTCAACCTGCTGGCCGGCAACGTGTACCAGCGTGCGTCGGCCAACGTCACCGAGGCGATCCAGCAGGCCAAGCTCGACGCGTGCCAGATCGACGAGGTGCTGCTCGCCGGTGGCTCGGCGCGCCTGCCGGGCCTGGTCGACCAGCTGTCGTTCCTGTTCGCCGAGGACAGCGACACGCACATCACCGGCTCGATCGACTCGGACCAGGTGATTGCGCGCGGCAACGCCGTGTACGCGCACACGATCGTGCACGTGCCCAAGGAGGCTGAGGAGCGCAAGTTTATCGAGTCGCTCGCCAACACACGCCGCGAGAACATCGACGCGCTGAGCGTGCCGGCGACGGCGCGCCCCGTGGGTCTGGTGCTGGACGCCCCCCAGGGCGCTGACGCCGAGCGCGTCGAGAAGCAGCTTGTCGACGGCCAGCTGTTTGTGCCGCTCGTTTATGCCAACACACCCGTGCCCGCGCGCCGCGCACTGCGCTTCCCCGTCGCCGAGGGCGCGGCGTCGACGCTGCTGCGCATCGCCGAGGCGACCCCCGAGGTGCGTGTCGACACCATCCAGCCCGAGCCGCTCGACGACGAGGACGAGGACGACGAGCCGCTCGAGCCGGAGGAGGTCAAGACGGCCTACTTCAAGCCGGACGCCCAGCGGTTAGCCGAGCTCGTGGTGCCCACGAGCGGCGCCAAGGCGGTCACCGTGGAGCTCATCGTGCTCAGCGGTGGCCAGATCACCGTCGAGGCCAAGGTCGACGACGCCGCAGAGGTCGCGGCCTCGGCCAAGATCGGCGCCTAGGTAGACTCTGTACGCTCTGGACCACTACACGCGAGCTGCTCGCCGGCCGACACAAGCGCCTGCCGCGCCTCGTGCTCGTGGTCGTCCACAGGCGGCACCTCGTCGTACTCGCCCTCGTCGGGCGTCTCGAGCACGACCTTGCGCAGCAGTGCGTACGCCCGGTTCAGGTCGTCGTTCACAATGATGTAGTCAAACGAGCCCGACTTGCGCGCGTAGTGCAACTCGTGCAGCGCCATCTTGAGCCGGCGCGTGATGGCCTCGTCCGTGTCAGTGTTGCGCCCTTCGAGGCGCTGGCGCAGCGCGCCGTACGAGGGGGGGGATATGAAGATGTACACGGGGTTCAGGTGCGCGTGGTTCATCTTGATCAGCTTCACCCCCTGCGAATCGATGTCCAGGATGGCCCGGCGGTGGCCGTGCTCCGACGAGCTCACGCTCTGCACCGCCTTGGCAGTGGTGCCGTACATGTTCCCACTGAACTCGGCGTACTCGAGAAACTCGCCTTGCTTGATCAGCTGCTGGAACTCGTCGCGCGACACAAAGTGGTACGACTTGCCGTTCGTCTCCCCCGGACGGATCTGTCGCGTGGTGTCTGGGTCAGTCCATCACACGTACGGCTCACGCTGAACCCAAATTTGTTCGGGAACTCGTCAAAGAGGCGCTTGATCAGCGTGCTCTTGCCCACGCCCGAGGGGCCGCACAGCACAAGGGGACGCAGCGTGCTCATCATCCCGTGCGCCAAGAAGACAGCGGCGCGTACCTAAAAAGTACGGGCGGTCACGTGGCCACGGCGCGTCGCGGTACACTCGCCTACAGCATCGACCATGTCGGGACGTACGTATCGCGGTGGCAACAGCTAACCTCAGGTGGAAAGGTACGATTGCCTTGCAAGCTAACACTAGGGTGGAAAGGGTCTTGGTAAGGGCGGCGCGAAGCGTCACCGCAAGATCTTGCGCGACAACATTCAGGGCATCACCAAGCCCGCCATCCGCCGTCTCGCGCGCCGTGGCGGTGTGAAGCGTATCTCGGGTCTCATCTACGACGAGACGCGCGGTGTGCTCAAGCTGTTCCTGGAGAGCGTGATTCGCGACGCTGTGACGTACACGGAGCATGCTAAGCGCAAGACCGTCACGTCGCTCGACGTGATCTACGCGTTGAAGCGCCAGGGTCGCACGCTGTACGGTGTACGTTTATCTCCCTACTGACCAAAGTTCGGCGCGTAAACCAATGTTTCGTCCGGTTCGGTTCTTGTTGGCTTCTCTTGTTTCCTTTTCTGGTTGCGGTTGCCCATGCGGCGGCCCCCTTGGTCGTGGACTGCCGCCTGGTATGACGCGGGTGGCGCGATGCGCCACTCAGTGGGGGACAAACTCCTTGTAGATGACCAATGCATCCACGTATTCTTCCCTGTCCGAGCCGGGCACCCGAAGCAGACCGGCCTTGGGCACGCGGCCGACCACCTCGAAGCCGAGGCGCTCCCAGATCTTGGCACTGGCCACGTTCGTCAGATACACCAGGTTGAACACGCTTGCGAGATAGCCAAACGCGGGCCCATAGATCAGGTAGCTGCGGCCCAGCAGCCCGCCGAGCCCAAGCCCTCGCGACGAGGTCGGCACAATGAACCCTGCATTGCAGATATGCGATGAGCGCCCCGGGTAGTTGGGCTTCACATAGTAAAACCCGCCCAGTTGCTCTGGCCATTGCGCCTTGGCCAAAAGGTCGTGCCGTGTCGCGGTGGAGGCGCCCTGCCCGAGCAGCTCGGCAAGGGACACTTCGTTCCCGTCCTCGTACTGCTGCCCATCGGTATGAACGAGCACACCAACGACGACGTCATAACCAAAGAAGTAGCTCTGGAAGGTGTCCTTGTCCATCGGGTCACGGAACGGGTAGGTGCTGCCCTCGATCAGCGTCTCGTTGTAGCTCGTGCGCATCACCTTCTCAAGTGCGTCGGGTACATCGTCTTTTCGGACGTGCACGCATACCATATGTGTGTATGTCTGCTCTCCATCGTTCCGCTTCTTTAGCGCATAGATGCGCGAAGGCTGCAGTTCCACGGGCTTGCGCGGGATGGCCCCGTACGCCGACATTAGATAAGTAACCGGTCTTGCGAAAGGGGCCAATTTGGCGCAAATGTCGCTGACTAAGGGGGTATGCAGCTACCAACCAAAGAGGCCGTCGGCCAGCCTACCCACGACCGACTTGGAGGCAGCCGGGGCGCCAGGCTGCGAGGCGCTCGCCGGCGTACCGCCGAGCGTACTGCGCCACACGGCCTCGCCCGCACTCACTGCCGCGCGCAACGGCGACAAGCCGGGCGTCGACGGGTGCTTCTGGGCGAGTGCCGAGATCGGGGTGTCGACCACATCGATCGGGCGGCCAATGAGCGGCGTACTCTTGTTTTGCAAAGGCGCGCGCGCTGGTGCCGGCGTGCTCGGCGCCGGGGGCTTGGCATCAGACTCGCCAAGGAGCGCAGCGTCGAGACCGCGGATCTGGCCGAGCTCGTGGAGCGCATCGCTCTCCCAGCGCACGCCGATCATGCAGGTATTCGCCACCAGCTGACCGCTGCGGCGCACCGCCATGAGTGCCTGATACGGCGCGCTGTACGTGAGCCGCGCAATCGAGGGCAGCGCGCCCTTAGGTGGCTTGCCATCGGTCGTCGCCAGCAGGTCGGACTGCGCATGGTCCAGCGGCACCTCCTCGCTCTTCTGGAGTCCACCGATTGCCGCGAAATGGTCCACCACGCGCGTGTAGAGGTAGCCAGGGAAACCAAACACTAGGACCACACGCTGCGCGATCGGCGTCTCAGCTGGCGCCTTCTCCGGCGTGGCCGCGACGCGCGTGCTGAGCGACGCCTGGAACGCCAACGGCGCCTGCTGAGCCACGTCCGTCAGTGCATCGGCCGGCGGCGCATCGTCGTCCTCCATAGCGCTCGTGTTCGCCTCCGTGCCAAAGAAGCTGCTACTGGGCGCCGCAGCCGGCTCACTTGGTACACGCAACAGGTACGAGCGATCCGGGTCCTCCTGCTTGCGCGTGCCCCGTAGGCCTCCCTGACCAAAGATACTGCCCTCGCGCCCTTTGTTGGCCGGGGGCGGTGTGTGGGCGAAGCGGCTGTCATCCGCGGCCTGCGATACGTTGAAGAACGATGAGCTGAAGCGGTTCGTGGGCGAGGCGCTGGGTGCGGCGCGCCCGCTCACCTGGGTCTCTTTGCCGCCCGGCAGCACCAACGAAGTGTCTGGGTCGCGCGCTGGAGGGGACGCCGATTCGATCGGACGCTGTGACGAAGAGCTCGCCTGCGTTAGCCATATTACGTACACGCTCATTTCCACGCATCTTGGAGAGGTATCCTGGGAGGTAGTTGACCGGCGCCTGGCCAGGCTGCATTGGCGACGGCTGCGCACTCAACGGTTGCGGCGGCGCTGGCGAGTAGGTAGCGTTTCCAGCAAACAAGGATGTGTTTTGCTGGCTCTGTGGTGTGCCGAGTGTGGTCTGCTGCCCCCACTGCGGCGTGGTCTGCGGCGCCATCGGCTGTTGCTGGCGGTTCTGCGGCGTGAAGGCCTGAGCATTTTGCGGCAGCAGCAGCCCCGGCTGACCGTGGGCGGGCGTCGCCGGCGAGGCACCGATCGACGGATTCCCAAATTGCATACCACCCTGTGATCCAAAGGGTGTAGCGGTCGTCTTCTGCGACCAGGGCGAGCCGCCTTGGGCCTGCTGTGACGCCGAAAACATCACGAGCGAGCGTGGGTGGGACGAGCGCAGACATATTTCCCCAAGGCGACCCAACCCGCGCGGCACGTGAGCGCAGACCAACACAAACGCGTCGGCCACGCCCAGTGACCTTGTGCTTGTCCTACGCCCACGGCCCGTCTCGTAGCACTGCCGGAGCCATGGAGAACTACCAAAAGATCGAGAAGGTCGGAGAAGGTACGTAACATGCGCTTACACAAGGCACATACGGTGTTGTGTACAAAGCGCGCGACCTTACCCCGGGGGCCAATGGACGTATTGTGGCCCTGAAGAAGATCCGTTTGGAGGCCGAGGACGAGGGCGTTCCCTCGACGGCCATCCGCGAGATTAGTCTCCTAAAGGAGCTGCGGGACGACAATATCGTGCGATTGCTCGAGATCATCCACCAGGAATCGCGACTGTACCTCGTGTTTGAGTTCCTGGACCTCGACCTGAAGAAGTACATGGACAACGTCTCGAGCCAGCCCGAGGGTCTTGGACCTGAAATTGTCATGGCACGTACCACAAACTAATCCAGAAATTCACATATCAGCTCGTGCGCGGCATCTACTTCTGCCACGCCCACCGAATCCTGCATCGGGATCTGAAGCCCCAGAATCTGTTGATCGACAAGGAGGGCAACCTCAAACTTGCCGACTTTGGCCTTGCGCGTGCGTTTGGCATTCCTCTGCGCACATACACCCACGAGGTGGTCACGCTGTGGTATCGTGCCCCAGAGGTTCTTCTGGGCTCGCGCCACTACAACACGGCGATTGACATGTGGTCAGTCGGGTGTATCTTTGCCGAGATGGCCATGCGTACGCCGCTGTTCCCCGGTGACTCGGAAATTGACGAGATCTTCCGCATTTTCCGCACGCTCGGGACCCCCAACGATGAAACATGGCCTGGTGTCAAGTCGCTCCCTGACTACAAGACGTCCTTCCCCCAATGGAGCGGCGTTCCGCTCAAGAAGGCCGTGCCTGCATTGGACGACAACGGCATCGACCTGCTCCGGCAGATGCTTGTGTACGACCCCGCGACCCGGATAAGCGGTACGTTACATCACCCACTGACGCCCAGCCAAGCGCTCCCTGCAGCACCCCTACTTCTCCGCAGTGACCGCCCATTGACACGAGCATCGCCCGGAGCCGGACGATCATTGCACGAGGACCGTAGCAAAGAATGCACAGCTATGACAACACTTTGTACAGGTGCTAATAGGCAATGCGGCTCTGGCATTACCCGCACGGGTATGGAGGCTGGCGCAAGCGATTAGACGTTGTGCCAGAGGAAGTTGCGCAAGCCGTCCCACTTGTCCGAAAGCACATACAAATCTGGGTCAGTAAGCGCAACGTACAGTCCATGCTGTTCACCAAGCCACCGTTGAGACGCTGGCGGCGGTTGACAAAGAGCCACATTACCGTACCCCAGGTGATTGCCGCGAAAATCTGGTGGGCATTGTTGTCGATCGGAATCACCTTGTTTGCGGGGTAATCGGAGGGAACCTTGGCACGAGGCAGAAGCGACGCAATGCAGCGCCCCACACAGTACAGTACAATCTGAGTGAGCTGCTGTGGTACGAACCTGCTCGTTGATGGGCGTGCGCTCACCAAACATGTACCAGCCGCCAATGAGACCGGCAATGAACGAATGGTTGGGGTCCTGCTTTCCGCTGGGCGAAAGATCACGCAGTATGGCCAAGACAGTCTTGTAGATCGCCACGTACGAGCCCAGACGGACAGCGTGCTGACGCGTAGCCGTCAAAATCTTGCGCAACTTTTCACGCGGGGAACCCGAGCCGAACAGAAAGACCATGACTAACGCATGCGGGAAGCGGATCTTGGCACCGTACACGAGACCGTTCCGTGCACCCTTCACAATCGAAAGCACGTCATGGTTCGCGGGGTTCAAGATAAACTTCGTGAGTGCTGCCTGGATCTGCGACATATTCCCCACCGTACGAATGTTTCCGTACGGAGCTCCGGTTGATCCCACGTCTGCCGGACATGGCCCAATGCGCTGACCTAATGTTTACCAATGCGCTTGGGCCGCCCATTTTGGTTTCGGACGAGGCTGCCCCTGGCCATGAGTCGACGAGCCACGTGGACGCTGAGTCAGGTTGCTACGCGCCAATGTACACGGGATGGAACGTCGCGCGCGATTTGTAGAAATTTAGACTGGCGCGCATTAAGATGCTCCTGCGATGTGTGGGGTGCAGTTCTCACCATGCCCTTTTCGCCTCGTGGCGAATCTGCTGGGGCCTGTGCTACTTAGTTCTCTAGGAAAGCCGCTCAGGCTCTCTTTGCCACTGTTCCTGTCTACACCCCTCCGCCTCTCCCCCCTTCCTGTTTGACACCTCATTACACTTCGATGGAGCACAAACGTGCGTTGGTGCGCCGCGCCGCGCGTGCATCCTGTCGCTCCGAAGACATCTACGTAGCACCCAAGGCGGGTGCGTCGATCAACTCGGGTAGCACGACGCTGCAATGGAACGCGAAATGCGTCACCGGCGGGAACGTGGACATATACCTCTACGCACAAAAGCAGCAGGCTGCTGTGCGTCCCATTCATGCCTGGCTTGGGCTCCCAGCAGGACAGGGATCAGCGAGCGTTCAGCTGCTCCCCGAGTGGTGGAACGGTACGAGCTCGCTTTCGATGAACCTGCAGATCGTGCCCTCGGGCGGCCAGGCATGGGAGACGCAGTATCCCATGAGCAAGAGCTTCACGGTGCTGAGCGCCTCGGGGCTGTCGTCAAACACGGAGAACGTCAACTCGCCACACGTCACGGATTATTCGGGCTCGGGCCAGATTGGGACGGGTCCACTGGCCGCGGCCATCGTCGTACCGATCATCTTTGTCTTGGCGATGGTGGGTGCAACCTTTGTCTGGCTGCATAAGCGCAAGCTGAAGCGTCACGAGGAAAAGACGCGGACACTGGCCAGCTCTCAGTATTCGGGATCAGGCACGCCCGCCATGTCGCAGGCGCCCAGCATGCCGCCAACGAGCGTGTACAATGCGTACCCATACACCTCGGAACTGCCGCAGGAGCCCGAGTACACGCAGGACCTGGGCATGGCCGTCGCAGCGCCTCCCGTTCCTGAAAAGGTCCTCGAGTTTGTGCCGGAGAAGGAGGCCAACAGCTCGATGGGCGACCTGACGAGCTCGCAGGCAGCCGACGACACTCTTACCTTCAACCACTCCGACCATGAGGAGGATGACAATTCGATGCGTAACACATCGTCGTCGCGCCTGCACTATGCTGGCTTTACGCGCCCTCGCCGTATGGCTGACCCTGACCCGTGGTACGAACGGCCGTACGGCGAGCCTAAGGCACCGTCGCGGCGCACCATCCGCGATGACGGCTTTGTATCGAAGCGCCAGCCGCGCGGATGCCGCTCGAGGCTCAGTGTGCTCGACGTCGCCGTCCAGCCGGCGACGCGCGAGGAACGTGCTGGTCACCCTCGCGTTTATGAGATGGAAGACGCACCAGAGATGGAGGTGCCCGCATCGCGACCAGCAGGCGCGGCAGTACCGGCCATCCCCGCGCGATACCTCGGTGGTCCGGAGCGGGAGCCGTTCACGTTGGTGGACGACTCGAGCCAGCGCCGGGTCTTGTCGAACCAAATTGGCAGCCACTCGGCAGCCGAAAAGGTGTCGGCCTATCTGTCTCAGCTACCTTCTTTTGATCAATCCTCCTATGCGGACGACGCTCTAGCAGAACGGCGTACTGAGGCTGCCGGCGGCGCAGGTCGCATCAGCCGGCGGCCGTCCGACGCGTCTTCTATGCACACGTCTCACAGTCGTCCCATGTCGATGGAAGGCACCATGTTCCATGACGCCTTTGTGGATGCCGAGACCTAATGCGTTCATGATACCCCTTCGCTAGTACGCGGCCCTTTAGCTAGACGGCTGGACGTTTCAGTTAGCGCTCGGTAGCACGTGGTTCAGAAATTCCCCACATTGTGAAGGACGATGACCGAGTCGCCGAGCTTGGGCCAAGTGCGTGCCGTCCTGTTCGACGTACGTGTCAATCTAATCGCAGATGGACGGCTTGCTGATTGACAGCGAGCGCGTAGGTTTGGTGCACTTATCTAGATCTATACCGACGTCGTCAATGAGGTCCTGCGACCGCACGGCAAGGAACAGACGTGGGAGGTCAAGTCCCAGCTGATGGGCAAACCGGAGCGCGATGCAACATGTAAGTGGCCTTCTGACATAGTGACTCTATTTCGTGCGCTGTGGCCGCCACGTCCGGGTAATGCAGAGGACGAAGCGCGCGGATACAGCGACGAGTGTCCCTTTACCATCGACTCATTCCTGGAAGAGCGCAATGCCCGCCTTCTCCCCGCGTTCGAGAGCGTCCCTGCAATGCCGGGAGCCGAGCGTCTCGTCGCACACCTCGAGAAACACAAGATTCCTATCTGTGTACGTGACGCAGCTGACACTCAGGTGGCCACTGGCAGCAAGCGGTTCAACTGTGCGTCACGCCCCTGACCCAGTCCAAGTCAAATCCGGCGCCAATCCGACGCTCTTTCGGCACTTTGGGGACCGTGCTATCTGTGGCGATGATGAAGCTGTGGTTGGGCGCGGAAAGCCCACACCGGACATCTTCCTAGTCGCGGCGCACCATGGCTTAGGGCTGCAGCATTCCGAAGAAGGACGGCAATTCCTGGACCGTGTGCGCTTGCCGGGTGCCGAGCACGATGGAACGCTCCGTGGCGCCGAGCACGAGATTCTCGTGTTCGAGGACGCACTACCTGGCGTTCAAGCGGGGCTCGCCGCCGGTATGCGGGGTACGTTTGGCTCTACTAACACAATACAGTCGTGTGGGTCCCCGATCCCAACGTACGTACAAAACAAGGGGTATGCTCACGCAGCTGCGCAAAGTCACCGAGCACGGTAAAGATGTCGGTGCGCACCAGCAGATCGACTCGCTCGAAGCATTCCAGCCAGAACGCTGGGGCCTGCCGCCGTTTGACGCTTAGGCCGCACGCATTTTGCCCTCGGCCTCTTCCAGTTGCGGCTCGCTGGGTAGCTCGTCAACAAAGTCGATCTGGGACGGGGCTGGTGCTGCATGCTGTAGGTACGAGGGCACCTCGAACTCTTGCTCCGCCGGCTCCTCTTCGCTGGAGGTTAGAAATGCGTCGGGATACGTACAGTGCTTCGAGCTCCGCTTCGAGCTCCGTCTCGTCGATATCATCCGGCACACCGTACGAGCGGGACATGGTTTCCTGGAGCGCATTGGATTGCTCTAGTAGGTCTTCCATATCGTCTTGTATCCGCTCAATCTTGTCAATGTCCAAGTTGCCGTACGTCTTGCGGAGCTGCTTGTTGGCCTGCTGCATGGCATCGACCGTGGCCATGGTATTACGTAGGTTTTCCGTGGTCATCATACTCTGCTCCATGTTATAGCTTTGTTGTGTGAGCTGCTCGATCTGCGCCTCATACATGCGCTTCTGCTTGAGGACGCGCATCGCGCGCTGCTGCACGGCCGTTTTGCCCGGACCGTCGCGCATGCGCTTCATTTGATCGCGATAGCGGCCAAGCTCAGCATCCAGGCGGCTAATTTTCACCTGAGTCGCTTCGGCGCGGGCATCCGTGCTGGCGATCGCCTGCTGCAAATCTGGCTTAGGCTTGTTCTGCGACAGACCCAGCAAGCGGTACATGGTGAGGCGGCGCGTGCGCCACGTTCTGGGAAGTATGCACGTTCAATCCCAGGTCGACCCGTCCACGGCCCTGCCGAGAACCGCGACGGTGCAAGTGACACAATGTCTTGGGGCGGTTTCAAGAAGTCGATCAACCGGGCGGGCACCCAACTGATGCAAAAGACGGGTCAGCTGGAGCGCTCGGATGACTCGCGCTTCAAGGAAGAGGAGCAGAAATACCGCGAGTTTGAGAAGCACACCACGGCGCTTCTCAAAAACTCGCGCGAGTACCTTGATGCGATTCGATGTATGTCTCTGCTTACTTACCCCCAGTGCTCGCAGCATCGCAGGCACGGATTGGCGATACCATTGAAGGATTTTACTCGGAATCGACTGAGACGGCCATGGTGGCTAGCACCTACAAGCGGTCCGTTGAGGAGCTGGATGCGCGGACTGCCAAAGAGCTCGACCTGCCGTACCGTGCGACCGTGCTGGACCCGATCAGCAAGCTCTCGAGCTACTTCCCTGAGGTGAACAAGTTGATCGAGAAGCGCAACCGCAAGCTTTTGGACTATGATGCGGCACGTTCCCGGCACAAGAAACTTGCGGAGAAGCCGAGCGACGACCCTTCGAAATTGCCTCGGTACGCATCGATATCTGACGCAGTGCGGACCGCGAGCTGAACGATGCCAAGCTCGTTTTCGATGCGATTGACCAGCAGCTGATGAACGAGCTGCCGCAGCTGGTTGACATGCGCGTGCCCTACCTGGACCCGTCGCTGGAGATGATGATTCGGGCACAGATCAAATTTGCGCAAGAGGGCTATGAACAGCTTGGAAGTGTCCAGCGCTACTTCCCTGATCATGTCCGCAACGAATACGCCGAGGGTCAGCTAGATACCCAGGTGGAAGGCGTGCTGCAAGAGATGCGCGCGCTGTCCATCTGCGGCACCGCTCAGTAACGTAACATAGGGTGGGTAAATTTTGAAATATTTCCGCATCTGCTGGGTGCTGGACTGGAAGACGTCGCGGGGTGGCCTTCTGCCAGGACCTGCAGCATGTCTTCAACGCCCTCTTCGCCGAGTGGCTCAGCCACTTCGTCCCACTCGGATTACTCGTCTGCAACATCGGCGGATCTCACGAACGAAACTGCCGAGGTGGACCCTAAGTTGTCGCCCGAAGAGCGTGCACAGCAGTCGGCAGAGGCGAAGGAAGCTGGAAACCGTTGCTTTGTGCAAGGCGACTACAATCAGGCCAAAGTGCTGTACACACAGGCAATTGCGCTGAACCCCAATGTTGCGGCCATTTGGAGCAACCGTGCAGCGTGCGAGCTGAAGCTGGAGCAGCACGGGCTCGCCATCGAGGACGCGGGCAAGGCCATTGAGTTGGACCCCAAGTTTACCAAGGCGTACTATCGCCGCGCCTCGGCGTATCTGTCCATCTTGGACCCGAAAGCAGCTCTCCCTGATCTGCGGAAGATCCTACAGATTGATCCCAAAAATGCGTCGGTCAAGACGCAGCTCGATGCAACAGTTAAGCTCGTCCGCCGTCTCGAATTTGAGCGCGCCATCCGCGTTGAAGCAGCTGCGCCCACAAGCAAAACGATCGAAGAACACCTTCAGAATGGCACCGGCGGTGCCGTGATTCGCCCCGACTATGATGGGCCTCGTCTGCCGACAGACGACTCCTCCCAGACGACCATTACGCCGGCCATCGAAGACAAGCCGTTCCTGGGACGTATCGACGAGGCATTCATCGATAAGATGATCGAATACTTCAAGGAGGGCAAACGGCTTCCGAGCGGCATTGCCTGGTCCATTATCCTGGGTGCCATTCGCGCATTTGAAAAGGAGCCGGCGATGGTGTCGTATACCATTCCCGAAGGCACCACGATCGATGTCGTGGGAGATACCCATGGCCAGTTCTACGACTTCCTTCATCTGCTGTCTCTCACGGGTCGACCCTCGGAGAAGCATGCGATCCTGTTCAACGGCGACTTTGTCGACCGTGGGTCGTGGTCGGTTGAGATTGCCTTGACCATCTTTGCCTACAAGTGGCTATACCCCCGCACAACCCTCGTAAACCGTGGCAACCACGAGACTAGCGACATGAACAAGGTGTATGGTTTCGAGGGCGAGTGCAAGGCCAAGTTTGGCAATGACACCACCTTCAAGCTCTTTACCGAGTCGTTTATTGCCATCCCGCTAGCGACGCTGATCACCGCCCCGCAGCAGCCTCTGCCTGCCGACAAGCTGCCTGCTGGTGCGAGCAAGTCGCCTGCCCAGATCGAGCCGATTGTCGACAAGGAGACGGGCTGCAAGCGCTTCTTTGTGGTACACGGCGGTCTCTTTAGCGAGGACAACGTCACCCTCGACCAGATCACGAAGATTGATCGCTTTGCCAAGAAGCAGCCTGGTCAAGAGGGCCTGATGATGGAGTTGCTCTGGAGCGATCCTCAGGCGGCGCCAGGCCGTGGGCCCAGCAAGCGTGGCGTCGGCCTGGGCTTCGGACCCGACATTACGCGCGCATGGTGTGAACTCAACGGCATCACGTCCGTCTTGCGCAGCCACGAAGTGCGTCAGGGCGGCTATGCTGAGGAGCACAACGGTCTGTGCTGCACCGTTTTCTCTGCGCCGAACTACTGCGACTCGGCGGGTAACTTGGCCGCGTTTGCGCGCATCGACGCTCAGGGCACACTCAGCTGGACTACGTTTAATGCACAGCCGCATCCCAACATCCGCCCGATGGCGTACGCTGGTGGGCCGATGGGCGGTTTGCTGGCTTAGGCGGTGCTGTGCTAGTGCTCCGCGCGCATCCAAAATTGGATCACACAGTCCCATAGTACGCACGCGTCCTCCATGCACCATTATGCTTTTTCTACGTGACATACGGTCGCAGCGAGTACCGGGTATGCGCACGCTAAGGAGAGCCGAGCGTGATGGCATCCACGCGGAGACGGGTATAGGGCTGCTTGTGGGTGACCACCTTATCGTAGCCTTTGCGGCGCTTGAACTTTTCGACGCGCTCCATCGGTCCCTTGGTATGCTCGACAACCACGCAGCGTACGCGCACGACCTCGGGGGACAGCACGGCGCCGACATGCGCGAGGCCCGATGGAACGAGCTGCGCGGCCCACGACGACGACCACGGCAAGACGGTGTCCGGGGACGCCTGAGCCATGGCGGTTGACCGCGTCGCGACACCGACAGCGGCTGCGTTGGGCGCGTCATTCGCACCCTTTTCCTGGAACAACACGAGTGGGAACTTGCCGCCCTGGGCCTTGCGGCGGCCCAGCGCCGGGTCCTGGGCGCGCAGCGTGTAGTTGCGGCTGCCCACCTCGTGAATGCGGTCGAGGTCGAGAACGTCACCGACTTGGACACCGCGGATGCGCGGGAGTGTAACGACGTCCGACTCGCTGAGCACAAACGTACGGCCGGTTATGGAGGCGACCACATAGTGGTTCGGCTGCGAGCGCAGTAGGCGGAGCGCCGCCGCCGTGTCTTCCACGGGTTGCTGCACCTGCGCGGCGCCAAGCGGGGCGTGCGCCGTTTCAGGATTGGCAGGTGCTGTAGAATAACGTGCAATGGCAGGCACCATGCGGGGCGCCATCACAGCGCCCCGGCCCGCGAGCGTCGCCCGAATCAGCGGCGTGGCCCAAGCCTTCATGCTTCCGCGACGTCTTCGCTTTCGTCGCGCGTTCTGCGCCGCGCCGTTGCGGCCCACGTGACTCTCGCGTGCTTTGCTGGCCGTCCGGAACGATCCGGTACCTCGGCCGAGACTATGTACACTGTAATTCCCCGACACGAGCGAGTCCCACGATTCGCTGATTCGGGACCCGAGTCTGCGGCCGCGGCCGTGCCCGGCCTTGCTGGCACTTCGCGGCGCGGCCCGGCCGGGCTTTCCCACCTTCCGCTTTACGGCTACGGACCTCTAGTCCTTGTCAACTTCTTCTGTTTCACTACGACCCGAGATACTTAGTCGCAATGCTCGCTAGGTCCTCCGGCATTGCAGTTGCTAACCTTGCCCGCACCTCTCTGGTGGCTACGGTATGTATCACAAGGATCGTGCCTAATCCCCCCTCTTTCCGCCCCCGGCGCGGGAAAGAGGAGATCAGGGGTGATCCGTACTGATGTCGCCTTGATCGGATGCTAACACCAGGCTTTGTGCCGCTGTATACAGGCCCGCCGCAGCTCTCCTGCTGTCGCTAACGCGATCCGCACTTACGCGACGAACAAGGCTGGTATGTTGTGATTTACGTGCTGGGACAAATGCTAACCTCCCTCTAGCTGCCTCGGAGGTGTCTTCGATCCTTGAGCAGCGCATTGCTGGCGCCGCCCCCAACTTCAACGTTGAGGAGACTGGCCGTGTGCTCTCCATCGCCGACGGTATCGCCCACGTCTACGGTCTCGACAATGTCCAGGCCGAGGAGCTGGTCGAGTTCTCGTCCGGTGTCCAGGGTATGGCCCTGAACTTGGAGGCCGACAACGTCGGTGTTACCGTGTTCGGTTCGGATGCCCTGATCAAGGAGGGTGACACTGTCAAGCGCACCGGCCAGATTGTCAGCGTTCCGGTCGGCCCGGAGCTGCTCGGCCGTGTGGTGGATGCCCTCGGTAACCCCATTGACGGCAAGGGTCCCATCAACGCCAAGGAGACCCGCCGTGCGCAGGTCAAGGCCCCCGGCATTCTCCCCCGTCACTCGGTCAACCAGCCCATGCAGACTGGTTACAAGGCCGTCGACGCCATGGTGCCCATTGGCCGTGGTCAGCGTGAGCTGATCATTGGTGACCGTCAGACGGGTAAGACTGCCCTGGCGCTCGACACCATCCTCAACCAGCGCCGCTGGAACGACAGCAAGGACGAGGAGAAGAAGCTCTACTGTGTCTACGTCGCTGTCGGCCAGAAGCGCTCGACCGTTGCCCAGCTCGTGCAGCACCTTGAGCAACACGACGCGCTCAAGTACTCGATCATTGTGGCTGCCACGGCCTCGGACGCTGCGCCCATGCAGTACCTGGCTCCCTTCAGCGGCTGCTCGATCGGTGAGTGGTTCCGTGACAACGGCAAGCACGCCCTGGTGGTGTTCGATGACCTGTCGAAGCAGGCCGTCGCCTACCGTCAGATGTCGCTGCTGCTCCGCCGTCCCCCCGGTCGTGAGGCGTACCCCGGTGACGTCTTCTACCTGCACTCGCGTCTCCTGGAGCGTGCTGCCAAGATGAACAAGGACAACGGTGCTGGTTCGCTCACGGCGCTGCCCATCATTGAGACCCAGGGTGGTGACGTGTCGGCCTTCATTCCGACCAACGTCATTTCGATTACCGACGGTCAGATCTTCCTGGAGTCGGAGCTCTTCTTCAAGGGTATCCGCCCTGCCGTCAACGTCGGTCTTTCGGTGTCGCGTGTCGGTTCGGCCGCCCAGACCAAGGTGTACAAGGCCGTGGCTGGTTCGCTCAAGCTCTACCTGGCCCAGTACCGTGAGCTGGCTGCCTTTGCCCAGTTCGGTTCGGACCTCGACGCCTCGACCCGCTACACCCTGAACCGTGGTGCGCGTCTCACGGAGCTGCTCAAGCAGCCCCAGTACCAGCCGCTCGCCACCGAGGTGCAGATCCCCATTCTGTTCGCCGGTGTGCGTGGTCTGCTCGACGAGATCCCCGTCGAGAAGATCGTTGAGTGGGAGTCGACCTACCGCGACGAGCTGCAGAACCAGCCCGAGCTGCTCGCCGAGATCGGCAAGGGTGTCTTCACCAAGGAGCTCGAGGAGAACCTCACCAAGTCGGTCAAGAACAGCGTGTCGTCCTTTGTGGGCAACTAAGCGCACACTCTGCAATGAAGGAAAGTGTGCAAGGCCAAGCGCAGGGCTTTGATTGAGATAGCCTGTAGGGTGTGTGTGTGCGACATGGCTGGTTCTGCTGGCCATGCCGGCGCACCACTACGTGATTTGGATAGCTTGGTTCTGGCAACTTCTTGTGCTCCCTTAACGTGTTTTGTGCCGCCCTGCGCAGCGCCGCGGCGCTGGCGCGCGGGTTGGTGCGTTGGCAACCCCGCCCCACTCGGCCGAGTCACGGCCCTGGGCCCCCGACGCGAAAGGCGCACGCGTGTTGGTTTCTGGACGGACGCCGACGGCTGTTTGGGGGCTCGCCAACGCGTTTCCAGCATGGATGGTGATTTGATTCAAGTGGTGAATAGGCTGCAAGAGACGTTTACTGCGATCGGCGGACACAATGTGGATTTGCCACAGTGTGTTGTTGTCGGGTCGCAGTCGTCGGGCAAGTCGAGTGTGCTGGAGACGTGCGTGTGCGCCGTACTGACCGCAGGATTGTGGGCCGTGACTTTTTGCCGCGCGGAAGTGGGATTGTGACCCGCCGTCCGCTGGTGCTGCAGCTGATCCATGTGCCATCGACGGATGGCGCGCGCATGCAGCCGGAGGAATACGGCGAGTTTCTGCACATCGACCGCCGCTTCACCGACTTTTCGTCGATTCGCAACGAGATTGAGAACGAGACCTTCCGTGTGGCGGGGCAGAACAAGGGTATTTCGAAGCAGCCCATCCACCTGAAGATCTACAGCCCCAATGTGATCAACCTGACGCTCGTCGACCTGCCTGGCCTGACCAAGATCCCGGTGGGTGACCAGCCGTCGGACATTGAGCGCCAGATCCGCTCGCTGGTGACCGACTACATCTCGAAGCCAAACTGCATTATTATGGCGGTGAGCCCCGCGAACGTCGACCTGGCCAACTCGGACAGCCTAAAGCTCGCGCGGAGCGTCGACCCGCAGGGCAAGCGCACGATTGGTGTGCTCACCAAGCTCGACCTGATGGACTCGGGCACCAACGCACTTGATATTCTGACCGGGCGCGTTTACCCGCTCAAGCTTGGGTTCGTCGGTGTGGTGAACCGCTCGCAACAAGACATCAACAGCAACGTGCCGCTCGACATGGCACGGCGCAGCGAGGAGGAGTTCTTCCGTTCGCACCCCGCGTATCGCAACATTGCGCACCGCTGCGGCACCAAATTCCTGGCCAAGACGCTGAACCAGGTGCTCATGAGCCACATCCGCGACCGGCTTCCGGACATGAAGGCGCGGCTGAATACGCTCATGGGCCAGGCGCAGCAGGAGCTTGCGTCCTTTGGCGATGTGGCCATTATGGGCCACGAGCACCGTGGCACGCTCATCCTCAAGCTCATGACGCAGTTTGCGCGCGACTTTGTGGCGTCGATCGAGGGCACTTCGTTCGATATCTCGACCAAGGAGCTGTGTGGTGGCGCGCGTGTCTACTACATCTTCCAGGACGTATTCGGCCAGGCGCTTGGCTCGATCAACCCCGTGCAGAACCTCACCGTGCAGGACATTCGCACGGCGATCCGCAACTCGACCGGTCCGCGCCCCAGCCTGTTCGTGCCGGAGGCCGCCTTCGAGCTGCTGATCAAGCCGCAGATCAAGCTGCTCGAGCCACCGAGCCTGCGGTGTGTTGAGCTGGTGTACGAAGAGCTCATGAAGATCTGCCACAACTGCACCAGCACTGAGCTGCAGCGCTTCCCGCGCCTGCACGCCCAGCTGATCGAGGTCGTGTCAGACTTGCTACGCGAGCGCCTGGGGCCCACGTCCGAGTACGTGCAGAGCCTGATCGACATCCAGGCTGCCTACATCAACACCAACCACCCCACTTTCGTGCAGGACTCGGCGTCGATCGCGATGCACATGCGCGGTGCGCCGGCCAAACCCCTTGCTGCGCCGCACAAGCCTCCGCGCCACGAGACGTCGGTTGACTCGGACGTGGATGTAAGCAATGCGCCGTCCGAGGACGAGTCCGAGCATGCGCGGAACACGCGCACTGTCGCCGTGAACGGCGCGCACCGCGATGCATCCTCGTCGAGCGCGCGCCCTGGCACCCAACGCGCGCGCCCTAACGACGCAAGTGACACCGGTGGCGATGCGCTCGGCCCCAACGGCCAGCGTGAGTCGTTCCTGAACTACTTCTTTGGCGGTCCAAGCAGCCTGCCGCTGCACGAGCCGAGCGGCAGCGCCTCCAACTTGGGGCTGCACACGCGCCTCGGGGAGCAGAAGCCGAACCTGCTCGCGGGCCGCGGCGGCCTCGAAGGCAGCAGCGCCGCGTTCGACATGAAGAGCCTGGACCACTATCTCCAGTCGGATGCGATCCCGGACGACGAGCGTGCGCTATCTGAGCGCGAGGCGGTCGAGGTGAACTTGATCCGCCAGCTGATCACGTCCTACTTCAACATTGTGCGCCTCTCGATCCAAGACCTCGTGCCCAAGGCGGTGATGCACCTGCTCGTGAACTTCTCGCGCGACACGGTGCAGAACCGGCTGGTGATCAACCTGTACAAGGAGAATCTCTTCGAGTCGCTCCTGCACGAGGACGAGGCGCTCACCAAGGAGCGCCAGCGCGTCCAGGCCCTGCTCGAAGCCTACAAGGAGGGGTTCAACGTTTTGTCGGAAATCACGTTCAAGCCTACGAGTACATAGGGTATAGAATAGGCCCCGCACTGCACCTGCTCAGCGCGTCTTGCGCCGCTGCGACCGCATCGCTTTTTTGAAGCGATGCGCCGATGCCGACCCCGAGACGAGCTCGTCGCCGCGGCCGGCGTCGCTCCGTCGCGCGGGCCGCGCGGCGCTCGGCGGCGCCTTGGCTGCACGCTTCGCGAGCAAATCGTACGCGCCTTCGCCACGCTCGCGACGGCGCGCATCGCGCTCGCTGCCACGCAGCAGGTCGCCAAACTCTTCCTCGATGCCACCGCCGATACGGTCCTTGTGCGCCGACAGGCCCAGCCCGCCGAGGGCCACGTCCTGCTCGTCGCGGCGCCGGCGCTTCGCATCCTTCTTGGACATGGACAAACGCTTGTAGTTCTCCTCTTCGAACTCTTGCATGCGCTTGAGCGCACGCGCACGCGACGAGCCGGCCGTGCCGACAGCGCCGCCGCCAACGCCGGCCGTGGACGTCTCGTAGGGGTTCGTCGACATGCCCGCGGTGAGATCCGCCAGAAGCGCCGCATTACGCGACGGCTGGCGCTCGCGGTTGCGCGCATTGCGCGACGGGCGCGCATCGGGATCGTACAGCACCGGCGCCACCTTGGGCGGCTTGTACGTCGCGCTCTCCTCTTCCTCCTCGTCCTCGGCGTCGTCGGTGCGCCTCGGCGCTGCACCTGCGGAGGCAAGCGCCTCGGGGTTCGGACGAAATGCGAGTGGGTCGATCTCGTCATCCTCCGGCAGCGCCTTGTCGGCAGCGCTCGCGGCCTGGAGCAGTTTCTCGACCTGGTACTTGATGCGCGTCTCCATCGGCCGCATTTTTTCCAGGACCAAGCGCAGCTTCACGAGACGCTCGACGTACTCGGTGCCCACTTCGTCCGTCAGTGACTTGCCCGACACGCGGTGTGCGCACAGGAGCGCCATGTGGTGCAGGTAGGCAAGCAGCGCATCGACCTTCACAGTGAGCAGCGACAGGCCATCAGGAAACTCGAGTTGGTTGTTCTCCGAGCTGCGTGAGCGTGACACGTACGAATCCTTCAGCTTATCGATCTGCGGCCTCACCCCCTCAAGGCTCTTGCCGATCGCCGCGCCAAGCGCTGCGACTTCGTTGCCGAGCGCACTCGCCATGGAGATGAGCGAAATCACAAAAAAATGGACGGTGCGACACGTGATCTATGTATGGCGAGTCTCGCACGGACGCTTAGTAGACTAGGTAGGCAATGTTGAGCAGAGGGAAACCGATCATTAGTCCGACCCAAAAGAGCAAGTTCCCCAGCGAACGGTGCGTTTTGATAAACTTGGTCTGGGCCAGCAAGATCAGTGGGTACTGCGACATTTGCGCCATGAATAGATATCCACGCACTTTGCCGCTCACAATAATCATCACAATCTCGTGCAAAACAGACGAGAAGAAGAAGGTCACCAGCGCCGCGTGGCGCTTCGAGACCCCCCAGCTAAAAATGAGTGTAACATAGACATGCTGCAGCAGGAAATGGTGGACGGGCTGTGTGAGTGCGGCAACGTACCCTGTTCCACTTGCGCGAGAACTCGTCCATCGACGCCGAGTTCCACCAGTCCTGGTAAAACTCGCGGTCCGCAAAGCGCGTCAGCTCTGCAAAGCCGTTGCAGATACATTCAAACATGAGGTAGAAGATGAGCAAATACTGGCGTCAGTGTCTCACGTACGCAAAGCATCATAGGTGGACCGAGACGCAAAAAGACCGACAGGAAGTCGTTATTGTCGTCGACCGTCACCGGCATGATCATGTTTACTGTAATCACGTAGAGCACAAAGAAGGTACCGAACGTGGCAAAAACACGCTCCAGCACGTACTCGGGGCGCACGCGCTCCGTACGCGGGTACTGCAGATGATACACCAGCGACGGCACCAGCTGGAAGTCCCAAAAGTTGGCGACCGAAACGTTGTATGGCCACATCGGCCCAAGGCCCTGATCGTCTAGTGTGTTGTAAAGCAACTCGCGCAGTTGTGCAATCTCCGTCGCAAGACGCTTCGTCGTCGGGTCCGGATGCCACATGAACGGATGCGGATCGTGCACGTCGTGGTCTGGGCACCCGATGTCTGACTTCTTGGGGTGGTCCGACAGCTTCTCACTGTTGAGTGCCGAAACGAGGCGCTGGTGCTCGGGCATGGGCGAGCGTGCGCGCGGAATTTGGTTACGGAGGCGGGGAAGCCATTGGTGGGCGCGTTCCATCGAGCTGCCGGTTTGCATCGAGCGCGAGGCCCACACCTCGAACGGGTCATCCTGTGGATTTTCTTCAAAGGATGCCAGCGTCGAGGGTGTCGAGCAAAGGTTCGTGTCGCGCACCGCACGAGCCCAGGCCTCATTGATGTCGGTGTTGTAAAACTCGGCGAGGCGCTGGGTAAGCTTTTTCTGGAGCGCCTCCATGCTGTTGTATGTGTCGGACATGATGCCGTTCAACATCATGTAGCTGTGCACCTTCATAATCATGACGAACGAGTGCATCACGAAGAAGCCGGACTGTACCCAGGGCCATTCGCTGTATGAGTTTGGGCACATACCGGACTCGGGTCCAGGTCACGACTGTGGCGATCAGGACGCAGTGCATCAACCAGAGGAGGGCGACCAGGCACCCTTGGAACCGCCAGCGGTACTTGTGCAGGATCTTCACGAACGGCACCGTGACAAAAGTGGATCCCACCAGCACCGCGTCACTCAGCGCGAGAATCATCGCATCGCGGCTCATGAGCGTTGCAAACGTCGTGCTGAACAACTCGCCTGTGGTTCGCCACGATTGCAGAAACAGGTTCAGCACAAACAGGGCCATGTATATCCAGAAGAGGGTGTAAAACCCGCGGAAGCTACGATGAGTCGCAAGGCACATACGTGTCTTTGGATGTAACCGCATTTTCACGGTCTAACAACGAGACGCGCGGTACGTATGTCACGGAGCGGAGCACTTTTTTGCCAAGGCGCTCCTCGTGCACGACCGGTACGGTGTCCAGGGACGGTGGTTGAGCCATACCAATCTGGGTCAGATCAGCTGTGACAAATAGACCTACATTCCCTTTTCGGTGTCCCACGCCCCCGGACTGCGGACCTGCCGCCTCCACCTGCTAGGCCGTGTGGGTGGACTGCCGATCGACCCTCCACCCACGCGTCATTTCGCACGTCTTGTCGCTCCACCTGCATGTCAATTCCACGGAGCCGACGAGTCCGTGCTGGGGGGCTGGCGCCGGATGTAGCGCGCACGGTGCTGTCCGATTTTGGGCTGATCCTCGCGCTGATCTTTGGCGGGTGCTGCAGCAATGCGTGGGCGCTCGAGCTCACCACAAAGCTGCTCCCCGCATCGGGCACGCTGATGACGCTTGTCCAGTTTGGCGCGACTGCGCTTGTCGCTCTGGTCGGCGAACTGGAATGGCACACGACACGAAGCATATCCTATCCCATGCTCAAGCGCCCTGGTGTGCCGCTGCGCCGCTGGGTGGTGCAGGTGGTACTGTACTTTGCCACCAGCCTGCTGAACAACACGGCGTTTGCGTACGACATCCCCATGTCGGTACACATTGTGTTCCGGAGCGGTGGCATGGTGGTCAACATGCTACTCGGCTATGTCATCAACCGGAAACGGTACTCGGTGCTGCAGGTACTGAGCGTCGCGCTCGTGACCGCCGGTGTCGTCGTCGCGACGTTGTCGGCGGCGCACCCCACACAAACGACGTCGGGCTCCACGGAGCAGTATGCGACAGGCGTGCTGCTGCTGAGTCTTGCCCTGCTTTCTTCGGGATTCATGGGCATTTTCCAGGAGCACACCTACGCAAAGTACGGGCGCGAGCACTGGCACGAGGCGCTCTTCTACTCGCACCTGTTTGCGCTGCCGCTCTTTCTCCTCCACGCGCGTGGCCTTGCGACGCAGGTGCACGAGGCGAATGCGACGCCGCCGCAGTGGGTGGGCATCGGCAGGCTTGGTGTGCATGTGCCGTCCTACTACATTGTGCTCGCGCTCAACGTGCTGACGCAGCTGCTGTGCGTCAACGGCGTGAACCGCCTGACCTCACGCGTGTCGAGTTTGAGCGTGTCGCTTGTGCTCGTGGTGCGCAAGGCCGCGAGCCTGGTTATCTCCGTGCTGGTGCTCAACGGGCAGGCGGGGAATGTAGCATTATGGAGCGGCGCTGCGGCTGTCATGATCGGCACCGTGGGATATACGTACGGCGGCCTGCAGCGCGCACCCAAAATCCGCAGCAAGGAAGCATGAGGTAGACGTTTAGGTTTTCTGCGTGGTGTCGGCCCGCGCATTGTCCGCACACACGGCCTGCACCGTGTCGGGCGCCGCCTCGCCAAGCGCGGGGCGCGGCAGCGCCGCGGGCGCGCGGGTATACGCGAGGTGCACCACATCGCGGTGGTCGCTACACACCGTCTCGAACGCCACAGGCGTCGCAGTACCGTGCTCGATTGCGTACCACTGCGTGTCGTCGAGCACGTAGGCGCCATCGCCCGCGCCGCCCGCCACCAGCACGGCACACAGCGAGTACTCTGAGCGTGCGTCGTGCGACTCGGGCGCCGCGGCGACGAGCGCTCGGTGTGTCGCACGCGCCTTTTCGTGCAGCGTGCGCAGCCGCTCGTTGAGGGCATCGAGGTCGTGCGCAAGCGCTGCATCGACGTCGGCGAGCCAGGTGGCGAGCGGCGCGTACGCCTCGCCCGCGTCCCGCACGCGCTGCGCATCGCGCAGCAGCGGCGCAAGGGGCGTGCCGCGCGGCGCAACGAGGTGCGCACGCTGCTGCTCGAGCGCGCGCATTTCGGCCTCGGCGTCGCGCAGCTGCGCCCAGCGCGGATCGGCGTCGATGCGCGCGCCGCGCTGCGTATCCCACAGGAAAGGCGCAAGGTTGATCACAGGCTCGATGCAGAACGGGGCCAGCTCACCTGCAGTGGCGTCGTGCTGCACATTCAGCAGGAGGACGTCAGCGGCGCGCGTGATCAGCAGCGAGTCCATCTCGCTGTTCTCCCGCAGCTTCGACACGAGGCACGCGTGCACGGTCGCGTCCGTGTCGGTGTGCACGAGGGTGATGGTCGCCGTCGGCTGTGCGGCGCCGCTCGGTGGCACACTGCCGTCCGCCGGGGCGCTCGGCAGCGCGACGGCCGCAAACGACTGGAAGAGGTGCGCGGCGCGCGCATGGGCCTCGGCACGCACGGCGGCGGTCTCGGCGCGCGTCGTGCACACGATCTGCTCATTGGCCAGGTGCATCGCATCAACGTAGGCGTGCACAAGCGCCTCCAGTAGTGTTTCGAGCAGCACATGCATGTCTGCGTTGCGACTCGCGCGCAGGATCACATCGGACGGAACGTACTCCAGCACGTCGCCGAGCACGATAACCGCGCGTCCCGTGTGCTGCATCGTGGTAAACAGGGTCTGGATGCGCTGCACCCACGCAAGCTGCGCCTGGCGCTCTGCTGGGACGGGCGCGTCGTCCGGCCGGCGGAGCGCGGGTGCGCCGCGCCAGTAGTCCTCGAGCGACAGGATTGTTTCCGCACGCGGGAAGCGGAGGAATGCGTCGCGTGCACGGGGCACGGCGTACAACGCCTGCAGTGCCAACGCGACGGCTGTGTGCGCCGGGACTTTGGGGACCAGCACCACGGGGCTGTGTGAGCCGTGCAACACGTACGCTCCGTCGGTCCGGCGGCGGTCGAACGCACGCATATCGTCGTTGTGTGCCGCACCACGCTGCGTCTCGGACTGGACGCTCTCGGCCAAAACGCGCATCAGCTCCTCGTCGTCCGACGCGCGGCGTCCGCCGGGTGCTGGCTGTTCTGCCATCGATGCGACCATCGCCTTTTGCAGCTCGACGTCCTCGTCGTCGCGGTCCGTGTACGAGGGCGGTGCGGGCAGTGCCGCGGGCGCGGGCGCGGGTGCGTGCGCCGGCGGTGCGGGCGCCGATTCTGGTGCCGCCATGTCGAGCAAGCGGTTCATGGCGCGGTCCACATCGTGCCCCGTGTCCTGTGTGAGCGTGTCGAGTGGCGTACCTGCAGTGCCTGTGTAGCCTGCTCGGCCGTGCACCCGAGGATCGCCTGCAACTGCCTGCGTGAGTCGGCGCACGTACTGCACGGCGTCCTCCATCGTCGTGGCCTCCACACGTTTTCGGGGGGCGTGCGGCGCGTGGAGGCGGGGCAGACGCGCGGCGGCACGGTCCACAGTGGGCGAGCATACGTGTGCATCTACGGTTCGAGTGCGAGCGATGCGCTCTGGATCTGTGCGGCGGGGAGGGTGTCGAGCTGGAGTGCTTCGGCGAGCAGCGGGAGCTCCATCGCGACGTCGGGAATGCGTGCGGCGTGTTCCTGGAGCGCCTGGAAATCGCGCACGATCATGGCCTTGATGCGCAGGCGGTACAGGTTCAGGAGCGTGTCCCAGCTCTGGGAGAGTTCCTGGTCGTCGTAGAACGGCACCATGCTCGGCTGCAGGTTGGTTTCAATGTACAGTGCCAGCGCGTCGTTCGTCGACAAATCCGACACAAACGTCCCGAGGAACGGCACGTACACGCGGATGCCCTCACTGTGCCCGGCGAGCGTCGCTAGCGTCGCCTGGCGCAGCTGCGAGAATTGGTCGCGCGGCGAGGTGAAGCGGCGCAGCGCGTCAAACACGCGCATCTCCCACGCGCCCACGCTGCGCCACGTCGCCTCCAGACGCGCGACCCACGGCGACTGTAGGCCAAACAGGATCTGGCACAGCGTCGCGTGGTTGCCGAGCATGTAGCAGTCCCATGCGATGCGGATCCACTTGCACACGACCGCCGCGCGCTCCTCGGCGTCGCGCGTCGTGACAATGTGGCTTGCGACCCACGCACATGCGCGGTTGAAGCGTGCGACGAGCAGGTGCGTCGCCGCCTGCTTGGGCACCGGCGCGCGTGCCTCGGGCGCCGCCGCCCCTGCGTGGCTGATACGCCACGTGACGTACTCTTGGTACTCGCGCTGCCGCTGCTCCTGCTGCACCGCGTGGTGGTCCCAGCTCAGGTCCGCCAGCTCGGTCCAGTGCACGAGCGAGAGCAGCTGCTTCTCGAGCGCGGTGAGCTGCCGCGCGATCGTCTCGGAGCGCTGCGTGAGGAGCAGCGTGCCGCGCTGTGCCCACCCCGCAGGCAGCGTCGGCGTCGTGTCGGGCCGGGCGGCGGCGTGCACCGACAGGCGCTGCGCGTCGCGCCACGACGCGTTCGCGTGCTCGGGGATCCACTGGATCGGGCCGTCGCGCGCACGTTGCACTTCGCCGCCGACAGGGCGCCCGTCGAGGTGCGCCTCGAGCTGCGCAAGCGCCGCGTCGTGCTCGGCGGGGCCGGCGGTCTCGGCCTCATCGGCGACGAGCAGCTCACCCTCGCCGTCGGAGGCGTCCGCCTCGGCGTCGTCTGCACGCGCACGGCGGCGCAACGAGCGCCGTCCGCGGCGGAGCACCGACTCGGCCTTGCTCACGGGCGACTCCCAGAGCGACGCGCCGCCGGACGCCTTGCGCGCATGCCCGTGCGGGCTGCTGCTCAGCGAGGCGGCGGAGGCGTTCGAGGCGACGCGCATGTGCGACGCGCCGCGCACGCTGCCCTTGCGTGTGCGGCTCGTCGGGGCGCTCGTCGGGGCGTCGTCCTTGCGCTCACGGCCCCACAGGCGCGTCAGGGAGCGCACCTTGTGCAGGCTCGGCGAGCTCCGCAGCGGCGCCGCGTCGGGCGCGGTGCTGGACGGGAGGAGCTCGGGGCGTGCTCGGGCCTGCACGAGGTGCCAGAGCGCCACGGCGCCGTCGCGCACCTCGACGTCGCTGCCGGCCAGGTCGAGGTGCGCGGCACGCTGGGCGTGCTGCATCGCAAACTCCACGAGGCGCTCCTCGAGCGAGGCGTCTGGCGCATAGTCTTCAGCGTAGTAGTGCTCGAACCAGTGCGCCAGCGCGTGCTGCGTGCTGCGCAAGACGCGCGCCGCCGTCGCCCGCACGGGCGCCTGCGCAAGCTTGCGCACCGCCCAGTCGGCGCGCGAGAAGAGCAGGTCCTGGAGTCGCTGCGCGTTGAAGTAGGTGCGGTACGCCACCAGCACGTCCTCCATCAGCCCCGGCGACGAGCCGCTCGTCATCTCGGCGACCAGGCGGCGCGGCGTCGCGGCCAGCACTACATGCCGGTTCGGCGCAAAGAGCGCCGCGTTGCGTGCACGCGTCGTCACCGGCTGCACGCCTGCGGCCGCATCGGCGTCGGCCAGCGACGCCGCCTCGCCCGGCTCGCGGGGGACTCGCGACGCCACGTCGTACACACGCGACCCGTCCGCCGCCGGCCGCAGCGCGGAGCAGAACACGGCGAGCGCGAGCGTGTGCTGCGCCGCAGCGCCGTCCGGCGGCGGCTCGCGCAGCGACCCCACGACCGCCGTGATGTCCTCGCCAGGCGACACCCACGGCGCACTCGACGACAAGAACCAGTCGTCATACGTCCACGCAACCGCCGTGCCGGCGGCATCGCGCGCATTCGCGACGGACGCATCGTCGTACAGCAGCAACGACGTGCCTAGCATATTGTCCGCGCTCACCACCACCACGGGCGGCGCCGCGGACGGCGGGCCACTGCCGAGCGCCACGCCGCGCATCGACGCGCTCGACTGCGACGCGTCGGGATCGACGGGCGCACCCAGCTCACCGAGGCGCGCGATGTGCAGCTGCGGCATCGGCACACCACTGTGCGCCGCACGCTCGCTCGCAACCAGCTCCGCCTCGTCGGGCATGGACACCGGCGCGGCGGGGGTCTGGGCACGGCCCTCATACCACACGGGGTAGGCGCTGTGCGGGCCTTTGGCGTCGCTGGACGTGCGCGCAGGGCCTACGACGGGCGTCGACGCCTGCCGCGGCCCCGCCGCCTGTGGGGGGGTGGAGTGCCTCACCGGGACGGCCGGGACGGGGGCCGAGGGTGCCGCGGCGTCGCGTGGGGGGGTTGCGGCCACGCTGGGCGCGGCCTGTGTCGTCACCGGCACGGCGGGCACCGTGGCTGCGGTTGGCATCGTCATCACGGCGGGCGCCGCCGCCGTGTGCTGCAGATCGGTCTCCATCGAGGTGCGTCCCTGGGCGATCCAGACGTGCGACGACGGCTCGGACGCGTCGCTGTGGGGCGCGCCCGACTGCATCTGTGCGCGCATGGCATTGGAATACTGCTGCTGTGCCTGCGTCGTTGCATCAGGGGCCGATACGGCCGCAGGCGCCGACGCGGGCGCCGACGTGGCTGGCGGCGTGGACGTCGGTGCCGCCGTGACGGCGGCACCCTGGCCCACGGACGGCATCGACGTCGTCGCCGCAGACGTGGGCGGCTCTGTCTGCTGCGGCGGCTTGTACAGCCGTGCAGGCGAGGAGGGATTCGCCAGTGCACTGCGCCCGGCCGCATAGGCGTTGGGCGACTGGAAACGCAGCGAGTGCAGGTCGACGCCCGGCGACCCGGACTGCGTGCCCCCCTGCTCTACAAGGGGGTCCTGGGCCTGATTGGGCGTCTGTGGCAGCTCGGGCGTGCCGCCGAGGCGGTGCTGCGGTGGGAGGCGCATGCCGAGCCCGGCCACGCGCGTCTCGGAAAAGAAGGCAGCGTTGCTGAGCGGCTGCGCAGCCGGGCCACCCGGCAGCGCCGTATCGCCGGGGTTCAGAATACCGAGCCCTGCGTTGGGGCGCTCGCCTGTGGGTACGGGCGAGAGGTCAGGGGCACTCGCCAGCGAGGTGTCCGCACTGTTCGCCGGCATCGGCTCGTGCTCCGAGCGGCGCCCACGCAGGAAGCGCAGCGATCGCTTCGGTAACAGGCTGCGTGCACTCTTCTTGCTCGTCAACGACACTGCATCGTCGTCCTTGCGGGCCTTGGCATGCAGTGCCTCGATCGAGCGCGACTTGCGGAGAAACATGCCGACGTTGTCGGTGCCCGGCAAGAAAGAGGCACACCTCCACAACCACAAATGCGGCGCGCCCCGACGCAGACGCACGCACACACCCATACGCAGCGGCACCGCGCCAAGGTCGCAGGCAAGGACGCGCGTATTGCGGCGCGCGCCACCGATCCCGCGGCACCACCCGCGCGTGCCCGCCGCGCCGTCTTCCGTCCGGTGCTCACCTCGCCGTTTGCCGTGCACTGGTACGCAACACCCTAACCCAGGCCCCGCTTGCCCAAGGCCGACGCGGACATGCTCCTTTATACGCTCGTCGAGGCACTCGCCGACGTACCAGATACACAGGGCGCCATTCCAGGCGCGTCCGTCGGCCTGAATGTCATCACACGGCTTCTTGAGGCACGCATCGACGCGGCGCGCCGCGGCGCGCCCGTCGAGCAAGGCGCTCGGCCACGCTTCTTGCTCGTGTGCGAAGGCGACGTCGACGCGCCCGCACTGCTCGCGCACCTGCCGCTGCTCGCCGCCAGCTACAACGCGGTGTGTGTGCCCGCTTCCTCGGATACCCCTCTCCTGCTCGTGCCGCTTGCGGCCGGTGCCGAGCTGGTGCTGTCGACGGCCTTTCACGTACGCCGCGCGGCGGCAGTGCTGCTGGAAGCCGATGCGCCCGGCGTCGCGGCGCTCGAGGCACGCGCACGCACCGTGCTCGGCGCAGAGCCGTATGCGCGCGGTTTCCGTGTGCCGTGGCTGGAGCAGTACCGGGGGCAGGCACCGTGGACGCTTGCAGCGCCGCACCTCAAGCACGTCGTGACGAGTGCACCCGTGCAGCTGAACGAGGCCAAGGCGGCGAAGAAGGCGAGCCGACAGGCACACCGCGCGGCGCGCAAAGCGCGCACGCAGGCGCGTGGCGGTGCGGATGCGTAGTGAGAATCGTCGCCTATATACCCTAGCATTAGTTGGGCTGCCCAAGTGACGAGGCAGGCACGCCGGCACCCGGCGGCACCTGCATCGTGGACAGCAAATTGTTTTCGTAGCGGATCGTGGGATGCGTGTCAGGCCCCATGGGCATGAACGAGATGGGTTGCTGCGGTGGCCGGTAGGTCAGGCCGAGTTCGGTGGTGATGTTTTTGAGCACGCGCATGAACTCGGTGCGGTTGTTCCAGCGGGCCAGCCAGTCCTGCCAGTTGTTCTTGTGTTGCACGGCGATGATCAGCCCGATGCTGTTCATGTTGCGCACACTGTCGTAGAGCAGCTCAAGACCGCCGCCCCACACCTTGTCGTTCGCCTGGCAGTACTCGATGAGGCGCTGGCGGAGCAAATCAATCTTGCTCACGGGCGTGTCGAAGCCGACCTGTAGCGTAAGCACCTCCCACTGCGCCGCTGAGCGGCGCGCGTTGAAGATAGGCTGGCTTGTGGCCAGCTCGGCATTCGGCGCAATCATGACCTGGTTGAACACGGTGACAAACTCGGTCGAGATCATCCCAAACGCCGTGACAAACATCCACGTGTCGCCGATGCACACCAGATCGCCGACGTCGTACGGGTGCGTGGAAAAGATGAAGATCATGCTCTCAAAGATGTTCTTGGCCGAGTTGCCAAACACGAACGAAAAGCCCACGATAATGGTCGACAGGGGGAGCAAGTTCGCCACGCCCTCGCTCCCGGTAAAAATGATCAGCCAGATAAAGATGATGATGATCAGCGCAAGGAAGAGCAGCACCATGTCGAGGTTGCGGAAGGCGGTGCGCATGTCCTGGATGCTGTTGTTGAGCATGGTGCGCTCCTCGAAGATACGCTGCAGCGTGCCACGCATCTCTTCACGACTAATCTCCCCGCTCTGGTCCTCATCAAAGATGGAAAAGGCATGGTGCGCGTCGCTCTCTGTCTTAAAGAACGGCGCAAAGTCGTCCGGCGAAATGGTGCGCCCGTTCTTGGAGATCGCCAAAAAGAGGTCCTTGGCCAGGCGGCGCGCCGCGAGCGACGACTCGGGCATATTGATGTCCGAAAGCTGCGCCTTTTTGGCCGCCGACGCCAGTGCCGTCTGCAGGTGCGACGCAAACGTCTGCTTCCGCGAGCGCATCGCCGCCGAGGCGCTCTCCGCTGCAGGTGTCGGCGTGACCGTACCGGAGGTGTCGACCGTGCGCATGCCGCCGCCCGAAGCAAACGTTCGGCGCGCGTCGTTACCAAAGCGCGCCACGCGCGAGCGCAGCTGGCTAGCGCTCGGCATGGACGAGTTCTTGCGGCTGCTCTGCAGTCTCGAGAGGATCTTGAACGCCTCCCGGCTGCGGTCAAGGCGGTCGCGCAGCGACGCCTTGTGGAAGTGCAGAATGGTGAGCTGCAGCACTATCTTTTCGGCGAGCAAAATCACCGACGACGCAAACAGCGACCTTACAATGTGGTCGATCGTGGTAAAGTAGTCAGGACGTGGGTCGATCGTACGCCCATCCTGCTCGTACTTGGTGTACTGGATCGCAAGCGTCCCACCAAAGCTCGCCCATGCCCACACCATGCAAAAGAGTAGCTTGATGTAGAGCATCGAGCCGTCGATCACACGCACCGAATCGCTGTACCAGTCTGGCGGGCGCTTGAACAGCACCTCGGCGAGCTTGCGCAGCGCCGGCGGAATCCAAGAAAACACCAAAAAGGTCATCACGGACGTCACATAGATGATGGTAATCCACACGCTCCATACCTCGACCTGGGCGCGCGCCGGATTCGACTCAAACGCGGTGACCACGACAATCAGCGGCACCAAACACACACCACCACCGAGCACCGCGGCCAGCCCCATGCGGATCCAGCGCGGCCAGGTGCCGATCGTTGACACAATACGGCGCAGCAGCTTTTGACGGCGCTTCGGCTGCGTAGCGCCGGCGCCGGCGCCGGCGTCGGTAGGCTCGTCGGTCTGCCAATCAAACAAGTCTTCCTCGTCGGTGTCGTACGAAGGGAACAAACTCGGCTCCATTGGCTCCGTAGCATATTCATCGTATGATTGCTTCTCGCCGTATGTCTCCGACATGCGGGGCGGAGGAGGGGACGAGGCCTGCGTCGCTGCCATCGTCGCGTCGTCCAACCTTTTTTCCCACGCGCTTGGACCAGCCGACACCGCCGGCTGAGTCAGCAACGTAAGACGGGCTTGATCTGGGGCCAATCGGTGTGTGCTGCACAATTGCCTCCCACACCATCGCGGATGGGACGCAAAAAGATTAAGATTGAGCCCATCGAGGGCGACCGCAACCGCTCGGCGACATATCTTAAGCGCAAGTATGGACTCTTCAAGAAGGCCTATGAACTTTCTGTGCTGACCGACTCTGACATTGCCGTGATCGTGTTTGGGCGGAACGGCAAGCTCGCCGAGTTTTGTTCCGGCGACATGGACGATTTCCTCTTGCGCTACACCGAGTACTCGGGCACCGTCGAGCGGCGTAGGCCCGAGCACTTTGCGGGAGATGCGCCCCATGGGGCGAGTGAAACGCACGACGAGCCGCATGTGCCGTCGTGCAACAGCGTTGTCCACGAACAAGCCCGTCCCCATCTCCGCGCGGACCTTCGCGCACGTCTCGAGCGCCGACGACGCTCGAGTGACACAGCGACCGACAACGAAAATGCGCCGCCCTACACGCTCGCGTCGCATGCCGCTCGCGCCGCGCAGGCGTCTGAGGCGTACGCCCAGACGCCGCTCGGCAAACGTAAGGATATGAGCATCGAGGTGCCACCGTCAGTGCCGTCCAACTTTGTTGGCGCTAAAGGCGTTGCGGTGCGCATGGCCAACAGCTGGGATGGCGGGGGCACGCGTGCTGTCAACGTCGCCAACCCCGAGGCGCCCCTGAATGACGATGCGGCGTACGCGCGACGATGGAGCAGCGGGCGTGACGACTTTGCCCCTGCCCCGTACATGCAGCAGCCTAGCGCGCGACGGCTATCGGGTACACCGATGACTGCGCCTGAGATGGCGGTACAGGAAGCGCAGGAGCGGATGCTACAGCCGCCCTCGTTGCCACAGCACGCGCCGAGTCCACAGCCGCCGCACGCGCGCCACGGTGCGGCCCCACCGGTGCACGGGGTGGATACGCCACCGCCGCCGACGCACTTTTCGGCGCTGGCTATGCCGCCGAATCCCTCGTTTGCGCTCCCAATGAATGTGAATTTCCTGGACCCTGCCCCTTCCCCCACACGGCCAGAGACGCCGAATACGAATGCCACCACACCCAAGCCATCGAACCTAATCGTTTTGCCCTCGAACGTGTCGTCGCCTCACGACCGTATCGACACAGGAGGTGTCCTTGCGTCGCCGCTGACACCCATCCATCCTTCGTTCCCCGCGTCGATTGCGCAACCGATTGACGCTTCGTACCATCCAGCCCACCGAAACATGAAAGTATCACCGGTAATGGGCGTGCAGTCCGCACATGGACTGTCGAGCCCACTGCCCCCTGAAATGAAACGGTACCTGCCTGGCCCTGGCGCCGACATGTACTTTGCCCCCTTTGAAAAGACTTCGGCACCAGCCGTACCGCGTGCGACGCACGAGCACGGCATGCCGGTACAGGCCGGATCCAATCCTGGCCTTGTGCTCCCGCCCGACACCCCGCTGTCCCCGACGGATGGCGCCAATGCCCCGGCCGCTTCGTCCCTGTTTGTCCCTCGTAATTGTGCGTAGTTCGATACCCTGTCATGTCACGTGCTCCTCAGCACACCTTCCGACGACCGTGCGCCATGACGCGGAGCTGGACGACGCACGACGCTGCGTGGCGCCTGCGTGCGCCGCTGCTCGCGTGCCTCTTGCTCGCGGTGCTCGCGTGCGTAGGCGGTGTGGGGGCGCGCGAGCCCAAGGTGACCGCCTCGAGCTTCGCGAATCTGCCCGCGAAAGTGAGTTACTTTGACGACAGCAGCGTCGTCCTGTGGCACGACGCGGACGCGGGCATCGTATACCGCAGCGCCAACGAGGGGAAGACCTGGGAGGCAGTTAAGGGCCCGCGTGCGGGCGCCGCCTACCTGCTGATCGAGCACCCGTACGATCCTAAGCAGGCCTTTATCCTGTCGAATGCCCAGGAGCACTGGCGCACGCGCGACCGCGGCGCGACCTGGCAGCACTTCCGCACTCCCGACCCGCCTGCGATCCGTACGGGTGTTCCGCTCGACTTCCATGCGGACGCACAGCACCGCGAGTACATTTTGTACACGGGACGGCGGTGCACTGCCGGCCTGCCGTGGCAGCGGAGCATGTGCCACGATGTGGTGTACTACACAACGGACGCGTTTGCCAGCGTGCACCTTGCGATGGAGCTTGTGCTTCACTGCAGCTGGGCCAAGACCACGCCTGAGCTCAATGTGCCAAATTCGGCCATGCAGCGCGTCTTTTGTATTGCGTGGGACGAGTCGGCGAACAACCGTGCGGCGAACGCGGGCTCGTCCAAGACGCGGCTGTACGAGAGTGACGACTTCTTCCAGACCAAGCGCCTTGTGGACCTCGGACTTGGGCGTGACGCGCGCGGGTTCATGGGCCTCGGCGCATCGCGGCGCTATCTGATTGCGGCGCTACAAGCGCCGGGCACGGCGCGGGAGCTGGCGCTGTACGTGACGCTGGATGCGGTGCATTGGCACCGCGCACACTTCCCCCACGGCCAGCTCCTGCACGAGAATGCGTACACGGTTCTCGACGGCCCGCGCTTCCATCTACTCGTCGATGTGCTGGACGCCGCGACCCAGACTGGGTCGCTGTTCCTCAGCGATGGCACCGGCACCAACTTTACCTTGGGCCTGCACGGCACGCAGCGCAATGCTCAGGGCGTTGTGGACTACGAGCACCTCGCCAACATGGACGGCATTGCGATCGCCAACGTGCGCAGCGAGCCGGGCGCGCATGTGCGTGTCAAGACGATGATCACGCGCGATGAGGGGAGTCACTGGGCGTACCTGCGCGCGCCTGCGCGCGACGTCGACGGGCACAAGATCGGATGCAACGTTGCGGACACGGCGCAGTGCTCGCTGCATCTGCACGCCCTCGTGCGCCCACACAACGCCGGGCGCGTGTTTAGCTCCGCGGCGCCCGGCCTCGTGATGGGCGTCGGCTCGGTGGGCGCGTCGCTCCGCCCGTACGCGGACTGCGACACCTTCTTGAGCACGGATGCGGGGGCGACGTGGCGCATGGTCGCGCGGCACCCGCACAAGTACGAGTTTGGCGACCAGGGCGGCGTGCTGGTGCTTGTGCCTGACACGGGCGCGACCGATGTGCTGCGCTACTCGTTCGACTACGGCGCGTCGTGGCGCACGCTGCGCCTCGGCACGTCTGTGACGCCGTTCGTGCTGACCACCATCCCGGACAGCACCGCGCTCAAGTTCCTGCTGATTGGCTCGCGCGCACGCGGCACGGCCCACGACACGCAGCGCCACGTCGCGCTGTTTGTCGACTTTGCACCGGTGCAGAAGCGCAAGTGCACCGCGCGCGACCTCGAAAAGTGGTACCCGAGCGGCACGGACGGGCCGTGTATCCTGGGACACCGCCAGTGGTACATGCGCCGCCGCGCGGACGCCGACTGTGTCGTCCTCGAAAAGTTCCGCGACCCCGTGGGCCACGAGGATGCGTGTGTGTGCACGCCGGCGGACTACGAGTGCGACATGCACTTTGTTGCGCGCGACGGTGCCTGCGTGCCCGAGGGCGCACTCCCTGTGCCCGAGGGCGCCTGCCAGCGCAAGGGCGACACCTTCCTTGGCCCGTCGGGCTACCGCAAGGTGCCCGGCAACACGTGCACGGTGCCGGCCGGGCAGCGTGCGCTCGATGCGCCCGTGACCCGCGCGTGTGCGGACGCGGCGCCCGGCGTGCCGCCTGGCGCCGCACCGGGCGCCGTGCAGCAGCGGCGCTTTGCGTTCCCCGCGCCGATCGCTGATGTGCTCCACTTCCAGCGGTCGCCGCACATCGTGGTGCGTCTGCAGGACGGCCAGGTGTTCCAGTCCTCGGACGATGGCGGGACATGGCACGCGCTGCACCTGCTCATCGCGCACTTTGCCGAGAAGCGCGCGCTGGCCCTGGTGCCGCACGCCCACGACCGGCAACGCGCCTACATCGTGTCCGACAGCCAGGCGGTGTTCTACACGCTTGACGGCGGTGTTCACTGGGCGTGGTTCACGGCGCCGCTGCCGCCCAACACGTTTGCGCTGGACGTGCTCGACTTCCACCCCACGCGCCCCGACTACCTGCTCTGGACCGGGAGCCGCGACTGCGGTGCGGATGCACGCGGCGCGCCGTGTCACGCCGAGGTCTCGTACTCGCTGGACAACGGCGCGCACTGGAAGCGTGTCGAGACGTGGGCACGCAAGTGTGCCTGGCTGCTCGACACGCGCTTCCGTGCGGCGGACGCGCGTGCGATTCTCTGTGAACGCTACCGCGACAAGCGCGGTGCGCAGCCGCTGCAGCACACGGGCGAGCGCGCCCTGCAGCTCGTGCTCGGCAACGACCTGTACCGGAAGCAGCGTGTGCTGTTCGACAACGTGCTGGGCTTCTCTGTGTTTGAAGAATACCTGCTCGTTGCCGAGGTGGTCGGCGCGCCGGCGGTGCTGCAGATGCACGTTTCGCTCGATGCCGAGCACTATGCGGCCGTGCAGCTCCCGCCGCAGCTCGAGCTCGCGAACCACGCCTTTACCGTGCTGGATTCGGTGACGCGCGCCGTGTTCCTGCACGTCTCGACGCAGACGGCGCAGCGCCGCGAGTGGGGCGACTTGGTGAAGAGCAACTCAAACGGCACCTACTACGCGCTGTCGCTCCAGCGTGTGAACCGCGACGCGCATGGCTATGTCGACTTTGAAAAGATGCAGGGCATCGATGGCATCGCACTCGCCAACGTCGTCGCGAACCCCGACCAGGCGGCCGTGTCCGGCCAAAAGGCGCTCCAGACGCGCATCACCCACAACGACGGCGGGCGCTGGGCGGAGCTGGTGCCGCCCGCGCGCGACGCGCTCGGTGCGCCATACGCGTGCGACGCCGTGGGGTGCAGCCTGCACCTCCACGGCGTGCTGGAGCGCCCCGACGTGCAGATGACCACCAGCACGCCCGTCGCGGCGGGCTTCATGCTCGGCGTCGGCAACGTCGGGCGCGCGCTGGTTCCGTACCGCGACGGTGACACCTTTTTGACCCGCGACGCGGGCTTCACCTGGGAAGAGGTCCACAAGGACGCGCACAAGTGGGCGTTTGGCGACCACGGCGCGCTGCTCCTCCTCGTCGACGACGAGCGGCCCACGGACGAGGTGCTCTACTCGCTCGACCAGGGGCGCACCTGGACTGCGTTCAAGCTCGGGGAGCGCATGCGCGTGCTCACCATCGACGCGGTGCCCGAGGAGAGCAAGCGCCGCTTTGTCCTCTTTGGCCACACGACGCACGCCCAGCCGCGCGCGCTCAGCGTGTTCCTCGACTTTGCCGCGGTGCTGCCGCGCAAGTGCGTGTTTGACAACAACACAGAAAAGAGCGACTTTGAGCGCTGGAGCCCGAGCGAGCAGCGCGAAGAGACGTGTCTGTTTGGCGCACGCCGCTGGTACTGGCGCCGCAAGCGCGAGCGCACGTGCTATGTCGGCGACGACGTCCCGGCGCTCCCGGTGACGTACGAGACGTGCGCGTGCACGGACGCCGACTTTGAATGGTACGTCCCCCTCTCACCCAGCGCCTTCAACCACTACCGCGATCCAACGACGCATGCGTGTGTGCCGTACGCCAACACGCCGCGCGTGCCCGCGGACGTCGACGCGCAGTGCGCGCGCGACGCGCCCGACTACGACGGCTACTGGTACGAGACGACCAACGTGCGCAAGGTGCCACTGTCGCGGTGCCGCGGTGGTGCACGCCCTGACCGCGGCGCGCAGCACCGGTGCCCCCACACGCCCATCCGCCACGGCGCGGGGTGGTGGATCGGCGTCGTGCTTGTCGCGGGTGCGCTCGGCACCGCCTGCGCGTTCTGGTACACACGCTCCGGCGACGCGCCCACGCTGGGCGCGCTGCGTCTCGACGAGCACGCGGCGTACCGCGACGCGCGCGAGCAGCTCGGCCTGCTGCGGCACTTTGCCCTCGGCCTCGCGAGCCTGGCGTGGGCGCGCATCCTCGAGGCCGCCGAGCGCATCCCGGCGGTGCGCAGCTGGCGCACCCGGCATGCCGGGCGCCCCTTCTCGAGCTACCACATGCTTTCCACCGACGAGGACGCCGAGATGCTGCACGACTACGACTCGGACGAGCTGCCGCCCCCATAGCAATCACGTGCCTTACCACGCCCACGACGCCTCGACGCGACGGGCGCGTCGACCCCCACCCGCTCCTCTGCTTTACGTTGCGTATGCCAGCCCCGTGGCGCGCGCGCCTATGCCGCGCAGCGGCCGCAGCGCTTGCTGCGCTCGCGCTCGGCGCCGTGGCCCACGCGCGCCCGCTGAGCGAGACAGGTGCCGCCGCGGCGGCCGGCGCAGCGTCGCTTGTGTCGAGCCCTAGTGCCGACGTGTCCACCGTGCCGGCGCCTTCCTCATCATCGATCGCGCTGTGCTTTGATATACAGGCGCTTCACTCGCTCGAGGGACACAACCCCTCGAGACCCAATGCCCTCGTCGACTACGACGGCGTGCTTCGCGACTATTACGTGTACATCAGCACATCGATCGCGCTCGCGTTCGTGATCATCTTCATCATGATCGTGGCCGTGTGTCTCCGCGACCACCGCGCGGGGAAAAAGAAGCCCGAGGACGACGAGGTGCCGCTCGCGCACCTCTCGGCCTCCTCCCCCCCCGAGCTGCGTAGCAGCGCGTCACGCGACGCTCCGCCGCGCGATCCCCCGCGGCACCGGTTCATCCGTGTGCCGCGCCGCATCCCGCCTGCTCTGCGCAAGCGGAGAATCTCTCGCATGCACACCGGCAGCCGATCGTCGTCGAGCGGCGGCACATCGCAGCCGGCTGCCGGCCCCTCTTCGGCACCGCCGTCAGCGGCGCCCTCACCATTGCAAACCACGACCACGCCCAACCCCGCCGCGCCCCTTGATACCCCACTCGCCGAACTGGGGCCGCGCGTGGAGCAGCCACCCACATCGCCGCGCGCGGCGGTGCCGCCCCTGCACCTTCCCCCGCCGGCGCCGGCTGCGCCCACGGCGGTGCATGCGCCGCGCGGCCCGCTCCGTGCGCCGCTCAGCCAGAGCGACGTCGAGGCCGTCGATGCGCTCCCGATCGAACCCGCACAGCCCCCGGCGTACATTGCGCCGCCGCCGGCGGACGCGCAGCCCGGCGCGTCGCCCCGCGCCGACCGCGGCAAGGGCCCTGCGCCGCCCCCCGAAGAGGCCGGCGGCACCGATGAGCTGTTTGCGCACCTCGCGACGGACGACAAGGCGGTGCTCACCGCACTGCACTCGGCCGCCAGCGCGCCGGCGCCGGCGCTCGACGCGGACCCCCTGCGCCCCCCGCCGCTGGCGCCTCCGCCGCTGGCACCCCCGCCGCGCTGGGGCGCCGCGCCCAGTGCGCCGCCGATCGATGTCGACGAGGCGATCGCATGCGATGCCCCGCCTACTGCGCCGCCCGGCAAGGGCAAGGCACGGCATGTGTCGGGTAGCCTGTCTCTTCCCCCCGCGCACCGCACGCCGCAGTTTGCGCGCTTCGATGCACCGACCTACGAGGCACCGGCGCCATCGCCGAGCTCGGCAGCGAAGGAGGCCGAAGCCGAGACGGAGCGCGCACAACTCGCGGCCCTGCTGCCCTCGGCGCCGACCGAGTGGGCCTGGTCTGACGACGCACTTCCGACGTACGGCACGGCACCGTCTGCCCCGCCGGCCCACGACGACGATGACGCGGTGCAGGCAGAGGACGTTCCAGGCGACGACGTACGATGGGGGACCCATGGTCCCAGCATGCCCGAGGAAGCAGGAGGACTGGAGGTGTCTGCGCCGGTGCCGTCTGCGCCCGCAGTAGAGTCATCGGCACCCCCGCTTTCCGAGCTCGGGCCATGGGCACCTGACTCTGACCTGGGATCCCAGTCGCCGGAGTCGTTCCATTCGGAGCATTCGGTGCCAGAGCCGCTGGAGGCTGCACCATCACCCACCCAGCTTTCCGCGCCCAGCCCATCGGCAATGGAGCGTACGCCGTCGCCGCCCAGACTCTCGGAACCGACGGCGTCGGCGTCGGCACCGGCGTCGGCATCGACATCCTCTGCGGCCCCTTCACCCTCCGCTCGGTCGTCCTAAAACTTCGCATGCGCGTGGCCGTCTTGTCGCCGCCGCACGACTCGGGCGCCTACCGCCTCTTTGTACATTAGCAGGATACCCCTCAAACCGTAATAGCCAGTCTGTATACTACAAGACGTCCAAACCCGTCCGTACTTCCTTCGAGCCGCAGCACCAGGTGCGTACATGCTACGTCCGCCGCATAGGCAGCCGCTTGCAGCTGGGATGCCACGTCCTCGCGCTTGAGCGGAAACGTCTGTGCCAGGTTTCCATCCGCCGGGTACACCGTCGCGAGCTCGATCCACGCGACCTCTTTGGGGTTCGCTTCGCTCGCTATCCCGGCAAGAATTACGACACGGATCGGTGCAAACCCGCCCGCAAATGTGCAGTGTACCGCCTGTAACGACGAAACGGCACACGGCGTGTCCAACGTCGCGGTCAAGGTGACCTGCGCCGAGGTGCTGGGCGATCCCTGTGTCAGTATGCCACATACGAGCTCCACAGTCCAGCACGTCTCGTTGTCCTCACTCAGGGCATGGCGTGCTTCCTTGGACGAACCTATCGACGCGCTGAGTTAGGTGCGCACGTACCGCACACGCGTAGCGTGCTCCAACACCGAATCCGAAGACATGCTCGAAGCGAAGTGGAGGATGGGAGGTTTTTTTTGGCCCACTTTCCAGAAGCGCCGCCGCGACACGATGCAGGACGACGCGCCTTGGACGCTGGCACCCCACCAGCTCCTGAGCGCGTTCCCCGAGATCAACATATGTGCACCGATGGTGCGCTACTCGAAGCTACCCTTTCGCGCACTCACGGCGCGCTACGATACCCACATCACGACGACCCCCATGATCCTCGCCGCCGAATTCAGCCGCAGTCAGCATGCGCGCGACGCGGACTTCAGCACCAACGACGATGAGCGCGGCACATTTACTCTTACACCTGACCACGGTACAGGCTCAGTCGCGGCCAAGGAGCGGCCGGTCCGTGTGCGCGGCGCCCTCGTATGCCAGCTAGCCGCGAGCCGCAGTGGGCCGCTGGCAGATGCGTCTGAGCTGATTAGTCCGTTTGTGGACGGCGTCGACATCAATTGCGGGTGTCCTCAGCCTTGGGCGTACGAGGAACAGATTGGGTCCTATTTGCTGCGTCAGCCCGAGACGGTCCGTGACATGGTCCGTGCCATCAAGGGCCGTCTGGGCGACGGCTACTGCGTCAGCGTCAAGATCCGCGTCGATAGCGACCTGCGGAATACCGATACCCTGGTGCGTAATGCACTGCATGCGGGCGCATCGCTCCTCTCCATCCACGGGCGCACACGGACGCAACCTTCGGCATCGCATCCCGTCGACCTCGACAAGATCCGCTTCGCCGTCGACGCGGCACAGGCGTGCGGGCTCCACACCTCGCGAGGCACGGCGCAGGGCGACGCGTGGGTCGTTGCTGACGGGGGTGCAGGCGGACGCGTGCCGACGGTCGTCAACGGCGACATCTGGACGCGCGACGATGCGCGGTCGTGGCGTGCGCAGACGGGCGCGCGCGGCGCCATGAGTGCGCGGGGCCTGCTCGCCAATCCAGTACGTGCAAGGCTCACTCACCCAGGCACTTTTCTCGGGCTATGCCAAGACGCCGCCCGAGGCCGTCGGCGCCTTTGTCGAGCGTGCTATTGTGTGGGGTCTCCCCTTTTCGCTGATGCAGTACGTCGCTTGCTCATTCGCAGCCGCCACTTGGCCTACATGCTCGAAGACTCGATCACAACACGTGCCGAGTCGATCTACTTCAATTCGCTCGCGAGCCCCGCGAGTGTCCTGGACTGGCTCGAGGAGGGGGGGTATGTGTCGCAGGACAAGGCGGAGGAGGTTTAGGACTCGAGCGGCACAAACGTGCTCCCGACCTCGGGCACGGCGGTTGTGCTCACCGATGGCGTCGGTGTCGTCTCCACCGTTTCGTTCGCCTCCGACGCCGGCGCAGGGGCGTCCGGTGCCTCCTCCGGCGGCTTGATAGCCGGCTGGCTGGGGTCGCTCCAGTTGATATTAAAGCGCGTCACACGCGGCTTGCTGGCCAGCACCTCGCGACACACCTTATCGAGCTGTACCTCCTCGGGCGGGTTCTCGCGCATCTCCTCTGACTCGTACGCATTGTTCACATAGTATCCCACGCGAATGAACTCAGCGTCGCGGTACGCCGCGGTGAGCAGAATCACCGTCACGCCCAGCAAGTCGCTGGCCGGGATTTTTTCCGGCGATGGTGCCTCAGCTTCAAACTCGAACGAGTTCACACCCACGGGAACCGGCCCGACCATGCAGCTATCGAGCTCCTGGTCGTATTCTTCGGACTCGGCGGAGCCCACGTAGATCAGCTTCCACTCGATGTCTGTGTGTCAGCGGGACATTCATGACCTACCATCGTCCAGCGGCTGGATGCACTCGAATGTCACCTTGAAGATGTACGGGTCCGAGAAACGCGCCTTGCTGTTGATGATTTCCACGTTCTGCAGGTGCACAATCGACATAGTGGACCGCGTCGAAGCGCGGCACACCGCGGCGCGGCGCGTTGCGTGGAGGCCACGTGGGTGCTGTCCTTCCCTCACGGCCATGGTGTGTGCCAAGTGCGAAAAGACGCTGTCCAAGACGGCGGTTGCGGACCCCTACGTATGTGTTGAACTCACACAGCGCAACCGAAATACAGCCGGTTTTCTTGTTTCGTCCGGCTCGGGCGCGCGGCCCGGCGCGATGCGCGGCGGCGCAGCGCCACCGGGCGGCGCGCGCAAAGTGGGCGAGAACAAGCTGCTGTCCAAGTCCAACCGGTTCTCGCCGCTGGATGCCAAATGCAAGCTGTGCAAACAGCGAGTGACTCAGGAGCGTGCGTCCTATTGCCAGGGTATGTGTCGCTCTCCTTACCCAGCGTGTGCCTATAAAAAGGGGCTGTGTGCCATTTGTGGCAAGCAGATTCTTGATACCTCGCGCTACAAGCAGTCCAACTGACACCTAGATACCCACTCTACCTTCCTGTGCGCTGCGACACCTCTTGTGCCGCCTGGCTGCGTGGTCGTGTGCCGCCTGCACGACCGCTGCCTCCACGTCCCCCGATGCGCGCAGCGCAGCCGAATGCGGGGTCCACGTGGCGAAAAGGCGCATCAGGTCATTCTGGCCATGCGCGGTGCGGCCTTCTTCCAACCCCCCTTCGTGTACGTACGTAGGAGTGGGGTGTGTGTTCTGTGATGAAAAGAGAAAACCTTGATTCATCGTGAGAGTTTTGCCATTGCGGCAACCCATTCAAGTCCCTGAGAACCGCACCCGCTCCCTTGCTCTTGGAACTTGCTGACTCCAGTATGTCTTCTACCTCTTCGGAGCTGCGCAACAAGAGCGGCATTGCCGACTACACCAAGTTCTGGCAGTCGGACTCGCGCAAGGACTCCGAGACCCACCAGGCGAACCGCCTGGATCAGTACACTTCGGTCGTGAACGGCTACTACGACGGCGCGACCGACCTGTACGAGTACGGCTGGGGCAAGAACTTCCACTTTGCGCGCTATTACCCCGGTGAGGCATTCTACCAGGCGCTTGCGCGTCACGAGCACTACCTTGCGCTCAACATGCAGCTGCGTCCCGGCATGCGCGTGCTCGATGTCGGCTGCGGTGTTGGTGGCCCTGCGCGTGAGATTGCGCGCTTTGCGGGCGTGAATGTGGTCGGTGTGAACAACAACGCGTACCAGGTGGAGCGTGCGCGCCGCTATACGGCCAAGGCTGGCCTGGAGGGCCAGGTTGAGTTTGTCAAGGGCGACTTTATGCACCTTGTCGACCAGTTTGGTCCGAACAGCTTCGACGCCGTGTACGCGATCGAGGCGACCTGCCACGCGCCGTCGTGGGAGGGTGTGTACAAGCAGATTTTCGAGGTGCTCAAGCCCGGCGGTGTGTTTGGTCTGTACGAGTGGTGCATGACCGACGAGTACGACGGCAGCAACCCCGAGCACCGCCGTATTGCGCACGGCATTGAGCTGGGTGATGGTATCCCCGAGATGCGCACGATCAAGCAGGCGCGCGACGCGCTCAAGACGGTCGGCTTCAGGATCGATGTCGACGAGGACCTGGCGGACAAGGGCGACAAGATCCCGTGGTACTACCCGCTGGAGGGTGACATTCGCAAGGTGCAGACGCCGTGGGATCTGGTGACCTGCTGGCGCATGACGTGGTTCGGCAAACTGACGACGCAGTCGGCGATCCGTGTGCTCGAGTTTGTCGGACTGGTGCCCAAGGGCACGTACGATGTGGGCGAGTCGCTCAAGGTCGCTGCCGATGCACTGGTGGCCGGTGGCCAGACGAAGCTATTCACGCCGATGATGTTCTTTGTGTCGCGCAAGCCGCAGTAAGACACAGCCGTAGTCAGGAGCCTAGAGCGAGATGCATGCAGCATTGGGTATCGGAACAACGAGGCGGCATGCGCCGGGGGCTACAGGTGTTTGGTGAAAGGGATGGGCTCTGCGTGAAGCGAGCTCCAGTCGATTTTCCGGTCGCGCTCCACGTCGATGTCGCCCACGAGCGAGCTGTGTGAGTGATGAGCGGACGTACATGCTGTCGCCGCGCAGCACGTACACACCCAGCGGCACTTCTTCGACGCCGGCGTCGGTGCTAAAGATGCGCTCGATGCAGTGCGAGAGCACGAGCGAGCCAAGCGCGTCGTATCCACGCAGTGTCCCCAGCAAAACACGCCCGTCCTGCGTCACAAGCAAGACGCGCTCTGCGTGAGCATGGCAACGTACGCTCCATGTATCCCTGCAGCGAGGACATCGCGGCCGTCCACACGCGTTGCGCGACGGTCGCCCGGTGTCGTCACGTGCGGCCCCATCGGGTCCGTGGGTGCGCGCGCGCCGGTTTTGTCCTGGCGAACATGCGTACCCTTATGGCGAGTTCGGTGCGGCGCGCGACGCTGGCGCGCCTGTCGGTCGGTGGTGTGCGGCATGCGATCCCGAGCGGGGTCCGGCTTGGTGTGCTTCCCGGGCAGGCGCGCTGGTCGTCGAGCCAGCGCAAGACGGTGAATCCGTTTGTCCGGCTCGTGTATGCGCAGCTGGTGACCATCACGGCGCTCGTCGGCGGCGCGGCGTTTGGCGTGTACTGCATGGACTCGCGTGCTGCGGTGCACCGCTACGTGTTTGCGCCGCTGATTCAGCTCTTTACGGATCCCGAGACGGCGGGCAAGATCGGCATCAAGGTGCTCGAGTACGGCTTTGGTCCCCGCGACTGCGGCGTGGACGACGAGGTGCTGCGCACTGAGCTGTTTGGCAAGTCGCTCACGAACCCGATCGGTATGGCCGCCGGCTTCGACAAGCAGGCGCAGGCGATCGACGGTCTGTTTGACCTCGGCTTCGGCATGGTCGAGGTCGGGAGCGTGACGCCCGAGCCGCAGCCCGGCAACCCGCAGCCGCGTGCGTTCCGCCTGCCGCTCGATGGTGCGCTGATCAACCGCTTTGGCTTCAACTCGGACGGGATGAAGGTGGTGCGTGAGCGCCTCCAGGTGCGCCTCGAGAGCTGGGTGACGCGCGTGCTTGCGGCCGGCCGTGCGCTTGTGTGCGACATTGGCACGGAGAACCGGAACCAGGACCCGACGCAGCTGGCGCGTGCGCGTCTCTTCTCGACGTACCCCGACGCGGACGTGCGCCTGCTGGACGAGTTTGGCGTGCCGCGCAGTCTGAAGGAGGACCGCGTGTTGGCGATCAACCTGGGCAAGAACAAGACGAGCCGCGAGGAGTCGGTGACGGACTACGTTGAGGGCGTCAAGCAGCTTGGTCCCTACGCGGATATGGTGGTGGTGAACGTCAGCTCGCCCAACACGCCTGGGCTGCGCCGTCTGCAGCGCCGCAGTGTGCTCGAGGGCCTGCTGCGCGACGTGGTACGTGCACGCGACGGGGTGGTGGGTGCGTACGACGGGCACGCCAAGCTTCCGCTGCTGGTCAAGGTGTCGCCCGACCTCACCGAGTCTGAGCTGCACGACATTTCGGACGCCGCGGAGAACACGGGGATCGACGGCATCATTGTGAGCAACACCACCGTCACGCGCCCGGCCGGCCTCCTCTCGCACGACCGCGTGCACGAGACGGGCGGGCTGAGCGGCCCGCCGGTGAAGCCGCTCGCGCTGCACGCGCTGTCGGTGATCTACGCGCGCAACCGCGGCAAGATCCCGCTGATCGGTTGTGGCGGCATCGCGAGTGGCGCCGATGCGCTCGAGTTTGCCAAGGCGGGCGCGAGCGCCGTGCAGCTGTACACCGCGCTGGGCTACCAGGGCTTTGGGCTGCCGCGGCGGATCAAGGACGAGCTCACCACGCTGCTCAAGCAGGAGGGCACGACGTGGAAGCAGGCCGTCGGCTCGGGCGTGAAGGCGATCGAGCCGTACGCGCCGGATGCGGCGACGCAGGTCGGCCTGTTCCCCGGCGCCCAGGACGCGTTTGACCGGAGTGTGGTGAGCCTGCGCAACGAGATCGACCACCTGCGCCACTCGTTTGACGCGCCGTCTGCGCACGACACCGAGCAGCGCCGCGCGGTGCCGTTCCAGGTGGACCCGCGCGACCACGCGTACATTGAGCTGCTCGACAAGGTGCACCGCGTGCTGGACCACACGCCGCACTTTGAGGACCACGGCGTGCACCGCCTCGGCCTGCCGCAGCCCGAGTCGAGCGTGCCGGAGCAGCCGCTGACGACCGCCAGCGAGAAGAACCTCACGCAGGGCAACGTGCTGCACAAGGCGGTGCGCGACGTGACGCGCGTCGAGGTGCCCACCGATGCGCCGGCGCCCACGGGCCCCACGCGGACCACCACGTCGGGGCTGCGTGCGGAGCACGACCCGGCGCAGGCCGAGGCGCGTGCGGCGCGCGTCCAGTCGTTTGGCGACGCCGACCGGCACCGCGTGATCTAAGGAGCCGTAGCGTGGTAGCATACGTGTGCACCGTGACCGCCCCTCGGAACGGCACGGGCGCCCAGGGCGCGGCCGTGCGCCTCTGGCCCGTGCGGCGTTCGGGACGTGCGCCCCCACGCCGGGCGCTGCTGGAAACTACACCACATACATGCTAATACACACATTCTACAACATGCCCGCCCGTCTGGGCGCAGGCAGCGCGGCGCGCGACGGCCCTGCGTGCGGCGCTCACTCCTCGCTGCTTTCGTCCGACGGCTCCTCCTCGTCGCTGTCGGCGTTGTCGTCGTCCTTGTACAGGTCTGCGCCGCCCTTCTTCATCGGCAGCTGGTGGCTGCGGACATGCCGATTGAGCGTGGTGCGGCGCGTAAACATCTTGCCGCACGACGGCACCGTGCACACGTACGGCCGCCGCCCCGTGTGCGTCCGCCGGTGCCGCGCGAGCGAGCTGCTGTCCGAGAAGCTCTTGCCGCACCCCTCGAACTCGCACTGGTGCGGCCGCTCGCCCGAGTGCACGCGCGAGTGCACCGTGAGCGCCGAGCGCTGGATAAAGCTCTTGCCGCACCCAGGGAACTCGCACGGGTACGGCCGCTCGCCGGTGTGGATGCGGCGGTGGCGCGCCAGGTCGGAGCGCCGGCTGAATGTCTTGCTGCACGCATCGCACACGTGCAGCTTGGGGCCGCCCGAGTCGCTCTCGGGCACAGACGTGCCGTCCGACTTGGCGGCGAAGCGCGCCGCGGGCAGGACTGCGCCCTTGCGCCCCTTGGCGCGCTTTTCGGCGTCGCTCGCGTCCTCGTCGGAGGACATGTCCATCTCGGCGCCGGCCGCGCCGTGGGCACCCGCGTACTTGTACGCCGCCGCATCGCCGCGGGGGTACGCATAGGCCGCACCCGGCGCGCCGTAATAGGGGGCAGGCGGCGCATCGTACGCGTCCGCGTACGCGTCGCTCCCCTCGTACTTGGCCTTGCGGTAGTCGTCGGCGGCGTGCGAGTCGGAGACGTACCCCTCGCCCTGCCACTCGGGCGGGCGGTACGCCATGCCGCGGGGGAAGGGGCGGGGCGAGTGGGGGTACGGCGACTGGGCGCCGGTCAGACTCGCGGTGCGGTACATGGGACCCGCAGCGGCCGCGCCGGCATATGCGTCGCCGTAGCGCTCGGCACGCATCGCCGCGTACGCCGTGCCGGCCATGCCCGGGGGCGGCGGGGGCGGCGTCGGCGCCGCGCCGAGGTACGGCGACGGGCCGGGCGACGAGTGCGCCGATGCCACATCAAAGCGGCGCTCGTCGCCGATGCGGAGCGCGGGTGGGCGCGGCGCGCGCCCCGTGACTGCGGCGGCCGGCGCGTCGGCCTGCGCCCCGGCGTCGTCGTCGGCTCCCGGCGCGGCGTCGGCGCCTGCGGCGCCGCGCACGGCGCTCGACGCGAACGGCGAGTTGCGGCCCGTGTCGAGCCACGCGGGGCTGTCGCGGGCGGCGAGCGCACCGGGCTGCCGCCACGCGGCGCCGGCGCCGGCGGGGCCGTAGCGGTAGCCCTCGCGCAGGGCGTCGCGCTTGGGACTCGCGGCGTACGCGTCTGGCGGCGCATAGCCGCGCTGCGGCGTGGGCTGTGCAAGGCTGCCCGTGCTGCCGCGGCGCTCGTCACTGGCGGAGGGCGAGTTGCCGCGCGAGGCATGGGCGGCCGCGTCCTCGAACACGGCGCCGTCGCCGGACACGGTGCGTGCGAAGGGCGCGACGTCCGAGCTGCGGCGGAACAAGGGCCGGTTGCTCATGCGTGCCGCTGCCGACTGCGCCGCGGAGCCGGGCGAGGGCGAGTAGGCACGCTCGAGGCCGGCGGCGCCCGGCGATGCGGGGCGCGACGAGGAGGTCGGGTAGTGTACACTGTTCATCGCGGCGTCGCGTGCGAGCGCGCTGATGCGCGGGCTGCTGGTGCGTGGACTGCCCATATGCGACGAGAGGCGTGCGGAGGAGTCACGGTAGGGCGACATCTTGCCGCCCGGGAGGTGGTGCGCGAGCATCAGGCGCGGTGACCCCGACGGCGACGGCGCGCCGTAGGCGTCGTGCATGGCGAGCTTGGGGACGTTGCTCGGCGGGTTGCTCGATGACCCGCCCGAGGGCGGTGGCAGAATGGGAGGCAATCGGTTCATCGTTCAGCAACGGATCACGCAACACTCGCAGCGCATGCCCGCCGTGTGCAAAGAGCTGGCCCCGGCGTAGGGAGAAAAAAAGCACGTCGGTGCACAGGCCCTCGGCGCGGCGACCGCGCTCGGCCGAGCCCATCGGGACACATCACGTGCATGTCGCGTGGCGTGTTGGTGCTGCGCCGACCATGGACGAGGGCGACGCGTCGGCGCGTGCGCGCGTGCGCGCCGCGGTGCCCGCGACGCCGGCGCGCGCGCGCACGGCGTCGCTCAAGGCAGCGCATCCGTTCACCACGCCTGCGCGGCGGCCGGTTGCGCCGACGCCGGCGCGGACCGCGTCGCGCTACGTGCGCACGCCCGCGGCGCCGCAGGCGCCGCAGCGCCGGCTCGTGATCCACAAGCTCGTGCTCGACAACTTCAAGTCGTACGCGGGGCGGCAGGAGATCGGGCCGTTCCACAAATCCTTCTCGAGCGTCGTGGGGCCGAACGGCAGCGGGAAGAGCAACGTGATCGACGCACTGCTCTTCGTGTTTGGCTGGCGCGCAAACAAGATGCGCCAGGGGCGCCTCAGCGAGCTGATCCACAGCCGCGATGGCGTCGTGCCGCCCGCGCAGTGCACGGTCGAGGTGTGGTTCCGCGAGATTGTCGACACGCCCGACTCGGAGGCGTTCGAGGTGGTGCCCGGCAGCCGCCTGATCGTGGCGCGCTCGGCGCAGCGCAACAACACGTCCCAGTACACGATCAACGGCAAGCGCTCTTCGTTCACCGAAGTGACGGCGCTGCTGCGACAGCGCGGCATCGACCTCGACCACAAGCGCTTCCTCATCCTGCAGGGCGAGGTGGAGAGCATTGCCCAGATGCCGCCCAAGGCGCGCACGGAGCACGACGAGGGGCTCCTCGAGTACCTCGAGGACATCATCGGCACCAGCGACCTCAAGGAGCCGATCGAGACGCACGCGCACGCGGTCGACGAGGCCAACGAGGCCCGCGCCGAAAAGCTGCACCGCGTGCAGATCGTCCAGCGCGAGCTGGGCCATCTCGAGTCGCGGCGGCGCGATGCCGAGGCCTACCTGCGCGCACACAATGCGCTGATGCGGCACCAGTCGGCGCTGTGGCAGCGCTACGTGTGGGACGCGGGCCGCGCGGCGGCGGCGGCCGCCGCCGAGCGCGCGGCGCTCGAGGCGCGCCTCGCCGAGGAGGCACACAAGCACGCCGACGCGCAGCAGGCGAGCGAGGCGGCACAGCGCGAGCTCGATGCGGTGCGTGCCGCCGCCGCGGACATCGAGGCGCAGGCGCAGGCCGGCGCGCAGACCCTCGCGCGGCACGAAAAGCACCACGTCGAGCTGCGTGCGCGCGCAAAGCTGCTCCAGGGCAAGCGCAAGAAACTCGCGACGCGCCTCGCCGACGACCAGGCGCGCGCCGCCGAGGCGCGCACCGCAGCGGCGCAGGCGCGCGACGAGCTTGCGCACATCGCCACCGAGCAGAGCGCGCACGAGGCGGCGCTCGAGCGCGAGCAGGCGGCACTGCAGGCGCTCGGTGAGCGCCTGGCCGCCAAGACGCGCCCCTTCCACGAGGAGATCGAGGCGCGGCAGCAGGAGCTGGCGCCGTGGGCGGCGCAGATCCAGGCGCGCACGGCCGAGCGCAACGTCGCGCGCGAGGAGCGCGCGGTGCTCGCCGAGCGCGCCGCCGAGGCCGCACAGCGGCGCGAGGATGCCGCGCTGGCTGTGCGTGACCTGCGTGCGGCCGCCGAGGCGCGTGCGGCGGAGAGCGAGGCGCTGCGGGCCGAGCAGGCGTCGCTCGCGGACAAGGCGGCCGACGACGCCGCGCAGCTCGACGCGATGCGCGCCGAGGAAGACGCGCTGCGGCGTGCGGCGCACGAGGCACGGCGTGCGGCGGACGACGCAGCAGCAGCAGCGGCGGCGTCCGCGTCGCAGGGCGAGGTGCTGCAGAGCCTGACGCGGCAGGCCGAGCTCGGGCTGCTGTCCGGCCTGCACGGCCGCCTCGGGAGCCTGGGCGCGATCGACGACCGCTACGACCGGGCGGTGAGCACGGCGTGCCGTGCGCTGAACGACCTCGTGGTCGACACCGTCGAGGCCGGGCAGCAGTGCATTGAGCACCTGCGCAAGCACCGCCTCGGCCGCGCGCGCTTCCTGGTCCTGGACAAGATCCGGGCCAAGACGGAGGCGATGGCGCCGATCTCGACGCCCGAGGGCGTGCCGCGCCTGTTTGACCTGATCCGGTGCAAGGACGCGCGGTATGCGCCCGTCTTTTACGCGGAGCTCGGCGACACGCTCGTCGCGCGCGACCTCGCGCAGGCGACGCGCATCGCGTACGGCAAGCGGCGGTGGCGCGTCGTCACCGAGGACGGGCAGCTGATCGACAAGAGCGGCACCATGTCGGGCGGCGGCGGCAAGCCGCGCCAGGGCCTCATGGGCACGCAGCTGCGCGCCGGCGACGTGTCGCAGGCGCAGGTCGAGCGGCTGCAACGTGACGCGCAGCTCGCGCAGCAGCAGCTCGATGGGCACCGCGCGTCGGTCGCCCAGCTGGCGTCGCTGCACGCCGCCAACGAGCAGCGCGTGCCCGAGATCCAGCGGCGCCTTGCGCTGCTCGAGATGGACGTGCGCGCGGGCGCACAGCGCGTCGCGGATGCCGAGGCGCACCTCGCCTCGCTCACCGACGCGCCCGACGCGCGCGCGGACGCCGACGCGGCGCGCGCCGCGGAGCTCGACGCGGCGCTTGAGGCGCACGACGCGGCGCTCGCCGAGCTCGAGGGCGCTGCCGCCCGCGTCCAGGACGCCATCCGCACGCTCCAGGAGCAGATCCTCGACGCGGGCGGCGTCGAGCTGCGCACGCTCCAGAGCAAGGTCGAGGGCGTGCGGGGGATGCTCGCGCTCGGCCAGGAGCGCCAGGCGAAAGTGGAGGTGACGCAGGCGACGGCCGAGGGCGAAGTGCGCCGCATCGAGGCGGCGCACGCCACGAGCGATGCACAGCTCGCGCAGCTCGACGCGGAGCTCGCCGAGGTCGAGGCGCAGAGCGCCGCGGCGCAACGCGACGTCGATGCCGCACGCGAGGCGCTCGACGCGGCGCGCTACGACGCGGACGCCCAGAGCGAGAAGCGCGCCGAGCTCGAGGCGCAGCTCGAGGAGCATGCGCGGGCCCTGCGCGCGTTCCGCAAGCTCGAAGTCGACACGCAGCAGAAGCGCGAAGACCTGCAGCGCCGCGCCGCCGAGCAGGAGAAGCAGGTGCACTCGTGGCAGAAGCGGCTCGCCGAGCTGGCGCTCCACGACGTGCCCGATGCACCCCCCGCGCAGGAGGCCAGCCGCGAGCCGCCCAGCGAGCCGACGCGCGTCAAGACCGAGGCCATGGACGTCGAGGTGCCCGACGCCGAGCCGGCCGGCGAGGCGGAGCGTCCCGCGGAGGATGCGGCGCCACCGGCCACGGACGGCGACGCCAGCGCCGAGGCCGCGCCCGCGGAGCTGCCCGAGCTCGACGAGGCGGCCCTCGCCGCCGTGGACGTGCGTGCCACGGAAGCCGCGATCGCCGAGCTCGAGTCGCGCCTCGCTCGCGACACGGTCAACCTCGAGGTGCTCGACGAATACCGCAAGACCGAAGAGACCTTCCTCGCGCGCGCGCGCGACCTCGAGCTGACCACCGCCGCGCGCGACGAGGCGCAGGGCAAGCTCGAGGCACTGCGCAAGGAGCGCCTCGAGCGCTTCATGGACGGCTTCTCGCAAATCTCGCTCAAGCTCAAAGAGATGTACCAGACCATCACGCTCGGCGGCAACGCAGAGCTCGAGCTGGTCGACAGCCTCGACCCGTTCAGCGAGGGCATCATCTTTAGCGTGATGCCACCCAAAAAGAGCTGGAAAAACATCAGCAACCTGAGCGGCGGCGAAAAGACCCTGAGCAGTCTCGCCCTCGTCTTTGCGCTGCACGCCTACAAGCCGACGCCGCTCTACGTGATGGACGAGATCGACGCCGCGCTCGACTTCCGCAACGTGTCGATCATCGCCAACATCATCAAGGAGCGCACGCGCGGCGCTCAGTTCATTATTATCTCGCTACGGAACAACATGTTCGAGCTCAGCTCGCGCCTCGTCGGCGTATACAAGACGAACAACTGCACCAAGAGCCTCGCGATCGACAACACCGACCTCCACCGCAAGGAGCGCACCCCCGCACGGCTGGCGTCGCCGGCCAAACTTGCCGCGTCGCCCACCAAGGCGAGCGGGACACATGCGCCGCTTCTGTAGGCTCTTAGACGACTTTCGGTGCTTGATGACGCACAGGCCACAGGATCTGCGCGGCGACGACCACCGCGCTTGCGCCGCCGATGCACAGCGTCGCAAGCCGGTCGCGCTCGAGCGTCGCGGCGTGCCGCGCCAATGCCCGGTACGCCGGACGTAGCGCATCGTCGGCCAGCGCACCAAGGGCAGGCGTGAGCAGCGCCGCAGGCGCCGGCACCGCGCCGAGCGCGACCGCCGGCACATCGACACGCAGAGCGCTCTGCAGCTGGCGCAGCATGCGCTCTGCGGCGAGCACCTTGTTGCCAACGACACACATGGCAAACTGCTGCACGGGCGCTTGCAGCGGCGTCGCTCCGAGCACGTCGCGGATCGTCCCTGAGATCACGTCAAACACAGCATTGAGCGCACCGAGCGCACCAGGCACCACCTCGTTGACGCTGCGCGCCAGCACCGCGTTGACCTCGTTCTGCACCTGCGCGAGCTGTGCGTTCGTCGCACGTATCACCTCGGCGGCACTGCCGACGAGCGCCGGCGCGGATGCTGTAGGCATGCGGGGGAGCTGGGTGAGTCGCCGCAACGCACCTCGTCCAGCCGCTGGCGCATCGCATGCACAACGCCAAGCTCGACTTGCACCACCCCCAGGTGCAGCAAGAGGAGCGCACCGACAAACACGAGCAGCGGGCTTCCGAAGGCGGTCCGTGCGCGGTGCTGCATGTCGGCCTTTCTCGCGCTCGGCGTGCGCGTCCCTGGGCGTAGCCAGCACGCACCACACGCGAGCCCAAGCGCGAGCGCAGCGCCAATGGCCGCGGAAAAGTACGCACCATACGCCAGCCGCACGAGTTTATGCGCCCCGTCGTCAAACGCCGACCACGGCACGTCACGGCACACGTCCGACGGCGCATGCGCCATCGGGCGCGGCGGTACCGGTAGAGTCATGCTTCCGAGGCCGGCACGGATGTCTTGCTTGACGTTCTGGAGTACGCCGTCGAACGTATCGCGCGACGCGGCACGCAGCGAGTCAACCGTCGGCAGCTGTACAGAATGGAACGGCTGAACCAGCGCGGGAGGCAGCGTAATGTTGCGCAGCACCTGCAGCGCCGCAGGCTCACGGAGTTGTGGTGCATCAACGTGCGTCCCAAACAGGCCCAACACGCCATTGAGCGTGTCGGTCGCCACCTCCACCGCGCCTTGCGCGCCTTGGATCGCCGTCCGTAGCAGTGCTTCCAGCGCCTGCCCAGCAGCCCGCACAGCGTCGGCGATGGCCTGCGTCGCGGCATCAAGAAGCGCGAGCGAGCCTTGTACAGCCAGCTGCACCGTACACACAAAGAGGGCGCGGTACGATGTGAGGATCCACGCGAGCACCAGGCCACCCATGTCGAGGCTGCATTAGACGCACACGTACAGGGCGAGAAGAATGCGCGCGAGCGTATGAAACATGGCCTCGACGACGCGCAGCGACTCCTTGCCAATGTTCCATGCCAAATCCTGGGGCAAGCTGCTCACTGCCGCTGCCGCTGCGTCAACGCGGCGGCAGGCGGCCTGCCAGTTCTGCTGTGCATCGGCCAACAGGTCTGTCAGCTGCATCACGCGTTGCTGCGTCGTGACCACCGCCCCGTACATGTACCAGGCGGTAACCACCGCGATTCCCAACCAGTCTAGGACCATACGCATCGCCGCACGCCCTCAAAGGCGCGCCGCGCCCGCCGGCGCACCTTTATGATGGTCGGTGCGCACGCACACAAAGAACACCCTGACTAAGCACATCGAAGGGGCCCCATGGCGTCGAGCCCCGAGCGCGTGCCGTACCTGCCGGCAGAGCGTACACCGCCGCCAACGCGCGACGCACGGCCCAACGTCTATGTGTACGGCCTCACAGACAAGGTCGACGACCGGCACCTCGACGAAATCTTCGGGCAGTACGGCCGAATTGCCCGGCTTCGCGTACGAAGAGGTACGTGCGCACCTGACCCAGACACGCTGCGACGCAGTGCGGTGCTGCAGTACGACCGCATCGAAGATGCCGAGATGGCCGTTGAGCACATGGACCATGGCCAAATTGACGGCGTGTTCATTCGCGCGACACTCTCCGAGGATCCACGCCTCGAAGGCCCCCGCATGCCTCCGCGTCGCGCCGAGCGCAGCCCCCCGCGGCGCGTCTGGGGCCGCGCCCAACGCGACGACCATGAGCAGTCACCGCGGGAGAATGCGTGGAACAAGCGGCCTGACTACGATGCGCCGCGGTCCGACGTGGATGACCGCGACGTATGGGAAGAACCTAGGCGAGCCTACGTCGATGCCTAGTCAAAATCAGCACTATGCACGTCGGTCATTGTTGATGCCTCGCGCACAAGCGGCATGGCGCGCGGGAAGACAAACTGCATGAGCCAGCCACATACCTTTTCATCGTATTCGCGTAGCACTTCGGCAGAGAGCACCTGGCGATCGCGCACGAGCGCTGCGTACTGCACACCGAGGTAGTAGGTTTGCAGCGAGAATGCGCTCATAAGTGCGGCAGTCAGCAGCCACGTCGTCCATGCGCCAAGCCCTAGCGAGCCGGCCATAGCCCACCACAGGGCGTGGGCAGGCGAATATAGGCTAGGTCAGCATGCAACGTACGCAAAAACATAGAGCGGCGCCTCAAGTACATCCCAAACCCGCAACGTATAAATACGTTCGCGCCTCGGCGGCGCCGCGGGGATGGGCGCCGGCGGTACAAACCACTCGACGATCGGAACTTGACGAGCCGCAGCCAGTGCCCAATCGCTGCATGAGCATCCTTACGTACCGTGCGAGCTCGCTCCAGCTGCGCGGCGCCGGTGGATCAGTCGGCGGCTCTTCGAGAGAGGCATGGGGGTTCGAGAGCACATCCTGCGTTAGGACGTAGCATACCTTTTCCTCACGGTACCACAGACGGTACGTGCGTCGCCGATGGAAGAGCAGGTATGCGTTGTACACGGCGACGGCAATCAGTGCTAGCGAGAGCACACGCGACTGGATCAGCGTTTCACGTACCGCATAGCGCTGAGCGGCCATGCGCTGGGCTGCAAGCAGGCGGCCCAGGTGCGCCGAGTAGCTTTTGCGGTCATCGCTGCGGCGGTTCTGCGAAAAGAGACGTGTCTTTCCGCGCCGCTGGCTCGAGGGCGCATACGTTGACGAGACAAATGGGAGTGCAAACGAGGAGCCAGGCAGCATAACCTGTGACAGTAGCGACAAGGCATGCAGAGCAATTGCCATCGGCACGCCGAGCTCGGGGGAGTAGATCGCTTGCTCGAGCTCCATCTCAAGGGTCTGCCATCCTGACTGGAATGTGTTGGAGATTTGAAAGAGCCTGTGTGAGCCTAGCACGCACCATTCACGCCCATCCAAAGTCCAGGGCCACGCGGACGCCGGCGGCGCCGGCGCACGCTCGGTTGGCTGCTCAGCCGTGCGTGCATACGGCCGCGCAGGACTAGCATATGCGCCCTTACGCTGGAGCGGGGTATGCGGTGTGTGTGGCGTGGGCACTGCGGTAGGACGTTCAGACGCCGGCCGCACCGAAGAGCGCTCGGGCGACGCGGCGCGCGGCGGCGTCGCGAGTATGTTGGCGTGCGCCGAGCGGAACGGCGGTCGATTGAGAGCCCAAGGCGATGCATCCTGTGGGATCCGCCGCGCGCCGTTCGCGCGTCCCATGTCGCTCGCGCGATCTGCGCGCCCGACGCGCTGCTGCGTCAAGTCGCGGACCATGGGGTATGTTATGTGGAGGCTACGGTGCGAGACGCTGCATCCGTTGTTCGTCCAGCTGCACGGCGTGCGCCCACGCCGCGGGCGTCAGCTCGCGCTGCCCGAAAGACACGGCGACGATGCGCGCAAGGTTCAGACATCGCTGCAAGTCCAGCTCAGTGTACGCGTACCGCGGCCCACTCTGCCGGCGCTCGACGAAATAGTTCTGGATGGGGATCGACATCGACTCGGGCACGGTGGCCTGCGCCTGGCGCGCCTGCAGCACGTACGCACGGAACGCGGTGAGTGCTGCAGGAGGAGCAGGGACATGTGTCTCGCCGAGACGAACATGTTCGCCCTGCAGCGGAACTTGCACGTCGACGGGCAGCAGCGACTTGCCGGTGCTGACCACCACCACGTTCAAATCCGTGTCAAGCTCAAGCTCGGAAAAGGGGAATTGGTAGGTAAGTGTGTGGTTCTGGAGCACATTGGCCAAGGCGCGAACGTTGCGGACGCCGGCGTCCAGCAACTTGCCCTCGCCGAGGCACACCTCGTCCACAACGACGCAGGTATTACGCGGAAGCTGCAGCCGCCCCGCCGACATGCCTGTATCGGTACTGCGTACGTAGAAGGAGCGGCTCGCGTCGTTCAAATGGTCCAGTGTCATGCGCTCTGCGACCGCCGCGGGAACCAGCGATGCAATGGCGTCAAACAGGCCGAGATGCGCCGCGGTGCTTTCCACGTGTGACAAATTCAGCGAGAGCGAACCAACTGCCAAACCGGGGCGGCGGACGTGGCTGGGTGAGTAAGGCACGTACATCTTGGCCAGCAGTGCCAAAAGCACAAACTCGGCGGCGAGTATGTCGCCTCCCAGGTTCTGCGCGAGATAGCTGATGACTGCACTTCTCGTCTCGTCCACACCTGCAAACGCCGGCGGCACCGTCAGCGACGCGGTGTGGAGCATGGGCAGGAGCACCGCATCTTCCTGAACGCGGTCAAAGCACAGCGCATGGACGCATGGAAGCTGCGGAAGCGAGTCCTCGGCCGCGCCCTCAATAGGAAGCTCAGGGTTTGGCAAGAAGCTAGTGTCTAGCAGGCCAAGCACCTCGATGAGCTCGGTGGTTTGCAGCTGCTCGGCTCGGTCGATGTCCGCGAGCTTGACGAGCGCCGTGATACTTGGCTGTTCGGGGATGGGGCTGCGTTCCGATGCCGCGCGCTTCGTACGGTGGGCGCCATTCAGCGCGAGGCGCGCAAGCGCCGCAGTGACGTCATCGCTGCCGGCCAGCAGCTGGTGCACCCACGGCGACTCGCCCGGTATGGAGACACCACACACCACGAGCCGCTCAGCCATGTTATGGGGTGACGCGTCCGTCTCTTGGATTGCATCAAAGCGTGTTTCTGCGCCGTATAGGCCGCACACGGACGTGTCATTCGCACGGAGCGTGCCCAGGAACAGTTCGCAGCCAAACTAGGTGAGCGGTGCACGTACGCCCGTGTCCTGGATCATGCAGATCCACCGCACTAGCACGCCATTTCGTCGCCCCTCTGGGCTTTGCGCATGCTGCAAGAGGGTGTCGATGTTACCCTCGTCCAGCAGAGGGATCTGTGTCAGCGTCCGAAACGTACGCGCATGCGCCTCTCTGGGTCGCGAAAGAGCTCGCGAAAGTGCGCCTCGACGCCGCACACCGTTTCCTGCAACGAGGAATGTTGAGCTGAATTACGTACGACACGTACCGTAGATCTCCTGTACGACGTCGCGCGGTCGCTCCATGGCGCACGCGAAGTCGGTTTCGGTGGGCACCATCGCCAGAGTGGAGAAATAATTGCGATACGCCAAGGGCTTGTCGAGCCTACCTCCCGGTCGTATGCGCCGATCCCACGGACGACCCAAGTGCCGTGAGCTGACCAGTCAGTTGCACACGGGCATTGTAGCTATGCAGCATCTATTTAACGAGGTCCACCCATGTTTTGTTGCTGTGCGGCGGCGGCGGCCTTGATCTTGGCTGCATCGGAGGGTTTGCCGTGGGGTCCGTACTGTGTGAGTGTGCGCACAACGTACCTTTTCTTGGTAGTCCTTTTCCCGGCGGAAAAGAAGGATATGCGGTTCCGGGGCTGGGTGTGAGTTGCGCGTACGTACCATGCACCTCATAGTGCTCCCAACCGAGACTCTGTGTAATACCAATCCCCCGCCATTCCGCATCGGAAAGAATACGGAGCACGCCAGGCTCCTCTGGATCAAAGTAGGACTTGGGGATCCGCTTCAGGAACGGCTTCGGAAGGATGACGTGGCTGGTATAAGCACCGTTCTTGGCAGGCGCATCGCGCGCAACCTACCGGTATTCCCAGTTGTCATCGCAGTATTTCTCCGAGTAGTGAATCCTGTATCAGTTCGAAGACATACCGCTCGACGTACTCCTCGTACGAGGGTTCGTTCGACATGGTGCGCGCTGCAGCACAATTTGCGCGAAACCGAGAGGCAGCGATCCGGGCGACCCTTAACGTGTCACGCACGTGACGACCAGGGCGGCCCATGCGGCGTGTTCCCTGGGGTCAGGTCCGCCTTCAGCCACAATGGTTGACCAAAAGTACTTTACGCTGAACACGGGCGCCCGCATCCCTGCCGTGGGCATGGGGTGCTGGATGGGTGCCCCGGGTGCGTTCGACCTCGCCGATGGTATGGTGATGGCACTCAAGACGGGCTACCGCCACTTTGACACCGCGTCGATGTACGGCAACGAGGACGTGGTTGGTGAGAAGATCCGCGAGAGCGGCATCCCGCGCGAGGAGATCTTTGTCACTACGAAGCTGCCGAACCAGGACCATGCGGACGTGGAGGGCTCTTTCGACCGGAGCCTTAAGAAGCTCGGTCTGGACTACATCGACCTCTACCTGATGCACTGGCCACAGGGCTCAGCGCACTTTGTCGACACATGGAAGAGCATGGAGAAGCTGCTCGAGACGCGCAAGGGCAAGGTTCGTGCGATCGGCATTTCCAACTTTAGCGTCAAGACGCTCAACGAGCTCCTGCCGCAGTGCAAGGTGATCCCGGCTGTGAACCAGATCGAGTCGCACCCCTTCCTGCCCGACTGGGACGTTGTGGAGCTGTGCAAGAAGCACAACATCCTGGTCACGGCTTACACGCCACTCGGCCAGGCGAACTCGCCCATCCTCAAGGACCCTGACGTGATGATCGTTGCCGAGGAGACGCATGCGTCGCCTGGCCAAGTGGCACTCAGCTGGAACGTGCAGCGTGGCGTGGGTGTCCTGCCGAAGAGCACGAACCCGACGCGTGCCCTGCAGAACCTGCAGCTGATCACGCTCACGGACAAGCAGATGGAGCGCATCAACAACATCTCCAAGGACCCCAAGCGCTACGGCCGCCTGAACTACGTCGCGTACAACTCGGCGACCGAAACCGTGATGGGTGCATCGATCGACGAGCTGGGCTGGGAGGACACGCGCTTCTACAAGGCAGACTAAATCATAGCACCACACGCCCGTACACTGCCATGCCGTCACCGCCGGCCACGATGTGTTGCTCGATGTGGTACTTACGCTGGCTGCCGCTGCCGTCCGGCTCGTACGCCTTGCCGGGCACTTTGCTGCGTTCCACGAGCAAGAGGCGGTTGAGCGTCGGCCCGTTCTTTTGCGTGGTTGCTTCACCCCCCGGGAGCGGCAGCGTGAGCAGCGCAGGCGTGGCGAGGTTCGAGTGCTTGCCATTCCCGAGCTGGTACTGGTCGTTGGCACCCCACACCCATACGTCGCGGTGGTTTTGCTCGCCGAGCGAGTTGACGTCGACCACCAGCGCACATTGTCCGTCCGGCCCGACGGTAAGCGACCGCACACCAATCGGAACAACGGTGTGGTGCTGCTCAGAGTACTCGAGCAGCCCCGAGACGTTCTTCACACGCACCGGCACGCTGCAGATCTGCGAACGCAGCGCGTTGCCAAGCGATCCACGCTCGCCCCACCCCGCGGCTAGCACATCCACGCGGTCCTTGAGCACCATAGGCTTTACCGGCGCATCTTCATCGTCGCTCTTGGGAGCCGGCGGCGCCCCGTTGCTGCGCATCACGAAAAAGGTGTTGTGTGCGCCGGCGACCAAATCGGTGCATCGCGTGTCGGCGCCCAGCACCGCCTGGGGCCAGCGCACCTCGGTAGGCACCGCGATCGTGTCGCCAAACGACGACTCGCCGAGCGCCAGCTGACCGTACGTATTGCGGCCCCAGCCAACGACGCGTCCCGTCGGCGTGCGGGCCGCTGAGTGCTCGAGGCCGGCGGCAATCTGTGCAATTTCCACGTCGCGCAGCGAGGGAATCGGGCGCAGCTGCGTCGCGAAGCGAATGTTGCTAGGTGCGACCCACACGCGGCCCTCGGGCAGGTCGCTCATGGGCACGTCGAGTAGCGACGTTGTCGACTCGGCGCCCTGCCGCTTCCGCACAAGGATCTGCGGCTCGAGGCGCCACGGAATGGCCTCCACCTGCGTGCGCTGGGACTCGGGCGCGGCGTTGAGGGCGGTCTGCGAGTAGCCAAGCTGACCGTAGGCGTTGGCGTGCTCATCAACTGGCACCGACCAAACGGTGCCGCGCTGCGAAAGGGCAAGGAGATGGTGCTTTCCCGCAGCGATCGACACGAATCGCTCCTTGGTTGGCCGACCGTCTGCGACCGTGTCGAGCTTGACGTAGTCGATCGTCGCCGACGCACCCGGCAGTTTGTCGCGCCACGATCCCGGCGTGAGCTGCAGGATGCGCTCTGCGGCGAACACATAGATCGAACCGCTGCGCGACAGGGCATACACCTTGGCCCCACACAGCTGCAACTTCACAATGTCCATCCCCACGAGTGTCTTTTGCGGGACCAGAGGTGCCTTGGGATCGAGTTCATCGGTGAAGCCAGCGCCCCACTGTACGACGTCGCCGTGGGCGTCGACGGCCGCGCCGTACGTCTCGGCAAGCTGCAAGTCGCGCAGCGCGACGCCGTCGAACGCCGGAATGGGCGCCGGCGTCTTAATATCACTCTTGTTCTTGTGCGGTGCAACGACCTTGTTGCTAGCGTCAGCATGCACGCCCACCTACCGGTTGTTGCCCCACGCGAACACGGAGCAAAGCGGGAAGCGCTGCTCCGTGGGCGCGCCTTGCAGCGCATCTCCATCGCTCCAAATAGCAGCAAACGAATAGGCAAGTGCACTACCGCCGATTACGGCCCCCGAGGCCCATGCCCGGGGCCGGGAGGCGCACGCAGCGCGCAGCGCCCCCGCCGCGCGAAAGCTTCGTGCGCCGAACATGGTGGCTCGTTCGCACCACGTGATGCACATCATGTGACGAGACACCGAAGCGTCTCGACGCAGCCGTTTGGCTTTGGATGCTGACGGTGGGGCGAGCCTTCCGAGTCACATCTTCTGCAGTACGAACACAACTTTCACGAGGACTCCGTACCTTTGCAAGTATGGCGGCACCGGCGCAGGAACCAACGCTGGTCAAGAAGGATGCACACCCCTTTGAGCGTGCCCAGCTCGAGGGTCTGATGACGAAGCGCTTTTTCTACACGCAGGCATTTGAGATCTACGGTGGTGTGGCAGGCCTGTACGACTACGGCCCGAGTGGTGCAGCGCTGCAGTCGAACATCATCAACTACTGGCGCAACCACTTCATCATTGAGGAGGACATGCTTGAGCTCGACACGACGATCATGACGCTCTCTGACGTGCTCAAGACGTCTGGCCATGTCGACAAGTTTGCCGACTGGATGGTGAAGGATACCAAGACGGGCGAGATCTACCGCGCAGACCACATGGTGGAGAACGTGCTCGAGGCGCGCCTCAAGGGCGACGCCGAGGCGCGCGCCAAGGAGTCTGGCCAGGCGGTCGCCGATGCGGCGCCCACGGCGAACGACAAAAAGACCAAGAAGAAGGCCAAGTCGGTGGCAGTGAAGCTCCCTGACGATGAGGTCTCGGCCTACCACAAAATTCTGGCGCAGATCGATGACTACTCTGGCGCGCAGCTCTCTGAAATCATCAAGAAGTACGACCTGCGTGCGCCGGCGAGCGGCAACGAAGTGTCGGAGCCGACCGAGTTCAACCTGATGTTTGAGAGCAACATCGGTCCCACAGGCCAGATCAAGGGCTACCTGCGCCCTGAGACAGCGCAGGGCCACTTTGTCAACTTTGAGCGCCTGCTCGACTTCAACAACGGCCGCGTGCCGTTTGCAAGCGCGCAGATCGGCAAGAGCTTCCGCAACGAAATCAGTCCGCGTGCTGGTCTGCTGCGTGTCCGCGAGTTTGTCATGGCAGAGATTGAGCACTACGTGGACCCCGAGAACAAGAACCACGCGCGCTTCCACGAGGTGGAGCACATTGTGGTGCCACTGCTGCACCGCGACGTGCAGAAGGCCGGTGAGACCACGTTGAAGAAGATGACGATCGGCGAGGCGGTGCGCTCCGGCATGATCGACAACGAGACGCTCGGCTACTTTATTGGCCGCATCTACCTCTTCCTCGAGGCGATCGGCATTGACGTCAACCGCCTGCGCTTCCGCCAGCACATGGAGAACGAGATGGCGCACTATGCGAGCGACTGCTGGGATGCCGAGCTGCTCACGAGCTACGGGTGGATCGAGTGCGTCGGCTGTGCGGACCGCAGCGCCTACGACCTGACGATGCACAGCAACCGCACCAAGCGGGAGCTCGTGGTGCAGGTCCCGTTGAAGGAGCCCAAGGTGTACCAGAAATACGTCCCGACGCTCAACAAAAAGGTGCTTGGCCCTGCGTTCAAGAAGGACGCCAAGCTCATCGAGGACACCGTGCTTGGCCTCGACCAGGACCAGCTCAAGGCGCTGCAGGCTGACCTGGCGAACGGCAGTGCGAGCGTGCAGGCGAACGGCAGCACCTTTACCCTCACGCCCGAGCAGGTGGCGGTCGAGTACAAGACCATCAAGGAGAGCGTGCGCAGCTTTACGCCGAACGTGATTGAGCCGTCGTTCGGTATCGGCCGTATCTTCTATGCGTTGCTCGAGCACTCCTTCTGGGCGCGTGAGGAGGACAAGGAACGCGGTGTGCTATCGCTCCCGCCGCTGGTGGCGCCGTTCAAGGTGCTGATTGTGCCGATCAGCTCGAACGAGCAGCTCTCGCCGCTGGCGCAGCAGGTGTGCAAGCGCCTGCGCAAGCTCAACATTCCGTCGCGCATCGATGACAGCAGCGCGACGATCGGCCGCCGCTATGCGCGCAACGACGAGCTCGGCACGCCGTTCGCGGTGACGATCGACTTTGCGTCGGTTGCTAAGGGCACACTGACCCTGCGTGAGCGCGACACGACCGCGCAGCGCATCGGCACTGTCGACGAGGTGGTCGATGTGGTGCAGCAGCTGTGCACCGGCCGCCTCGACTGGACCGGTGCGTGCCAAAAGCTCCCCGCGTACACCGGCACGCAGGACGTGGATGCCTAACGTAGTCGCGCCATAGTTCCTCTCGGCCGAACGTCAAACACCGTGCGACGCGTGCGGGCGTGCCTGGGTTGGCACCGTGCGACGCGTTCCCGGAGGTCGCTGGCGCGATGTCGCATCCGGCAGCGCGGATCCGCGAAGGGATCGATGCGGTGAAGGAACAGACGCATGCGGCCGGCCTCCTAGGCCAAGGCCTGCTCGAGCACCAGCGGCAGCTCGAGGCGCTGCTCGACGACGTCAACGACCCGTCGCGTGCGGGCCAGGCCGACGATGAGCAGGTGCTCGCCGAGCTGCACGAGATGCACACGCAGCGTGAGAAACTGTTGGAGCAGATCACGCATGCGCTAGGCCTCGAGCGCAGTGCCACGGCGCGCGTTCCGCCGTTCTTTGGCACAGGTGCACAACCGGCACCCACCGGCGACGTCGACCGTTTGCGGCACGACAAGGAGGAGGCCGCGCGCCAGGTCGACGTGATCAAGATGCGCGTTGCCGACCTCGAAACAAAGCACGACGCTTTCAAGCAGGAAAACTGGGACCTGTACGTCGCGCACCAGCAGCTCGAAGAGCAATTGGCCGCGCGCACCGCGGCGCAAAACAAGGCCGAGAGCGAGCGGCAGCGCCTCGCTGCCGAGCTTGCGCAGGTGCGTGAGACGTACGAGGCACAGCACGCGGAGCTCGAGCGCCGTGAGGAGGAAGTGCGTAAGCTGCAGAAGCAGCATGAGACGGCCCAAGCATTGTCCCGTCGTGAGCGTGCCGGTTTCCGGCGCAACATCTCCGACCTGCAGGGCCAGCTGAAGCGGATGCAGGTGACCGAGCGCCCGCGGCAGCCGCTGCGCAGCCCGACGATGGAGATCGCGGCGCCACCCGCGCCGACGACCCCCACGACGGAGGGCAGTCCGCCGTTGCGGCACCGCTTTGCGCTCGATGACGACGCGGCGCACAGTACGCCGCCGCCTATGCACGCCGCATCCGAGGCGGACGACCTGCGCGCCAAGCTTGCAGCTGCGCTCAAGCGCATTGGGCGCGACGGGCAGCAGCAGCGCAAGCTGCGCGAGCAGCTGGTAGAGCTGCGGCGCTCCCTTACGTCCGCTGGGCTGCCGGTGCCGAGCGACGACGACGACGACGACGACGACACGTCTGTCGCGGACGACGACGACGCGTGGATCACCGAGTCGGTCGCGGTGCCACACGTGGCGCGGCCGGTGCGTCTGCCAAAACGCCATGGGCACCGGCGCATCATGTCGCGCGACACGCACATCCCCATCGTACCCGAGGTCCCTGAGAACGCCGACTGGATCGATGAGGAGTTTGCGGACGAAAGCGTGATTGTGAAGGACGTGTCGCTTGACCCGTCGATGGCCGACTTGCTCGGTACGCACCCGTCAATGGCCGACCAGGCCGGCCTGCGCAGTCTGACGATGCGCTCGCCGAGCGGCGTGATCCATGCCGGCGCACTTGGCGCCGAGCTCGATGCGGAGCATGCGTTCAAGCCCGACCTCGTTGACGAGTGCGTCATGACCGAGGGTGATCCCGCGGCCGAGGCCGTGGCGCGCGTCGAGGCGGCCCATGCCGAGCAGCTCGCGGCGCGCGATGCCGAGCACGCCCAGGCGCTTGCCGCTGCCCTTGCGCAGGCCGAGGCGGAGCACGCCGCGGCGCTGCGTGCGCACGACGCCGAACATGCCGCGGCGTTGGCCGCGCTGCAGGAGCAGCATAAGCAGGCCATCGACGCGCTCAAATCGTCGCACAACGACGCGAGTGCCGTGCAGGAGCAGCGGCATGCCAAGTCGACCGCGTCGCTGCGCAAGGAACACAATGCTGCGCTCGACCAGCTGCGCAGTGTGCATGCGGCGGCGACCAAGGCGGCCAAGTCCGACCAGGCCGCCGAGCTCGAGAAGCTTGCGCGGCAGCACCAAGCGGCGCTCGACACGCGCGACGCCAAGCACGCGACGGCCCAGGGCGAGCTGGAGAAGCGGCATGCCGCCCAGCTCGCGGCGCGCGACGCACAGCATGCCGCGGCCGCGGAGGCGCTCGATGCGAAGCACGCCGAGGCGCTCAAGACCGCCAAGGCCGAGCACAAGCAGAGCGTCGCTTCGCTCGAGGCGCGGCATGCGCAGGCGGTGCGTGCCAAGGACGACGAGCGTGCGGCGCTTGCGGCGCAGCTCGAAGAGGCGCGCACGGAGCATGCGCGCGTGCTGGACGAGCTGCGCAAGGCGCACGACGAGGCGCTCGCGCAGGCCCAGCGCGAGCACGACGCGGCGCTTGCCAAGCTCGACAAGAAGCGGAGTGCTGCCCTGGACAAGGCGCAGGCGGCGCACGCCGCGCGCGTCGCCACGCTCGAGAAAGAGCGCGACGAGGCCCATGCCCAGGTGAGTGCGCAGGCGCAGGCGCACGACGGCGCGCAGGCCCAGCTGCGCACGGAGCACACCGAGGCGCTCGCGCAGCTGCGCACGGAGCATGCCGCGGAAGTGGAGCGTGCGCGGGAAGCGGCGCAGGCCAAGGACGATGCGCATGCCAAGGCGCTCGCCGACGCGGCCGCTGCGCGCGAATCGGCGCTGGCCCAGGCCGCCGACGAGCACAAGGCGGCGGTGGCGGCGCTGGAGCGCACGCACACCGATGCGCTGGACGCGCTCAAGAAGGCGCACACCGCGGCGCTCGACAAGGCGGGCGAGGAGCACCGCACGGCGCGCGACGCACAGGCGGCGCAGCACGATGCGGCGCTCGCCGCGCTGCGCAAGGAGCACACCGAGGCTTTGCAGCACAAGGACACCGAGCATGCTGATGCGCTCGAGTCGCTCATGAAGGAGCACCTCGATGTAGTCGCGCGCAACGCGCGTGAGCACGATGCGGCACTTGCGAGCCAACGTGAGGCGCACGACCAGGCGGTGGCGGCGCTCCGCACGGAGCACGCCGAGGCGCTTGGCGGCCGGGACACGGAGCACGCCGAGGCGCTCGACGCCAAGGACCGCGAGCACAGCACGGCGCTCGACGCGCTCAAGCGGGAGCACGACGAGGCGCAGGCGGCGCTCAACAAGGAGCATGACGAGGCGCGTGCGGCGCTTACGAGCGAGTACGAAGCGGCTACGGCGGCGCTCCGCCAAGAGCATGCAGATGCCCTCGCTGCGAGCGAGCAAAAAGCCACGGCGACGCTCGATGCGCTCAAGAAGGAGCACGCCGAGGCGAGTGCCGTGCTCGAGAAGGCGCACAGCGAGGCGCTTGCTGCGCGGGACAGCGAGCACGCTGCGGCGCTCGATGCGGTGCGCAAGGAGCACGCCGCGGCGCTCGATGCCGCGCAAAAAGAGCACGCCGAGGCTCTGGCACGCCGGCACACCGAGCACACCGCCGCGCTCGATGCTTGGCACAAGAAGCACAGCGAGGCACTCACGGGCAAAGAGAGCGAGCACGCCAAGATTATCGATGCGCTCAAGCGCGACCACAAAAAGGCGCTCACCAAGAAAGACGGCAAGCACACCAAGGCGCTCGACGCGCTCAAGCAAGAGCATGCTGCGGCGCTTGCGCAGCACAAGGACGAGCATAGTGCGGCGCTTGACGCGCTCAAGAAAGAGCACGCCGAGGCGCACGACCAGCGCTCTGCCGAGCACCGTGCGGCGCTCGAAGCGCTCGAGAAAGAGCACGCTGCGGCGCTCGTCCAGCACAAGGACGAGCACCAAGCGGCGCTCGATGCGCGCGACAAGGCGCATGCCTCGGCCCTCGAGCAGAAGGCGAGTGAGCACGGCGGGTCGTTGGCGGCCGCACAGAAGGAGCACGATGCGGCACTTGCGCGGCGGGACGAGGAGCACCGCGCGGCGCTCGATGCGCTCCAGAAGGAGCATGCCGATGCACAGGCGCAGCGCGAAAAGGAGCTGGCTGCCACACGCGAGGCGCTCGAGCAGAAGCATGCCGCGGCCCTTGCCGAGGTCCAACGCGAGCACACCGACGCGATGGATGCCCTGCGCAAGGAGCACACCGAGGCGCTGGCTCGCGCCGAGAGCGGCAGCACCTCGGCGCTCGACACGCTCCAGGCCGAGCATGCTGCGGCGCTCGAGTCGCACCAGACGAAGCATGCCGCTGCGCTCGAGGACCTGCGTAACGAACATGCCGAGGCCCTGGCCGAGCGTGAGCGCCAGCACGCTGCGGCACTCGAGGCACTGCGTCAGGAGCATGCCGACGCACGCACCGGCACGCAGAACGAGCATGCCGAGGCCCTCGCGCGCAAGGACGACGAGCATACCCAAGCGATCGACGCACTCGAAAAGGCCCATGCCGAGGCCCTCGCGCGCAAGGACAGCGAGGTTGCCGAGGCGGTCGAGGCGGCGCAGAAGCCGCACCTCGACGCACTGCAGCGCACGCGTGCCGAGCACGACGCGGCACTGTCCAAACTGCAGGCAGAGCACGCCGCGGTTCTCGACGCCGCACACCAAGAGCACGACTCGCAGCTCGACCGTCTGCGCAAGGAGCACGACGAGGCCCTCCAGCAGAGCGAGGCGGAGCGCGCCGCGGCCCTCGACGCGTTGCGCAAGGAGCACGACGAGGCCCTCGCAAAGGCCCAGGCCAAGCACACCGAGGCGGTTGCCAAGGCGCAGGCGGACCGCGACGAGGCCCTGACCAAGGCGCAGGGCGAGCGCGACGCGGCTCTCGAGGCGCTCCAGAAAGAGCACGGCGAAGCACTGTCCAAGGCGCAGGCCGAGCGCGACGCGGCCCTCGAGGCGCTGCGCAAGGAGCACACCGAGGGAACCGCGCAGAGCCAGACCGAGTACGAGGCGGCTCTGGATGCCCTGCGCAAGGAACACGCCGCCACCCTCGCCCAGGCCGAGGCCAACCATACCACGGCGCTCGATGCGCTCAAGGCGGAACATGCGCGTGTCCTTGCGCAGCTCTCTAGCGACCAGCAGGCGGCGCTCGACGCGGCGATCGCCGACAAGGTGGCCGAGAGCCAGGCGATGCTCGCCCACGCCCAGAAGGAACACGACGCGGCGCTCGCCGAGCAGGCCGGCGGGCACACCACCGCCCTCGATGCCCTGCATGCCGAGTTGGCGCAGGCCCGCGAGGAGCGGGCATCGCTTGTCGCCGAGCACAATGCCCTGCTCGATGCGCTCAAGAAGGAGCACGAAGAGGTGTACGCCGGGCTAGAGGGCAAGTATACCGCCGAGATCGAGGTGCTGCGTAAACAGCACGCCGAGTCGGTCGCCGGGCAGGACGCCCTGCTCGACGCCCTCAAGGCCGAGCACGAGGACGTGTTTGCGGGGATGCAAGCCACGCTCGGCGCCGAGCTCGATGCGCTGCGGCAGTCGCACGCCGCGGAAATTGCCAAGCTGCGCGACACGCACGCTGCCGAGGCCGAGCGCACGCGTGCCGACCACGCCGCGGCGCTCGACGCCCTGCGTGCCGAGCTTGCCGAGCGCGACGCCGAGGCGCGCCGTGCGATCATGGAGGAGTACAACGTCAAGCACGCCGAGGCACTCGATGCTCTCGCCGCCGAGCTGCGTGCCGAGCACGCCGAGACGCTTGCGCAGCGCCTCGCGGACGCCGACGCGCGCCACCGCGCGGCGGTCGATGCGCTGCAGGCGGGACACGCCGAGGAGCTCATGGCCCACAACGCCGCGCACGCCGCACAGCTCGGCGAGCTGCGTGCGCCCGCCGTGCCGGACGGCGACGCGGCCGCCGAGCTCGCATCCCTGCGTGCCGCGCAGGCCGAGGCCGATGCGCGCCTCGCCGAGAGCCGCACGGACCGCACGCACTTGGCCGAGCTGGTGGCGGAGCTGCGCAAGCAGCTCGACCTGCGCTCCTCCGAAGTCGCGGCGCTCGAGCAGCGGCAGCGCGACGACACCGATGCGCTGCGTGCCGAACTGGCGACGCTGCGTTCCGAGAAGGAGGCCGCCGCGGCGCGCGCCACCAGCCTCGCCGCCGACGTCGACCGGCTGCAGACCGAGGCGGCGGCCGCGAATGTGCCGTCGACGCCGTCGGTGCCTGTGCACCTTGCGTCGGGGCACCGCCGCGGGCTGTCGAACGCGTCGTCGGTCGGCACCATGGCGTCGGTGCGCAGCCTCGACACCGAGGCGGCCGAGCACGACATCCCCGAGTGGGTCGGTCGCCCCGTGGCGGCGCCGACGGCGCTGCCTGCGCACATGCAGCACGTCGACCCCGAGGTGGCCGACGCGATCCTGCAGTGCATGATCGGCGAGTACATGTGGAAGTATGTGCGCCACGGCATGTTTGGCACCTCGGAGCGCCGCCACCGGCGCTACTTCTTCATCAACCCGTACAACCGCTCCATCCACTGGACCGAGCACGACCCCAGCACGATGGCCGGCGGCAAGTCCAAGATGGCGCACCTCGAGCACGTCGCGCTCGCCGACGACCACAACCAGCACCCGCCCGGCCTGTACAGCCAGACGATCGTGATCTCCACGGGCAAGCGCGAGCTGAAGCTCACGGCGCCCAACAAGGCCCGCCACCGCCTGTGGTGCACGGCGCTCGGGTGCCTGCTGCAGGGCCCCAACCCACTCACCAGCGACGCGCGCATGTCGCGCGTCACCATCCCACTCGAGCTCGGCGCGCGCCAGGGCGCCGACGGCACGCCAACGCTCACGCGCACGCGCGGAAGCCTCGTGCGCCGCGAGCCAAGCTCGCCTACCCACACCCTTCGCAACGCGCGCCCTCTCGTGCGCGCCCCTTCCACCGCTACGTTTACCACCCGTTCCGGGGGCATCTACTCGGTACTGAACGACCCGAGCGACGTGCAGGCACTGCCGTCGCGCCCGCCGCGCTCGAGTCGGCGTGCCGTACCGGACGCGCGCAGCGCGCTTGTCGCTGAGGCGCCGCCGGCCGACGCACAAAATACGGCACGCTCGCGTCTGAGCTTCCTGTCACGCAAATAGATTGGTAGAAGCTGCCATCTATGCACGCTGCTGCGTCGGGAGCAGGCCAAACCGCTTCTTGATCGTGATGCGCTGGCGCGAGAACTTGTCGTCCGGCGAGAAACGCGCGGGGTGCGCCGACCGTGTCATGGTACCCGTGGGGCTGCTCTTCTTCAGCGTGTACACGCGCTTGCCGTCCTGGGTGAGTGCCGCAACGTACGGGCCCCTTGAAGTACATCAAATGCATGGTGGGCGACGAAAAACGGACACGGGCTTAGTCAGCATTCACACCGCCTGGCGCCTGCGACGATGCGGTTGACGGCGTGGCTGCTGAGCCTCGCGGCAGGGGCCGCGGCCATCAAGTTTGAGCTGCCCGCGTCCAAGAACCCGACGCCGCTGTGCATCTGGAACTATGCACTGGAAGACACCCTCGCTATCATCTCGATCAATGTTGTGCCGCGCGACGCGCGCACCGCTGCCGACCAGAGCATCGAGGTGAAGGTCGTGGACCGCACACATCACAACGTGTATCTCAGCAAAAAGGGGCTCACCGATGAGACACGCCTTGCGATCAACACACACCATGACGCCGACCTCGGTGTGTGTATTTTGAACCGCGGGAAGCGTACGTCGCTCTTTGCTCACCCAGGCGATCATCTCGTGTCCGACATCGACCTCGACGTGCATCTCGGCGGCGACGCGATTGACTACAACGCCATCGCCAACCAGGAGTCGCTCTCTGGCATGGAAACCGAGCTACGTAAGCTCGCGACGACCGCCGACGAGATCCTCGACGAGATGGAGTACCTCAAAACGCGCGAGCAGCGCCTCAGCTCGACCAACGGTACGTGTGCGCCCCTGACACAGACTCAACGCTCCGCCGCGTGCACGGCTTTGCATGGTTCTCGTTGTTCGCCGTTACGGTCCTCGGTGTGTGGCAGGTATACCACCTGCGGGGCTTCTTCAAGCGCAAATACCTCATAGACTAGCTTTTGGACTGACTACGCCGTGCCTTGTGTTCCCGGAAAAAGGCTCGGACTGCCTCCTCGTCCACGGGCTCATGCCGCTCTGCATAGGGGCGCAAGTGCTCGTACAGCGCATTGCGCAGCTGCTCGTACGCCCGCAGCGACTCGAGCATCTGCACTCGCGGCAGCTGTCCCAGCGCCGCAACGGCGCGGTCGTACGTCGAGCTCGTCGTCGACGCCGCATCATCCATCTCCGTCGGCGGCTCGTACGTCGTCTCCTCCTCGTAGACATAGGGGTACTGGGCGCGCCACGCAGCTTCACAGTCCGCACAGTCGCACAGCCGTTGCCGGAACGCAGCATCAAGGAAGACGTCCGTACGTGCTTTAGGACGTCGTACACTCGGGTGAATCTCGGTTGGGGACGTACAGGATGCACGCGCGCGCTTTCCGAGCGGTGCTACATCCGAGGCGGGCGGCGCTGCAGGAGCCGCATTGGACGCGCGCACCGTTTCCGGGTCCGTCGACGCGGAGCTTGCACGACCGTACAGTTTCCAATCGCCATGCACTTCAGTCGAGACGCCGTCCCACGCATCCGGCCCCTCGGACGCCAGCAGCATCCAGTGCTGCGCGCCCGCGTAGATACGCAGCAAGCGCGCATCAGGGTGCTGGACGCAAGCGTCGCACACGAGGTGCTCAAACATGTCTGCTGAGAGAATCCGGCGCGTTCCCAGTGATGTGCATGACTCGTGGTACCACTCTTCGCACACGAGGCACTGGTACATCGTCTCTTCCTCGGTCTGGGGATCGTACGACTTGCCGCGCTCGCAGATACAGAAATGCCCCTGGAAATTATGGGTATACTTGTTGTGGTTTGGCTCGTCCCAGCCCTTGTTTGGTTCATGCTTGCGCAGTGCACATGGCTGTGCGTCGCGCGGCCGGTCCGTGTCGGTCAGGTCGGTGCGTTCGCGGTACAGCGACGGTGTGCCGCAGTCGCACCGGAAGTCGCGCTTGTGGAAGAGCTCGACAAGCTCGTGCTCCCCATGGCACATGACGCTGCATGCAGCACACACGCCCCCACCACCGCAGGTCCGGCATGCGTACACCGGTTGACGGATGGGCCCAAGGGCGTGGGTGCATGTGTCGAGCTGGAAGGGGTAGGCAGCATTTGCATCCGCTTCGAGCTGTTCCTGCTGCTGAATCAAGTCCTGTGCCGTAAACCCAAGCTCCGGCGCAAGGTTGGGCGCGGGTGCCTGTGGGTCCGGTAGCGACGCTGACGCGTCCTGCGTCGCTTCGTCCGTGCGCGCGCGTTTCGCCATGGCGTCCAAACGACCTCCACCCGATCGCCCAAAGTTGATGGCCTGATCGCACGATGTGGGGAACCACGATGCGGTGGGTCGGCGCCGTAGGCGCACTGCTGCTGTGCATGGGCGTTTGCGCATGGGAACATGCAGAGACAGGTACGTGGCACTCTGATGTAGCCGCAAAGGATCTGCGCAAGCTGTTGGTGGACGATACGACTTTCTACGTGGCCTCGCTGGGGAGCGTCTCACGCGACGGCGAGATGGTGATCGGCGCCGAGTACTATGCGCCATGCTTCAACGCATCGCTCGCTGACCAGGTGGATGGGGCGCACGAGGGTGATCTGCTGTTCCTTGCATTGCCCGTGTCGGAGAACTGGCGCAACGCGTTGGCACCCAATGCCACGGCCTCGGTGTTGATCCACTCGAACGCGGATCCGACCGTCGTGGACGTGCGGCACGGCATCACGTCGCCCGCTGGCCGCCTACGGTGGCCGCCCGAGCGGCCCATGTGGCGCAAGGGCATGCCGTCCAAGGCGCGCGTCAATATGCACGGCACTATGACGGTGGTGCCGAGCAAGCACGCGACGAGCGACGACCTCGCGGCATGCTTCCGGCGCTACCACCCCGACGCAGCCGCATGGGCACCAGGTTCACCATACAGCCCTCACTTGGCCAAGTGGGCGCGGTTTGCACCGACACGCATCTACTATGTGGGCGGCTTTGGCGACGAGCATTACATTGGCGACATTCCGCTCGACCTGTACCGGGCCGAACCGCCCAAACTCAAGGTCCAGTAGACCGTTAGACATCCTTACACCGCTGTCGCTTGGACGGACTGTGCGTTTCCAGGTCCTTGACGCGTGCGAGCTCCACGGTAAGGCCGGCGCGGATGAGCACGTCGATCCACACCTTTTGCTTCTCGCTGAGGCGGTCGTTGGGTCCTTTGACCTCGGCAAAGCACACAGTGCGGTCCGAGTAGCGCCACAGGCACAGGTCAGGAAAACCGCTCGTACGCATTGCCCATTCTTCGCAGAGCAAGCGGCACAGCAGTGCCAGTGCGCGGCCGCCAATGCACTCGGCAATCTCTGCCAGGTCCTCCGCGGAAAAGTCGTCCCAGCGGCAGGCGACCGCTGCCGTCCGCTGTGGGCGCTCGCGCGCATCGACGGCGCGGACAAGATCCACCCCGCCTGTCGCCTCGATCTCAGCAAGGCGTGCGTCGATCGCGGCGCGGCGCGCGACGGCGAACACATCGGTGGGAAGGTCGAGCGGTTCACGCTGATACGCCGTCTCAAACGCGCCGTCGACCGGCGCAAACAGTATGTCCCACATGAGCAGCGTGAACAAGAAGAGCACGATACTGCCCTCGCAGTGCACACCGCGAAACTGGCGTTGTGCATACGCCTCCAGGCACAGTTCCTCAACGGAGATGCTCGCCCCGCTCGCGCTGCGCCACAGGCTACGTGTGCCGGTGCGCCCAATGGGTGCAGCGAGCCGCATGCCGCGGATGATGCGGTGATGTGCATTACATAGCTGGTGGTGCGCAAAGTTGTGCCGCGCGGTGGGGGGTATCTTGAGCTGGGCCTCAAGTCGCTCAATGCGCCGCTGCAGCGAAAACTGGTAGATGAGGTGCGTGTCGGGGTCGTGGAGCGCCGCCTCGCACCGCGCGAGCGCCGCACGCCGTGCGTCCGCCACCGGCACGCCATCTTGCGGCTTGGCCGCGAGGATGGCGAGGCGCTCGTGCCATTGCCCCCGGCGGCCGCGGCGGAAGTAGCGCTGCGACAGCAGCGCACACAGCAGGCGTTGCTCGCGGTGCCGGTGTCCGAGACGCGCAAGGCACTCACATCCTTTGTACACGATGCGCGTGAGCACCCAGCCGGGGTGGAACTGCATGCGAACATACGCGTACGGGTCGAGCGCATCGCCCGCAGGGTATCGGTTGCGCACGTCCTGCACGGCGCGCTGCCAGTCCGGCCACGCTGCATCGAGCACCGTGACGCCATGGCGCGCGGCGTCGAGTGACGTGCTGAGCGCATCGATGTGCTCGTCCATCGCCTCCTCGAGCTGTAGTGCATGCTCAAACGCGAGCAGCTGTGCGCGCGAGCCAAACAAATCTGGCGTGCGCTCAATGCGGTACGTGGGAAAGTGCCACTTGTGCGTACGCGCAAGCACCGCCGCAGTGAGCAGAGAGCCCCACGCAGGGCGACCGCGGTAGTACACGAGGCCCACGCGGTCCAGCAGCCGCGCAACGTCGGGCACAATGCAGATGCAGCCCGGTGCGCTGCGCGCAAGCTCTGTCTCGAGGCGCGTGCGCCACGCATGTGTATCCATGCCGAGCTCGCGTACGGTACCCGGTGCACCAAACGACAGCAGCGTCGCGTTCTTCGGCTTGGCCAGCAGCTCGGCCACAAGCGCCTCGCGCGTCTTGGCGCGGCGCGCGACGCCGAGGCGCTTGGCGAGCTGCTTGAGCTCGTCGAGACGAAGCGTCGCGAGCCGCGCCTCGATGCCGCCCGCCATTTCTACGTCCATCATCGCGAAGCGATACAGTTCGTGGTCGGCGCCATGGGCGGGTGCCTTGGAATCGCTTGGCGCCGTCGGCACGCCAAACGGGCAGCAGAGGGCCGTGCAGGCGGCCCCCACGTCGGCAATTTCGCCGTCGTAGGTGAGGCGGTCAAGACGGTGCCATGTTCGCTTGCGCTGCACAAGCCGCACAAACAGGTAGCGTGCCTCGTACGGCAGCAGGATGATGTGCTGCAAACACGCGCGCTCGCGCTCCGTAAAGAGATTGCTTTCGTGAGCGAGCACGACGCAGATCATGTCCTGCACGAGTTCGACGTACATCGACTCGCGGCCATACCGCTGCGAGACGAGACGCTCGACAGGTGCTTCCTGAGGCGTCTCGGCATCCTCCAGGGGTGCGGCCATCAGCAGCGTCTCGTCCAGCGACGAAAACGACGCATCGCCAGGCTCGGGCACGAGCGACGCATCGATCTCGCCCAGCTCCGCCCACAGCTCGTCACTTGTGGGCTCGATGGGTGCGTGCGCGCTTGCGTGCGTGTCGCTCGGCTCGTGCTGCGCGTGAGGCACGAGCCGAGGCGCGAAAAAACGGGTCGGCCGCCCGCTTCGCTCGGAGCTCGGCAGCACGGACGCGTTCTCTAGATTCGCGCTCCGCACGCTCGCTGGCCAGGGTATGTGTTGTGCGCGGCGAGCCAGGCGCGCGCACAGGTAGCGCACGCGACGACGCCTCGCGCTCGTCCAAGTGCGCCTGGATGGACCGCAGCGGGTCGTGCCGCGACTTGAGCGCCGTGTCGCGGTAACAGTCTTCAAGCACTTCATCCTCGTTCTTTTGCTGCTCGCGTCCGTTGCGCAGCTCTGCGTTGGCATACCACGGGTTCAGCTCGACGGTTGGCCGCCGCGTCGCTGCGGGCCGTGCGTCGGAGGCCGTCGGCGCATCGTCAGCCGGCTGCGTACGCCCCAGCTCGTAGTCCTGCCAGAAATTGATGTGACCCTCGCGTGTTGTGATCTGTACGTCGTGTTTCGGCGCTGCAGCGTCGCCTGCCTCACGTGCATCGCGCTGGGCACGCAACGTATGCAGGCGTTCCTGACGATCGGCGTCCGCGAGGCGCTCTTCTTCTGCACGTTCACGCTCACGCGCCTCCGCCTGATCGCGCCGGACACGCTCGATATTCTCGCGGTTGTATGGGTCTGGATGAGAAGCATGGCGTACGTACGGTAACTCTTGTGGTGCGCGAGATGCAGTGGCATGTTCGCAGCACGGCGTATGTGGAGGAGGCGAGGCGCTGCCGTCGTGATTGGGTAAACAACACGCGCGTCCTGGAAATCAACACCAGCCTCCCCCACCGACACGCTCTGCCCCCCGACGGCGCGTGTGGACCCAAGATGGTGTCGAGCGCGGTTGAGAAAGCAGATGCGGCACGGAAGGACGTGTGGGTGCCGGATGCGACGCAGGGCTATGTCGCCGCGTACGTCGTGTCCGAGGACGGCCCCGACAGCGTCGTGTGTCTGCCCAACGGCCAGGTGCGCACCGTGCCGACGAGCACGCTGAGCGCGATGAACCCCGCCAAGTTCGACAAGGTGGCCGACATTGGGGACCTGACCTTCCTGAACGAGGCATCTGTGGTGCATAATCTGCGCCAGCGCTACTTCAGCGACCTGATCTATGTACGTCGCCGCTCCGCTCACGCAGACCTACTCGGGCCTCTTTTTGGTCGCGGTAAACCCGTATCATGCACTTCCCATCTACACTGAGGCCATCATTGAGCAGTACCGTGGGATGCGGCGCGAGGCGAATCCGCCGCACATCTTTGCCGTGGCCGACGGCGCGATCCAAAATATGATCCACGCACAAGAGAACCAGAGCTTGCTCATCACGGGCGAGTCGGGTGCGGGAAAGACGGAGAACACAAAGCGTGTGATCCAGTACCTGACTGCGGTGGCCGTGGATGCGGATGCAGACGTCGATCCCGAGCTGTTGCACCACCGCCGTATGTCCCACGAGCCGCTGGGCCTGCTCGAGCGCCAGATCCTGCAGGCGAACCCGATTCTCGAGGCGTTTGGCAATGCACAGACCGTGCGCAACAACAACTCGAGTCGTTTCGGCAAGTTTGTGCGCATCGAATTCACGGCGCATGGCGCGATCGCCGGCGGCAACATCGAGTGGTACCTGCTGGAAAAGAGCCGTGTGCACAGCCGCAGCGCAAACGAGCGCAACTTCCACATCTTTTACCAGCTGCTGCGCAGCCGCGACAAGGCGCTACTCGACCGCTTCCAGCTGTCGAACCACCCCGATCACTACCAGTTCCTGCGCGCCTCGCGCAAGGATGTCGAGGGTGTCGATGACACGCACGAGTGGGTACAGCTGCGTACGGCGCTGCAGACGATGGGTTTCCAGGCGCACGAGGAGGAGGACTTGTTCCGCGTCGTCGCCGGTATCCTGCAGCTCGGCAACCTCGAGCTAGCCGAGGACCGTTCCGAGCAGGCGCGCATCACCAACGCCGAGCAGCTGGCGATCGTCGGCGAGGTGCTCGGTGTGGAGCCCGGCAAGCTGCAGAGTGCGCTGGTGCGCCCGACGGTGCGCGCCGGGCGCGAGATGGTGACGCAGGCACGCAACAAGAAGCAAGTCACCGACGAGATTGCGGCGCTGTGCAAGACGATGTACGAAAAGACGTTTGGGTGGCTTGTTGACCGCATCAACCACGTGCTGGACCGCCCGACGAGCAAGTCGCGTTTCATTGGTGTGCTGGACATTGCGGGTTTTGAGATCTTTGAGACGAACTCGTTTGAGCAGCTGTGTATCAACTACACCAACGAGAAGCTGCAGCAGTTCTTCAACCACCACATGTTTATGCTGGAGCAGGAGGAATATGCGCGTGAGCACATCCACTGGGACTATGTCAACTTTGGCCTCGACCTTCAGCCGACGATCGACCTGATCGAGTCCACGAGCCCGATCGGCATTCTGTCGTGCCTGGACGAGGAATGTATCATGCCCAAGGCGAGCGACCACACCTTTACCGAGAAGCTCACCGCGACGTGGGCGCCGTCCAAGACGGAGACGCCCACGTCCAAGTTTGTGCCATCGCGGCAGGTAAAGCGCTTCGTTGTGCGCCACTACGCGGCGAATGTCGAGTACAACACGGAGCAGTGGCTCGACAAGAACCGTGACCCACTGAACGAGAACGTGGCGCGCGTCTTGGCATCGTCGAGCGAGCCATTCCTTGCCTCGCTCTTTGCCGAGTTTGACACGCCCGTGGAGCCGGCGTCGGCGCCGCGGGGGCGCCGCGGTGCGTTCCGCACCGTCGGCCAGCGGCACAAGGAGCAGCTCGCGTCGCTCATGGCGCAGCTCGACGCGACGCAGCCGCACTTTGTGCGCTGCATTGTGCCCAACAGCGAAAAGAAGCCGAGCAAGATGGAGCTGCCGCTCGTGCTCGACCAGCTGCGGTGTAACGGTGTGCTCGAGGGCATCCGCATCGCGCGCCTCGGCTATCCCAACCGCCTGCTCTTCTCCGAGTTCTGCACGCGCTACGCCATCCTCACGCCGGATGCTGTCGACCCCGCCGGGATGGATGCGCGACTCCTGTCGCAGCGGATCGCCGAGGCACTTGAGCTGTCCACCGACGTGTACAAGGTGGGCCTCACCAAGATCTTTTTCAAGGCCGGCGTCCTCGCCGAGATGGAGGAGCACCGCGACGCGCGCCTCCATGACTTGATTGGGCGCTTTGGTGCAATGGCGCGGCGCGCGATGGCGATGCGCCGCCTGCAGAAGCGCCTGCGCCGCGCAGCGGCCACCGAGACGCTGCGGGCGCAGGCGCGCGCGTATGCCGAGCTGCAAAACTGGCCGTGGTGGCAGCTGTACACGCGGCTGCTGCCGCTGCTCGCCGCGTCGCAGGACGACGAGGAGCGCAAGCGCCGCGAGCTCGAGACGGCGATCGCCAAGGAGCGTGCGCAGCGCGATGAGCAGGAGCGCGCGGCCCTCGCGATCCTCGAGGCACAGCTCGCCGCCGAGCGCGAGCGGTCCGCTGCCGCGGCGCACGACGCCGCCACCGCCGCCGGCGAAAAGGCCGCGCTCGAGGTGGAGGTGCAGGCCCTGCGCGCCGAGGTGGAGACGCACGCCGGCGACGCACGCGCGCATGCCGAGCAGCTCGTCACGCTGCAGTCCGCGCACGATGCGCTCGAGCAGGAGGCCGCGGAGCTGCACCGCCGCCTCGAGGAAGGCACGCAGCGCGAGGCCGAGTTCGAGGCGGACCTTGGCACACTTTCGCAGCAGCTCGACACCGTGCTCACCGAGCGCGCCGAGCTCGAGCGTGCCAAGGAGCACGCGGAGCACACACAGACCCAGCTGCAGGAGGCCGTCTCCACGGCGCGGACCGCGCTGCGCGAGCACAGCGATGCCGCCGAGGCACATGTGCGCGACCTTGCGGCGCGGCACGAGACCGAGCTGCAGGGCGTGCGTGCGGAGCTCGAGACGGCGCGCGGCGACCTCGAGCAGACGCGTGCGGAGCTCGAGGCGGCGCGCGCTTCGGCGGAGCGCAGCGGCGCTGAGCATCACGCGCGGGTGTGTGAGCTAGAGAGTGCACTGCATGACGCCGAAGCGACGCTGGCCGAGCGCACTGCCGCGCACGATGCCGCCGAGCAGCATGCGCGTGAAGCGTCCGAGGCGCACGACGCCGTGCAAGCACAGCTGCAGCACGCCGAGGGCCGTGCACAGGCGCTCGAGCAGCAGCTGCGCGACCTCGAGGCAGCGCATACCGCCTTGCAAGCGCAGCAGTCGGATACCAAGGCGCTCCACGACGCGCGCGAAACAGCCGAGCGCGAGTTGGCGCGTGCGCAGCGTACATGCAAGGAAGAGGCGGGCGCCAAGGCGGCGCTCCAGGCGCGCGTGGCCCGCCTCGAGGAGCGCGAGGCCGCCGCCGCCGCCGAGCTCCAGGCCAAGACGAGCGAGTTGTTGGCCGCGCAGAAGGCCGTGCAGGCTGCCGAGGCCGAGAACCGGCGCCTGCAGTCCGTGCAGAACAAGACGATCGTCGAGCACGTGCACGTACTCGAGGAGGCGAAGAAGTACACCGATCGGCAGCTGAGCGACGTGCAGGGCGAGCTGCAGGAGCTCACGTCCTATACCAAGTCGCTTGAGCGCATGCGCGCGCGGCTGCAACAGGACAATGAACAGCTCACACGCCTCGCCAATGCGCCGCCAGAGCGCGACGAGACAGCTGTGCAGGAGCGCGACGAGGCGCGCGCAGAGCTGCGCAAGATGAAGCAGAGCACAGATTTCACGCTGCGCCAGATGCGTTCCGAGTACGAGACACGCATCAAGAAGCTCGAGGAGGAGATGCGCGCAGCCAACCGTGCGTCGGCGCATCTGCAGACCGAGCGCACCCTGAGCGAGCTGCGCAGCGAGCGCAAGATGAGCACGGCCGCACGCAAGGTGCTCGAGGAGCTGCGCATGGAGAACGAGCGGCTCGAAAAGGACCTCGCAGCCAAGGCGAGCGTGCTGAAGCAGAGATAGGCGATGTATGTACCATGTTGTTCCCCCGCGACACTTCGAGTGGAGGCGCGCCGCGTCGCGCCGTCAGCCCTCCACTTGTTCACGACGCGCCGCGACGCGCAATTCCGCCAGCGAACGACGCGAGGAATGAGCGCAGCGCTCTCCCAAAAACACGGGCACACATCAAAAAAGACGGCGGAGGGGCGGCGGCAGCAAGGCGTGGTCAAGTCACGCGGCATCCAAAAGGCGCCCGGGCGCGTCCAGCTGTGTGCCTTCTGCCTCGGCTCCGAAGAAGAAAACCGCGTCACGAAGCAACCCGAGAAGCTCGTGATGTGCACCGAGTGCGGCAGCTGTGGTAGGTTTCGGACACTGACACAGGCCACCCGTCATGCATGCACTGGGACGCGGCCGGGAAAAAGGCAGCCGTCGTGGAGACGTACGACTGGCACTGCATGGAGTGCAAGATGTGCGAAGTGTGCCTTGACAAGGGCGATGACGAGCAGATCATGTTCTGCGACCAGTGTGACCGTGGCTGGCATCTGTATTGCCTGCGTCCGCCCCTCACGAAACCTCCGCGCGGTATGTGGTATTGCCCGACGTGCCAACAGGGGTCTACGCCGAAGCCGGCCAAGGGCAAAGCCGCACGTACGCCTCCTGCTCCGCGCACGAGTGAGTCACCGCGGCCAGGCACGGTCGTGCGACTACGCCGACCCGCCAAGGAGACGCGGCCGCGGAAGCGCATCAAGATTATGGAGCTGGACGAAGATGACGACGACGAAGAAGAAGAGAGCGACGACGATGCCACAGCGGCGCCGGCCGAGGACGACGAGCCGTTCGCAGGGCTTTTGACCGGTGACGATGCCTTGACACACCTCAACGAGCCCAACGCCGACGACATTGCACGCTTCCGCAGCAGCAAACGCGCCGCCGAGGAGCAGTTGGGCGGCGCAGTGAGCATGCAGTCCGGCGCACTAGCAAGGCTGCCCCCGCGGGCGCAGTCAGTGGTGCGCGAGGAACGGTTCACGAGCCCCGCGAGCACGCACACGGATGACTCGTACGGCACGGCAGCGAGTGACACCAGCGTCGCGCAGCCGGTGCGGATGATCCGATTTGGCAAGTTTGACATCGATACCTGGTTTCAGGCGCCGTTCCCCGAAGAGTACAGTTCGGTGCCTGGTGGGCGCCTGTGGATGTGCGAATTCTGCCTGAAGTACATGAAAAGCCGGTTCATGGCGACACGGCACCGGCTCAAATGCATCATGAGCTACCCCCCGGGCCAGGAGATTTACCGCGCAGACAACATCTCGGTGTTCGAGGTGGACGGCAGCAAGGCCAAAATCTACTGCCAGAACCTGTGCTTGCTCGCCAAGCTGTTTCTCGACCACAAGACACTCTACTATGATGTGGAGCCCTTCCTGTTCTACGTGTTTGTCGAGAGCGACGCGACCGGCTCCCATTTCGTTGGCTACTTTTCGAAAGAGAAGCGCAGTCCTATGGATTACAACGTGAGCTGTATCATGACCCTGCCCGTGCACCAGCGGCGGGGATGGGGCTACTTTCTGATCGCAATGAGCTACCTGCTCTCGCGCAAAGAGAAGCGACTTGGCTCGCCGGAGAAGCCACTATCGGACCTCGGTTTCCTGACGTACCGCAGCTACTGGACGCTGGCGGTGTACCGCGTGCTGGCAAGTGCCTCGGACACACTTACACTGGAAGGTAGGTTGTGCAACTCACCCAGATCTTTGCGAGGCGACCGGCATGAAAATGGAGGACGTGCTGTATACCCTGCAAGACCGCCACATGCTCGAGACTTTCCACAACGGCACGGAGCATGGGCGCCTCCCGCCTCAGTTCTTTACCGCCGCCGAGCACAACGCAAAGACGACGCGGCAGAGCACGTCGGCGGAGCCGGTGGTGAACGACTACCGCCTCGTGTTTGATCGCGCCGAGGTCCAGGCGTACGTCGACCGACACGATGCCAAGGCATACGTGCGCCTCGATCCCAGCAAGCTGCGCTGGACACCTTTTTTGCTGACGCGGCCGCGCGCTGCGCTCGACACGACCGATGCAGCCGCCTCACTCGTAGAGCACGAGGCCAAGCCTCAGACGTAATGTATTTGTACAACCCTATGCATGCCGCTCCCCCTCGAGCTCCATGGTGTCCGGCGCGGGCGGCGCTGGCGGCGCTTGCGCCGCCTCGTTGGACGCGGGGGCGTGCGACGCGGACACATCGACACTCTCCTCCATCGCCATCTCATCATCATCCACAGCGTCAGTCTCGACGTCGAGTGTAGTGTCGGCATCGGTCGCAGCATCGAGCGTGGTGTCGGCGTCGGCGTCACCGGCCTTGGCACTCGCCGCCTTGGCGCGCTTCTCGGCGCGATTGCGAGCCGCGTTATCAGCTTTGGCCGCTGCGGACTTTTTCTGGAGCGCACGGTACGCCTCGAGCTGCTCACGCAGCTCCTTGCGCATGGGTGCCGGGAAGTCGAGCTCACGAAGCGCGTCGAGGACGTGTGCGGCCGAGATGGTCTTATTGCCGCGTGCGATGGCAACATCGTGCGAGGCCGCGGCTACGTTAGCCAGCATTACGTACTCAAGTAGCTCACAAACACAGACGACGACTTGACTAGCGCCGCAAGCGAGTCCTTGCGCAGCTGCACCGAGTCGGGCAGCTCGCTGCGTGCAAGTTTCTGAATCGAGGCCTTGGGCAGCTCAAACTGGTCGATGCCCATGCCAAAGGTGCCGCCCGCCGCGTTCGTCGCGGTCATGGTCTTGGCCGAGAGCGGGATGTCTTCGCGCGGCGACTCGGCATCGGAGTCGTGCGGCGCCTGCACCGGCACAGCTTCTTCCACGGGGGCCGCGTCCATCGTTGCGCGTCGCGAACGGCGCGCGCGCGTGCGTAAATCCCATGCGTGGATATATCGTACACTATGGCGCCCACACCTTGACGCTCAGGTCCACCGACCCCGTCGCGACGACGTTGACGGATGACGCAGCCGCCGACGGCTCTGCAGACGTCGGGACACTGCCTCTTCCCCATGCGATGCATGTCGCAAAGTGACTGTGGCAGTCCACCACTTTGAGACACCGTCCGTTGCTCACCTCCCACACACGCATGGTTTTGTCGTCGCTGACAGACACGAGGTGCTTGCCGTTCGGCGAAAAGACCAGCGCTCGCACCCAATTATCGTGTCCAGACTGTGTCAGTGGCACACGTACCAGCACGCGCAGACATTGACCTTGCTGACTCCATAGCCGAATCGTCTTGTCCCGTGACCCCGACGCGAGGAATTGGCCAGGCTGCGTCGCAGTCGGGTCGTCCTTCGGCACGCGGATCCCTGCAAGCGCGTGGATGGCAGGGTAGGCAGATACGGGTGCAAATGCAACGCACTCGACGACGTGCTCGTGCCCGCGCAGCTCGTGCCGCATTTCGCCGGTCTGTGCGTCCCAGATGCGGACGGTTTGGTCGCTCGAGCCACTCGCAAGCGAGCGTGCGTCGTCCGCCACGGCTACAGTACGCACCCAGTCATCGTGCCCGTGGAGAGTCTTGACACAAAACCTGCGTCAGTGGTGTGCCGACGTACCCAGTGGCTGTTTCCCAGATCCGCAGGGTCTTGTCGCGGCTCGCCGACACCAAGTGCCGGTCACCCGGGAAGAAGCGGACGCACGACACGCTGTGCTCGTGGCCATACATGGTGCGCACATTCTTCCAGCTTTGTGTCGCGTCCCAGAGCTTGATACTGAGGTCGGACGCACACGACCCTGTGTGAGTGTGCTCCACGTACCGAGGTACTGCCCGCTGTGATCGAACTCGATGCTCTGCACCGGTTTGGTATGCCCCTTGAGTGTTTGCTCCAGCTCCCCCGTCTCCCAATCGTACAGCTTGATGGTGGTGTCCTCGCTGGCGGACGCCAGCTGGCTAAAGTATGGGTGGAACGCGACGTCGGTCACCGGCTGCCGGTGCCCCGTGAGGACGTGCCGCGCGGGGTTGCGTGGGTACCAATCCACAACCGAGGCCCCCCGCCGCGCACTCGGCGCGCTCTGCAGCTCCTGCTCCAGCTGGCGCACCTTGGCCTCGAGCTCGAGGTTCTGTGTGAGTGGAGGTGGTACCTGCCTTTTTCTGTAGGCGGATGGTGCTGAGCCACTTTTTCTCGAGCAGCGCCGCATACTTGCCCTTGGGGTCCGGCACATACGACTCGAGGTTGGTATCGTGTGCGAGCGCATCATATGCCGCGCGAAACTCCGACTGCGCAAAGTACTCGAGCAACGCGCGGTGCAGCTCGTCGCGCTGCCGCTCCGACAGCGCGCTCATCGTGGAGAAGGGCACGTGGGTCCACGTGGACCGCGATCCCAACACGACGCGTACCATGGCAACGCCCGCACGGAGTCGCGTGGGCGGTGGGCCCGAGGCGGCATCGACGGCCGTGCAGGTCGCCGTGCGCATCCGCCCGGACTCGGTTGAGGATACGGGGCGCTCGGTGCCGCGGCCGCTGCGCACCGTCGTGAACCAGATGTCGCCCACGACGCTCGTGGTCGAGCCGAGCGCGCTGCCCTCCACGGTGCCGCCGCGCGACCAGCGGCACGCGTTCACGTTTGACCGCGTGTTTGCACCGCATGCTCAGCAGCGCGACGTGTATGCTTCGTGCGTCGAGCCGCTACTGCACCGCTTCCTGGACGGATACAACACGACGATTTTTGCGTACGGCCAAACCTCCAGCGGCAAGTCGTACTCGATGGGCACGTCTGAGGCGAGCGAGACACTTAGTCTGGATGAAACACTGGAAGACACGCTTGATGAGAGCATCGGCATCATCCCGCGCGCGGCTGTCGAGCTGTTTGCGCTGCTCAAGGACGACGCAGAATACACCCTGACCACAAGCTTCCTCGAGCTGTACAACGAGGACCTGATCGACCTGCTCGCCGACCCCGACGTGGACGCGCCCAACCAGGTGCAGATCCGCGAGACGCGTGCGGGCGAAATCGTATGGATGGGCCTGCGCCAGCGTCCGGCCAAGTGCGCCGCCGACGTCGTCCAGCTGCTCCAGGACGGCATGGCGATCCGCCAGACGCACGAGACAGAGATGAATACGCAGTCCTCGCGCTCGCACGCCATCTTCTCGCTGACTCTCACGCGGCGGTGCCCGCGGCAGGCGTCGCGCGCTGCGAGCCCCGAAAAGGTGCCGACGACACCCTCGACGCCGCTCGCGCCGAAGCGCGGCTCCGGGCTGCCGCTGCCCGGCCGTGGCTTGGGCCTCGCACGCGCCGCGACACCGACGCAGCTCGCGACGCCGACGCGTGGAGCCTCCACGCCGCGCGCCGCGCCGCCTCGTCGCCCGAGCACAGACGAAGAGGTGGTCACCACAAGCAAGCTGCACTTTGTCGACCTCGCCGGCTCCGAGCGGCTGAAGCGCACGGCGGCGAGCGGCGACCGCGTTCGCGAGGGTATCTCGATCAACTCGGGCCTGCATGCTCTCGGCAACGTGATCAGCACGCTGAGCGACCCCGCCAAAGCCCGGCGCGCCATGCACATTCCGTACCGCGACAGCAAACTGACGCGGCTGCTGCAGGACAGTCTGGGCGGCAATGCGCACACGCTGATGCTCGCGTGTGTGTCGTCGCTGGAGATGAACGTCAACGAGACGCTCAACACGCTGCACTATGCACAGCGCGCGCGACACATCCGCAACACGGCGGAGCGCAACCAGACGGAGCCGGGGTGGGGCAACGTAGAGTACTTGCAGGGCCAGGTGCTGCGTCTGCGCAAGGAGCTCGACCTGGTGCGCAGCTCGAACGAGCTGATCCTCGCGTCGCCCGAGCAAAGGGCTCCGAGCCTGTTCTCGTCGGACGCCGAGCAGGAGCTGCTGGCGTGGCAGGAAAAATATTCGGCACTTAGCCGCAAGAATGTGCAGCTTACCGCCGAGCTCATCCACATGGACCGCCAGCTCGCGCAGCGCGGCGCCGGCGTGCCGGCCGGCGACTTCCTCGCGTCTGCGGAGCCGGTGATTGTCGAGTACGAAAAGACAGTCGACTCGCTCGAGGGGCAGCTTAACGTGCTCAAGGCATCGCTCGCCTCCTCTGAAGAGCTGCTGCACGAACGCGACCAGCAGCTCGTGCATGCCAACCACCGTTTGCTGCGCGCCGAGAGACAGGCTGAGGCGCTGCGCTCAACGGTACGCGACCTGCAGGAGCGGCTCGGCGAGACGGGCAAGGAGGAGAGCGTGTCGCGCCGCGCGAGCAACGCGAGCCTTGCGTCGCCGCCGCACGGCACAACAGCGTCGCCGCACTCGACGAGCCACCCGCTCGGCAGCGTGCTCGACTCTGCGCGCGACAGTGCGCAGCAGGTCTCGCAGCAGCATCACGCGCCGCTGCTGCACGCCGGCACGGACGCGGACGGCGAGGAAGACGCCGACGCCTCGCGCGCGAGCCACGCCGCGTCGCTCGGTGCGCCGGACGCGTCGACGGACCAAGTACTAGGTCTCGCGGGGGACGAGTCGATGCTGGTCCCCACGCAGGGCAACGACGGCACGCTGGAAATGATCGCGGCTACGGAGGGTGAGCTGCGGAAATTACATGTTGAATGGGAGTCGAAGGAGGCCGGCTCGCCACGGCGGCGGACGTGGACGGAGGCAGGAGCCCCGGGCCTTGGATAACGGGATCGGCGCGGCGCTGGGCTTACTTGCCGAGCGTGTCGAGGGCGCTGTCGTTGAAGCCGGGCGTGCCATGGCTCGGCGGGAAGGGGTTGTTCACCGAGCCATTGGTCGTGTGGCTCGCCGAGAACTTGGCGCGACGCGCGCGTACACTGGGTCAGTAGGGCGACAACATACCCCTCGCGCAGCTTGTCGAGTGCCTGCACAGTGGTCTCCCACGAGATGCACGCTGCGTCAGATAAGTGCACATACCGTCCGTGATCGACTGGCCGTACTTGAGGTCCGCGGGACCGGTCGAGGGCATGCTCTGCTTGCCCTCAACGAGGTGGCTCTCGAGCATCACACCAAAGATGTTCCACGCGTTGCTGTCGCCCTGCGCGAGCTGCTCGGCGATGTTGTCCACGACCTTGATCTGGTTCTGATGCTTCTTCTCGCTGTTGCCGTGGCTGCAGTCGACCATGATGCGCGGCGACAGCGCGTTCTTCTCGAGCGCCGCCGAGGCGCTCTCGATGTGCTCGCGTGCATAGTTCGGGCCGCTGTTGGAGCCGCGCAGGATGATGTGGCAGCTGTCGTTGCCAGCGGTCTCGACAATCGCCGAGATGCCCTGCTTGGTAACCGATAGGAAGGCGTGCGAGCTCGAGGCCGACTTGATCGCATCCACCGCAATCGACACCGAACCGTCCGTGCCGTTCTTGAAGCCGATCGGCATGCTCATGCCGCTCGTCAGCTCACGGTGCACCTGCGACTCTGTGGTGCGCGCGCCAATCGCACCCCACGAGATCAGGTCCGCGGTGTACTGCGGCGAGATGGTGTCCAAGAACTCGGTGGCCGCGGGAAGGCCGATCTTGGCGACCTCGAGCAGGAAGCCGCGCGCGAGGCGCAGGCCCTTGTTGATTTGGTAGGAGCCATCCAGGTTCGGATCATTGATCAGGCCCTTCCAACCGACCGTGGTGCGCGGCTTCTCAAAGTAGACGCGCATGATAATGTGCAGGTCGTCCTTTGCCTGGTCCGCGTACGCCTTGAGGCGGTTCGCTGCATCAGTAAGCGTGCCATGACGCACCATACTCAAGGCCCGCGCGCACATCGTGCAGCGAGCACGGACCCACGATCACAATGAGACGGTCCTGCTGGCGCTTGATGATCGCCTCCGTATCGCGACGCCCCGTGAGCACGGTCTTGGCCGCCTCGATCGGCAGCGGGTACTCCTCCATGAGGATCTGCGGCGGGATCACTGCGTCAGTGCACGCCACGTACGCGGCTTGATGCTCCGAATGCGCCGGTCATCGAGCTCATTCTGCGCATCGGCCAAGTGCAGAGGGGCTGTCGTCTGAGTCATGGTGCAACTGTTATAGGCCGGAGCGCGCTGCACCTGCAGGGCACCTTCCACTTGTCACGTGGCCCCTGACCAGGTGGAGCGGGGCGCGAGCGACGCGACGCGTTGCAACGCGATGTCAGAGGACGAGAGGGATTTTGGTGGAACGGGCGCGCCGGACGATGAGGAGCTGTCGCTTCCCAAGGCCACGATCCAGAAGTTGATTCAAGACTACTTGCCGAACGACATGAGCTGCGCGAAAGATACACGCGATCTCCTGATTGAATGCTGCGTCGAGTTTATCCACCTCGTCTCGTCCGAAGCCAACGAGGCGTGCGAAAAGGACTCGAAAAAGACGATTGCGCCGGAACACGTCGTCAAGGCGCTTGTCGACCTAGGATTTGAGAAATATACGCGCGAAGTGCAAGATGTACTCAACGACCACAAGCAGCATCAGAAGGTACGTGGGCGCGTGCAGGCTGACCGGGCAGGAGCGTGAACGCAAGGCATCGCGGTTCGAGATGAGCGGACTCACTGAGGAAGAGTTGCAGCGGCAGCAGGAGCAGCTGTTTGCCGCGAGCAAGGCGCGCTTCGAGGCCGCCAACTAGTCCCCCACCCCGTAGTGTGGCCAGCGCCGTCGGGCACGGCCGGTCCAACGATAATTCCCCGACACTGGTTCGCCGGAGCGCAAATGTTGCTGCGTGCGACGCGGTGCTTCTTTTCCTGGACCGCCTTGTCCGCACGCCGTCCTTGTAGAATTCTGCGTGCCTTGGACCGCCGCTGCATCATGACCGACATTGACAAGTACCGTGACAAGCGGATTGACGGCACAAAGCTCGCCGCGTATGTACCCTAGCCCCGTGCTCACACCGCAGATCGATCCGCTCCTCTGTCGCCGAGCGCGTGGCCAAGCTCAAGGCGGAGCACGACGGGATCGTGCCGCATCTCGCGATCGTGCAGGTCGGCAAGCAGAGTGCCTCCTCGACGTACATCCGCATGAAGATGCAGGCCGCCGAACAGTGCGGCATCCGTGCGACGCATGTGCAGCTGGCGGACGACGCGACGGAGCACACCATCTCCGCCGAGGTGCGCCGCCTGAACGAGGACGACAGCGTGGACGGAATTCTGGTGCAGCTGCCGCTGGGCGACCACATCTCCGCGGATGCCGAGCGCCGTATCACGGAGCTGGTGCAGCCGGACAAGGACGTGGATGGTTTCCACACGCTCAACATTGGGCAGCTGTCGTCGCGCGCATGCAACCCCAACTTTTTCCCGTGCACGCCAGCGGGCGTGCTGGCGCTGCTGAAGGAAGCGGGGCTTGACGACCTCTCGGGCAAGCACGCCGTGGTGCTGGGCCGCAGCGACATTGTGGGCAACCCGATGGTGAGTCTGCTGCGCGGGCGCAACTGCACCGTGACGCAGGTGCACTCTAAGAGCCTGAACGTCAAGGAGCTCGTGAAGCAGGCCGACATCGTGGTGGTGGCCGTGGGCGTGCCGCGCCTCGTCGAGGCCGACTGGATCAAGCCCGGCGCGGTGGTGATCGACGTCGGCACCAACTATGTGCCGGATGCCACGAAGAAGTCGGGGCAGCGCCTCGTGGGCGACGTCAATTACGAGTCGGTTGTGCCCGTCGCGGCGGCGATCACGCCCGTGCCCGGCGGCGTCGGACCCATGACTGTCGCGATGCTCATGGAGAATGTGCTGATTGCGGCGACGCGGCGCAGCGTGCGGCTCCAAGCGCGCCCGCGGGCAGTCACCACGCCGAACCCGCTCAAGCTGGAGCGCCCCGTGCCGAGCGACATTGTGATTGCGCGTGCGCAGGTGCCGCGCCCGATCACCGAGATTGCGCACGAGATTGGGCTGCTGAGCAGCGAGCTGGAGCCGTACGGTGACGTGAAGGCCAAGGTGAGCTTGAGTGTGCTCGACCGCCTGCGTGACCGCATCAACGGCAAGTACATCGTCGTGGCGGGCATCACGCCCACGCCGCTCGGCGAGGGCAAGTCGACGACGACGATTGGTCTGGCCCAGGCGCTCGGCGCGCACCTGAACAAGCCTGCGTTCGCGTGTGTGCGTCAGCCATCGCAGGGGCCGACGTTTGGCATCAAGGGTGGTGCAGCTGGTGGCGGCTACGCGCAGGTGATTCCCATGGAGGAGTTCAATTTGCACCTCACTGGCGACAACCACGCGGTGCAGGCGGCCAACAACCTGCTCGCCGCGGCGATCGACACGCGCATGTTCCACGAGGCCACACAGAAGGACGGCCCGCTATTCGACCGGCTGTGCCCTGCGAAGAAGGGCGTGCGCACCTTTTCGCCGGTGATGCTGAAGCGCCTCGCGAAGCTGGGCATCCACAAGACAGACCCCGACTCGCTCACCGACGAGGAAAAGGTGCGCTTTGCGCGCCTGGACATCGACCCCGCGAGCGTGACGTGGCGGCGCGTGACGGACACCAACGACCGGTACCTGCGTGAGATCACCGTGGGCGAGGCGCCCACCGAAAAGGGCCTGACGCGGCACACGGGCTTTGACATTGCGGTCGCGTCCGAGTGCATGGCTGTCCTGGCGCTGAGCCGCGACTTGAAGGACATGCGCGCGCGCCTCGGCGACATGGTCATCGGCTCGAACAAGCGCGGCGAGCCCATCACGGCCGACGACCTCGGCGTCGGTGGCGCGCTGGCCGTGCTCATGAAGGATGCCATCAAGCCGAACCTCATGCAGACGCTCGAGGGCACGCCGGTGTTTGTGCATGCGGGCCCCTTTGCGAACATTGCGCACGGCAACTCGTCGATCCTTGCCGACGCCATCGCGCTCAAGCTCGCGGGCCGCGAGGCGAACGAGCCGACGAGCCGCACCGGCTACGTGATCACCGAGGCCGGCTTTGGTGCAGACATTGGCATGGAAAAGTTCTGCAACATCAAGTGCCGCGAGAGCGGGCTCGTGCCGGACGCCGTGGTGCTGGTCGCGACTGTGCGGGCGCTCAAGTCGCACGGCGGCGGCCCCGACGTGTCGCCGGGCAAGCCGCTCAGCGATGTGTACACGCAGGAGAACCTCGAGCTGCTACGCGCTGGATGCAGCAACCTTGCGAAGCACATTGAGAACGCCAAGCGCCACGGGCTCAAGGTGGTGGTCGCGGTGAACACGTTTGCGACCGACACCCCCGCCGAGACGCAGCTCGTGGTCGACGAGGCGCTGCGTGCCGGTGCGGACGCGGCGGTGCCGTCGGACCACTGGGCGTGCGGTGGTGCGGGTGCCGTGGATTTGGCCAAGGCGGTGATTGCGCAGCTACAGGACAGCGAGTCGCAGTTCCAGTTCCTCTACGCGCTGGACCAGCCGATCGAGGACAAGATTGCGACGATTGCGCGCGCCATGTACGGTGCGGATGGCATCGAGGTCCTGCCGGAGGCGCGCGCGCAGATCGACACCTACACGCGCCAGGGCTATGCGCACCTGCCGATCTGCATGGCCAAGACGCACCTCTCGCTGTCGCACGACCCGCTGCTGAAGGGCCGCCCGACGGGCTTTACGGTCCCGATCCGGTCCGTGCGGCTGTCGGCGGGCGCACGCTTCCTGTACCCGCTGTGTGGTGCGATGCAGACCATGCCCGGACTGAGCACGCGCCCAGGCTACTACGATATCGATCTGGACGACGAGGGCCAGGTGGTCGGTCTGTTCTAAGGCTCTGCCGGCCCGCGTGGCCGCCGGCGGCCGCGTGCGGGCGGCGCATGTGGAGAGTGACAGCAGAGCGTGTAGGGTCCGAGCCACATAGATCCCCGACTGCGTGGCAAAAGCCTCGGTTTGCGCCCCTCCACCGCCCCTCGCCCGTGGAGAGCCGCTTCCCCGTCCGTTGTGGTCCGTGGCGCTCGCGCTGCCTCCCTAGTTGTCCCCTCCCCCACCCACAGCGCTGAGTGACGAACGTGAACTGGAACGCGATGTCTGATTACCGCGTGCGCAATTCCTTCTCGCCGAGCGGCACGGGTGTGCACCGCACGCCGTCGCCGGCGCAGCCCGAGCAGCGCTCGCCGCGGAACCCGATGGGCAACCCGCTGCGCTACTCGCACGGCAAGATGATGCCCGCTGGCACCCCGGAGCCGAACCGGCTGAGCAGTGCCCAGATGCAGAACCTGGCGGCGAACCGCAATCTGCGCCCGAGCAGTGAGATGCTGCCCATGGGTCAGCAGGGCACCCCCGAGAGTACGTTGTGCGCCACACTGACCGTCAGCTGAGGTGATTGATAAGTGGTTCGAGGACCTGCAGAACTACGAGGCGACGCTCGAGGAGATGGCCGCCGCGTCGCTCGACCAAAACTTCAAGGAGGAGTTGAGCGCCATCGAGCAGTGGTTCCGCGTGCTGAGTGAGGCGGAGCGCACCGCGGCGCTGTACAGCCTGCTGCAGGAGTCAACGCAGGTGCAAATCCGCTTCTTCATCACCGTGCTCCAGCAGATGGCACGCAACGACCCGGTCGGCGCCTTCCTCTCGCCGAACCAAGCGAACAGCGCCGTGGGCGAGCAGCTCGAGGCCAAGATGGCCTCGCTCGGGATCAAGACACCCACGGCGGGCGTTGCTGCCTCGCCCAGCACGCGCGGCTTCCAGCGGCAGAGCACGGGCTTCCTGTCGCCGAGTAGCGCCTCGCTGTACGCGGGCAGCCCCGACGTGTCGGCGGCGCTCGCCGCGCAGCGCAGCAAGATGAAGAGCAACCGCACCTCGGCACCCGGCACGCTCCCGATGGAGTCGCCCATGAGCTACACGGGCAGCAAACTCGACCACGTGCAGGAGAAGCCGTCGGCGCCGCGCGAGCGCCCACGCTCCTCCGACCACACGCCGCTGTCGCGCGCACAGCGGCAGAGCGGCCCGATCGACGACGCGCTCTCGCCGCTCGGCATGGGTGGCAGCTGGGCGAGCATGGTCAACACACCCATCATGTCGATGCTCGACGAGAAAGCGCCGTCGGGCGGTGCACCGGCGCCGGGCGACACGAGCGCCAAGCTCGACGCGACGGCTGCGCAGCTCGCCCAGCTCGCCCAGCAGTACAGCGGAGACACGGATGCTGCGCTGCGTGCACGCCGTGCGGCTGGCGGCCAGCCGTCGGTGCAGGGCGTGCTGAGTGGCATGTACGACACGAACACGCCGGCGGCCAACTGGCAGGGCGCCGGCAGCCCTCCGACGAATGTGACGAGTCCCCAGTTTAACAACTTTTCGATTCCTATGAGCCCCAACACCCTCGCTGGGCTGCAGAGCCCCTCGGGCGGGATGGCGAACCCGGCCAACCTGCAGATGATGAACACGATGGCCGCCATGGGCGGGCTGAACAACATGAACTCGACGCAACTGCTCGCGCTCCAGCAGCAGATTCTGCAGCAGCAGCAAAACCTGCAGAACTATACGCCCACCGCCCAGCGCATGGGCCCGCGCGGCGCCGGGCGTCCGGGCGCGCCGGGCGCGCCGGGCGTCCACGCCACGCCCCTGCGCGGCGCGGGCAGTGGCGGCGCCCGCAACGCCGCGACGTCGCCTGGCGCTGCGGCTGCCCAGCCGGCGGCACAGGCCGACGAAGAGGTGGCCGACATCTCGGTGCTGAACGACGTGCCTGCGTGGCTGCGCCACCTGCGCCTGCACAAGTACACGCCCAACTTTGAGGGCTCCAACTGGCGCGAAATGGTGCAGATGAACGAGCAGGCGCTCATCGACAAGGGCGTCGCGGCGCTCGGCGCCCGGCGCAAGATGCTCAAGACGTTCGAGGCGGTGCGCCAAAAATACAACATCCCCGCGCCCGCCGGCACGACCGAGTCCCGCTCCGATGCCAGCGAGGCCGAGTCCGAGCACGAGCCGTAGGCCGCCCCCGTTCATAGCCACGTGGTGTGCCACGCGAACGCGACCGCCTCTCCACCGTAATGGACGCACCGCGGGGCTCGCCGGGCGCCGTCAAGCCGCCGGCGCGCCGGCGCGCGCCCCCGGGGCCCGCGCGGAACGCAACGCATGCGGGCGCGCTGCCGCGTGCGCGCACCGCACTCGGCGCGTGGTCGGGCGCCCCGCGCGCGCAGACGACGCCGACCAGCACCATGGCGTCGCTGCGCGCCTCGACGTCGTCCTCGGCATCGCCCGCGCCGTCGCACGCATCGAGCCCAAACACGAGCGGCGCATCGACGCCCACGACCCGCACGGCACCGTCGGCCACGCGCCGCGCGTACCAAGGGCCAGTACGCGTCGCCGGCATGGCACGCGCCGCGCCGGCCTCGGACGCCGCGCCGACGTCCAGTCCGCACACGACGCCCACCACGTCACTCGGCACAGGCGCGCGCGTCGTAGGCGCCAGCACGAGTGCATCGCGCGCCGTCCGCCACGCGCCGAGCCGCGCGTCGTCCGCGGCACCGACCCCCGACGCGCTGCGCAGCCGCGCAACGACACCGAGCAGTTCTGATGCAACGCACCTGCGCCAGAGCGCGCGCGCGCGCTCTCCGGCCTCTCCCACGGGCGACGTGCGCATCGCCGGGCGCCGCTCGCCTCACGACCGCGCCGCACCCGTGCGGGCGCCGCTGAGCCCCCCGCGCCACGGCGCTTCGGCACGCGCCGTGCCGCCGGTGCCGACGGCGCGCGTGCGTACCGACGCGCATGCCACGCCGTCGCACATCGCCGACGCCTCGGCGTCATTTGCACACTCGCCCCCGTCGGCCACGCTCGGCACGCCCGCGGCGGCGCATGCACATCCCTTTACGCCGCACGTCGCGACACCGCACTCCCTGCCACATGCCTCGACGCCGCCCGTGCACGGGGTGCACGGCGACGTGGATATGGCGGACGCAAAGCACGAGCGCAAGTTGCTCGACCTCGAGATCTCGAACAAGAGCCTGCTGGCCATCAACGCGAGTCTCGAGTCGGCCAAGGTGCAGCAGGCCAAGGAACTGCGTGCGTTGCGCCAGCAAATCTTCCATGCGCAGCTCGACCGCGCCGTGGACCCTACCGAGGTGTATGGACTGGAGGCGAGCGCCATGCCGCCGGCACTTGCGCAGCTGCTCGACACGACCCATGCGCACGGCCAGGAAAGCCTCCCCGCCCAGGTCGCGCGCGCCCTCGCGGAGCAGGACGCGGAGCTGGCTGCGTTGCATGCGCGCTGTCGGCACACGATCGACACGATGCTCGACGAGGCACGCAGCGCGATCCTCATGCGGGTCGATACGGACGTGGGCAAGAGCCGCGTCCTGCATGCCTCGGAGCTGCACCACGACACCTCGACCGAGAGCGACGCCGAGAGCGTCGCGAGCAGCGCCCCCACGGACGACAGCGCGGCGCGTGTGCTTGCGCGCGGCGCATCGCCTGCTGCCTCGGCGTTGCTGCCCGCGTCCGCGGCCGAGGATATGCCGCGCGCGGCGTCCGTCTCGCCCGGCCGCTTATTTCCGGCGCGCGGCGCACGGGCGTCGCCGGGCACTGCCGAGGCGGCTGATATCTCGGTCGACTGACGGTCGCGCAGGTGCGTCCCGGATCCTGGGAGGTACGCTCGCCAGGACGATACGATACCCCCCTGCCTACGTGCAGCGAGGGCCAAGTAGGCCCCCTACTCATATAAGAAAAGAGACTTGTCGATACTGGATCCGGCTATGTCGCGATGGGCGTCCCCATGTGGTTTGGCCACGGGGCCCAAGCGTCTTGGTGCCGCCCAGCATCCCGAACAGAGGCAAATGCAGCACGTCAAGTCTATGCGTGAAGGTCACGCGCTAGACGGTCGACGTTCTGTCTAGCGCCCAAACGCGGTGCGCTTAGTTGCCCTGCTTGCTGATCTCGTCCGCCTTGGCGAGCACGTCGTCAATGTTGCCGACCATGTAGAAGGCGGCCTCGGGCAGGTCGTCGTACTTGCCGGCAAGGATCTCCTTGCAGGCGGCGATCGTGTCCTTGAGCGCGACCAGGCGACCCTCGATACCAGTGAACACCTGGGCGACCGCGAAGGGCTGCGACATGAAACGCTGCATCTTGCGGGCACGCTCGACGGTGAGCTTGTCCTCCTCCGACAGCTCATCCATACCCAGAATGGCAATGATATCTTGGAGCGACTTGTAGTCCTGGAGCAGCTTCTTCACACCCGAGGTCACCCGGTAGTGCTCCTCACCCACAATGGAGGGGTCAAGCATACGCGAGTTCGAGTTGAGCGGGTCGACGGCGGGGTAGATACCCAGCTCGGCGATCGAACGGTCCAGCACAGTAGTAGCGTCCAGGTGGGCGAAGGTGGTGGCGGGCGCAGGGTCCGTCACATCGTCGGCGGGCACGTAGACGGCCTGCACCGAGGTAATCGAGCCCTTCTTGGTGGTGGTGATACGCTCCTGCATGGCACCCATGTCCGTCGCCAGCGTCGGCTGGTAACCCACAGCGGACGGGATACGACCGAGCAGCGCCGAGGTCTCCGAACCGGCCTGGGTGAAACGGAAAATGTTGTCAATGAAGAGCAGCACATCCTGACCCTCCTCGTCACGGAAGTATTCGGCGACGGTCAGACCGGTGAGCGCAACACGCGCACGCGCACCCGGGGGCTCGTTCATCTGGCCGAAAACGAGAGCCACCTTCGAGTCACCCTCGAGGTTGATGACACCCGTCTCCATCATCTCGTGGTACAGGTCGTTGCCCTCACGGGTACGCTCACCGACACCGGTGAACACCGAGAAACCACCGTGAGCCTTGGCGACGTTGTTGATCAGCTCCTGAATCAACACGGTCTTGCCGACACCGGCACCGCCGAACAGGCCAATCTTACCACCACGGGCGTAGGGGGCCAGCAGGTCGACGACCTTGATACCCGTCTCGAGAATCTCGGACTCGGTCGACTGCTCGTCAAAGCCGGGCGCATCGCGGTGGATCGAGCGGTAGGCGTTGGTCTTGACAGGGCCACGCTCGTCGATGGGCTCGCCAATGACGTTCAGGATACGGCCCAGGGTGCCGGGGCCGACCGGGATGGTGATCGGCGCACCGGTGTCGACGACACGCTGGCCACGCACGAGACCCTCGGTACCGTCCATGGCGATGGTGCGCACAGTGTTCTCACCAATGTGCTGCGCCACCTCCAGGACCAGGCGACCCGACTTCATGTCCTGGACCTCGAGCGCGTTGTAGATCTCGGGCAGCTTGTCCGAGTCAAAGTGCACGTCGACGACGGCACCAATGACCGTCTTGATCTTGCCGACCTCGCCCTTGGTCTGGGCAGCCTCGCTGGCAAGGCCACGCGCTGCGGTTAGTATCACACATCGCCAAATCAGTACCTACTCTGAACGCGGGAGGCCTTGGCCAGACCGGGCACGTTGGCCGCGCGGACGGCGGGCAGCGCCAGACGAGACGCGGTCGTGAGACCGGCAGCGTTCTGGCGAGCCATACGGCCGGCCGTGCGGGAGGCGCGAGAGACAGCGCGGATAGCGGAGCGCTGAATGATGGGCATGGCGCTAGGTTTCGCTCTAAGAAAGAGGTGAAGGGGCAAGAAAGAAGCGTTGGCTAACGCCCGAATCCGCATGGCCCGGGTTGGGTGCCCGGTAATCCAGCAGCGGGCCGCCAGCCAATTGCAGCGAACGTCTCCACCGAAACCACCCGGAATGCCCACCGCCGCGCGCTGCCAGCAAACGCATGCTTCGGCCGAACGGCGGGCCTGCCGTGCGTGGCCGCCGCACGCACATCATATTTCCCGAATCGCCCCGCCCGCCGATCGATGCCATCACTCGGCCGAATGGAAGTGCGCCGTGCGCGCGGCATCGTCCAAGATCTACACGCTACGGCTGCGCGTCCTAGGGTCGCGCCAAGGACACGGGAATGGATCCGCGGATCACACGTCAGAAAGGGATATCCGACTACTCTGAAATCACTTGGAGTCGTCGTCCGACGAATCCTTCGACGCGCCGTCCGATGCATCCGTAGACGACTCCTTAGCATCTTCCCCAGATTGCTGCGACTGGTCCGCCTTGGCGTCACTCGCGCCCTCACCATCCGACGAGGCATCCTTGGGCGCATCATCCTCCTTGGATTCCTCTTTTGGCTCTTCGGCCTTCGGCTCCTCGGATTCCTTCTCCTTTGACTCCTCCTTGGGTTCCTCCTCCTTCGGCTCCTCCTTGGGTTCCTCCGCCTTCGGCTCCTCCTTCGACTCCTTCGATGCCTCCTGCTCATCATCACCGCCCTTGGTGTCACCGGCATCCGAAGCCTTAGGTTCTTCCTGCTCGCCCTCATCGGCGGCATCATCATCCTCGTGCTTTGCATGATCCTTACTTCCATGCGCGTCGTGGTGATCGCCACCCATGTCCAGGCTCGTCACGTACGCAAACAGCGGTCCAAACACTGCAATCGATGAAATTACCCAGGGCGCGTCGTTCTGCACCTTCGGACCATGCCCCGCCTGGCTGGAGTATGCGCGTGTGGCGCGCACACCGCTGAGTATCGCGCGCTCACTGCTCATTGTCGTACGAGCGCGCAGCGCAGGACGCAGAGCACGGGGGAATTGTCGCAGCATGGACATATCGAACGATCAGTGCGGGGGCCAAGCCGTGCGCACGCGTCGACCGTGCGCAGGGAAGGGGGTTGTCACGTGATTACGCGTCGGGGGAGGAGCGGTGCCGCGCAGCGAGACCTGCCACCGTTTGCCAGGATGTCTGTGAATGAGCCAGTGCCTACGCCCCTGCATGGCTACGTCGGCTTCGACACGCTGACGAAGCAGATCGAGTCGAAGCTGCTCCGGCGCGGGTTCCAATTCAATGTGATGGTCGTGGGCCAGTCGGGTCTCGGCAAGAGCTCGCTCATCAACACACTCTTTGCGTCGAACCTGCTGTCGTCCAAGGGCCGTATGGAACCGTCGGACGAGGTGCGCCAGACGACGAGCATCACGACAACGTCGCACAGTACGTGTTTTTGTTTGCTAACGCAGCTATTGTCGAGAAGGGCGTCAAGCTCAAGCTGAACCTCATCGACACCCCCGGCTACGGCGATTTGATCAACAACGAGCACTGCTGGGAGCCGATTGTGAAATACATCAAGGACCAGTACAGCATCTACTTGCGCAAGGAGCTGACTGCGGTGCGAGAGCGCAATATCCCCGACACGCGTGTGCACGCCGTGCTCTTCTTCATCGACCCGTCCGGGCACTCGCTGCGCTCGATCGACATTCAGGTGCTCAAGAAGCTGGGCGACATTGCCAATGTCATCCCTGTCATTGCCAAATCCGACGCACTGACGCTTGGCGAGCGCGAGCTGTTCAAGAAGCGGATTCGTGCTTCGCTGCAGTCCAACGGCATTCGCGTTTACCCCTTTGACCATGGTGACCAAGACGACGAGGACCGCGAGCTGAACTCGCTCGTGCAGTCGCTTCTTCCTTTCGCGGTGGTCACTGCGGAGAAGACGGTCGAGGTGGATGGCAGGCCGGTGCGCGTGCGCCAAGTCGGCAGCGGTCTGATCAACGTGGAAAACAAGTCGCACTGCGAGTTCTTGCAGCTGCGTGACTTTATGCTGCGCACCAACCTGCACGACCTGATCGAAACGACGGGCAGCATGTTCTACGAGTCGTTCCGCTCTAAGCAGCTTCTCGCGCTCAAGGAGAGCAGCGCGAAGCAGCAGGCGCAGCAGCATGCGCAGCATCAGCAGGCGCAGTACGCGAGCGCTACGGCGCCTTCGGCGCAGGCCGCATAGGTGCCCCCTTCCCCCTAGCGATTCCATAGTGTGCAACGTACTTCTGGCTTTCGACGTATATGCAACGACGTACAGAGAACTATCAAACCCGCGAGCCGCGCAAACTACCGGTGAGCAAAGACACGTACAAGTAGGCGCGTGCGCCATGCGAGGCAAGCTCGGCCTTGGCCTGCGCAAAGGTGTGTCCCTCTGGGGTAAGTGTCGCGACCTACTCTCTTGGTTGTGCTGGTAGATCTGGGTAAGTTGCGGTAGGGACGTACGATTCGGTAGTACCACAGGTTGCCGGCGCCTTGTGCCACGAATCCAAGACTCGATACAATGGCCAGCGCACCACCGACCCACTTGCCGTTGTAAAACGCGGAAATCACGCTCAGCAGGCCGGCGCAGCCCGTGGACGCATAGCCGACAACGGCGTACAGGGAGAAGAGCAGGTGGAAGCCGCCAAACAAGAAATACACATAGTAGAACAGCGAATGTTCCTTCATCAACCCGTTGTATACCGGGCGGTACCACAGCATGAAACTGAGTGGGGGGATGAAGACGAGGTAGATAATGGCGCCGATGAAATTGGCATTGGGCACACTGGAAATCGCCATCACAATCACTGTGGGCACGTTCCATATTAACGTGGCAATCAGCAGCAGCCACAGATAGTAAATGTGCCGCATCGTCTCCTGTGCGTCGGGCGGAATCTCCGCATCAATGTCGTGGTACACGAGGGGGTAGAACGGCGGCCAATTGTTGCGCCCAAACTTGCGCATGTGCTCGGTCCGCGCGTCAAGCTCGCGCTCGCGCTCCGCCAACTCGCGTTCGCGGCGCGCAATATCGTCTTCGCGCATGGCGTGCGCGGGCGCCGTGCCGTGCGTACTCGTGGGGTAGAGTTCCTCCTCGTCCTCGTCGAGCGTTTCGGCGTAACCCAAGCCGCCCTTGGCATTCAGCGAGTCCGTGTCAAACGGAGAAGCCTCTAGGTCATCATCGAGCGTGCCGTGCACGGCGCTTTGCACGCTCGGATCGTCAAACGGGTTCGAGTCCAGCGCAGCCCGTCCACTCGCCATGATCGCTGACGAACGGCCCACCGCCTCGCGACGCGCCACGTGGCATAATTCCCCCCATGACGATCGCCGCAAGACCGGACGAGGTGCGCAAGAGCGCGCGGCGGAGTACGGGGACCGAGACACCCGTGCCGACCGTGGAGCAGGTCACGAAAATGGGGCAGCAAATGCTCGATCGTGTGCTGCGCGCCAAAGACCGTGAGGGGGACGCGCTCGCAGAGCCATTCATGCGCCTTCCCAGCCGGCGCCAGTACCCTGAATACTACGTCGTCATCAAGAAGCCTATGACACTCACGGATATCAAGACGCGTCTCAAGCAGCACGAGTACACGACGTTTGCCGACGTCAAGCACGACTTTGAGCTGATCTGTAACAACGCAAAACGATTTAATATGCGTGACAGCGAAATTTGGCTCCAGGCGCGCGACTTGCATGTAAGTGGAGCGCACTGACCCAGGCCGTGATCAAGGAGACGAGTGCCGACGTCTACGACGCCTGGCTCGCAGGCGAGACAAAGGCCGAAAAACGCAGCGCGCCTGACGACACGGCGGACGCCAAGCGCCGGCGCCTCGCAGAGTCTGTCGCCAAGAGCGCCGTGCCGAAGGAGGAGCGCGCCGAATCGCCTAAGCCGCACAAGATCACGCTGCGGCGCAGCGACACCAACAAGGCTAAGGGCGAAACAGCCAGCACGCCCAAGGCCAAAGAGATACCCACAACGAGCTCGCCGGCTGCCAAGGCCGCATCGTCCAACAAGGCCGCCAGTAGCGGCGCGGCGGCGACGCCCAGCAAGTCCGTCAGCAGTGGCGCGGCGGCCAAGGCCGCAACGACCACGCCCGCCGAGACGCCCAGTGCGGCGACGCCTGCTGCGCGGCCCGCACCGGCGTCGACGTCAACGCCGCCGGTGGTCCAGCCGACGCCTTCGAGCGCCACAACGGCGCCCGTCGCGCGCGTCGTCACTGCACCGTATACCTCGCCGATCGTCCCGCGGCCCATCACTACGCCGTACATCACCGAGCCACGCCGGCGCGGTGCGCCGCGCGGCAAGCGGCTCAAAGTCATGCTGCGGTGGGCGGTGCAGAGCATGACGACACTTCAAGACAACGAGGGGCATGTGCATGCCGAGATGTTTATGGAGCTGCCGTCGCGGCAGGACTACCCTGACTACTACCAATTTATCCAGCAACCCATCTCGTTCGCCGAGGTGGACCACAAACTGGACCAGAAAGAGTACATCAACCCCCATGCGCTCGTCACCGATCTGTACCGCATGCTGAGCAATGCGCAATTCTACAACGAAGAGCATTCGCAAGTGTGGGACGACGCGCAGGCGCTACGCACGCACCTCGACAAGGTGGTCATCCCTGCGTTCCTCGCCGAGGGCTTTACGCTCGACCCGAACGACCACCGCCAGGCGGCGCTGCCTCCGGGCACGCCCGGTGCCGTGCCGCCGCCGTCGCCGAGCCCCGCCCCGGAAGCGTCGCCCGCGCGCGTCGTGAGCCCTGCGGCACCCGTTCGGCCCATTGTGCGTGCAGCGCCGGTCGGGGCAGCGTCGTCACCGCCGCCCCGTAGTGTGCCGTCGCCCGCGGCGCCCGTGCGGCCCGCGGCACCTAGCGGCGTGCCGAGCGCGCCTGCACCGCAGCCCGCGCCACCCGCGGTGCCCGCCATGACGCTCGAGCAGGTGGTGCGCGCGGTGGAGGCCAAAGTGTGGCCGGCGCACCCCGCGGCACTCGAGGCGCCGTCCGCGGCGCTTGTGCCGCCTGGCGCGCGCACGCAGCTGCCGTGCCCGATTGACGGCGTGCGCATCCAGCTGTACGCGGACGCCGAAGCTGCCGAGGCACTCGCCGAGGTGCGCCTGGCACTCACGCGTGATGCCAAGGCGCAGGTGATCCGTGTGCCGCCGCGCACAGCGAGCGCCATGGTGCGCCTTGCGGTGCCTGAGCGGTGCGCGCTGCGCGTCGCCCTCGACAAGCGCGAGGTAGGCGGTGCATGGCTCGACGCCGAGGGCGCGACGTACGCGTTCCACGTGGTCCTTGAGCGTGGCACGCACACCCTCGAGACGACGCGTGTGCCGCACGAGGGCGAGGAGGCAGGCGGCCGTTTTTGTATCTATATGAACAAGTAGGAGCTAGCGCGCTTCGCTGTGTGTATTCTCGCCCATCCACCACCCCATGCCGCGGGTGAGCGAGGTGTTGACCACCTCGCGCAGCGACGCCGTCGAGCCGAGCAGCGCCGAGGGCCGCGCGCCGGGCGAGGCAGACTGCAGGCGGTCAAAGAGCGCACGCGTACGCTGCGTCGTTGCCGCATCCTCGGGTGTCGCGGGCGCAGCCTGGCGGGGGCTGTCGCTACGGCGCGGCGTGCCGGACCCGAGGAAGCGCGCAAGCGTGCGAGACGGCGCACGCCCTGGCGCCGGGGGGACGCCGGCGTGCGGAGGCGCCGCGCGCCATGCGGCCAGTACGCGCGGCAGCTCGGTGGGCGGCGCGAGCGCCAGCGCTTGGCCGAGGAGGCGCGCGCGTGCGCGCGCGTCGGGCACTTCGGGCGCCTTGGCGAGCTGGAAGCACGCGCGCCAGGCGGCGGCATGCGCCACCTCGTGTTCGGCGTCGTGCGGGAGCGCCTGTGCGCCACGTGCCGCGCGCTCGCACAGGTCGCGTGCGGCCGTGTAGTCGCCGGCGGCGGCGGCGGCATCGGCGAGCATCGCATCGATGCGCACCTCGGCGAGAGCCGTTGGCGCCGGCGCCGCGAGCGCGCGTGCGAGTGTCCGGATCTGCGGCGCACGGTACGCACTCGGATGCAGCGCCAGTATGCGCGCAAGGAGCACGAGGCGGTCGGGCAGCGCACGCACCTCGTCCGGTGTGAGTGGCGCGTCGGCGTCGCGCAGGGACGGGACGGGGTAGCGTGCAATCTGTCCCATGAGCGCGAGGAAGCGCTGCTCTGCCTCGACCGCAGGCATCGGCGGCGCATGCGCAAGGCACTCGGCCGCATCGGGCAGCGGCGCCTGCAGCGGGTCGCACGACGTCGCCTGTGCGATCCACGCGCGCGCCGCGTCGAGCGCGAGTTGCGCGGCATCGTTGGATGCCACCGCGAGCGTCGCGTGTTGCGCGAGGTGGGCCGCCAGTGCCCCAAACGCGCCAAATGCACGGTGCGCGAGCAGCTGCGCAAGCAGCCACGTAGGTGTCTCCACCGGCAGCGGGCGCCATGCAGCCACATGGCGCCGCGCCACAAACGGTGCGACGTCGTCGACGAGCGCAACGAGCGCCGCGTCGCTGCCGCGTGCTGCGCGCCACAGCGTCGCGCACACCGTCTTGGTGCGCGCCTCGTCGAGACCTACATAGAAGCGGACGGGATGCGCAAGCGTGTGCCGCAGCAGCATGCGGCCCAGATCGACGCATACGCCAACCTGGCCGAGCGCCGCGTCGATTGCGTCGTCGGATGCGACCGAGAGCTGCGCAAGGCGCGCGCGCGGCGATGCGTCCGCCGCGTGGCCGATGATCGCGACGAGCGGCTCGGCACGGGCAGGGGGCGCCGTGGTGCTGAGCGAGGCAAGCGAGTGCAGCGCGACGTACGCCGCATCGTCCGTCTCGTCGCACGTCGTCAGCATCGCTAGTGCGAGCCGCCGGCGCACCACCGGGTCCTCGATCCATGTGAGCACGATCTGCGCCGCGATTGCGAGGCTGCGCTCGTTGCGCAGCGCAAGCACGAGCAGTGCGAGCTCGGCGGCAGCGTCGCTCGCCGAGGCGCCGCGGAATGCGCCGGGGTCGGCGTACGTGCCTTTTTGCAGGAAGGGCATAACGTGCTCCTGCAGCATCGTCACGACCTCCCCGACGCTCTGCGGCTGCGCCACGACGCTCTGTACGATCGTGCGTGCGTCGGCATCGTGCAACGTCGCGCGCGACCACTGCGCGCCGTACGACAGTGTGTAGGAGAGGAGGCGCAAGAAGCGCAGCTCGTGCGCGACGGCGCGCAGCGGCACCAGGCTCAGGCGCACACCCGCCTCGGCAAGCGCGCACGCGGGGTCTACGAGCCCGAGCTCAGCTTCGAGCTCGTTGATCACATCGAGGTACCACGCCGAGAGGGCCGATGGCGGAGTCGGCGGCGCGCCGAGCGGCGCGACGTACCCCTGCGCCACGAGGCGCGCGACCACCGCGGGGTGCTCGACCCACAGCGCGGCCGCCGCCGCCGGCGTCGTTGCCTTGGCGGCCAGCTCAATCCACGCGCCGCTCTCACTGTCCTCCACCGGCATTTTCGTGCCGGGCAGGAGGCGCAGACGCAGCAGCTCGTCGGCAGGCACGCCACCGGCGGTGATAAGTGCATGCAGCAGCACGAAGCGGTACGGAAACAGTGCGCGTCCCACGGCGACGTGTGCGCCCAGCAGTGCGCGCAGCTCGACGGCGCGGCCAGCCAAGCACAGCGTCTGGGCATGCGTAAGCAGCGGCTGCTCAGCGAGTGCCACGATGTCGCCGTCGAGTGGCGCATCGCTCGCGAGCGGAATGCGTAGTAGCCACTGCATGAGCCACAGCTTGCGGCGCAGAAGCAGCTGCGCCCACCGTGCGGCGCCGCCGGCGTCGAGGTAGGCATCGAGCGTGTCGCGATCAAGCGCATCCTGGATCTCGGCATCGATGGGTGCGGTGCGTGCTGCAGCGATCGACAGGACGTGCGCGACGTCGGCCGCGGTCCACGTCCGGCCAGCCGCGTGCACAGCCGCGACGCACGCGGCAGCGACCCACCACGGGTCGTCGATGGCCTCGAGCGACACGGCGACCTGCGCCGCGGGCGCGGGCAGTGCGCTCAACAGCGCACGCCGCGCGTCCTCGGGCGGCGCATCCATCGCCAGCGCGTCGTGGTCCGTGCCCCGCGCTGGATCACGCGGCGGACTCGCAGCGGCGTCGCTCATCGCTGCGGGGCCAGGCGCCGTATGCACAGCGCGCACGTGGACGAACACGCAGGCCGGCATTGCATGCCGGCTTGTGTGCACGTGCACACGCACCGTGCACGAGCCACGCACATAGGGACCGCACGAGGCCCCACGAACACGTTCGCGGGGTGGCTTGTCTGGGTCGGCACCGCCGCGCTTCGTGCCACGAGCTTCCTTTCTGTTTGTACTGCACGCTGTGGTGTCTCCCGCGAGTTCCTCTGTGATGATGGACAAATTCTCCCATTTCCGTGAGCTGGTGCCGGCGTCGCTGGCACAGCGCGTCGCGTCGCTCGGCCCCGTGGTCGTGACAGCGTTGGCGTCACTGCTGGCCATCACCGTGCTGGCGAGCGTATACCGCCCCTTTCGTGATATCCTTGTGTTCGCGTATAACTGCTTCCTGCAGCCGCTGGGGAAGACATCGAGCCAGGCCGAGCGCCTCGACCGCTTCTATCAGCACCAGGCGTCGGGTACGTAGCTGTGCAGGGACGCCCACTAACGCCAGTGTACGACGCAACACGGACGGGCCTGCTGCGTGGCCGCAAGACCATGCTCAAGTACGTACAATGCCGCTGACAATAGGCTGTGTGCCGCCGAAATGCGCCAGCTCCGCGAGCGCGAGCCGCACCGCAAGCTTATCTGGGCCGATATCGGCGGGGGCACGGGCTGGAACATTGAGCAGATGAACCAGTACTTCCCTGTAGCCGATTTTGATCAGGTGTACCTGATCGACCTGTGCGAGCCGCTGCTCGACGTCGCGCGCAAGCGCTTTGAGCGCCTTGGCTTCAAGAACGTGCAGTGCCTGTGCCAGAACGCGAAAGAGTTCACCTTCCCCGGACTGCCCGCGGACAAGAAGGTCGATCTGTTCACCTGCTCGTACTCGATCTCCATGATCCCGCCGTTCTACGCCGTGCTCGACCGAATCAACGAGTTCCTCGACCCAAAGGTCGGCGTGTTTGGCGTCGCCGACTTTTACGTGTCGAGCGCCGAGTCGACCTCGGACCAGAGCACGTTGGTCGGCGGCTCGGTGATGCGCAAGTGCCACTGGCTCAACTCGTGGTTCTGGCGGCAGTGGTTCTCGCTGGACCACATCGAGCTGCACCCCGCGCGCCGCGACTACCTCGAGCACAAGTTTGGCACGATCAAGTGCTTCAACGGACGCAACCACTTCATCGTGCCCTACCTTGTGCGCATCCCGTACTATATCTGGCTCGGCGTCTCGCGCGAGCGCGACACCACCAAGGCCGTACAGGCGTTCGAGGTTGAGGCCGGGAACAACGTCGCGGTGCCGCCCAGTTTCCCCGACATTGCGCGCAAGCGGCTGCAGAGCAACAGCACGCGCCAAGCCGACGCGCAGGTCGCGCAGCTCAAGGAGGACCTGGCGGTACAGTGGCCGCAGAGCTCCTTCCACTACCAGCAGCGCCAGTGGCGCCTGCCGTTCGTGGACGACCGCTTCAGCGACATGTTCCGCACGTGGATCTACGGCTTTACGTGGGAGGACCCGTACGTGGACATTGAGCACCTCAACCTCGGCCCGGAGGACTCGATCCTGTGCATCACCAGCGCGGGTGACAACGCGCTGCACTACGCGTGCACGGCCAAGCCGCGCCGCATCCATGCGGTCGACATGAACCCATGCCAGGGGCATCTGCTGGAGCTGAAGCTCGCGGCGATCGCGACCCTCGACTACGATACCTTTTGGCAGATGTTTGGCGAGGGCAGGGCGCCGCAGTTCCCGCAGCTGCTCGACGAGAAGATTTCGCCGCTGCTGTCGTCGCACGCCTACCAGTTCTGGCGCACAAACAATCACTCGTTTGACAAGGCGTTCTACTTCCGCGGCTACTCGGGCCACGCGCTGCGTCTCGCCAAGACTGCGTTCCGGCTGATGGACGCGCGCAAGGACGTCGAACGGATGTGCACCACCACCTCGCTGGAGGAGCAAAAGCAGATCTGGGACACCAAGGTCCGCAAGACGATCATTAACGAGACGCTCATCCGCCTCTTCCTGTCGAACCCCGCGTTCCTGTGGAACGCGCTGGGCGTGCCGATGAACCAGCTCAACATCTTCAAGGAAGAGGGTAGCGTCGAGCAGTTTGCCAAGGATACGCTGGACCCGATCCCGGCGCGCTCGCTGCTGTCGAACGAGAACTACCACTACCGCCTGTGTCTCATGGGCAACTACACCAAGGAGAGCTGCCCGCTCTACCTGAAACGTGAGGCGTTCGAGCAGCTCAAGGCGAACAATGCCGCGACGCTCGACTCGTTCCGCCTGCACACCGATTCGATCGTGTCGGTGCTGCGCGGCATGCAGGACGGCAGTTTGTCGCATGCGATCCTGATGGACCACATGGATTGGTTCGACCCGATTCCCGCCTCGCGGCCCCTGCCTACACTCTCCGAGGCACGCAACGAGAACGACAAGTCGGTCTCGGATCTGGACCGCGAAATCGTCGAGCTTGCGCGCGTCATCAAGCGCGACGGCCAGGTGTTCTGGCGCAGTGCGGCCAAACACCCCTGGTACACGCAGCGCTTCGAAGCGGCCGGCTTCCGTGTGAGCCCGGTGCACATCCGCGAGACTGGCAAGTCGATCGACAACGTCAACATGTATGCATCTTTCTACCGGGCGGTGCGTCTATAGTCAACGTAGGGGAAGAGGAGACCACGTGGCCGACGCTGAGACGCCGCCGACTCCACCTTCGCGGGCTCGCGACGGGAGGTCCCACGGCGATGTTTGAGAAGTCGCTCACGACGCTTATCAAGGGGCTTCGCTCGCACCGGGGGAGAGATGAGGCGACCTACATCTCGAACCGGATCCAAGAGATCCGCACCGAGGTGCGTAGCGCCGACATGGAGATCAAGGCGGAGGCCGTGCTGAAGCTCGCCTACCTGCGCATGCTCGGCTACGAGGTGCAGAGCGCGTCCTTCCCGGTCCTTGAGACAATGGCCTCGAGTCAGTACCACATCAAACACATCGGCTATCTCGCCGCGGCTCTATGTTTCTCCGAGGATACCGAGGTGCTCATTCTCGCAACCAACCTCATCAAGAAGGACCTGCACTCGGCACAGCCGCTCGATGTGCAGGCCGCGCTCAACGGTCTCTCGCACGTCATCAACAAAGAGCTTGCTCAGCACCTTTCCGAGGATATTGCGATGATGCTCACGCACACCAAGCCGCGCGTTCGCAAGCGCGCCGTGCTCGTACTCTACTCGGCCATTGTCCGCTACCCCGAGGTGCTCGAGAGGACGTGGGAGCGCCTGCGCGACCTGCTGTGCGACAGCGACCAGGGCGTGGTGACGGCTACGGTGAACGTAATCTGCGAGCTTGCACGGCGGAACCCGCGGCCGTTCGTGCCACTTTCGCCGCAGCTCTTTGAGATTTTGACACAGACAAGCAACAACTGGCTGCTCATCAAGGTCGTCAAGCTGTTTGGCGCGCTCGCGCGTGTCGAGCCGCGCCTCGTGCGCAAGCTGCAGCGCCCTATTGCCGAGATTATCTCGACGACGCCCGCGATGAGCGTGCTGTACGAATGCATCCACACCGCCATCATCGGCCACATGCTTGAGGGCGCCGGTAGCGAGGACTTTGCGATGCGTTGCATCGACAACCTCGGCCAATTTTTGAGCGACACGGACCAGAACCTTCAGTACATTGCGCTGCTTGCGCTCGCCAAGCTCGCGCCGACACACCCGGCACTGGTCGCCCAGCACGAAGCGACGATCCTCGCCGCCATTCGGCACCCCGACCGCACCATCCAGGTGCGCGCGCTCGACCTCGTGTGCCAACTTGCAACCAACGGTTCGATGCGCACGATCCTCGACACGCTGCTCACCTACCTCGAAGAGCCGCAGGGCGGCGCATCGGCGGGCGGTGCGAGTCACGCGCTGCAGTCTGCGCTCGACGCGCATGCTACGGTGCGCACCGCTGATGCCCCGCAGCTGCCCGACGCTGACGATCAGGCCGGGCTGCGCACGCAAATCGCCGAGTCGATCCTCGAATTGGGGGGCGCCGATGCGTATGCGCACGTCCCCGATGTGGGGTGGTACTTTGGTCTCTTGCAACGCCTCATGGTATGCGTGTGCCCCGACGTGGCGCAGCAGGTGGCCGACCAGGTGATCGACCTCGTGCATCGCTTTGCGACACTTCGCCCTGCGGCGTGCGCTGCCTTGGAGCAGCGCTGGCTGCATGCCGCCGACGAGCGCCTCGGCCGTGACACCGCCGAAGGCGAGTGGCTCCGCGCCGGGGCGTGGGTGTGCGGCGAATACCCCGAATACATCACGGCACCGGCCCAGCTCGCACGCGCCGTGCTGCAGTCGCGTACCGCCGAATTGCGCGCGCCGGTTTTGGCCGTGTGCATCCAAAGCGCGCTGAAGCTGTGCGCGCATTATGCGGCGTCGCTATCACCTGTCTGGAACGCTGCCCAGCGTTCCGAGCTTGAGCAGCTCGTCGACTACCTCCTGGCACAGCTTGCGCCCCTCGTGCACCACCAGGACTCGGATGTGCATGAGCGCGCACAAGAGTCGCTACAGCTCCTCACCATCCTGCAGCAGGGCCTGGCGTCGGAGCTGGGCGCCGCACTCCCTAGCGACCAGCTCGGCGCCGTCGACCCGGTCGAAGAGCATAGCTGGGACGACAGGGCCGCTGCCGAGTCACGCACCGCGCCGCGTGCCCTGCACCTCCTCGAGCCGCTCTTTTTCACGCGCGGTGACATCCAGGACGACGAGCAAGCACTGCCGGCGCTGCCGCCGTCATTCGACCTGCACGCATGGATCGTGCCCGAAAAGGCCTGGGACGCCATCCTCGCACACGTCGAGCCCGCAGCCAAGCCGCGCATGCGCCCGGTAGAGAGTACCGCCCGGGCGCCCAGCAAGGGCAACCGGCACAAGGACCCGTCGCGTCCCAAGAAGAGCAAGAAAAGAGAGCAGGTGCCCTCCACACCACATGCCGCCATGGAAGATGGCGAGTTGAACGACATACCCATCGTCCAGCTCAGTCTTTCGGATTTGACGCCGCAAAACCCTGCGCACGGTGCACCGAGCGCCTCCTCCGATACCCCTGCGACCGTGCCGACGGTACAGCCCAAAATTGTAACCCGTAAGAAAAAGGCACGGTCATGAAATAGAATGCAACACGCAGCCATACATGCACTCTAGCTCGCGCAGGCTGCGCACAAACGCTTCCCTCCGCCTGCGTCACGCCCCACGCGTTGCGCCGCAGCGCCGCCTTCGCCCGGTGGAGGCTGCCTAAGCGCACGGCCCAGCTGGCCCTCGGTGGAGTCTTCTATTGCGCCAATCACACGAAAAATCAACTTTAGAAACACCATGACGGAAGAGCAGCCGAACGGTACGTGATGCAGGCTCACACGTAGTCAACGAGAACCCCGGAGACATCAAGAAGACGATCTCGATCGCCATTCTTCTGTGTGGCAACCCGTCTGAGTCGACGGTGAGCAAATTTGGGTCGTATGACAACATGTTCCGCAATGTCTTCACCGAGGCCCTGGCTACGATTCCTCGCTACGAATGGCACCCGAAGATCTCGCTGTACCTGCGCTCCTTCAATGTTGTCCTGGGCGAATTCCCGGAAGTGAGCGAGTTGGACGACGGTGTCTGGGACGCCGTGCTGGTGACAGGCACACGTACGTTTTCCCTGACCAAGCTGACGCACAGCCGAATCCTGCACGCAGGAGAATGTGCTATGGATGGACGTGCTGCGCAAATACCTCGTGCATGTCACAACCGTGCACCCTCTGGTGCGCGTCATCGGCATCTGTTTCGGGCACCAGCTAATTGCGCAGGCTTTTGGCGCCCAGGTGGTTCAAGATAAGGCCAAGGCCGAGGTACGTTTCCGACGCCCACTGACCTCAGCTTGGCGTCTTGCCGTTCGACCTGACACCCGAGGGCACAAAATTACTTAGCCCATTCGACGAGAAAACGAGCTGGGTACGTATACCCTATCCGTCCACGCGAGAAATCCTATTGGTGGAACGCATTTGCGTGAATGGCGCATCACCCACCGGGGGTACTTCTCGCGTAGACGACGTTGAACCTGTACTGACACCGCCCGCCAGCGCTTGGAGCAACTGCATGAGGATGCGGTAATGGATATGCCGCAGCCCGTCGACGGCGATGCATGGGAGCTCGTGGGCTCGTCCGAGAAGGCGAAAATCCAGGGACTCGCATTGCGTTATCCTACGGAGGCGCCGCCGCTACCGTCGTCCGTGAAGACGTCGTCGTACATTGCCTTTGACGTGGACGACAGCACCACCAGCGCATCGGGGCCGCTACCCATCCGGAACCTGCATGTGTTTACACTGCAGGGTCATCCGGAGTTTAACACCGCTGTCACCGAAAACGAACTGACGGCCCTCCACAATGGTCAGGTGCTCGACGAAGCGACGTATGCCGCGGCGTTTGGCCGTGCCAGTGAGGAACAGGATGGGTTGGAAACGGCACGCATGTTGTTGGCAATGCTGGGCGTAGAGCCCGCCTTGGCACAAGAAGAGATAGTCCTTTAGGCGCCTGGGGTACTAGGTGAATGCAGGAACGCACGTCGACGTAGTGGTACAGACGCAATATATTAGATATTATGCGTCTGCATGCATAACTTGGCATGGACACGATGTGCCCTCATGCAGGAAATATGTGCAGGGTCGCAAGGAATCTCCGCACCTCGTACCCTCGGCGTGCGCCGGCGCAGGTGCAATTTTCAGGAGGCGCGTGTATGCGTACCCCTGCGCACCCGACCCAAATTTCGGCGATCGCGATTTTCAGCCAGTCTTAAACCAACCATCACACCATTTGGATCGGCCTTCCGTTCCTCAATCCTCCGCAACAAGCCGCAATCGTATTCGAAGCTCTTCCGCTCCTTTGGCCTGTGAGAGCTGGCGATCATTTTGGACGTTTGTGACGAAAGAGTCAGGCTTCCAATATGTACGTCCTTGCGCCCGCCGTATCTACGCGGTGGCTCAACATTCCTTTCAATGCGCTTCGCGGCGAGCGATGGCCTTCGCCGTCAACATTGACGCAAGCGATCGACTCGTCGTACATCATGATTCCCATGGAGCTGCGCCAGGCGCTTCTTTACCGTGCTGGTGACAGCGCGAGTCGTTGGTCTCTGGCGGCCCTTGCCACTGCAACGATGCTGACGAGCGCGATGGCACTATACTATTACGTTCCATGGGGACAACTGGAACTGAACATGGAACACATTCTGGCTTCGCTTGGGTCAGAGGGTTTCGGTTCTGTGACGGAGTACTCGTCCGAGTCGTACGACGAAGAGGATCATGATGATGACGAACACCTGGACCCTGAACTGCTCGACGGCTTCCAGTCGGACGGAAAGGACCAGGTCGTTAGCGTGGTGCTGACGTCGTCGGATCCCTCGAGCGATCTTTGCCACAATCCTATCGTTATGGACCTTTCGGAACACGACTCCCGGTCCAAATCAATTCAGTACATTTCCCCGGCCTCTCGGTCCCAGTCTCCTGCGAAAGAGGACCGCCTTTGTGTACCTCAACAGCGCCGCCAGTCGATGCCCTCAATCCTGAAGCGCGACAGTCAATCCTTCCCGTCGCAGCCGCTCGGCAACCCGAACCTGCTCGAACACAGCTCGCCGCGTCATGCGCGTCGACAGCTGCACTCGCACAGCAGTTCGCCGTCGCCCCTGTCGCGCCTGGTGCCAATGAGCGATGATTCGGACATGTCGAGCTCGACCGACTCTTTGCCGTCGTCGTCCCTTTCTACGCCCTGCAAGGACCCGCGTAACGGCACGGGGACGCCGCGCAGCGTCGTGCTCAAGGAACCCGACTGGACGCCGTTCGTGAACTCGCATGACCGTGCACGGAAGCGCGTCATGATGGCATCGATCGCGAATGCCATGAACGAGCTGCAATCGGGAAAGGGATCGCCCATCGAGAAGAGCAAACAGTTGCCGATCCTGGAAGCGCTGCCTATTGAGCCGCCCGCGGAACTGGGTGACGGCGGCGAGTTCTGGTTCGAGCGCTTCACACGCAGCACCGCGGCGGCGGGTAAGCACTGGGACTGGCGTCGTCGTTCGTCGTCGGACCTGGTCGAGCTGCTTGACGACAATGTACTCGCGACCCTGGAAAACTATACCATGCAGACGCGTCAAGAGAAGGATTCTCTCTTCGCATCGGCAAATACCAAGGCCGCACCGGCCGCACGCGAACCGGCTTCTCCGAAGTTCGCCAAGGAGTCTTGTACGCAACCGCCCTCCTCGCCTTCCTTTTCTACGGCTTCCTGCAAGAATGCGGGTGTCGAATGCACGTCTCCCACGCACCTGACCGATACAGCGCGCCCGGAAGATTCGCCGAGCCGCTCCGAATTCTGCTTCACGCCAACGAAGCGCAAGTTTGACTTGGACTGGGACAGGTCCGAGTCGGCCTCCACTCCGGTGGCTCTCGGACTGGGCTCGCCAAGAAGAGCACACGCGCGTGAACGACCGCTAGAGAGGCCCGAGTCGCCCTTCGGCTCCCCATCCCGCCTTGGCGTTGAACGGATCACGACGCCGCTGGCTGACCGCGCTTCGATTGCGAAGCGTCGGTTCAAAGACAAGTTCACCGGACGTTTTGGTTTGGCGTTGGTGGATACTTGATCCTATGTGATAATGGCCCTACGACTTGGCTGAACAGCCATCTTGACATTCTTTCGATGGACAATTTCGGGTCTTCTAACGTGTTTATTTTTCCTCGTGCGCATCTTGGTAATACCCCTCCCCTTCCTATCTTTTACCGAACCCCGTGAATCCCGTACTATATTTTCGTTATCGGTTACTATGATATATTGCCTTTTTCGCACTCTGCCACCCCGGATCAGGACTGACGTCATGCCGAGGGACGTGAATCCGAAGCTGGATTGACGTCATCTCGAGTTGAGAGGGGCGACAATCCAAAAATAGAATCTCGGCGGACCTGGATATGTCAGTTCTGCGCCCTGGATGTTCCTAAAACGGATGCGCATAACTTCAGCCAGGAACCAGGACATGTGCCATCACATGGCACAAAAAGCATGCGCCAAGGGGGAATCGAACCCCCGGCACAGCTACATCTTTGCGATGGCAAAGCTGTATTTTACCACTAAACCATTGGCGCTTGCGGATGTTGGTAGGGAGAGAGTAACATTACTTATTCTGACCAGGTAGGCCATGGGAGTTTGGCCTACCACGGAAAACTCCGCACTGTAGGCAGGACCACATCTCGGTGAACGCTATACGTCCTGCGTACGAAGTGCATCACGGAGGTAGCCCAGCTGCTGTTTGGAAGACTCTTCAGCAACCGTAAACAGCTCTGCGCGTTGCTTCGCACTCGTACCCCCCGCGCTCGCATAATACACCAGCTGCGCCGCAAGCTCACTTTCGGCATCCGCTGGGTTCATGGGATTGTAGCCGGAAAATGCAAATGCATAGACATGGCAGCTGTGGGCCACCCTTTCCTCTTCAGGCGACGGGTCCACCAGTACACTAAAGGTCAGACGGCGCACTTACCAGTAGGGCCCATTCGTAGGGTCAACATCGCGAGTGCGCAACGCATCGTCCATGCTCAATACTGCGCAAGAGGTAGCAACAACAGTAGCGCGAAGGGGTATACCCGCGTCGATCAGTGCCAGGGTTGATGCATTGATGGACACGGCAATTTCGGCGAACGTGAAGGGGGCATCGGGGCCAAGCAGAAGAGGTGCTCGGTGCTTCTGCTGTTCCTCTTCTGAGGCTGTCGCGCTCCCGCCCCGGTTAAGAGAGAGGTTGACCGTGGGTGTGGCCGTGGGCGGCTTGCTGGTAGTTTGGATCACAAGCTGGATGAGCGTCCGTGGATGACGGTGCAAGAGAAGCACCGACTCGAAGAGCGCTTTGAACTCGGTTGCGAGTGCCTTGGTGGGAATTCCAGCCACGTTATCCAGAGGCGACACGACTACTTGGAACGTCGCGCTGTCCGTAAGTTCGTCGCGCATCCGCACTTCAACAGGGCCGGTGACGGACGCGAGGCATGCTTGCGCGCCTGGTTGTCAGTGGGCGTTACATTACCATATGCAAATTTGCCGCTGCCGTCGGCACGAGATAGGATGCCCGTTCGGGCCGCCGGGCTTCGCGGGGCGACTGCCGCGCGCTGTGCCATGCTTTTTGCGTTGGTCGCGGATCGTGCGTCTCCGGTTTTGTGCGCGCAAATTGGGCCCAATTGCAAAATTCTGTGCCGCGTGGCACTTCTTCTTGTCGTCCGGATGAGCGAGGGGAAATCGCCATCGGGCGCCGCACCGGCGGCACAGCGTGTTGTGCCAGCAGCGCTTCGGCCGCTACAATGGATGGGTGTTCCGAAGAGCGTCCTAACCTGGAAACCGCGACTGCCGTCGCGCAACTGGAGCATTTTCTGGCTGTCGATCACCTCGTTGAGCCTACTCTACTACGAGGACCGGCGCCAATGCAAGAAAATCCTGGAGGAGTACAAGGAGCGCGTGCGCGGCCTGGCCGAGGAGCCCATGTCGCCCAAGGATCTGCCTCGCAAGGTGACCGTGTACACGGCCAAGTACCCCGGCGATGACGACTACGAGGTCGGTGCGCTCTACTTTCGGCGCTACGTGAAACCGATCCTGGTCGCAGCGGCCGTCGACTATGAGATCATCAGTGGGACGCGATACGGCGGCCTTGCGCGTGATCTGCGCGACCGGATCCACGAGCGCCGACGTAACTTGGCCGGCGTGCTTCCCTGGCCGTCGCCGATCGGCCCCAACGCGCCAGTCATGCCCTTCCTGCCCACCCCCGCCCAGCAGCTCCAGCGTGAGCTCGACGGAGCGGTGGTCATCGTCGGCCGTCCGGCCCTGAAAGAGTGGGCGTGGGCGATGAAGGAGGGATGGGACACCGAAATTCCCGTCAAGCCTGTCGACCACGATGAGGTACTGGCGACGAGCCTGAGCGACGACAATACCTTTGAGGAAGACGAGCCGCCAGCATCTGCTCAGTCCGCGAACGTTGGAACTGACGATGAGGAGCCTATGCCACTGCCCACCAAAGGGTTCATGTTGCCCTCGCAAGTCGGCTTCCAGTCGATGCAGCGGACCCCTGTCTCGCCGCTTGCACCGCGTGGAGCAGCGTCCGTCCCGGGCGCCACCGGCACGGATGTGGCCGAGGCTGAGCAGCCCAAACTTGCGCCGCCTTCGTCGATTCCTGCACAGCCGCCCATATGCTTTGTGGACTTTACGAACCTGGTGGGCTGGCGCAACATACCCCGTCGTATTGCGCACTTTTTCAACCACCGGGACGATGTGCGCCGCGGTGCAGAGCTGGGCCTGAGCATCGTGCTTGGTAACAAGAATGATGCTCGCGAATTTGACGTCGGTGCGCCCGGCACCATCTCGGACCGGCCGCCACAGGGTGGCGACCTGGACTGGGGTTTGTCGGAAGAAGACTTCTACCCCCGCCGGTTTGAAAAGACTCCCAGCGAGATCGACAAAGACCGCGAGCGGTTCTACGAGGCACTGCGTGATGAGCTCAAGGCCTCGCGCGAGATCCTGCGCGGCGAGCGCGAGCCGACGCGCACGGAAAAATACGAAATGCCGCGCAGCGAGATCGAGCTGCGCGATGCGCGTTTCAACAAGGAGCGCGACTGGCGCAACCTACTCCATGGCTACGAGGTCCTGAAGCCATCTGCGGGCGTCGCCTGGAACGAGTCGTGGCGCGGCAGTTTGCGCGTTTTGCGGCCTCGGTCGCCGGACGAGGCCGTGCCCCGGCGCATCTACGAGGTGCCCGCAGAGGAGGCGCCTGTGGAGACGCCGACAGCCGCTTAGCCGTGCTCGACGCGCCAGATGCCCCACCAGTTGCCCTTGTCCCAGCCGCTGGCGATTTGCGGAACTGCGAGCCGTACAGGCTCGGTCTCCTCGCCCGCGCCTTGGGCGAGATCTCGCGCCGCCCAGGCCACGAGGCTCTCGAGCTCGCCTTCGCGGAACAAATGGTAGTCTAGATGAGCGCATTCTTCTGTACCCACATCGCTGGTGCACCTGCTCCTCACGCGTCTCGGGCGCGTGCTGCGATGTCATGACCCACGGCACCAACACGTCCTGCGCGGCCTGGTCGTCGGGTAGCACCGTGTCAAACTGGCGGCGTCCCCCGCCGCGCTGCTCGTAGGCCCAGACAAAGATGAGGAACCGGCCTGGACCTTCGCCGAGCCCGTCGCCTCGCGGCGCTGTGTGGGCCACGGGGCGCACCAGGCGGATCATTTCCTGCACGGCGCGCATGCGGCGCTCGGGTGTCGAGAAGTGATGAATGGTCGCGATACTGATCGCGTAATCCTGGGATGAGCTGCGCACGTACAAAGGCCGCAGAGCGCAGCTGTGAGTGTAGCGCGTCGGCGACTGTGACCTCATGCACGGACCCAGAGCTGGGCTGTGGAAAGTTGTGCTGCGCATCCTCGACGAGCGGCGCACACCGATCCGAGCCCAGGGTGACGAGGGAGGCGTCAGGGCCCGGGCCGAGCGCCGAGCGCAGGTGCAAGTACTTGCCGTTTCCACACCCCAAATCCGCGCCGAGGCTGCCGGGCGCCAGTGTCGCGAGAAACTGGGGGATGAGTGGCCAGGGCTGCGTCAGTGCCGCGCGATCCTACCTTGTACCGTGTGCTGGAAAAATGCGGGGCAATTACGTCGTACACGCTTAGTGAGCAATACCACCTACGCATGTACGTTGGCCTGTTCGTACGCCGCGGCGTCGTCGGTCTCGCGCCGCTCTGCGCGAAGCACCGGCTGCGACGCACGAGCCATGGCGTGGTCGGCCGGCTCTGTGCTTATGCAACCGCGACCGGTGCGGATTGCAGCCTCCACCGCGACCGGCGCCAACGTTTCTCCCGACTTGCGAGCATGGCCCAGCACGAACCGAAAGCAGAATGGGATGGCCCGCCGATCTACGTCGGTGTAATTGGCGGCTCGGGCCTCTACAAGCTGGACGGCATTGAGATCATCGATGCAGTGAACCCCAAGACCCCCTGGGGCTACCCGTCGTCGCCGATCAGCATCGCCCGCACCGAGGCCGGCACGCTGGTCGCGTTTCTGGCGCGCCATGGTCTCAACCACTCGATTGCCCCGTCGAACGTTCCATCGACGGCCAACATTGCTGCGCTGAAGCACCTCGGTGTGCGCACGGTGCTGGCATTCTCGGCCGTGGGCTCGCTCCGCGAAGAAATCGCGCCCAAGGACTTTGTGATCCCGTCGCAGATCATCGACCGCACCAAGGGCGTGCGTCGCGCAAGCTACTTTGGCGAGGGCGAGGAGCACGCCGTGATTGCGCACGCCTCGTTTGGCGACCCGTACGACACGGTGCTGAGCCCGATCGTGGAGGGCATGTACGTATACACGAGGCTGACCCCAGTGTGCGCGAGACCCTAGCGGAGCATTCGCCGTTGGTCAAGGTGCATGCGAACAAGACGGTTGTGTGCATGGAAGGCCCCGCGTTCTCGACGCGCGCCGAGTCGAACATGTACCGCCAGATGGGCGGCGACATCATCAACATGTCGGCGCTGCCCGAGGCTAAGCTCGCGCGCGAGGCCGAGTTGAGCTACGTGCTCATTGCAACCTGTACGTGTACTGCGCAACTAACCTTCAGCGACCGACTACGACGCATGGCGCGAGACGGCCGCGTCCGTGAGCGTGTCTGAGGTGATGGAGAGCCTGCGTCACAATGTGGCTGCCTCGCAGGTAGTCACACGTGCGCTGATCGACCGTGTGAGCGAGCTGGTGAGCGAGGACGACTCGCGTATCCTAAAGCGCATGCGCGAGAGCATGAAGTTTAGCATCATGACGCCGGTGGCTGCGATGGACGCTAACGTGCTCGAGCGCCTGCGCTACATTCTTCCCTGGCTGGGCAAGTAGGAAAGAAGATAAAGTAGTGCCAATCGGATGCAGCGGTCCTTGTTGGTTCTGGATGCGGGGCAAGGTGTTCCATCAAAAAAAAAATCCGACGAGAATGAGATTCGAACTCACGCGGGCAGAACCCAATAGCTTACTGACTAAATCGTCATGCGTTTAGCAGGCCACCGCCTTAACCACTCGGCCATCTCGTCAAGAACATAGTCACCGACCCTACTTTTGGATATTTATACAGGACATTGAATCGCCCCCGGGAAAGTCTGCAGGGCTTCTAGGCCACGGCCTGTGGAAGTGGTGCGGCATTGCTGCAGGTCAGCACACGCCCACAACACTGTTACTTACCGAATCAGCAGGCGCACATTGTTGAGGAGCACGAGGATGGTGTCTTCGAAAGGCGACCATTCCTGTGTGCCCGGTTGGGAGTTTCCACGCGACAAGTAGGCGTGCTGCATGAGGTCTGCCGAGTTGCGGATCTCGACCTCGAGCTCGTGCACAGGTTCCTTAGGCTGCAGTTAGGCGCATGGGGGTAGGCGTGCGTACCTTGTTGGGCAGGATGACCTGGGTCAGGTCGATGTTCATGTTTTGGTGGGTGTACGAGAGGCGGTCCTTTTCGCGCACAAAGCTCGGCTCCGTGCCTTCCTGGGGCGCTGGTACAGGTGCTTCGGTGTTAATGCTGATGCGGTAGTCAAACGGGCGGTTGGGCGCAAAGACGTTGATATCGGCGATGCGCTTTTTGGCGACGATCCCCCCCGGTTTGATTTCGTGGGTGACGGCGTCGCGTGTGACACGCAGGTGTACCATGTGCCCCGTTTCGGGGTCGCGCTCATCGTAGAACGAGTCAATTTCTTTTTGGTGCCGGTACGTGATACGTTCCGGCGGGGCGGCTTGGGCGCTGAAGGCGACGGCCTGATTCAGTAGCTGGTTATAGTGCCTGTGCTGTGCCATCGACATGTTGCTCTCAAAGCGCAGGTTAAGCTGCTTAGCGTCGACGATGGTCTCTGTGAACACCGGGAGACGCAGACGGCTCTGGGTGCCGCGGTCGATGAGCACGCCGATCTTGGCTTCGATCTAGGTAAGCGGGCCGCGTTGCGCAATGCGTACCTCGATGTTGCCCAGATTGCGGCAATGGTCCCACACACAGTCGGACACGAGCAGTGCGAACTCGTCGAGCGGGTCTACGCCGAACACGGAGCGGGCCTGCGGCCCCGCAGCGTCGTCCATGGCGGCTTCTCGCGCTGCGCTGAGTAAGCAAGGGTCTAGTGTACAAGCGGCGCTATGGGGGGAGGTCGCGGTACAGGGGTGCGGCCTCGCCGTGGGTCGCGGCGTGCGACGCGATCCATGCCTGCCCACGCGCATCCTGCGGATCATACGGGAGTGCCACACGCTCGTTTGCGGCGCTTGCCTCGAGCGCGACGCACAGCATCGTCGCGTCGTCGTTCGGCGTCGGCGCCAGCGCCGGTTGCGGCGCCGCAAAGCTCCCGTACAGGAACCATGGGTCCTGCCACAGCTCCCAGCATGTTGCACGCCGCGCCGCATCGCGCCGCAAGAAACGCTGTGTAATGTGTCGCGCCTGCGGCGTGACGAGGCGCAGCGCCGGCTCGTAGTGCGGCGACGCAGCGCTCTCTGCGAGGTGGTTGGCGTGCTGCGGCCAGACCAACTCGCCCTTGGCGATACGCAGCAGGTGTGTCTTGCGACTCTTGGCCTCGCGCTCGGCGGCGGACGCGGCACCGTGGTGGCGCTCGCGTGTGGGCTGCTCGTGCGCCTCGGCGGGGGTCGACGGCGTACTGGACTGCAAAAAGGGCAGGCCGCCGGTAAGCAGGGCGTACAGCACCACACCGAGCGCCCATGCATCTGTTTTGTGCCCGTCGTACTTTTTTCCGATGATGAGCTCCGGTGCGGCGTACTCCTCGCTGCCGCAGCGCGTCTCGAGCAGCTGATCGGCGTGGATGAAGCGCGCAAGGCCAAAATCGGTGATCTTCACGAGCGGGATCGGACCCAGCGCCGCGGGGGTGAGCGGCGCGTGCCCCGGGGCAAAGAGCGTGTGCGTGATCATGATGTTTTCGAGCTTGATGTCGCGGTGCACGAGGTTGTTGGCGTGCATCCACCCGACTGCGCCCGCCAGCTCGCCAAAGATGCGGCGCACCAGCCATTCGCGCTCGGCAATCGCTGCGTGGTGGTGCGCCAGCAAATCAAACAGCTCGCCGCCGTCCACCGCATCCAGCACCAGGGTGTAGTGGTGCGGCGTACGGAACGCGTTTACAAAGCGCACAATGTTGGGGTGCGAGATATGGCGCAGCACCTCGGCCTCGCGCACCCAACTCACGCGCATCCGCCGGTCGATCTTCCACGGCTCGCACGCGATCATTTTCAGCGCGACGCGGCCCCGAGGCGGCTCAAGCGGCTCGGCGAGGAGCACCTTGCTAAAGGCGCCCGTGCCGAGGCGCGACAAGACACGGTACGGCCCGACGCGACCCGCCTGCTCGTCTTCCTGCTCGGTGGGCTGGTCGACGGCGTTCAGGAGTTGGTCGCCCTCGGGCGCCGCGTCGCGCTCGCCCGGCGCCTCGGGCGCGGGCGCAGGCGCGGGCGCAGGCGTAGGCACGGGGGCGGGGGCGGAGGCGGGCGGGGGCGACGTCGACGGCACGATCGAGTCGTTCGTCACCGTCATCGACGGGCCGTAAAAGTGCCGTGCATTCGGCCGCGACGCCTTGCGCTCGATCGGCAGCGCGGGCGAGAGGCGCTCGGACTGAGGCGGTGCGGCGCGCAGTGTGGGCGGCGCCGCAGAAGGGGCCGCGGCCGCCGCGAGCGCTGCATTGGCGCTGCTCGGCACCGGCAGCGTATCGGAGCGCGTGTGGTGCGGTGAGCTGAGCGCGCGCTGCCGACGCGGCTGTGTATCGGTGGAGTTGCTGGCATTCCTGCTCGAGGCGCTGCGGACCACCGTCGCGCTGCGGTTCTGCGGCGGCTTGGGCGGCGGGGGGTGGGCGCCGGGCGAGAAGAATGCCTGTGTCTTGCTGATTCCCTCGGTGGGGCTTGCGGGCATCTCGGGGCTGTGTAGCTCGCGCGGCGAGCCGTGGGGGTCCTGTGTTGAGCGGATCATCGGACTCGGCAGCGGCGACACGGGATGCCCATCAAACTCGCTCCAGTTGCGCTGGCTGCGAATCGAGTTGGAGGACCGCAGACTCGACGAGCGCGCCAGGGGGAAGAAGCTGCTCTCGCTTGCCGACACGGCACTTGGCAGCGCCGTGAGCATGTCGCTCATCGGCGACAGTGGGCTTGCGTGGTCGGGCGTCGTGGGGCGCTCGGCGTACAGGCCCAAGCTCGCCATCAGATCCCAGTCGACGGGCGCATGCGGCGGCGAGACGTTGGGCGTGTTCATCGCGTCCGCGGGGTGCGCGACGGGCGACACGTCCACGATCGGCACACTTGACGACGTCAACGACGGCGGCGACGGCGCGGGCGGCACGCCCGTCTCTGGGGTCAGGCCGAGGCCGAGGCCGTTGTTGACGTGCGGCGCCGTCTCGGCGGTGGGACGCAAGAGGCGCGCGTTGGGCTGCACGAGCAGCCGCGCGTGATCGTCGAGCGGCGCACGTATTCCGCCGTCGTCCGCTGCATCGCGCCGGTCCCGTGCAGCACTCACCTGGTCCATAGCCAAGGGAGCGCGGCGGGCATAACTACGTGCACCTGCGGTGCGCCGGCGGCGTCGGCGCTTGCGCAATCGGGCCACGTGCAGCGACCACGTGGCGGCTAGGCGCCCATTGGCGCGACGCGGGGCGGCGCCAAGCGCCGGCGCGACGCGGGGCTGCGGGGACGTGGGGGCCGGCGCGGCGCAGGGGGCAGGCTATGGCGGGGCGGCTGTGGGCGCGGCGAGGTGGTGCTGGGCGGCCGCCAGGAGCAGCGCCAGCTCTGTGCGGCTGGCGGAGTGCGCGTCGTGCGCGAGCGCCACGAGGCGCGCAAAGTCGCTCAGCGTCTCGAGCGGCACGGCGCGCGAGCGGCGCTGCGCCTGGGCGGCGTGGGCCTCGGCAAAGAAGCGCGCCGAGATCGTGGCGGCCTGCGTGCAGATCGCGTCCGGGACGCCGGCGATGCGTGCGACCTGCGTGCCGTACGACGACTCGGCGATGCCCGGCACGAGGCGGTAGGTGAACACGACGTGCCGCGCCGCGTCGTCGACGAGCACGTGCATGTGCCGGTTGCATACGCGCGGATAGGTGTCCAGGCTCTTGGCGATGGTCGCGTAGTGCGTCATAAAGAAGCACAGGCACCGCGTGCGCGCGGCGAGGTGGTGCAGCACCGCGTAGGCGATCGCCTGCCCGTCAAACGTCGATGTGCCGCGCCCCAGCTCGTCCATGATGACGAGCGAGCGCGGGGTCGCGTCGCGCAAAATCTTGGATGCCTCGAGCATCTCGACCATAAACGTGCTGTGGTTGCGGAAGAGCTGGTCGTTGGCGCCCATGCGCGACGCAATGCGGTCGACCGGCGCGAGCTCCGCGTCCTCGGCGGGGACGTAGCAGCCCAGCTGTGCGAGGATCACGGCGGTGGCGGCCGTGCGCGCCGTGGTGCTCTTGCCGGCCATGTTGCTTCCGGTAAGGATCATCACCTCTTCGTGCGTGTCGCCGAGCGCGAGATCGTTGGGGATAAACTCGGCGGGCGCACCGCTCAGCGCGCTCGGCGCCATGCACGGGTGCCGCAGTGCCCGGAACGCAAAGTGCGCCGTGTCGCGCCGCACGAGGCGCGGGCGGCATGCGGGCGCACCGAGCGCCGCGCTGCTCTTTGCGAGGCTCAGCAGCGCGTCGAGCTGCGCGACGGTGCGCACGGCGCGCGCAAATGTCGCATGCTCCGCGCGGAACTGCGCATAGACCTTGTCCTGGAACGCGCGCACCGCCGCGAGACGCGTCTCGCGCGCCTCCTTGAGCAGGCGCACGAGCTCCTTGCCGCGCGGCGTGTAGTAGCGCTTCGCCGCCTTGGTCTGGCTCATGACGATCCACGGCGCGGGCACCGACGTGCGCGCAGGCACCTCCAGCTGGTAGATCTCGTTCGTGCCCACGTGCTTCCACGGCACGTCGCGCACCGCGAGCTTGAGCGTCGCGGCGGCGGCCTTGCGCTCCTCCTCGAGACGCGCCTCGGCCGCATGCACTGCCGCCTCCGCCTCGTCGTACGCCGCGTCGGTGCCGGGCGTGGGCGTAAACGAACCATCATCGCCGGCGACAAACTGCGCACGCAGCCCGGCGGCGAGCGCCGCGACGTCGGGCACCGCCGCGAGCAGCGCACGCACCGCCTCACCACGGAAGTCGGCGGCATGGGCGGCCAGCGCCTCGCGCGCCTCGGCAAACCGCGCAAACGCCGCGAGCGTCGTGAGAAACTCGCGCGGACGACACTTGCCCGCGACGATGCGCGTCTGCAGCCGCTCGAGGTCCGGCAGCGCGCGCGCAAACTGCGCAAACGTCTCGCCAAACGCCGGGTGCGCCAGCAGATCGTCCACGGCATCGAGACGCGCCTCGATCGCCGTGACGTCCGCGAGCGGCGCCGTGAGCCACAGCGTAAACAGGCGCCGGCCAAACGGCGTGACGCACCGGTTGAGCAGGCGGTGCAGCGTGCCCTCGTCCGTGCCCTGGTCGTTGTGCAGGACATTGAGGTGCATCAGCGACTTGGCGTCGAGCACCAGCGCGCCCCGCTCGCTCGGCGGCGGCAGGCGTGCAAAGTTGCCGCTCGCGCACAGGTCGCGCTCGAGGTACAGCTGCGCGAGGTACCACAGCATCGCGCCGACCGCCGACGTCGCGAGGCGCTCTGCGGGCAGCGCCGCGAGCGCCTCGGGGCGCGCCTCGGCAAACAGCGTGTCGAGGCGCGCCGTAGCCGCGTCCGCGTCCAGGAACTCGGTGCCCGCCCGGAGCAGCGTCACCTGGCACGTCGACGGCACCACGTTGCGCACGAGGCGCAGCGTGCTGGGCGACACATGCCCCTTCTCGAGGAGCACCTCGCGCACGCGCAGCGAGCGGAGCACCGTCTCGAGCTGCGTGAGCACCGCGTCGTCCTGCACCTCGAGCCAGCGGAACTCGGCGATGGAGGCATCGAGCGTGCAGATGCCAAACGCGGGCGGCGCGCCGGGCTCTGTGCGGTGTTCCTTGATGCTCACGCAGTAGCTGCTCAGGTCGTCGGCCAGCACACTGCCGTCGACGATCGTGCCGCTCGTCACGACGTGCCGCAGCTCGCGGCGCACAATCTCGGAGCCGCCGCCGCGCGACTTTTCACCGACGCGCATGCCTTTCGCAACGGCCGTCTCGCACTGGTCCACGCGCCCGACCTTGTACCCGAGTGCCAGCAGCTTCGTGGCAAACAGGTCGAACGACGCCTCAGGCACGCCGACCATTTTCATCTTGACGCGGTCGGTGAGCTTCAGGTCGCACTCGCGGTGTCCAATCAGCGCGTCGTTTTCGTACAGCTCGTAAAACTTGCCCTTCTGGAAAAAGAGCACCGTGTCAAAGTGGTTCTGCTTCACCTCCCAAAACTGCTTCTCAAACGGCGTAAACGCGCGCCAGGCACTGGGGGGGATGTACAGCGTGCGCTGGTCGTAGTTTAGGTCGCCGGGGCGGTTCATGTCTTTGTCGCGCACGTCCAGCAGGAAACTGTACGCCTCTTCGTTCTCGAGCTTGCGCTTCTTATCTTCCTCGACACGCCGCTCTGCCTTGGTGAGGTGGTCCAGCGCCAGGCTCGGACGTGTCGCACTGGTGGGAGAATGCGACGCGCGCGGCGCCATCGCACGCGGCGTTGCGGGCGCAGCCGCCGGCGCTCGGCGCTTGCGCGCCGGCACCTCGTCGTCCGACTCTTCCGGCTCGGGCTCGGGCTCGGGCTCGGGGTCGCTTGGCACCGCGCTGTCGTCGGAAGCCGACGACTCGCTCGAGGCGTCGGAGAGCACGAACTCGTCCTCGGACGCCAGCGATGCCTCCTCGTCATCCTCTTCCTCACTCGAGCTGGCACGCTCCTCGTAGTAGTTGACGCGCCGCGCGGCACGGCGGCGGCCACCCACCTCTTCGTCAGGCACGTCGCTCGACGGCGGCGGCGTCAGCGACTGATCCGAGGCGCGGGGCGTCGGAGAGGAAAGCGGCGAGCTGCGTGTGCGCTTGGCGGGCGTGGCGCTGGGCGTCGCAGGCGTGGGCGGTCCCCGGCGCTTGCGGGCGGCGGCGGCCGGCAGGTCTGCCGGCGCCTTGGCGGGCGCGTCGGCGGGCACGTCGGCCGGTGCCGCGGTCGGCGCCTTGGCGGGCGCCTCGGTGGGCGCCGCAGCAGGCGCCAGCTTCGTCTCGGGGGCTGCCTTAGCCGCCGGGCGAGTCTCTGCACGGTTTACTCCTCCATCCCTCTTCTCTACGGGCCCCGCCTTCGTAAAGAAGCCGAGGAGCGACGACTGCTTGGTCGCCTTCATGGAGGCACGCGTCGGACCGCGCGGCGCGGCGCGGCGCGCACGCGCCTCACCAGAACGCGCACCAGCCAATGAACGCGACGCACAAATTCTCCACACACGTCGCGTCCTGCACGAGGCGCTCCACCTGGTCGGGCACGCTGAGCGTGAGGTTCGGGTTAAAGTCGCGGCCGTTCAACTTGTTCTGGATGCGGCGCACGACCTCGAGCGCGCGCTGGTTGCGCGCCTCGCCCTCCTCGCCACGCACGGCGGTCGTCGGCTCGTGCTCGCGCGCGTCCGGCGCGCGCTGCTCGGTGTCGACGTCGGTCACGAGACGCCAGGAGATGAGCGGGTCGTGCACAAACGCCTCGAGCAAAGCGAGCACGCTCTCGCGGTTGTCGCGCAGTACGCGCATGGTATTTTCCGCGGTGATCTTAAAGGTGCCGTTTACGCCGCCGACCTCCATCGCCTTGATGAGCATGCGCGTCAGGCGGAAGGGCACCTTTTCCGGGAACTTGGGCCGGTGGCACGCGATCTCGAAGCAGTCGCCAAAGTCGATGTGGATCACCTCGCCTGTCTTGCGGTCGAGCAGCAGGTTGCTTGGGTGGCGGTCGCCGAGGCCGAGGATGTAGCCGGCCATCGACGAGGTGGCGAGCGAGCGCATGTACGCCGTGCGCCGCTCGAGCCATGCCTCCGAGTTGCGCGACTTGAGCCAGAGCACGCGGTACAGGTCCTGGCCGGGCGTGTTGTCCAGCGCATACTCAAACACCTCGACCTTCTCCATGATGGTGAGGTTGTCGTAGTCGGGCGCCATCTGGAGCATGAGACGGTGCTCGATGTTGAGCAGGATCTTGTGCTGCTCGCGGTACTCTTTGATGAGGATGTGCAGCGTGTCGGTGTTGGCCACCCAGCCGAGCATGCCCGTGTTGGGCGACAGCGGAATCACCGGGAAGCGGCGCAGGCTCAGCCGGCGCTTGTACGACTCGGCGTCGGTGGAGAGCAGCGTGTTGACCAGGCCGAACAGCTGCATCACCCGCTCGTCCTGGCGCATGTCCTCGTGGCCTTTGAGCAGGTACTGGTACGTCCGCCCGTCGCTGCCCTTCATCTTGAGGCGGCGCGGGCGCTGCTTCGAGGAGATCACCAGCACCACCGGCTCAAACTGCGTGATGCGCACGACCGGCTGCCCACTCACGTAGCTGCCCGGCACGGCCAGCTCGAGGTCGCGCAGCGCGAGCAGCTTCGGCGAGACATACTGCAGCGCGAGCTGCACCGAGTTGGACGCGGGCAGCTGCTTCGTGATCCGCTTGAACACGTGGTAGTACAGGTCCCACGCCTGGTTCAGGTCGCTGATCTCGCCGTACTGCCGGTAGCGGCGCACGTACTCGTGCGCCTCGTTCAGGTCGCGCCCGTGCGTCTGCGCAAAGGACGTCTCGCGCAGCGTCTCGGGCCCGCGCTCGAGCAGGTCGTGCAGGGGCCCGAGCGTCGCAAACATGCCCTCGATGTTGTGCTCGGTAAAGTAGAGCCGCGAGGCCTCCTCGAGGCCCTCGTGCCACATCTCGTGCCACAGGATCGCGATGCGGATCAGCTCGTTGCTCACCAGGATCGCCTGGTCGACCAGCACCGGACTGTGCTCGCGCATGGTGTCCATGATGCCCATTGCTGCATGCATGCGCACGGGGCTCGGCGACTTGGTCGCGACGGTGAGCGGGTACACGAGCGCCTGCGGGTGCGCCGTGCCGACGTCCGCGAGCAGGTGGTGGATCAGGCGGCGCACGCGCGGCGACGGCGCCGAGATGCGCGCGATCATCTGCGGGATCACCTCCAGCCACGTGTCCACCGACACGGACGCAAAGCCCTGGCGCACCGCGTCGGCGATGTGCTCGAGGTGCCCAAACTTGAACCAGAGCGTGAGCAGGCGCAGCGTGTCCTGCAGCGAGTTGCCGCTCGCGAGCGCAATCGAGCGGAAGAAGCCGTGGACGCTCGGCACGATGCTCGCCGCCACCTCGTGGAAGGGGATCGCCTCGCCGCGCCGCTCGTGGTGCGTGATGACGTCAAAGTTGGACAACGCCCAGGCGTGCCACGCCTTGTACCAGTCGCGGTCGAGCTCGGTGGCGCGCTTGTACGAGTGGATCACGTCGCAGTTGTCGTCGCTCACCCACTCGTCGTTGAGCGCGACCTGCCACTCGCCGAGCTTGAAGTAGCACCGCGCGAGCAGCCGCGCAAACTCGGCGAGGCGCGGCGAGGCACGCAGGTCCGGCAGCACGAGGTTCTCGTGCTCGTCGACCGTCACCATGCCGAGGTCCTCGGCGAGGTTCGCGGTAAAGTCGCGCAGGTAGCTCAGCGACTCGGCCTTGGCGCCGCACGCCCACATAAACTTGAGGTGCGAGTAGATCACCGCCGGCGGCGCCTTGGGCCCGAGCGTCGACGCGTCCATCTGCGTCGCGTTCGCGTCGGGGCCGAGCAGCGAGTTGAGCGTCTTTTCCGCGAGCACCATGCGCCCCGACTTGCGGCACAGATTCGCAAACTTGATCCACGTCTCGGTGTCGTCCGCGGGCGTGATCACGATGCTGCGCACCGACAGGATGCGCTGCCAGACCTCCACGTCCAGCTCGCAGCCCTGCAGGCGCTTCATCCAGATCGCGCGCAGCAGCGCCTGGCGGTCCGGCTGGTCGGCGTAGTCGAGCTTGTACGCGAGCGCCTCCTCGAGCTCTGAGAGCATCTGCGTGCGCACCATCAGGTCGTACGCGCGCCCGTAGCTCTCGCTGATGAGGGCCGTCAGCTCGTGGTCCAGCGCGTCGCGCGCGCGCGCAATCAGCCGCTTGGTCTGGACGCGCTGCGAGCGGTGCACGGCGAGCACCGCGCGGTAGAAGCTGCGCTCGGACGAGTCGGGGCGCATCGCGGCAATGAACTCGTCCATCATGTCCCACTGCCCAAACGACCACGCCGCGGCGGCGGCCAGCGGTGCCATCTTGCGCCGCCCGTCGGCGTTGGCGAGCGGCCACTTTTCCTGGACGAGCTCGGTGAGGTGCTCCCACTCGCCGAGCGCGTGCAGGCAGCGCATCTGCCCAAACACCGTCTCGAGGTTCTCGGGGTGCTCCTTTGCATGGCGGTCGTAGGCGGCAAGCGCCTCCTCCCAGCGGTGCAGCTTCTCGTACCACTCCTCGTGGTGCGTGATGTGCATGTTCTCGCGGGCGTACGTCAGCGCACCGAACGCCGCATCGGACTGCTGCAGCTTGGTGTTGATGTCGATCAGCAGCTCGACGATCTGCGGCGAGGCGTCCGCCATGAACTCGGCCTCCTTGTAGTGCAGCGCCTTGGCGTAGGAGTGGAACTTGTACGCGCGGTCGCCGAGCAGCCGGATCGAGATGGGCAGCGCCTTGTCGTCGTGCTCCATAAACTCGGTCAGGTTCAGCAGCGCGTGCACCACCTGGTCGGGGATGTCGGGCGCGTCGAGCGCCACCTCAATCGCACGCACGAGCGACTCCTGGTAGCTGTCGTACAGCTCCACCCAGCACGACACGAAGCCCGCGTTGAACAGCTCGAGCGCCAGCGGGTGGTACACCTCGGCGAGCGAGCGGCACGCACGCAGCGCATGCGAGGGCGACTCGCGCAGGAACTCGACGGCCATGCGCCGCAGCCACTCGCGCCAGTCTTGCGACGTGGAGATCCGCGAGGTGTCCCAGGCGGCCTTGAGGTGCTGCTGATTCACCGCCATCTTGGACGCCTCGGCGAGCGGCGCCTCTTCGCTCTTGTCCGCCGACAGCACGCTCGGCGGGAGCAGGTCGAGCGGCGGCGTCTCGCCCGCAAGGATCTTGGTGATCACCTGCTGGTACCGCGGGTGCACAATGCGCTGCTGCACCGTCGTCTTGTGCACCACGGCGATGAAGGTTGCGTACGTCGGGCCCAACAGCACCGCCAGCGCCGTCAGCGTGTCCATCGCGGGCGTGCGCAGCTCGGTGACAGGCGACTGCAGCACACGCAGCAGCGGGTGGATCACGCGCGACACCTGGTCGCCCAAGTTCACCTTGCGCGACAGCTGGCCGACGGTGAGGATTGCCGCGCGGCGCACGGGCAGCGGTGCATCGGCGCGCTCGTACAGCGTGACGATCACGGGCAGGACGAGGTGCATGTACTCTTCCAGGTTCGCACCGAACACGTTGAGCGCCTGCAGCATGCGCAGCACCATCGGCTGGCGCTTCGGCGTGACTTCGCCGCCAAGCGTCTGCAGCAGGTTGGGCAGCAGCTGCGGCAAATACGCCTTGAACTCGCCCTCAAGCGCACGCGCAATCGCCTCCATCAGCGCGACGATGGTCAGCTGGATGTTGGCGTTCGGGTCCCAGTCCTCCTGCACGAGCGCGAAGATGTCGCCCAGGTAGTTGCGCACGTGCTGCTTGATGATCGAGATGAGGATCGCGAGCTGCTGGTAGTAGAACTCGCTCAAGCCCCCGCCGCACGTGCGGATCACCTTGAGGAACACGGGGACGATCTGCGGCAGAAACGCCACGCACTTCAGGCCCTGCGTCTTGAACATGTACATGATCGCCTCAATCGCCGCGTGGTGGTGCGCCGACAACGCGGGGTCGTTCAGGATGGTGATCAGCGCCTCGATCGCCACGTTCTGGTAGTACTCGTCCGTGCTGGTACCGATCATCGTCGCCAGCTCGAACAAATCCGTCGCGCCGGCGGTACCACCCGAGGAGGTCGCCGACACCGTATTCGACTCGAGTCCGTTCTCGAGGAGCTTGTGGCGGTACGGATCGAGCGCACCAAGGATGCCCAGCACGCGGATCGTCTCGCGGCGCACCGGCGGCGCCTGCTCCGTCTTGAGGATCTTGACCATGGAGCCAAGCAGCGTGGGGTACGCCAAGTACGGGTTCACCACATAGCCCGTGTTGCTCGCGATCCGCCCCAGCGTCTTGAGCGCCGCGTCGCGCTTGGCGAGCGACGAGTGCACCGGCACGCTCGACAGCTGCGTCACGGTGAGCGACACCAGCTCATCGAGGTGCGGCTTGAGCTCCTCGCCGCCGACGCGCGCCAGCTCGCCAAGGCACTCGAGCACGCGCGCCGACACGCCGGGGTTCGGGTCGTTGGCCTTGGGCAGGAGCACCTCGAGGATGGTCAGCGCGTAGCTCTTCACAAGGCGCTGCGACGCCTTGACCACACCCGTCAGGAGCTTGGCGATCTCCTCCTTGTGCCGGCTCGCCGTGGAGTACTCCAGGCCGGTGAGCAGCTGGATAAGCACCTTGCGCAGCGACGGCATAACGTAGGCGGGATTGTGCTTCGCGAGGCGGCCGAGAATACCGATCGCCACCTCGCGCACGGCAAACTCCTCGTCGTTGAGCGCGATAAAGATGGAGCGGATGTACTCGGTTTGCGCGAGGTGCCGGTCAAAGTGCTCGTCCAGTACACTCAGCACCGTGTACCGCAGCTCCGCGTCGGGGTCGGCGATCGCGACCGTGATCAGCTTGTCGAGCACGTCGTTGAACACCTCGATCGCGTGCATGCTCGTCTGGTAGCAGATCGGGTCGTTGACAAACATGTGCGCACACGTCACCGCCGCCGCCTTGCGCACCTCCTTCGACTCGAGCTCGAGGTAGGGCAGCGTCGCATCGCGCACAAACTCGTTCAGGATGTGCCCCGAGAAGTCGAACGATCCCAGCGTCTGCAGCGCAACGGTCAGCAGCTCGACACCCTTGGCGTCCGGTGCATTGTTGATCACAAACGGCTGCACCGGCGCCCGCCGCGGGAGCGGCGCACCGAGCGGGCGGTAGGGCACGCCAATCAGAATGTGCGACAGCATGTGCAGCAGGCGCTCCTGCACGATCGGCAGCAGCGTGGGGATCGCCTGCACAATCTGCTCGAGTGCGGACACCAGCGCGGTGCTCAGCCCGCACGCAAACATCATGTCGAGCATGTCGTGCACGTCGCGCTCCACCACGTCGCCCACCGCCGCAACGAGGTGCCCAATGCAAAAGAAGGTCGGCGCCTCGGGCGGGGCATTCTTCTTGCCCTTCATCTGCAGCGATTCGCGCGCCGCCTGCATGATCGGCTCCACAAACGGCGCCATCTTGGGGCCCATCGCGGTCGACACCAGGCCAATCGCCTCGAGCGTGTCGCTGTACGCCTCCTTGGTGGACTGGTTGCGCTCGCGCCCGAGCTGCTCGATCAGCGCGTGCATCACAGGGCCGAGGTACTCGTCGGCAAAATACTGCGGGTCGTACGCGGCCAGCACCGGAATCAAGTTCGTCACCGTGCGCTTGATCAGCGGGTCGCGGTGCCGGTGCAGGCGCAAAATCAGCTCACAGGTGCGGTGCAGCCGCGTGCGCATAAACGTCTTCGAATGGCGCAGCAGCTTGAGGATGGCCAAGAGGCTGCCGTGGATCGTGTCGACCGACGTGTCCTTGAGGCCCTGCTCGGCCTCGTCGTAGATCGTCTCGTACGCCTGCGTGCCCATCTGCTTTTCGCGCTTCGAGATGATCTGGAAACACGCACCAAGCGCCTCGGCGGCCGCCTCGCGCACCGCCACTTTGGGATCGCGCAGCGCGACCCAAATGTGGTCAATCACGCGCCCGACGTAGGCGTGGAACAGGTATGGCACATTGCGCGCGATCTCTTTGATGATCAGCACCGCCGCATACCGCCCGTTCTCGTTGCGGTCGCCCTGCAGAAAGTCGAGCGCACGCAGCACCTCGAACTCGATAAACTGGTCGCCCAGCGAGTGGCCGCCGTGCTTCGACACGCGGCCCAGCACCTTCGCCGCGGCGATCATCACCTGTGGGTCATTGCACGGCAGGTTCGGCTTGAGGTATTGGTAGAACCGGTATAGCCGCGCGCTGTTGTCCTCGCTCTCGAGTCCAATAAAGTTTTCGATCGCGGTGATGCCCCCAAGCTTGCTCGCGGTCTGCACGCTGTGGGTGAGCTCAATGATGCGACGGTTCAGCTCATTGTTGAAAGCCTGGAGCCGCTCGCCCTTGAGCTCTGAGGTCATGTACGCGGCAAAGCTCCCGAGCTCTTTGCCTGCTTTGGTACGCGTGTCCTTGTCGCTGGGTGAGCCGTCGTGTGACGTACCGGCTCTTGAGCTCCGTAAAGATCCGCGACAATGTCTCGGACGGCTGCATCGACTGTGACACCACAGACGGTGAGCCCGTGATCGACATGGGGGAGATCATCTCGGTATTCCGCGCGGCTTCCTCGCCGCGTCGCAATCGCCCCCGGGCTGCGTTCGTCGACGGCACTGGCTCGAGCGTACCGCGTAACCCCCGGGCATGTTGCCGGGCTCCACTAGGCCCCCCCACCTGCTCGCTGACAAAGCGCCGCGTGCCGCGTTCGGGGCAGGGGGCGTTTTTGGGTTTTCTTTGCCTGCCGCGCCGGCTTCGTGTGCGACCATCACCCGCGCGCAGGGGTCGCTTCTGGTAGCCTACAATCCGTCCAACTCTACGAACCGTGGGAACGCCTGCTTGTGTTGCACCTCGTGGGTGCGTCGTCAGTGTCAGGCCCAGCGCTGGGCATCCTCCTGTTTATTCATCACACCGTCCGCCGCCATGGACGACTGGCTGAGGGAAATGCAGGACAGATTGATTGCGGACCCACATTACACATTACGTCGCCGCTGGACTGTGCTGCGGCGTAAGGTTGGCGCCGCACATCCCCCCTCGTAGTTGCCGCCGTAGCGCCCACGCCCCTCCACGTACGCCTCCACTTTCCCCACGATGAGTAGCCCGCTGGTGTTTGCCTCTGAGCTTGCGGGACACACGGGCGACGTGCGCGCGCTCGCGGCGCACCGTACGCCGGATGGTGTGACGCTGCTACTATCCGGCTCGCGCGACCAGACCGCGCGTCTGTGGATCCGTCGCGCGGACGGGTCGTTTGAGAGCGTCGTCATCGACAACAGCGGCAACGGCTTTGTGAACGCCGTGGCGTTCTTTGAGGATATCGATGGGAAGCGTACGTGGACCCGCTGACGGCCCAGTGTATGCGCTGACAGGTGGCCAGGATGCGCTCATCAATGCGTACCTCGTGTCGATCAGTGGCAACGGCCACGTCAAGGTGTCGAGCACGCCGCGGTTCACGCTCGTGGGCCACGCGGACAACGTGAGCACGATCGGCGTGTACGGCAGTGAGTACATCGTGAGTGGGTCGTGGGATGCGACCGTCAAGGTGTGGAAGCACTGGGAGTGTGTCGAGACCTACACCAAGCACGAGCTGGCGGTCTGGAGTGTGCTGCCGATCGACGCGAACCGCTTCGTGTCGGCGTCCGCGGACAAGGGCGTGTACTTGTGGGCCATTGAGAAGCCGCGCGAGCTGCTCGCAGCGTACACGGGCGCGACCCAGCCCGTGCGGGGCCTCGCGCAGCTCTCTGCGTCAGCGCTGGCGGCGTGCGGCAACGACGCGCAGATCCGCCTCTACCCCCTCGACGCCTCCGGCGACGTGCCACCGCAGGCGAGCATGGGAGGACACACAAGCTTTGTGTATGCGCTTGCATCACTCGGGCCAGACACGCTCGTAAGCAGCGGCGAGGACCACACGCTGCGGGTGTGGCAGCGCGGGACGCTGGCGCAGGTGATTACGCTCCCGGCCATCTCGGTGTGGTGCGTGTGTGCGCTGCCGAACGGCGACGTGGCGTGTGGCACGAGCGATGGGCAGGTGCGCATCTTTACGCCGGATGCCGCACAGACGTCGGCGGAGCGCATCGCCGCGTTTGAGGCGTCGGTCTCCGGCCAGGTGTTGGCGGCTGCCGAGCTCGATGCCGACGTGCCGACTGGCGAGCGCACACTGCTCGAGCAACCAGGCGCGTACGAGGGCGCGACATGCATCGTACACGACGGCAGCCGCCGCGAAGTGTTCCGCTACAGCACGCACGCCAAGGCGTGGAAACCCATTGGGCAGATCACCGAGGCTGCAGGTTCCTCGCAAAAGAAGATGTACAACGGCCAGGCATACGACTACGTGTTTGATGTGGACGTCGAGGACGGCGCGCCGCCGCTCAAGCTGCCGTACAACGCGAACGAGAACCCGTACGAGGCCGCACAGCGCTTCCTCAGCACGCACGAACTGCCGGCCACCTACCTCGACCAGGTCGTGCAGTTCCTGGAGAAGAACACACAGGCGGTCGGCCTCGCGCCGCCGCCCGCCGCCGCCGACCCGTACACGGGCGCATCGCGATACACGCCGACGCAGGCGCCTGCCGCGCCTGCTGCACCGCTTGATCCCTTTACCGGGGCCGGAGGGCTGACGAGTGCCGCGCGTTCGCTCCAGGTGCTGCCGCACCAGCAGTTCCTCGCGTTCGGCCAGGCGAACCTCGGTGCGGCGCGCACCAAGATCGCCGAGCTCGCGGGCGCCGATGCGCCGCTGTCGGACGCGCAGGCCGCGGCGCTCGACACGCTCGTCGACGCGCTGCAGACCGGTGCGCCGGCGCGCATCGACGTGGTGAGTGCGCTGCTGTCCACGTGGCCCCTCGCCAAGCGCTTCCCGCTGCTCGACCTGCTGCGTGTCGCGGCGGGCAAGTCGAGCACGGCGCCGTTTGCGACGTTTGCCACTGACGCGCTCGTCGGCGCCGACTGGGACGGCCTCGCGACGCAGGGCGACCGCAAGGTGGCCGAGACGAATGCGATGCTGGCGCTACGCACGCTCGCCAACGGCTTTGTGGCTCCGCGCGGCGCCGAGGCCGTCGGCGACATGGCGCTCGAGACCCTCGCAACGCTGCAGCAGCCGCCATGGGGCGTGCTCAACAAAAACGCGCGCATTGCACTCGCGACGATCGCGCTCAACTTCTCTGTGCTGGCGGTACGCGCGGCGTCGTTTGCACAGGCCGAGCTGCTGCTCGCGCTGATCACCGAGGTACGTCTCCCCCACTCACCCAGCTCCTTGCCTCGGACAGCGACAGCGAAACAGCGTACCGCGCGCTGATCGCCCTCGGAAACCTCGTACGTTTCTCTACCTGACATTAGCTCTACTCTTCCGCAGGCAGCGCGTTGAGCGCTGCGTCGCGCCGCACCGCCCTCGACCTCGCGCAGGGCTGGGCAACGCGCGCGCCCGAGGCGCGCGTGGCGACCGTGTGTGCGGACCTTGCGCAGTTGCAGCCCTAGAGGGGGCGGCCGTAGTCGTCGATATGCAGCCGTGCCTGTCGCACGCGCCAGCACAGGCACAGCACGAGCAGGATGGCCTGCAGTGTGCCGGCAGCAATGTACGCCAGCAGCGATGTCCAGTCCGGTCCCTCGCGCGAGGCCAGTGCGTATACGAACAGCACCATGCCGGGCACCTGCAGCATCATCGTTGGGATGCTCAGGCTGCGCACGAGCCGTGCACGGGCCGTGTGCACAATCTGTGGTAGGTACTGCAGCACGGCAAGCACCGTACCAGTGATCCCCAGGAAGCGTGCCCAGTGCCGGATGTAGCGGTGGTGCGCGTGCATCGCGAGTAGCGCCATAGTTAACACTGCACAAAACACCCAGAAGCCCGCAGTGATCCACGCAAGCGTCACACCGAGGTGCCACTCCTGCACCGTGCCGGCCTTGCCCGTGATCTCTTCCTGCTCGCCGGGCAGGTAGTATACTTCGAGGATGCGCCGCATTGCGCGGGGAATATTGCTGTACGTCGTGTGGTCGCGCTCAGCGTGCGTCTCGTGCGGGCGGATGTCGACGTCGGGCGACACTGCACCGTAGCTCTGGTTGAAGTGCGAGTGGATTTCTTCCAGGTCGCTCTCAGACGCCGACGACTCTTGCCCATCGTCCGCCTCGGCGGGTGGGTTCAAGCGGTCAGTTTCGTGCGCTGCACCCTGCGGACGGCGCGCGCGCCGCGCGCGGCACAGCGGCGAGTTGTCCACGACGTAGTACATCAAGAAAAGCACAAAGCTGCGTTAGACGCACCACACCTACATGATCGTGAACATGAGCCACTGCAGCGACACCTGCAGAATTCCCATCATATGCTCCAGGCAGCTCAGGCCACTCAGCGTCGCGCAGCACCGCACAATCGGCCACTGCAACACAATCACATTGAACATGGCACACGCGCTCGACGTCGCGCCCAAGAACAGAAACCACGGAGAAAGGCCGACAGACGAACGCGAGAGACGAATGCGCATCGCCTGGGGGATGTACGAAAGCACTACACCCACGCACACCACAGCCGCCGCCGCAAACGCGGGGCCGTTGTGCGGCAGGTCGCACCGGTCCTTTCTCCACATGGTCCGCGCGGAAAACCCTAGAGGGACGCGCCCGTGCCAAGGCCCCCTCCACCGCGGTCGCACCAAAAAAAGTTTCTGCTCGCTCGCTCCGACGCCGATGCCGCCGCGTCACGCCGCCCGCGAAGGCAAGGTGCCCAAGCGCGCGCCTGGGCCCGGAAAGCAGCCGAAAAAGTTTACCGAGGACCAAGGCATGGCGCACCTGCTCGCCCTTAGCCAACATGCCGTCGACAAAACCGACACGGAATACCAGCATCGCGTCGACCGCACCCACGCTGCGCTCGCCCAGCGCAAAGAGTCGGAAAAGGAGCGCCGGAAGAAGAAGATGGAGGCCAAAAAGGCTCGCGAGACGCCTACTCGTGCCACCATGCTCGCACTTCTTCGCGAGAAGCGCCGGCAAAAATCCCGCGAACGCAAGAACCAACGTCGGCACCGCGACGAGGGCGCCGCCGACGCCGACGCACCAGCCGACGCCGGTGCCTCCGCCCCCGCGGACGGGCCACGCCCAATCCTCAAGTCGCCCGCCACCCGCCGCGACGCTGCGCCGAAGAAACGCGTGTCGTTCCACTAACTCCTATTGACCAGCTGTTTGTTTGCATTGGAAAAGTCGCGCACGATGATCTCGCACTTGACCGTGTCGCACAGTTTTTTGGACGCCTGCTTGATGGCTGGCGGGAACAATGTAAGGCCCGCGGCCCGCTCCACGCTCTCGACTGGGTCAGCCGTGCTCGCAACGTACCGTCTGTCTCGAAGCTGCGCAGCGGCGCCGAATCCGGAATCATGCTGTTCGGCACGACAAACGCGCCGAGCGCCATGGGCGCACCGCCCAGGCCGGCCTTGGCGATCAGCGAGCCACTCTCGCTGGCCTTGAGGCCCGTGCCGAGGATCACTTTGGCAAAGTGCGTCGGCACCGAAACACTGGGCGGCGAGCCAATCACCTCGTACGACACCCGCCATTTGCCATCGGACGTCTGACGCGGCAGGTACAGCGGGATGGTGAACACATAAAGATCATCAAACTTGCTCGTGAGACGGCGCACAAAGTCTTCTGTGTGCGCCCAGTAGTCGCGGTTCATGCCTGCGCCCACTTGCGGCGCAATGTTGCTCAGCAGGAACGTTTCGTTCATCGCCGCCTGGCTCGACTTGACGTCAGCCGCTGGCACCATATGTCCACGATCGTAGCCTGAGCGGAAGTAGGCTGCGTTGGTTGAACGGAAAAGTTCGGGGATGCGCATGTCTTCGGTAAAGAAGGAGTTGGCACGGTTCGCCCCGTCCGGCCCCGGCTTGCGCTGGATCGACGCGGCGGTGAGGTGCTCAGCGGTCCAGTTGGGGTGCCGCAGGCGACGGTCGTAGGACGACACGTAGCCCTGGTGCTGCAGCAGCTGGTCCACCGGGCCCGGGTTGCCCGACAGTGCCAGTGCATCCGACAGGGGCGCCGCGGCAGTAGCGGTCGGCGCGGCACCAGGCACAACGGCCGGCGGTGCGGGTGCGGGTGCGACCGGGCTCACAGGGACAGCGGGCGTGGGCGCAGCGCTCGGCTTGGCACTCGAGCGCTGCGCGAAATATGCCACGCTTCCTCCCAGCACCGCTCCGCCCGCAAAGAGGCCCACCTGCGCTGCCACACTCATGACGTTTCGCGCCAAGAGGGGTCCACGTGGGATCACGTGGGTCATTACCATGACCTTCGGCGTGCGCAGTTTCTTCCCCACCCAAATTTTCCAAGATGACCGTCAAGGAGCAGATCGAGCAATTCCAGCAGCGTCTCGGTAATCTGGGCGACACGGTGATGTCCACGGCATCTTCGGCGGGCCATGCTGTCGCTACGGCGACTTCGCGTAAGCACGTCTCCTCTGAGGAGGTGATGACGCTCGAGAGCGACTACAGCGCGCACAAGTACGTCGCATTTACGCTGACCCCAGCTACCACCCGCTGCCCATCGTGTTCGACCGTGCGTATGGCGCGCGCGTCTGGGACCCCGAGGGCAACGAGTACCTCGATTTCCTCTCGGCATACTCCGCTGTGAACCACGGCCACTGCCACCCGGCGGTGGTCGGCACGCTCATTGCGCAGGCACAGCGCCTGACGCTTTCGTCGCGCGCCTTCTACAACTCCATGTTTGGCCAATTCGCCAAGAAGATCACCGAAATGTTCGGCTTCGACATGGTGCTGCCCATGAACACGGGTGCGGAGGCCGTCGAGACCGCCATGAAGCTTGCCCGCAAGTGGGCCTATGTCAAGAAGGGCGTGCCGGAGGACAAGGCGCGCATCTTTAGCGCATCGGGCAACTTCCATGGCCGCACCTTTGGTGTGATTAGTATGAGCACCGACCCTGACAGCCGCACTGGCTTCGGTCCGTTCCTGGAGCGCGTCGGTCCGGTGGCGGGCGACATCAAGATTCGCTACGACAATGTCGAGGACATTGAGCGTGCGCTTGAGCAGTACGGCAAGGAGACTGCTGCGGTGCTTCTCGAGCCCATCCAGGGCGAGGCCGGCATTGTGGTGCCGTCGCCCGACTACTTCCCGCGTGTGGCGGAGCTGTGCAAGAAGCACAACGTGCTCCTCATCATCGACGAGATCCAGACGGGTCTTGGTCGCACGGGTAAGATGCTGTGCTACGAGCACTATGGCGTGCGCCCCGACATTGTCACGCTCGGCAAGGCGCTTAGCGCAGGTGTGTACCCTGTCAGCGCTGTACTCGCCGACAAGGACGTGATGCTGTGCATCAAGGCCGGCGAGCACGGCAGCACGTACGGTGGTAACCCGCTGGGTAGCGCCGTGGCCATGACGGCTCTGGACGTGCTTGTCGACGAAAAGCTGCCTGAGCGCGCCGACCGCCTCGGCAAGCAGTTCCGCGAGGGTCTGTCCAAGATCCAGAACCCGCTGCTCTCGACTGTGCGCGGTATGGGTCTGCTCAACGCCATCGTTATTGACGAGACGAAGAGCACCAAGAAGCGCACGGCCTGGGACCTGTGCCTTCTGCTCAAGGCCAAGGGCGTTCTCGCGAAGCCCACCCATCAAAACATCATTCGACTCGCCCCTCCTCTGGTCATCACTGAGGAGGAGCTCGAGCGCGGCCTGAAGGCGATCGAGGAGGCGCTCAACGAGCTCGACACCGTCGAGGTTATTCCGGGGGCGGAGCACTAGACAGATTTTTAGTCATCACATCTCCAGAGGGACCTGAGGTTACCTGTTGCCCATGACATCGGACGCGAACGAGAAGGCGAACAGCTCGCCGGCACAGCCAGAGACGGCGAAGGAAGAACGGAGAGACATCGACCCTTCTACGGGACGTTCAGTGCCCTACAAAAAGGCCAACCAACCTTTCCTTGTACACCAGCGCTATCTCGCCAAGCAGGCACGCAAGGAGGAGCTCAAGAAGGCACGCGCCGAGGGGCGCACCCTGCCGCCATCGGAGCTGGATGACTTCGATGATGATGCGCCGATTGCCCGTTTCTTCGGAATTACATTTCTGGTTGCGTTCGTCGCAATTGGTATTGCGGTGCTGAGCGGCCTCTTTTTCGCCGACGACCCATTGTGGGGTTATCGCGGGAAATGGTCCAACTGGCGCACCTACATTCCAGTACGTGGACACCTACCTGACCCCAGGCGGAGCAACATGTGTTTACCCCCGACCGACTGATGGTGTTCAATGGCGACGACGACTCACTTCCTGTCTTGGTACGTGCCTTGCAACTGACCCCGCAGCTCTCCATTAAGGGGGACGTGTTTGACGTAAGCGCTGGTCGGATGCATTACCGGAACGGCAGCCCGTACCACAACCTCGCGGGCCGTGATGCGTCGCGTGCATTTGTCACGGGCTGCTTTACGACGCACCTGACACACGACCTGCGTGGGTTGAGCCGCCAACAACTGGACGCGCTCGACAACTGGCACAAATTCTTCAACGAGCACCACACTTACTATAAGGTAGGCCGCGCGCGCCTTCCGCCCATCGACCCAGACTCGCCGGTCCCAGAGCCGTGCAAGACGAGTCGTGGGCAAAAGCCTGCGTAGATGATAGGGTATAAGACTATGTCACTAGAGGGTCAGTATACTGTCACAATCGAGGGGGGAAGGGGGGTATTCAGAGAAGTGCCCGGATACAGAATTGGGTTTCGGGCCTTTTCGCCAGCGGCTGAGCCGTACGCAGACCGTCGTGAAAGGTCTCATCCTACAAGGACGATTGGGGGGAGACACTTACATTCCTGTCGGTTAGCCCTGTTCCACACAGTCACGAGGGAGAAAGACTCATAATTCAGCCTTTAGGCATCCTCAGTTTGGTGAAGGGGTTGCGGCCCAACACGCTCGGACGGTAATTTCCAGCAATCGACAAAGTCGATCGATAGGTAATCCTCGAACCGAGAGGAGTAGACACTTACAAATAAAAGACCATGGCGCGCACGAGCAAGCTGTGGTGTCAGCATTGCACGGCAAAAGGAAAGGACAGTTCAGGCAACAAAAGTTATCGCGAACAGACACGAGGTCACCGCGAGACTCTAGTTTGTGTGTTGAAACATCCTGATTGTCCGGGCGGTGTTCGCACGAACCTTGTTGCTAGTGACGGCACAAGAAAACCCCTGTGCGACGCCTCGCGGGCAGGTGGGAAAAAAATTCCTCGGCCGACGCCGGAAGTTTGACGGTTGCGCGCTCGGTCTGCAGGCCGCACTCTGCGATCGTCATGGCGGCTGAGGACGTGAAGTCGAAGAAGGCTGCTTCGGCAGACTCTCCTAAGAAGGACAAGAAAGAGAAGAAGGACAAGAAGGAAAAGAAGGATAAGAAGGATAAGAAGGAGGTGTTCGTCGAGGACACGGACGGGGACGTGACCATGACCGAGGTCACGGAAGAAGACGACGGCGAGCCGGATCCCGCGTTGATCAGTCCGATTGCCCATCCGCTTGCCGAGAAGCACCTGACCAAGAAGGTGTTTAAGACGATCAAGAAGGCGTCCAAGTCGCGCGGCCACGTCAAACGCGGCGTTAAGGAGGTGGTCAAGAGTCTGCGCAAGGGCGAAAACGGCGTAGTGATCTTGGCCGGCGATATCTCCCCGGTGGACATCATGTCGCACATCCCTGGCCTGTGTGAGGACACGAACAACCCTTACGTGTACGTGGCGTCGAAGGACCAACTTGGGAATGCATCCAGCACCAAGCGCCCGACCAGCTGTGTCATGATTGTTCCTGGCGGCGGCAAAAAGGCCATCGAGAAGGGCGAGACCAAGGTGAAGGAGAACTACCAGGAGGAGTACTCGTACTTGCACAAGGAGGCCGCCCGTCTGGTCCAGGACATGCTTTTGACGATGGGGTAGACGTCTCGTGTACTATAGTGAACTTCCTGTCTACTTTTGCAAACCGAGCAACGTGCGCACCTCGCGCACGGTTTGGGCAGCGCGTTGGCTTGCCTTGGTGCGGCCGAGCTCGGCAATCTCGTCAAGATAGGCAGGTTCATTGACGAGCTTGGCATACTCCGTCTGGAAGGGCCGCAGCGCCTCGACGATACTCTCGGTGAGCACCTCTTTAAGCCGAGCACCTGAACCGCCCGTGACGTCTTGGAGCACGGCCGCGACACGGGCAGGGTCCGGATCGCTCTGTGCACTTACGAGGCGATCACGTAGGGTGCCACCGCCAAACGCCGCGAGGATCGAGACGAGATTGCTCATGCCGGGCCGGCGCTCGGGTTCGTAGGTGATGCTTCGCTCGCTATCGGTCACGGCCCGCCGGACCTTGGCGCGGATTTCCTCTGGTGAGTCGGTTACAAGGATGCGCGAGTTGGCATCGGGCGCCGACTTGGACATCTTTTGCTCCGGATTGCGCAGGGAAAGAATGCGCTTCGTGGGTGTGAGCATGTATTCCGGTTGCCGGAAATAGCGCTTCTTGACCGCGTTGTTGAACTGGTGCGCAATATCGCGCGTGAGCTCGAGATGCTGTGTCTGATCCTCGCCTACTGGAACATGCGTGCCATGGTAAATGAGGATATCGGCCGCCTGGAGCACTGGATAGGAGAAGAGGCCGAGTTGCAACTGTGCCTCGTTCACCTTGTCGCTGTCCTGTACGGTCGCGAGTTTCGACTTCCAGGTTGTCATGCGCTCGAGTCGCCCGAATGAAGTGATGCATGAGAGGAACCACATAAGCTGCGTGTGTTCTGGCACCTCGTCCTGGTGGAATAGGGTACATCGGTGCGGGTCGATACCGGTCGCGACCAGGGCGGCCATCATGTTACGCCGGTCCTGGTAAAGCCGCGATGGGTCCTGCGGCACGGTTAGGGCATGCAAATCAGCCAGGAAGAAGAAGAGTTCGTCGTCCGGCGCGGCCGTGTTCTGCAAATCCACCCAGCTCTTGAGCGCTCCAAGGTAATTGCCGATCTGTGTGAGTAGGCATGCGACGAACGTGAGGAATGCCGGTCGGCTGGATGCCGGAAACGATCACGCGGCGTGTCTTTCCGCTCGGCGCCTCGGCCACCTGTGACGCGACCGTGGCCAACGTGCGCGCCTGGCGCAGCGGCGCACGGTGCCAGCAGCCCAAGCTCGATGCCCAACGCATGTGGAGGCAGAAGGAGGAACAAGCGTAATGGCTCGTTTCGCGACTATGCACTATCATACAATCAAGTCATCCGGACCTTGTTCGCGGTCGCTTCGTGCTGGGTCGCCTGCTTGGCTGGCGCTTCGATCGCGCGCGCTTTTGGCTGGGTGCTTGCGCTCGGGCGGCTGCTCATATCGACGACTTCGACGTACGGCGACGGGAAATAGCCCATGCTGCCGTCTCGCTTGCGGCCTGTCCACCACATTCCCTCTTCTTTGGTATCCGGGTTGACCTTGGAGATCACTGCGACAATATCTCCTGGGCTTAGGGTCAACTCCATTGGGTTGGTGGCTTTGTATTCCCAGCGCGCGACAGCGAACGGCAGCTTACTCGGGTCGATTGCGCCGCCCTGCGCATCCATGAGCTGCTTGAGATTCATGCCGGACTCGGATGCCTCTTTGGCAAGGCGCGCGCGCTCGGCCTCCTGCCGTGCGGTGATTACCTTGACGAGCTTGCCCATAAGGTAGGGCAGACCAATCACCGCCAAGAAAAAGACAAACAAGGGCCGCTTGTTCGGTTTCGAGGCCGTCGTGCGACCGCCTCCGTGCTTTCGGAAGTTGCGGAACTCGTCCGCATCGATGCCCACCGGCCGCCGACCGGACATGCGCAGCAGCAGGTTTTTGGCGTGGCGCCACAGCGCAAAGATGCTGAGCACTTGGCCCAGGTAGTTGCGTAGGTAGGCAAACTGATCCGCCACACCGACCATCGCAAAGAAAGACGAGTGCGTCGCCATGAAGGTCGACTCGAGCATCTGCGCAAAGCCACCAAACGCCGACACAATCGATGAGATTAGCTCAAATGTCGCTTGCGTGCCGCTCTCCATACGCTGGGTCAGCGACAGGTCACCAGGCTGGCCCATGCCACCATAGCCCATGCCGCCGTAGCCGCCATAACCCATGCCGCCATAGCCGCCCAACCCCCCATAGCCCATACCACCGTAGCCGCCGTACCCCATACCGCCGTAGCCGCCGTACCCCATACCATAACCACCCATGCCACCGTAGCCCATACCGCCGTATGCGCCCATGCGACTGTACGGTGACGTGTAGCTCGATCCATAGCCACCATAGCCGCCATAGCCCGACCCGTAGCCACCCACGTTGGAGCGGTAGGCGCTATTCAGGGCCGAACTGTGGGGATCCGCGGCGCCGGATGTTAGTGACGACGGGCGCTCAGGCACAGGAGGTGCCGTATCTGTACTCGTGCTGGTAGCACTGGATGGGCCGGCGTCGGTTCCCCCCGAGACCTCCCATGGCTTCGGAGGTGCAGGCATGGCGAAAAGCACAATCCGGTCGGACACAAGCCGGCGGCGCGAAACGAGGGGCCACGTGGCCGACGGTGAACGCACCCCGCGGTCTCGCTTTTTTTTTTTGGTCCGCCCTGGGCGGTGGCAGCGGCGGCACCAACAGGTGTGTTGCCTTGCACAACGCCATGCGACCCAAAGCACTATGACATTCTCCCCAAGATCATCAGAGGCAACGCCTTTCATTTTCGTACACCACCGGATGTATGTAGCTACAAAGAATCACACATCATCCGGACCATGCGAGCGGCATTTTACTTCTGCCGGGACACCATCGCCTGGAGGCGAATGTTCTCCTCGACACGGCCGTGGTTGTTCACGTACTTGAGGTAGCAGCCGTCCTTCATGATACGGTTGCTCTGGCGCGCCTCCATGTAGTCCTCACGGCTCATGTCCGTGAAGCCCCACTTCTTCGAGACAATGATCTTCTGGCGACCCGCGAACTTGTAACGCGAGCGGCGGAGAGCCTCGATGGCCACCGCGCGGTTCGCGTCACGGGTGCGGATCGACAGGAGCACCTGACCAATGTCCACACGGGCGACAAGGCCGTAGGGCTTACCAAAGGCACCACGCATACCCGTCTGGAGACGGTCGGCACCAGCGCACGAAAGCATCTTGTTGATGCGGATGACGTGGTAGGGGTGCACACGCACACGCAGGTGGAACGAGTCCTTACCGGTGGTCTTGGTCATGTGCTTGTTGGCACAGATACGCGAAGCCTCGAGAGCCTCCGACGTGATCTGCTGGTGCTCGTCACACACCAGGTGCACACAGAAGGGGAAGTCGTCCACGGAAGCCTTCTTGCGGCCCAGGTCGTAGATACGGATCTTGGGGTCCGGCACACCACGGTTGTAGCGCGACTTGGGCTGCACAGGGGTTAGCATCTGTTCTCCCACACGTCGCAAATACGTACGTAAGGCTTGTTCTTGCAGTAGCGGTAGCAACGTGCAGGGCGGCGTCCCATCTGCGCGTGTTAGGATCGGGTCTACGGCGAACGCCACCGTACGTACCTTGACTTCTGGCTCAGACGTGGGAGGGAGGAAACGGCAGGCGGCGGGCGGCCGAGGGATCACGTCCTGTTTCGCACGCCACATACAGTTCTTTGTAAAAACCACGTGAGCCGCCGTACCTCGACCTCCACTTCCCCGCGGGCCTGGGACACGCCAAGCCACGCGAGCGCTGCGCCGGGGCCTCCGAAAGATCGCGTGCATGCATGGCGGTGCCGACGGACTCGCGCGGCGACCGCGGCGCGAGCGAGTCGACGGATCATGCGACCCCGTCGTTTGAGGGGTGCGATGCGGCCGCACCGCAGGCCACGGCGCCCTTCCTCACGAACGTCGAGAACCATCTCGGGCGCGTCACCCTCACGGCGCCGGACAACATGCGCCGGCGACGGGGGCGCGACAAGCGGCAGGCGACCGGTGCGCGCCCGCCGCGCCTGCTTGTTTCGCAGCCGGGGCGCGCCGGCACGTCCGATTTGCACCGGCTCGCGCGCGAGGCACACATCCCCGCACGCCGCCCTGGGCCGTCCGCCTCGCACACCACGCGCGCGCGCTCGCGCGCACACCCACCTGCACGCAGCGCGGTGCCGCATAGCTCGTCCGCACGGCGTCCTGGGCATTCCGAGGCGCCTCAGGAAAGTGCGGTGCCGCACGCGCTGCCCGCCGCCGAGGGGCGCGAATGGGACCGCCGCCTGAATGTCTGGGACGAGATCGAGCCCGAGCCCGCCTTGGCGGAGCTGGACCTGATTGATCCGCCGCCCGCATTTTCGGCCGCGGCACCGCCGCCACCGGCGCATGCGCCCGTACCACGAAGCCCACCGCCGCCGTTTGTGAGCGACGACGAGGCACCAGCGGCGCCGGCGGCCGCCGCGGACGCCGACTCGGACACGAGCAGCGATGCCGAGGCGGCCGCACCGATCGACCCGCGGGTGCTGCAGCAGCGCATGGCGTGGGAGAGCGACCGCCTCGCGGGATACAGCCTCGAGGAGCGTGTGTCCCGCATGCACCGCCGGCTCGTGAATGCGAGCGAGGCGTGGGTCCAGCGTGCCGAGCCCGCGGCACCGGTGGCGCACAATGCGCCGTCGGCAAGCGATCCGGTCCCGTCAGCCGATACGCAGTCGGCGGCACGGCACGATGCGCCCCGGTCCGGCGACGGCCAGGTGCGACCTGCGCCGCCGATCCGGGCCCCCGAGCGGCTGACACTGCTGGCGCCCGTGTCGCGCGCGCGCAGCGACGCAACGGCGCGCCACGATACCCCTCGGGCGGCCGCGCCTGCGCGCGCCGCCCCGCGTGCGCCGTCCCCGCCTCGCGTATTGCCGTACACGCCGCGCTCGCCGTCGCGCATTCTGCACGAGGTGCGTGCGCCTGCGCCAGTGTCCGGTGGACACAACGACACCACGCTGGACGAGGAGTCGAGTGACGACGGGGATCTGGGCGCCGCCGACTCCTCCGACTCGGAGCCCGAGTGGCAGCGCGAGCACGACGCGCTGCGGGCGCTGCATCAGTACGAGGAAGACATGCGCAAGGCGGTGCGTCGCTCGCGCATGCGGGCGCTCGAGACCGAGCAGTCGAGTGCCTCGGCGCAGATGCATGCCGCGCAAGAGCGCCTGTTTGCCGCCTTTTCCGAGCTGGACCGCCATCTGCCGCGTGCGCCGCCGCCACAGATGCCGTCGAGTGCATCGACGACGGCGCTGTACGAGGTGTCGAGTGATAGTCTGGACTCGAGCGACTCGGACGCAGACGGGGACATGGCGTTGTCGCAGCGATTTGCCGAGATCCCGACCGCGCCGCCGCGTGTCGCGGGCAGTGAGACGTCCGACGACCGTGCCGAGGGGCAGGACAGTGACGAGGATACGTGGTCGGCGCCCGGCACGAGCGAGAGCGACGAGGAGCGGCAGGCCCAAGGCAGCGAGGCCCAGCGCAGCGATGCATTGGCCGCTCCCGCCACGCCCGCCGCTCCCGCCACGCCCGCCGCGCCCGCCGCGCCCGCCGCGCCGCCCCTGCGCGCCTCGCGCCCAATTCGCGGCGCGTGGCCTTTGGGCGCACCGGCAACCTCGGTGGCCCCAGAGGCCGGTCTGGAGGCATCGCATTCCCCGGCGCCGAGCTCTAGGGCGGCGAACGACGAGGGACACAGGGCGCGCGCGCCGGTGCCTCTGCGCGACGCATCAGAGTCCGAGCGCGCGGCGCCCACGGCGGTGCCGCCGACGTCGCTGCCGTCTGCGTCACTCCCGCCGCACCCGGCGCCGGAGCCGCCCGTGGCGACCGAGCGGCAAGCCGGTGCGCGGCCTGCAGCACCCGTCGCCTCCGAGTCGACAGCCGTCAGTCCCCCCTTGTCCCGCTTCCCCCCCGCTCCTTCGTCGCGGCCGTCGCCGACTGGTCCCGACACTATACCCCGCGTGCCGCGCGACGGCGAAGTGCGCCGCGCGCCGTCGCCCGCCGCTGCGGCGCGCGCCCTTCCGCCGGATGTTGCCACACCGACCCGCGCCGAGGCGGACGGCTCGGCAACGACGCCCGCACGGCCGCGCCGGCCTGCGCCTCACCCACCGTCGGCGTCGCGCGGCGATACAAGCATCGCGAGCGCGTCCAGCACCGGCAGCACATCGCGGCCGCTGCCGCCGCCGCCGCCGTCGCAGGTGCCGTTCCTCCGCACGGCCTACGACCAGCTGCGCGAGATGCAGGCGACGCAGCCGGCGCCTGGCGCGCCCGCGGCGGCCGCGGCGGCCCCGGGTGACGCGCCCTTTGCGTCGCTCGAGGCGTACCTCGAAAGCACCATGCCCTCGGTGCGCGCCGAGGCGGAGCCCGCCGAGCGCAGTGCACTGCCGCGGCCGCTGAGCCACTACGGCGGTGCGTTTACGAATCCGCGGTCGTCTGCCGCGCCGCTGCCGACGCATTCGCGCCTGCCGACCATTACGGCCGCCACGCGGCACTTTCCGCCGACACGGAGCTATTCGCGCGACGAGCACCGCACGCCGGCGCCCGAGCCGCCCGCGGACGCTGCCACGTCCGGCGCACCGCCCGAGGCACCGGCGCCGACACGTGTGCGTCGGAGAGCGCCGCCGCCGCCGCTGCCGCCGCGCGAGCGGCACGCGCCGCCACCACGGCGGGTGTTGCGGCCCGCCGACGCGCTTCCCGACACGGCGCCGACGATGCGGCCCATCCGGCCTGCCGTGCCGCCGCGCGAGACGCCGCCGCGCGAGACGCCGCCGCGCGAGACGCCGCCCGCGCTACGCCCCGCCATGCCTCCGCGCAATGCGGCCGCCGTGCGCGCCGCGGAGCTGCCGCGAGACGCCGCGCCTAGGCCTGCGAGGGACACCGCGCGCGATGCGCCGGCGTGGTCCATGCGGCCGACAGTGGGTGCGCCGAACCAGCGGACGGAGGCGGCGCCGCCCGTCCGCCTCGACGAGCTGCCGATTGCGTACACGGCGCCGACGATCCGAGCAGTGAATCTCCCCCGAGCGGCGACGCCGGAGCGCCCCGAGCGGGCAGAGGCGGCGCGGCCCGCGGCGCTGGCCGCGGGGGCCGAGAGCCCTCGTGCGGTGCGGGATGCGCCCGCGACGCCGGTGCCCGGCGCGTCGGGCGCGTCGCCCGAGGGCAGCCCTGGGGTGACTGACCTGGACGTGGTGGTGGCGCAGCTGGATGACCCCGCGACGCAGTACGAGTGGGCGACGCTGCTGGGCGAGTTTCTGGGCCCGGCGTCCACGACCAAGCTCACGCCCGACGAGCTGCAGGCGATTGCGGTGGGCCGCGTGGAGCTGGACCACCAGCGCGTCTCGTCGTCGGGCAAGCTGAAGAAGAAGCTGAGCGTTGTGGGCGTGCGGGTGGACCGGTGCGGCATCTGCCTGCAGCAGTTCCGCGAGGGCCAACTGGCCTGCATCTGGCCGTGTGTGCACATGTACGTCGCCGGACTAACGCAGCTTCCACAACGAGTGCACCGTGCAGCACCTGCGCACGAGCCGCGTGTGCCCCCTGTGCCGCCGGGACGTGGCGCATCCGTAGCACATGTCCCTCTACCGTGGGCCTACTTAGTGCGCGAGGAGATGGTGGATCGACTCGGCGAGCTCGTGCCCCGCCTTGCTAAAGTCGATCGGCACCGCCTGCGTCGCGGTGTAGCGCACGCGATTCGTGTCCTGGGTGAGCGAGGCACGTACGTTGAACGTCTCCTGCTTGGCGCGGCAGCTAAACAGCAGCATGCGCCCCACGGCGCGCTGGAGCACCGCCTTGAACTCCGCCTCGCTTTCGTTCTGGGTGAGCATGTCGACGTACGCGGAGCGCATCGAGCTCGTCGGCGCTGATGCCGAGCAGCTGCTGCCCGATCTCGTTGAAGCCGCTGATCCAGATCTGGCCCGAGTAGTCCGCAATGTTGGCCGAGAAGATGTAGCGCCGCACTGGCGCCGGGTAGCTGCGGTCGCACTTTTCGCAGCGCCACCCGTCGCCCTCGTCCATCACCTTCTTGTTGCACTCGGGGCACGCGGGGTAGTACAGGTTGTTCGGCCGGATGTAGAGGATCGTCGCGCGCGTGTTGAAGTAGTCGGGGCGCTCCGACGAGGTGCCGAGCGCCTCGTCCTTGACCTGCTCGAGCGTGCGCCGCTCGTTGGGGCGCAGCGCGCCGCCGGCGCCGACGGGCGCCGCGTCGGTGCGTGTGAACGACTTGATCTCGGCGGTGTGGCCGCCGTTGTCGTACCAGCCGCGCAGCCCGTGGCTCTCGGGGATGTCGGGGTTGAGCGACATCGACGAGCTGGAGAACATGGACAGGCTGCGCCCGCCAAAGTCGCTCACCTTGACGCCCTTGAACGCAAGCACCGGCTTTTCCTCGCCGGCAATGGTCCGCTCAAAGTTTTCCGCCTGCTGGCCCCACAGCGTCAGGCGCACGCTCATGCCGCTGCTGTCGATCAGCGTCAGCTCGCGCTTCTTGATGGGGCGCTGTGTCGCCTTGGACACAATCTCGGACACGTCCGAGTAGCTGTCGAGGATCGCCACCACGTCGGTGGTCTGGTTCGGCTCGACGGTGCTCAGGCGGTCGATCGGCACGAACTGGTACTTGACCTCGGGCACGTCGCTGGTCTCGGTGCACTCCTCGATCTCGCTGTTGCTCTCGAGCGCGATCTCGTACTCGTTCGGCAGGTTGCTAAACTGCTTCTTGGCAATGTTCACCTTGGCCTTGCTGATAAAGTACACCTTGTTCTCCTGCAGCAGGGGGTAGAAGCGGTCCACGGCATCGTTGAAGCCCGTCGCACGGATCTCGCCGCTCTCGTCGAGCAGGTTGACGCTGAACAGCTTGCCTTCGCCCCGCGCGTTCGACCAGTGCTTGATGTCGGACTTGAGCGTGACGCGCGCCTTGATCGTCCACTTGTTCTGGTACGGCGACAGGGCCTCGATGGGGTACACGGGCAGCCCGCTGCTCGCCTTGGCAACGCCGCGCGCGCCCGTCGCCGGGTTCGCCTTCGCCAGCGCCTGGGCGCCGACCGACGGCGCGGCGGGCGCCGCTGCCGCGGGCTTGGCGGGCGCCGCCGCGGGGGCGGACGCGCCGCCCTGCGCCGCCGCCTGCACCGCCTCAATGTTCTGCGGGTTGCCTATCCGGTGGTCGAGGGCCGGGGACAGCACGTCGAGGTTGAGCAGGATGAGAATTTTGCGGTTCTGCACGGTGTTGGCCGTGTACTGCGTGATGCGCACGACCATGTTCTTGTCGAGCGTGTGGTCCTCAACGAGCGGCTTGAGCTGCGTCGCGAGCATGGCTGCGGGTGAGTAGGCGCGCACGCGCGCACGTACCTTGGGCATAGTACACGCCGTCGCTCAACACGACGCGGTAGCGCTCGCTGACGTTTGCGCTCGCGTTGCTCGTCTGGAGCTTCTTGAGGCTGAGCACCTGGCACACGGGGTCCGCGACCGCGGAGCCACTCGATGCGTCGAGCATCTGCGCCAGGACGCCCGAGGTGAGTTCGTCGACCGCCATGCTGCGCGTTCGCCGGTGGCAAGAGCGTGCGCGTGCCGCAGCGCGCGCGCGGCGCGTCGCGTGCGCCTCCCCCGCGCCCACGCGCCGCTCGGCCGAATCGGCCGAGAGATACATGGCGCCCACGGCGCGCGTGGTCGCGGGCGTCTGGGGACGAGGGCGTGTATTTCCGCCCGGCTGCATCCCTTCCTGCGCCGCGTCCGGCGAGGAATGCCCTAACGACCACGCACGCCTCCTTCGCAGCATGGACGAGCAACCCAAACGAGGGTGGAACTGGGTACGTCCCGCACACACGCACTCACACGCAGTCCCGCGCCATCCCCCGCGCCTCCCAGGTCCACCGCCAGCGCGCCGACTTTGTCGCACCGCAACAGGCGCCCGAGGATGCCCGCCCTATTCCGCCGCACCCCGACGCACGCAGCGGCTTGAGCGCGACGCGCCCCGCATCGTTCGCGCCCAACACGCAGGCGCCGTCGAGCGGCCAGAGCACCGCATCGTCGTCCTCCGCGTCGTCGCCTGTGCAGCGCAGCGGCGCGTTCGACTCGCCGGCCGCGCACACCTCGCAGCGCACCGCCAATGCCATGGCCACGCACCACGCCTCGCAGCCGCCCAGCATGCTGAGCCGCGGCAAGGGGGCGCCCGCTCCCGCACTCGCCGGCGCGACGCTCGGGTCGGTCGCCCCCGCCTACCTCTCGCGCCCCACGCGCGAGGCGCGTCCTCCGAACAACGCGCCCTCGACGTCGTCCGCGTCCGAGACGGAGACCGAGACCGAGACCGAGGTGGAAACCGAGACCGAGACCGAGACCGACGCCGAGACCGACGCCGAGACCGACGCCGAGACCGACGCCGAGCCGGACGACGTGCGCGCCGCACGCCGCGAAGAACAAGAGAGCCGCATGCCCTTCTTATACCCCGTGCCGCAGGACATGGCCGAGCAGATCCCCATCCCCTCGAGCGGGTTCGCCACGCCGCGTGGCTCGCTGTCGGCCGCCGGCACACCGCGCGTCGAGTCGTTCGCCATGTCGCCGGGCATGGGCGCGTTTGGCGGGCGGGCCAATGCGCCCATGTGGGGGCCAGGCAGCCTGTCGGGCGCGAGCGCAAGTGCGGGCGTTTCAGCGTCGCGGCGCTCGTCGCTCCACCGCCTGCCGTCGCTCAACCTGGGCCCGCGCGACGCCTCCTACACGGGCACATCGGGCGGGTGGGGCAGCCTGCGCGGCACGACCCTGCCGTCGCCACGCACCGGGTCGGGGATGCCGTCGTACCTGCGCACGGGCAGCATTCGCACGCCGACGCTGCCGTCGGCGATCGAGGGCCACCCGTCGAGCTTCGACCGCCAGCCGCCGACGCCGAGCGAGGGGCCGGGCGTGCCGGGCGCCGGCGAGTCGCCGCACGCGCTCTCCTCGTCGAACGACGCGCCGCTCGGCCCGTCGGCCATCTCGATGCAGCGCCGGCGGTCGAGTATGATCGGCCAGCCTGCGCTGTGGATGACGTCGCGGCCCAGCTCGCCAAGCGCCAGCGCCATGATCACGCCGACGCAGCGCGAGTTCCCCCTATCGCGCTCGCCGTCGGTGTTTGTATCGCCGATGGTGTCGGCAGGCTCCGGCGAGGACGCGGCGCTCGCCGAGGTCACGCGGCGCCTGTCGCACCTGCCGTCGCCCACGGCGCAGAGTCCCGGAACGCCCGCCACGCCCAGTGCCTGGGCAGGCATGTCGCGCGGCGACGTGCCGAGCACCAGCGCCCAGCGGGAACCGGTGCACGCCGAGCTGGGCAGCAAGCCGCTGTGGCAGCGGCGCGAGGCGATGCCCCTGCGCCTGTCGCGCGCAGGCTCCTCGACGTCGTTCCGCAACCTGAACCCCACGCCGCCGGGGATGCACACGCCGCGCACGCCGCTCGACGAGGCCAAGGACCGCGACCTGATCGAAGAGATCCGCGCGAACCGCTACTCGTCGATCCAGCCGTCGCCGCGCGGCCCGTTCGACCCGACCGCGGTGCTGCAGCGCGTCACGCAGTCGCTGCAGGAGCTGGGCTACGATGCGCCGCAGCGCTCGCTGCCCTTCCGCCGCACGCGCGGCACAAGCGTCAGTGCCGCCGAGGACCCGCTCGTGCTGCACGCGCCGCCCAAGGACGGCGAGGAGACGCTCCCGCCGTACCTGTGCACGGTGCACATCGAGGGCTTTCTCCCGCGCAAGGTGGAGCTGGGGCGCCCGGACGAGCCGCGCACGGGGCGCGGATGGAAGCACTGCTACGTCGTGCTGCAGGGCACGACGCTCCACGTGTACGACACGGACGTCTCGACGCTGTACGACCGCACGTGCAACGCCGCGTTCGTCTGGCAGCTGCGCCACGCCACACACGTCCACACCGAGCCGCTCAGCGAGACCTGGCAGCCGCCCACGGCGCGCGACGCCAACGCGTCCGACGGACTGCTCAACAAGGGCTACGCACTCGCCTCGGCCGTCGGCTCCTCGCTGCTCCCCCACGGCAAGGACGCGCCCGACACCGCCGCGGCGCGCCGCACGGCGCTCGAGCAGGCGCTGCGCGAGCACCACGTGCGCTCCTACTCGCTGCAGTGGGGCGAGTGCGGCTATGCCGCCGACTACACCAAGCGGCGCCATGTGATCCGCGTGCGCGCCGAGGGCGAGCAGTTCCTGCTGCAGACGCGCAACGACTTCCACATGGTGGAGTGGATCGAGGCGCTCCAGGCAGCGATTAACGTGTCGCTCGACCTCGACGGGCGGCCGATGCCCAAGTTTGCGACGCTCCCGCGCCGGCGCCGGCGCCGGCGCGGCTCGGAAGCCATCGCGCTCCGCTCGGACCGCCCCGTCGACCCGGCGACGAACGCGCGCCCCACGCACACCTCGACGGCCCCAACGCCAACGGCAGCGTAGGATGTACAGTAGTCTATTTCGGGCGCTTGAGCGCCGCAAAGCGCGACATGAGTGCGTCCCAGTCCGACGGCGGCGCCGCGGGTCCGCTCGGCGCGGCCGCCGACACGGAGGCGGCCGGCGCCGTCCCCGCGGCCGGTACATGCTCCGCCGTGTCCGCGGCCGCGTCGGGCCCCGCGTGCTCGGTGCCGGGGCGCGGCACCTCGTACGCCTTGCAAACTGCGTCAGCACCGCAACCTACTCTCGTCCATGTACGCGTCCACCAGCTCCGGCGCGGGCATGTGGAACGCCAGCTTGCGCGTGACGCGTGGCGATACACACGCGTCCGTATTTTCCAGCGCGTCCTTGGCGAGCTCGGGACCGTAGCGCGCGGCCAGCATCTCTTGCAGCGTGTGCAGCTCGGCGAGCTCGGTGCGGTGCGCCGCATGCAGGATCCCCAGCAGCGGCTCGCGGATCGCCTCGGGCGGCTCCGTGCTGCGTCAGTGCTGGCACCTACCCCGGCATCTCCAGCAGCGCAAAGCGCGCATAGAGCGTCTCGCAGTACAGCTCGAGCAGCTCGAGCAGCTCAATGTGCACGTCGTCCATGATCAGCGACTCGGTCTTGACACGCGCCGTCTCGACCTTGCCGCGCATCACAAGGTCGGCAATGTCGCGCCGCGCCTTCTTCGCGAGTGACTCGCGCTTCGCCTGCAGCATGTGCGCGCGCTGCACCGCGAGCTTGAGCTGCACCTTGGTCCGTCCGCTCGCCCACCGGACCATGGCGTGGAGGCTGAGTAAGACACGCGACGCGCGCGCGCTTCTTTCGGACACGCCATGGCCGCCCACGACCCGGTGCGTGCGTCGAGTGCGGGGGCGCCGGCGCCGCACGCCCCCCTGTACACCGACACAAGCTTGGACGATGTGCTGGCGATGGTCGATGAGCATGCGCTCGAGCGCGACGAGTCGGTCGACCCGATGGCGCTCCTCGCGTACTACCGCCGGCTGCTGCCCTTCCGCTCGCTCTTCACCTGGCTGAACCAGGACGTGGCGCTGACGCGCAGCTTTACGCACCGCGAGTTTGCATTCACGCTGCAGAATGACGCGTACCTGCGCTACCAGAGCTTCTCGAGCTGGGACGAGTGGAAGCGCGAGGTGTGCCGCCTGAATCCGTCGCGTTTCGAAATCGGGCCCGTGTACAGCGCCAAGCCCAAGGACCGCAAGACGATGCAGAAAGCCAGCTTCCGGCCCGTGGAGCGCGAGCTCGTGTTCGATATCGACATGACCGACTACGATGAGATCCGCACATGCTGTTCCGACAAGCAGATCTGTGCGCGGTGCTGGAAGCTGATCGCGGTCGCCGTCGAGGTGCTCGACAGTGTGCTCCGCGAAGACTTTGGCTTCCGCCACATCGTCTGGGTGTACTCTGGGCGCCGCGGCATCCACTGCTGGGTGGCGGACCCCGAGGCCCGCGCGCTGCCAGACGAGGCACGCAAGGCGCTCGTCGGCTGGACCGAGGTGATCCGCGGCAGCGCGAACCAGACCAAAAAGGTCGCGCTCGGCAACGCGGCGCCCGGCGCGCCGCGCGTGCTGCACCCGAGCCTGCGCCGCGCGCTCGGCGCCGACGTCCTGTCCAACTCGGGCTCGCAGGGGACGGCGTCCGCCGCGCGCGGCCCCCTCCAGCGCGCCTTTTTCGACATCATCCTCACCGACCAAGACGTGTTCCGCGAGCGTGCGCGGTGGGAGACGCTGCTCGCGCTGCTCCCGGCCAACGACAGCGAGGCAGTGGTGCGCCTCGAAGCCAAGTGGGCCGCTGCGCCGCGCTCGAGCGTGCGCAAGTGGGACGACGTGCTCGAGACGGCGAGCAAGAGCGCCGAGCGCGTGCGCCCTGCGTGGATCGCGGCGATCGAGGACATTGTGCTGCAGTATACCTACCCCCGCATCGACGCCGAGGTGTCCAAGCGCCAGAACCACTTGCTCAAGTCGCCGTTCGTGGTGCACCCCTCGACGGGGCGCGTGTGTGTGCCGCTGGAGGTGGAACAAATCCAGCACTTTGACCCACACAACGGCGCGCCCACCGTCGCGCAGCTCCTTCGCGAGCTCAACCGGCACGAGGCGCAGCACGCCGCGTCGTCGCCGGCCGCACCGCACACCAAGGGCGAGTGGGAAAAGACGAGCTTGCGCCCGTTTGTCGAGCAGTTTGACCGTGCCACCGCCAAGCTCCTGCGCGAGGTGCGCGACGCGAAACGAGGTACGTGCACTACTCACCCAGCCACCACGAAGCACTCGCTCGACTTTTGAGATCCCCGACCCGCCCCGTAGCCACCGCCGTACGTGCCGCCGCCTTGTTCACCGCCGCCGCATGCAGACTGACGGGGCCGCGCCGCATGTCGTCGGGCGCCGCCGCAGGCGCCGCCGCGCACGCCCCGACGTCGCCCAGGCCCGCCGACGTCAGTGCCAGCACGCTCGTGTTCGCCGGGCCCGCACGGGCGGTCACCACAGGACGCGTGCGCAGCGCATGCACCTCGACGTCCAGTGCATCGCTCAGCTCCTTCAGGCTCCAGTTGGCCAGCGTTTCAAAACCGTCGGCGCGGCGCACAGCGACCCACTCGCGCTGCAGGTGGCGCACGAGGCGCACGCGCTGCGCCTCAATCGCTTCCAGCAGCGCGCCCGTCGGCCGCGGCGGCTCTTCGGCAAGCTCCACGAGGCCCACGAGCTGCTCGTACCGCAGCGCCGCAAGGTGCGGCGGCAGCGACGTGCACAGCACCTCGAGCAGGCGCGCGGCACGCAGATCCTCCGACGCAATGAGCGTCTTCCACTCGGCCGTGTGCACCACGGCGGGGAACGCGTCGACAAAGGCGGGCGCCAGCGGATCCGACGCCGGGTCCTCCGTGGCGACGAGGCACACGACGAGCGACGCAGGCGTCTGTGCGACGGCCGCATGTACCGCGGCCGGCAGCGTCGGCCACGCTGCGCGCGTCTGCAGCACATGCGCCGGCGCGGCCAGCACGGCGGCCGGGACGGGGCATGCGCCGCGGTCCGCCAGCGGTCCCAGGGGCGCACCGCCCGCGAGCGCCCGTGCCCAGGCCTCGGCACGCACCCATGCGCCGCCGTGTCGCACGCCGAGCATGTCGAGGGCGTCGGCGGCGTCCAGCAGCGCATCGCAGTCGACGTCCGGCACGTGAGCGGCATGAACGACCGCGACGACGCACCGCATGGCGGCCGCCGAGAGCGGCCCGACATGTGCGGACGTGCACCGCACAGCACACAGATCAGGGTCCAGCGTGTCTGCCTGGCCCGCGCGCAGGTCGTCCTGCAGGGGGCAGAGGCAGGCGGCGATGGCGGCCTCGCCGATGCGCAGGTGCCGCGCGAGTCTTGGCGCGAGGTCCGTGCGCCCCTCGTCGGTATACATCCAATGCACAACGTCGCGAACAATCTGTGCAGCGTGCGCTCCCCGCGGGGAGCGGGACCACCACCGCCGTATGCCCCTGGGGCAGAGCCACGATGCAAGGGCACCGTGGAGCCGCGCACGGAGGATCCCTGTGTGAGTGCGTCACGTACCCTTATGCGCACACTCGGTCCCGTCGGCCAGCGCCCACGTATACACCGTCGGATCCGTGGTGCGCCGTGCCTCCAGTGTGCGCAGATCTGTGCGCCAGGCACGCTGGGCGTCGGCGGCGATCGCGTGCGCCCACGGCGCGCTCATCGTCGCTGCATGCCCCACATGTGGAGGCCGGTTCGGCGAAAGTTTGCGCCCGCCGGACTTCTTCCAAACGAGGGGGAATGGAAGGTGCGTCGCCGTTGCATGCGGAGACGTCCTCGGCAGAGTATGCGCGGCTCGCGCCCAGGCTGTGCGCGATGATCGAGGCATGGATGCGCGAGGGCGAGCAGCCGGACGCGCCGGTGATGCCGCATGCAACGGAACGCGCGTACCGCGAGCATGTGCGCCTCGCGCTGCCGGACGACGGTGTCAGCGACGACGCACTGCTGGCGGTGATGCGCGAGCTGCTCGAAAACAGCGTGAATCCGTGGACGGACCGCTTCCTGGCGAAGTTATACTCGGCGCCGACGGTCGCGAGCATGTGCGGCGACATGCTGCTCTCGGCGATGAATGCGAGCGTGCATGTGTTTAGCGCGTCGCCTGCACTGACGCTCGTCGAGGAAGAGTGTGTGCGTGCGCTGTGTGCGCTGTATGGCTTTGGCGCACATGCCGATGGCATCACGATGCCCGGTGGTGCGGCCTCCAATACGCTCGCGGTGCAGACCGCGTTGTGCTGTGCGTTTGGCGGCGCTTACCGGCGTGGGGGCATCTTTGCGCTCTTGCGCACGCTCACGGAGCAGTACGGGCGCGTGGGGAGCGGCGCGCGTCCTGCGCTGCTCACGAGCGCTGACAGCCACTTTAGCATCGACCGCGCAGCGCTGGCGTCGGGGCTCGGTATGGACGCCGTCGTGCACATTGAGAGCGACGAGCACGGGCGAATGCGCGTCGACGCATTGGAGCGGACGCTTGCCGAGATGTGTGGCGACCCCGCCCATCCCCGCGGGATGCCCTTCTTTGTCAATGCGACGAGCGGCACGACGGTGCTGGGCGCGTTTGATCCGCTGCCGGCCATTGCGGCGCTGTGTGAAAAGTACCACTGCTGGCTACACGTTGATGCATCGTGGGGCGGCGCGGCGGTTTTCTCGCCCACGCTGCGCGACACGCTGCTGCGCGGCGTGGAACGCGCCCAGAGTCTGACGGTGAACCCCCACAAGCTGCTCAACGTGACGCACCAGTGCTCCTTCTTGCTGGTGCAAGAAGCGCATGTCCTGAGCGAGCACGCGATCCACGCCGGCTACCTGTTCCACGACGGCCAAGGCGCTGGGCAGGGCCCCGTCGCCGACCATGCCATGAAGACGCTGGGGTGCGGGCGGCGCGGCGAGGCGCTCAAGCTGTACCTGACGTGGCGCCAAGTCGGCACGCGCGCGCTCGGCGCGCACCTGGATGCGGGCGTGCGTGTGGCGAACGCGGTGCTTGCGGCGATCCGTGCGAACGATGCGCTCGAGGTCGGTCCGCTGGCAGCGCCCCTCTTTCTGCAGATCTGTTTCCGGCCGCGGTGCATGCCTGGCGGCGTGACCGGGAGCGACGCGACGCGTGCGCTCGAGGCGCGCCTGCAGGAGGCGCGGCAGTATGCGGTCGACTTCGCGCCGACGCGCCGCGGCGACTATGTGCGGCTGGTGGTGCATCCGCGCGTGCCGGCGGCGCACTACTTTGCGCTGCTCGACCACGTCACGGCGCTCACGCGCGAGTAGAACGAAGGATAGGGAAGGACGAAACGAAGCTATGCTTGCGAATGCGACGCAGACGTGGTGGTCATGAGCACGTCGCGGACGTAGCGCAGTTTCTTCATCAACTGGCGCACAAACCGGCGCTCGCTCGGCTTGGTGTGGAAGTAGTAAGGGAAGTGTTCGCGGGCCGTCGCGCCCGACGCTGCCGCTGCGGCCTCGGCGGTGGAGCGGCGCGGGTGTGCGATGGCGACCATCTCGGCAAGCGTCCAGGTGCGCAGCACCGGCACGCCGTCCGTCTTGTCCACGGCGTCGATGGCAGAGATGACCAAGCCGTCGCACGAGAGGAAGAGCTTGGTATGGTCGTAAAAGTTGAACTGTACCGTGCCGCTGCTCAGGCGGAACACGATGGCCTGCTTGCACCGGTACCACTTGTGCACAAAGCCCATCCCCGACGCAAGCTCCTCGTCGACGTAGGTCAGCGGGCTGTCGGCGCCGTACAGGCGCTCCATGATCTCGTTCTCAAAGAAGCGCAGCAGCTTAAACTTGCTCACGAGCTCGCGCGGCAGCCACTCGGCCTCGGCGAGCGTGCCGTCCGCGGCGCCCGGTGGCAGCACGTGGTTCTCGCGGCGCAGCTGGTCGGTGCGCGACGCGGCGTCGGCGGTGCGCAGGCGCACGTTGTACACGTAGTCAAACGCCTGGCGCCGCGGCGCCAGCACCATGCTCGTCGAGTCGCGGAAGTGCACGCCGACGGTGCCGTTGCACAGCGCATAGCCCAACCCGTACTTTTCCGAGTGGTCCAGCCAGGAGATGAGGAACTGGCGCGGGGCCGCGGGCTTGGCGCGCAGCTCGCCCTCCTCGCCCTCGACGACGACCGGGAGCGGCACGGTGACCACCTCGTTGTCCGCGTCGCGCGGGACGTGCGGCGACTCGTCCTGGGCGTCAAAGTGGCGCAGGGCGTCGCTCAAATAGTGCACCATCAACTCCATGCTCGTGAGCGGGCGCGGCGGCGCAGCGGGCGGCACACCGGCGACCACCTGCGTCATCTGGCGGAGGTGGGCATCATCGGCGACGTGCACGGCCGGCGCCGCACGCGCCGCACGCCCATTCTCCTTGTCGTGCGTGGGCTGCAGCGAGAGCTGCCCGAGCTTCTGCGAGAGCGCCGCGGCGCCGCCCACGGGTGGCGCAGGCACCGGCGCCTTGACCAGCGGCTGGCGGCTGACCTTGAGCAGCGTCGAGATCGGGCTGCCCGGGTGGATCGCCTGCTGGAACTCGCGGTCGATCCGGTCGCGGTTCTCCTCGACGGCCTCGAGCACGCGCAGCTCATCGCGCGTCGACTTGGCGGGCACCTGCGGCGGCTCCTCCACGACGATCGACTGCCAGTCGGCGGCTTTCTTGAGCTGCTCAAAGTTGCGCAGCGACTCGGCTTGCGTCAGCGTCGGGATGTACGGCTGCTGGTACACGGCGTCGCTCGGGACGTGCATCGGCACGGTGCCCACGCGGAACCACGGGTGGTCCATGATCTCGGCAAGCGAGGGGCGCTCGGCTGGGTCAGTGTGGACACGTACAAGGGCGCTGCGACAGGATCTGGCGGATGAGCTGCTGCGCCTCGGGCGACAGGTTGGCCTCGGGCGGGATCTCGTACTCGTTGCGGCGGATGCGGTCGTAGATCTTCTGCACGTTGCTCGTCTGGAACGGCGGGCGGCCGACGAGCAGCGTGTACAGAATCACGCCGACGGACCACACATCGACCTCGAACGAGTGGCCCTCGCCCTGGTCGTACAGGATCTCGGGCGCGATGTAGTTCGGCGTGCCGCACACCGTCTTCTTGCGCTCCTCGGGGTACTTGAGCAGCGCCGCGAGCCCAAAGTCGCCAATCTTGACCTGCATGTTTTTGTCGAGGAACACGTTGCCGAGCTTGAGGTCGCGGTGGATGATCGAGTTGTTGTGCATGTGCTGCACACCGGCGAGGATCTGGATCATAAAGTAGCGCGCCTCGGACTCGAGGTAGCGCCCACGCCGCTTCACAATGTCGTTCATGTTGCCGTTGTGACACAGCTCGAGCGCAAAGTAGACGTTCTCGGCGTCCTCAAACACGTCCTCAAACTGCACAATGTGGACGTGCTTGAGCGAGCGGTGGATCATGATCTCCGCAAGAATCTTCTGCCGGTTCTTCTTGGACTGCATGATGACGCTCTTGGCAATCACCTTGAACGCCTTGTCGTTGCCGTGCCGGTCGGTGACGTGGAACACACGCGCAAAACCGCCCTGGCCCAGCATCGCATGCCGCTCGTACTCGTTCCCAGCCGGATCGACGATCGTGCGCGGCGGCGTGGGCAGCTGCGGCTTCTTGCTCGTGTGCGACACCGTCTCCTTGGTCACGGGCGGCGCCGGCGCCTCGGTGGTGCGCTTCGGCGATGGCGGCTGCTGCGCCGCAGGCACAATGTTGCTGACGCCCGAGAGCGGGGCAAACTGGCGGCGCTGCCCAGTGCGCAGGTGCGCCTGGGCGGCATGCGCGGCCTCGGCGTGCATCATGTTCTCCGACACCTTGTAGGGGTCGGCGTCCTGCGAGGTATGGCGCTGAACGGGGACCGACTCTTGTGCAGAGATCGACTGCAGTACGGCACGGCGTGGCGCAGAGGGCAGCGCCAGCGACGGATCCAATCCGTACCGAGGGACGTCCGAGGACATCGCAATCCACACACACCTAAGCGGAAGCGGCCGGCGTGTGTATTTCGTAGCCCACAACCAACACTAAACTCTCGCCGCGTGCGCCCGCGCGTGGCGCGTGGTCACGTGCTATGGAGGGCGCGCCAGCGCGTGCCCCGGGTCGTGGCCAAAAAGACGTCGGCCTCCACATCGCGCGCGCGCCAGGACGAACGCTGTGTGGGGACGAGCCGCGTGACGAGGTAGCGCGCGCCGACCGCCAGCGCCGGCGGGTCCCACACGGTGAGCTGCACGGTCCGTGGCGAGGCACGGCGCGCCGGCCGCGCGTCGTGGAAGCGCACAATGCACAGCGCCCGCACGACCCGCGCCGGGCACAGCGCCTCGAGCGCCGCGGCGTACGCCTCGCTCTCGGGCACCGACAGCACGGCATCGCGCGCGCGCGCGCACCACAGCAGCTGCCGCTGGCGCTGCGCGGCGTCGGGCGCCCCGGAGTCCGCCACAAGGCGCGCCACAGGGTCCGCACACTGCTCGAGCTCGGCGAGGTAGGCGTGCATCGCTGGGTGAGTCGCTCCAACGTACCGTGCGCGTGGGTCGGCTCGAGGGCCTCGCAGGCGAGCACGCGCGCCTCGAGCCACGCGAGCACCTTTTGCACACGCCGTGCGGCGGTGCGCAGCTGCGCCTCGGCGCCTTGCCGCGCCGTGTGCCACCGCGCGGCGCGCTCCGCCTCTTCCTCGCCGCCATGCTCGGCATGGGGGAAGACGGGCAGGCCACGGGCGTCGCGGTGGCCCTCCTGGTAGCCGGTCGGGTAGATGCGATCCAGAACCACATCCATCGCGCCGACGATCCCGCCGTCGCTCGTCAGGCGCGACAGGCTCGATACGAACGGCGCGCGCTGAAAGCCGAGGCGCGCGTCCCACGGCGCAAGCGCCGTCGCATTCGCCGCGAGCACAAGGTCAGACGTCGGCAGCGCGTCGAGCGCCGGGGTGCCGTCGCCAAACGCGTGCAGCTGGGCGGCACAGATGGCGAGCTTGCGCCCCCGCTGGATCTTGCCCGTGTCCACGGCCCGCTGCAGCGGCGCATCGAGCTCGGCACGGATCAGGTACCACCCGTCGGTGAGGTGCAGCACCGTCGACGGCCCCTCGTCGGGGCCCGCGTCGGGAAGGCGCTGCACCGCGTACACACACAGCACCATGGCGCGGTCCGCGGGCGCGGTGCGCTCTTGGATGCGCTTGACGCAGCTGTGCTCCCCGCGATGCACCTCGCGCTCGTAGCGGTACCGCAGCGCGTTCAGCACGTGCTCCCACTGCCACCACGATAGGGGGTCCGACGAGCTCGACGCCGCGTAGCCCGCCAGCTTCCATAGGATGAGTGCGTAGTGGTGTTGCACCCACTTGCGCGTCGCACGCGGCGCGCCGAGCGCGTGCAGCGCCGCAAGCGCCTCGTCGACGCCGTGCGTGCCAGACAGGGTATAGTGCGCCGCACACGGCGGGTCCGCAAGAATCATGCACGCCTCCACGGGCACGCCGCGCGCGATCGCCGCCTCCCACGTCTGCGGGCGCGGCCAAAAGCCCGCGGCGCGGTAGTCGAGCCGCGCGCCAGGCGCCGCGAGGTTAAAGAGCGGCACACGCTCCGGCGGCGCACGCGCGGGCGGCGCGGGCGTTTTTTTGAACGGCGGCGTAAATGGGCGTGCGCTGCCGGGCGTGCGCAGACCCGTGCGGTACACGCACGGGCTCAGGCCGACCGAGATCGCCGGTGCGCCGCGCGGCGTACGGGCGCTGGGTATCGTTCGGGGGCGCGTCGTGCCGAGCGCGCTACCGGGGCGCGAGCGCACGGGCACCGCGCGCTGCGGCGTGCGCAGCGGCGTCTCGGGCGCCGCAAACGTGCCGAGCTGGGCACGCACGGGTGACGCCGACGCGGTCGGCGGTCGGCCCTCGGCGGCCGCGGGACTCGACGGCCCCGGTGCGTGCGGCGAGCGCGGCGCCGCATCCCGCGAGCTTGGCCCCGGTGTACACGGGCGGGCGGCAGCGGTGGGCCCCGCGGCGGGCGCCCCGCCGGACGCGCTGCCCGTGTCCTTCGACCCACGCCCGACGGGGTCGGTGGGCGCCGCGGACGCCGGCGCGGGTGCGGGCTCGGGCGCCTCGGGCTGGGTATCGTGGGATGCGGCCGATATCTCCAACACGTCGTCGTCGTCGAGGCGCAGCCGCTTGGCGGCCTGCTGCATCGCCGAGGCGCTCGGCCGCGCGAGTCGTTTCCCGTTCGCCTTCTGGAAGCCGACCAGCCCGGCCGGCGCGGGCGCCAGCACAGGCGCCGGCTGCGATCCCTGCTCGGCACTCGTGTCGAGCGCAAGCCACGCCGACTCGTCGAGCGATTCGAAAAACTCCGTGTCGCAGTCGAGGTCGAGCTCTTCGTCGACGGCATCGTCGGCATCCACGCGCGCTCCCAGCCCTGCGGGGGACGCTGCGCGTTTCAGGTCACCACCCCCGTCCATAGCGGGTGCACACGCCGGCCGGTTCGCGGGCAGCGGCGCGAGCGGGACGCGCTCACGCCCCCCTCCAGGCTGCGCACCCGACGGCATAACGCACGCGCCGAGCCGCACGCGTCGCGCGCGACCCCGACACGTTTCGGCCGAGATTCGCTGCGTTCGCCATGTACGAATCGTCGCGGTACGTCGCCTTCGGCTCACTCAGGCGCGGCGGCACGCGCGGCGGGCAGGCCGATTTCTCGTGGGATGTGGTGCGCGAGGACAAGCACCGCGAAAACTACCTAGGCAACTCGATCGCGGCGCCGAAAGGCCGGTGGCAGCAGGGCCGCGACATTTTGTGGTACAACCGCGACACGTCGGCGTCGCGCGCCGACGACGCCGCCGAGCAGCGGCGGAAGGAGCTGCTGCGTGTCAAGCAGGCCGAGCAGGATGCGATGCGCGAAATCCTGTGCGTACGATCCCACTTACACAGCGGCGGCAGCATGCCAGGCGGCGCGCCCAGCGTCGGCTCCGCACTTGCGCAAGGTTCGCGCGACACGCCCGCACGTACGGGCGCGAATGCCGCGCCGCTGGACCCCAGCAAACGACGATACCCCGCGCCGCGCGCCGAGGCGGACGATGCCGAGCGCGAAGCGCGGCGTGCGCGCCACGAAGCGCGGCGCGAGCGGCGGCACCGTCATGAGGAGCGGCGGCACCGGCACGACGACCACCGGCACCGGCACCGGCACCGCGACGAGCGTGCGCGGTCGCCGCGCGCGCGCGATGACGAGGGACGGACACGGCGTGATCGGGACTACGATTCGCACTACGATCGCGCGCGGCGTGCGTCGCCGCGGCGGGAGGCGGTGCGCCCGCGCACACGCTCACGGTCGCCTCCTGCATAGGGCCATAGACGAGATACCCGTTGCGTTCGAAGGAGGCGGCGGCCTGTGCTGCCAAGCGCGCCGCGTGTCGCGCCCTTCTCGTTTCGGCGGACCCCACGCCCGTGCGTCGCGTGGGCCGCCGGCCGCGTCCGTGGCCCCGGCGGCGATTCGTGGGTTGGACGCGTGGCCTGTCCCTGTCCGGGCGGGTGCGCGACGCAACAAGCAACACCCAGGGGGGTCAAGCTGCACGCAGCTGCACGGGTGTCTTCGACTGCAGGCAATGGGCCAGTCTTATTCAGCAGCCCGTGTGCGCATCCGTGGCGCGGGGGATGTGCACGATGGTGATTGGCCACAATGTATCTTGTGTCGGTCTCTCATATGCGGCACAGGGCTGCGAAGCCGGCGCCCAGGTTCCGCCCTGCAGGGCCGTGGCCAAAGAGGGGCCGCGTCCGGTGTGCGCTGTTCGCCCGAAGAGAGCCAACGCGTCATCGGTGCCTTTGCGTCGTTGGTAGGCTTTTCTACTCGTTTCACGACCGCCGGTCTGGTGTCTTGCCAACAGGGGTTTGACGCTTCTCTTGTGAACGTTCCTTGCTACACACCAACTGCGTGTGGAAAATGGTGCGTAGGCGCGGCGCGGGCGCGGCGCGGGACAGGGGCTGACCGAGCAGTGTGGTATCTTCGCCTACGTCAACTACCTAGTCGAAAAGGTGGGTGGATGCGCGACTGACCACAGGACCGCCGGCACATCATTGATGTCTTGGTAAACGCGCTTGCGCGTCTGGAATACCGCGGGTACGACAGCGCGGGCCTGGCGGTGGACGGCGACACGGACAAGGATGTGCTCATCTTCAAGCAGGTCGGCAAAGTCAAGGCGCTGCGCGATCACATCAACCAGTCGCCGGTCGACTTTGGGCGCTCGTTTGTGTCGCACGCCGGCATGGCGCACACGCGCTGGGCGACGCACGGTCCGCCCTCGCCGCTGAACTGCCACCCGCACCGCAGCGACCCCAAGGGCGAGTTTACGGTGGTGCACAACGGTATCATCACCAACTTCCGTGAGCTGAAGCTCGTGCTCGAGAAGAAGGGCTACTCGTTCGAGACCGATACGGACACGGAGGCGGTGGCGGTGCTCGTCAAGTACTTCTGGGACAGCTACCCCGAGAACCGCAAGCCCGACTTCCACACGGTGGTGCGCCTCGCGGTCAAGGAGCTGGAGGGCGCGTTCTCGTTCGTGTTCAAGTCGGTGCACTTCCCCGGCGAGGTCGTTGTGGCGCGCCGTGGCTCGCCGCTGCTGATCGGTGTCAAGACGGAGAAGAAGCTCAAGGTGGACTTTGTCGACGTGCAGCTCGGCAACCAGGGCGATGCCGATAGCTACGAGGACCAGCCGAACCTGAACTCTGGCCCGAACCTGTCGCAGGCCGGCCTGCAGAACCTGCCCGAGGGCGGCAACATTGACAAGCTGATCCGCTCGCAGTCGCGTGCCTTCCTCTCGGAGGACGGTCTGCCGCAGCCGATCGAATACTTTGTCGCGTCGGATGCGTCGGCGGTGATCGAGCACACCAACCGCGTGCTCTACCTCGAGGACGACGACATTGCGCACATCGCCGAGGGCGAGCTGCACATCCACCGCCTGCGCCGCAACGACGGTCTGTCGACCACGCGCTCCATCGAGACGCTCGAGATGGAGCTCGCCGAGATCATGAAGGGCCAGTTTGACCACTTTATGCAGAAGGAGATCTACGAGCAGCCCGAGTCGGTGGTCAACACGATGCGCGGCCGCGTCAACTTTGACAAGCGCAGCGTGAAGCTCGGCGGTCTGAGCCAGTACCTCTCGACCATCCGCCGCTGCCGCCGCATTGTGTTCATTGCGTGCGGCACGTCGTACCACTCGTGCATGGCGACGCGCGCCATCTTTGAGGAGCTCACCGAGATCCCCATTGCGGTGGAGCTCGCGTCCGACTTTTTGGACCGCAAGTCGCCCATCTTCCGCGACGACGTGTGCGTGTTTGTGTCGCAGTCGGGCGAGACCGCCGACTCGATCCTCGCGATGCGCTACTGCCTGAGCCGCGGCGCGCTGTGCGTCGGCGTGGTCAACACGGTCGGCTCGACCATCTCGCGCGAGACGCACTGCGGTGTGCACATCAACGCGGGCCCCGAGATCGGCGTGGCGTCGACCAAGGCGTACACGTCGCAGTACATTGCGCTGCTCATGATGGCCGTGCAGCTGTCCGAGGACCGTCTGTCGATGACCGCGCGCCGCAACGAGATCATCGACGGGCTGCACGCGCTGCCTGACCAGATCCGCTCGGTGCTCAAGTCGGACAAGTTCTACCAGGACCTGGCGTACAACGAGCTGGCCCGGGAGAAGTCGCTGCTCATCATGGGCCGTGGCTACCAGCACGCGACGTGCCTCGAGGGCGCGCTCAAGATCAAGGAGGTCTGCTACATGCACTCGGAGGGCATCCTCGCCGGCGAGCTCAAGCACGGGCCGCTCGCGCTCATTGACGAGTCGATGGCGGTGATCCTGATCATGACCAAGGACTCGCTCTACCCCAAGGTGCAGACGGCGCTGAACCAGGTCATTGCACGCAACGGCCGGCCCATCATCATCTGCAACGAGGACGACACCAACGTCTCGCAGGAAGACCGCGCGATCCGTGTGCCGCAAACCGTGGACTGTCTGCAGGGCCTGCTGACCGTCGTGCCGCTCCAGCTGCTCTCCTACCACCTGGCCACGGCGTGCGGCGTGGACGTCGACTTCCCGCGCAACCTGGCCAAGAGTGTGACTGTGGAGTAAGGCATTCGCAGTGCGCTTGTAATGTAGACACGTCGATCACCCGCTCTCGCATGCTTCGTGCCGCGTCGGCCGCGCTTCATACCCCGGCGCCCGACCCGCACGCAACCGGCCATAGTCATCATCCCTTGTCTCGGAAATTCTCCACATTTGCCCAATTTCGCCCCGCAGGCCGCGCGCGCCGCGGGTCTCCACGCGTCGGCGGCCTGGGCGATGCCGACGCACGCCGACGACGCCGACGACGCCAGCCACCTCGCGCTCGCCGCGCCGGACGGCAAGGATGCCGAGGCACGCTCGCGCGCCTTCCACTTCCCCTACCCCGTCGCGTACGACGTTCAGCTCGCGCTGATGACCGCGCTCTTTGACGCCATCGAGCACCGCCGCGTCGGCGTGTTCGAGAGCCCGACAGGCACCGTACGTCCGCTGCGCCTCACACCAGGGCAAGACCCTCAGCTTGCTGTGCAGCGCGTTCACCTGGCTGCACCTCAACCAGCACCGCGCCGCAATCGGCACCGCACGGCCCCTCGACACCGACGAGCCCGACTGGGTCGTGGCACATGACGAGGCTGCGCGCCGCGCACGCCTCGCGGCACACGACGCCGAGCTCAACGACAAGCTGCGCGCGATCCGCGCAAGCACACAGCCCGCGCCCATCGCGCGCGCACCCAAAAAACGCGTACGTCCCCGGCCTCACGCAGCGCGTCGACGACGCCGACGCGGCCGACTCCGACTCCGAGTTCCTCGTGGCCGACTTTGACGAGCACCGCCCGCGTGCGGCCCGCAGCGCGCGCGCGCCGCCCGCCGACGACGCGCCGTTCGTCTCGGACGAGGTGCGCGCGATGATGCACGCGTTCGAGTCGAGTCTTGCGCCGCCCACGACCGACGAGCCGGTGCACACCACGCCGCAAATCTACTATGCGAGCCGCACACACAGCCAGCTCGCACAGCTCATCCACGAGCTCAAACGCACGCCGTTCGGGCGTGACTCGCAGGAGGTCGTGCGCACCATCAGCCTCGGCAGCCGCCGGCAGATGTGCGTCAACACCCACGTCCAGCGCATCGGCGCCACCTTCGGCATGGAGGCCATGAACGAGCGCTGCCTCGAGCTGATGGAGTCGCGCGGCCGTACGTCGCCTGCTCACACAGAAAAGCGGTGCCCCTACCTGCCGCCGGCGGACGCCGCGGGCGACGCCAAGATGGACTTGTTCCGCGACCATGCGCTCGTACGTCGCTGCGCTCACCCAGGCACACGTCCGCGACATCGAAGAGCTTGTGGCGCTCGGCAAAGAGATGCACGTGTGCCCGTACTTTGGCGCACGCCGCGCCGTGGCCGATGCGCAGCTCATTGCGCTGCCGTACAACCTGCTCCTCCAGCAGGACGCACGCGAGGCGCTGGCGCTGCACCTCGACGACAGCGTGGTCATCATCGACGAGGCCCACAACCTCATCGACACGCTCCTGGGCACCTACTCGGTCGAGCTCAGCGAGGCGCACCTCGCACAGGCCGCGCAGCAGGTGACCGCCTACCTGGACCGCTTTGCGATGCAGCTCAAAGGCACCAACGAGGAGCACCTGCGCACGCTTCAAGTGTTCCTCACCGCCGCCCAGGCGTACTGCGTACACGCCAAGGCACCAGACGCGCTGTCGACCGCCGACTTTGTCGCGCGCCTCGGGGGAAGCGTCGACCAAATCAACGTGCGTGACGCAACTCACCCAGTTCCTGCGGCTCGAACTATGGCTCAAGGAGACGCGCATCGCACGCAAGGTACGCCGCCGTCTTACCCCAGATCAGCGGGTACGCCGACCGGCTCTGGCTCCGCGCGCACCCCCACGACCCGCCCTCGCGGCACACCCACGTCCACGCGATGCATCTCGTCGAGCGCCTCTTGCTTGCCCTCGGCGACCGCACGCGCAACGGGCGCATCCTGGTGGCCCGGCGACCGGATGGGCGCGTGGGGATCAAGTACATCTTGCTCAACCCCGCCGACGCCTTCCAGCCACTGCTCGACGCGGCACGCTCCGTGGTGCTCGCAGGCGGCACGATGGCGCCCATCGCCGAGTTTGAGCGCCAGCTGTTCGCGCACGACCCCGCGCGCTTCACGTCGTACTCGTGCGGGCACATTGTGGCGCCCGCCAACGTGCTCGGCGCCGTCGTCGCGTCCGGGCCCAAGGGCGTGCCGCTCGAATTCACGCACGCCGCATGGGACAATGCGGCGCTGCTCGACGAGCTCGGCAATGCACTGAGCAACTACTGCAACCTGGTGCCCCACGGGATGATCGTCTTCTTCCCCTCCTACACGAACCTCCACAAGACCCTCGCGCACTGGCGCACCACGCGCCTGCTGGAGCGCCTCGCGAAGCGCAAGCGCGTGTTCCAGGAGCCGACGGACGCCCACGACGTCGAGGCCGTGCTGCAGGGCTATGCGGCGGCCATTGCCTCGCCCACGGTACGTCGCACACTGACGCAGCCCGACGCGCCCAAAGGCGCCATCTTGTTTGCCGTCGTCAATGCCAAGCTCTCCGAGGGCATCAACTTCCAGGACGACCTTGCGCGCTGCGTCGTGATGGTCGGCCTGCCCTTCCCCAACGCGCACAGCCCGGAGCTGGCGGAGCGCATGGCGTACATGCGCCAGCTCGATCCGCATGCCAAGACAGACCTCGGGCGCGACCTGTACCTGAATCTGTGCATGCGCGCCGTCAACCAGTCCATGGGCCGCGCGATCCGGCACGAGCACGACTACGTACGTGTGCATGGCTCACACAGGCCGCCTTCCTCCTGCTCGACCACCGCTACAGCCGCAAAGAGGTCGCAGCGCGCATGCCCCAGTGTACGTGGCCGCACTCACCCCAGGGATCCGCGCACAGACAAGCACACACGAGCGGTTCGGCTCCACCGTCCGCGCGCTCGCCGCCTTCTTCCGCGAGAAAAGGCAGGGTGCGTCGTAAATACCCACTATATATGTACAGTTAGTCGTCCAGCGCCGGACACTCTTCCGAAAACACACGCACGAGGCGGCCCTCGGCAATCTCCCACACGAGGTCAAAGCGCTCCGAGGGGTACACGAGGCCCGGCACGCCGAGCCGCTCGGCAATGTCGGACAGCGCATCGTGTTCCCAGCAGACCAGAATGCGCTTGGCGCCGCGGCGCGCTGCCTTGGTGATGGCACGGATCGCACAGGCCTCGTCGTCGCGGTCACAGTGGTGGTCGATCGGAAGACCGAGGTGGTCCGCAAGCGGCTTGACTGTGTCGTAGGGCCGTATCCGCTTGCCGTTCGACTTATAATCTTGGGTGAAGATGGCATCCACCTTGAGTGCCGACTCGGAAAAGAGGTGCTGCACGCAGTCGGCGCGCTCCTCGCCTTCGGGCGACAGGCCGACATGGCCGTCGTCCACCTTTTCGCCGTGGCGGATGAGGTAGATTTGGGCACCGTGCATATCGGGGGTGCGGAGCACGTACGGAATGGCCGCCGTGTGCACACACAGTGCAAGTGCTAAGGCCACGAGGGCCAGCCCCATGCGTGGGTACACCATCGTGGTCAATGGCCTGCCGCGGCCCCTGCGGCGCCCGTGAACAAATTATTCTACCTTGGCGCCTGCGCCGCCGCCTCCACTTCCGACGCAAAGCCGATGCACGCCCGGCCCAGATGGGGCGCACGTGCGCACTATGGCTGCCGCGAGGATCCTTCGTCCGCGGAACGCGCGGAGGTGCCTGACGCCGGCGCGTCGAGCTGCGCCAGGCGGTTCAAGTCGAAGGGCGCGTCGCCCTCGGCGCTCGGCGGAGGCGCCTTGCCCTCGCCTTTCTCGCTCCGTTCCACTTCCGAGAGCAGGAACTCGACAAATAGATTCGAAACCGACTGTGTCAGTCCATACACGTACCTCGTCGCCCGTGCCGCTCCGCGAGGGCGATGGCGGCGGTTTGGCGCCGCCGAACCCGAAAAAGCGGAAACCACCCCGGTCGTGCGCGCGCTGCAGACCGGCCTTCTCACGCTCCTCCTCGTCCCACTGCAGCACCGAGGCCATGAGCTTCAGGATCTCGAAGCGTTTCGAGTCGGCGCGCGGGACGGCAAGGAACTGCAGCACGAGGTTGGTCACCAGCCGGCGGTCCACCATGGTCCCGGACGAGTCGCGCCGCACCTGGCGAAGCGCCTCGGTGAGGTGCTCGTTCAAAATCACTGCCTCGTGCCGCAGTTTGCCAATCAGCAGGTTCTTCTCCTTGACTTCCTGCTCCAGCGCCCCACACCGGCCCACCGCTTCCTGCGCGGCGGCAAGCTGCGATTCAGCATCATGGAGCTGCAGCTTGTGCGACTCGAGCGCAGCCTCGGCCTTGTCCACTTGGTCCTGCATCTCGCCGACCGTTCGGCGCATGTCGCGCTCTTGGGCTGCGGTCAGTCATCCCGGTTACGCACCCAGCTGGAACTCTTCCAGGGCCTGCTGCAGCTGGCGTGAAAGCTGCTTCTCCTGCTCTACCGCGCCTTGGAGCTGCACCTCGCGCTCGCGCGCCGAGGTTAGCGCCGCATCGGTCCGCTGCGCCTGCGCTTCCATGTCCTCTCGCCATGCGCGTTCCTCGCGGAACGACGTCTCATACCGGTCGAGGTCCACACGTTGGGCATCCACCGTCTCCTGGAGCTCGCGACAGCGCATCTCCAATCGGTTTTGCTCTTCAAAGGTATCTTGTGCGGCGGACTTGGCGACTTCGGCGCGCAATTTGTCCATCTCCTCGGTCACCCGTTCAGATTCCGCATGCGATGCAACGAGCTCTTCACGGAGACTAACATTGGTTGTTTCTAGATCACCAAGCTGCGTCGTAAGCCGCTCAATCTGCTGCTCTCTCCGGTCGAGCTCCTCGGCGTCTTGTCGTAACCGCTCGCCGACCGTGGTGCGCATGTGCGCTAGCTTTTCCAGAAGTGTGTTGTATTGCGCTTCGAGCGCATCTTTTTCTTCCTGCACCTGCGCCAGCGCGGCCTGGAGCACCTCGGGGTTGGAGGACTGCGTCGCGCGGCCTGCAACTTCGCCCGTCGCCGGCTCAGCCGCTTCCTCTGGCGCGCTGGGCGGAGCTGGCGTGTTTTCGGTATGCTCAGCGAGATGCGCCGGAGCAGGATCCTTGTCCTGAACAGGCTCGGTCATCGTAGCGCCTCGCCGTCTCGTGGGGAAAGGTCGTTAGAGACCCAATCAAGAGGCTCGGTGGGGGAACGCTACACCAGATCCGGTGGAGTTGAAGCCTCCACAAGGCGCGCACCAACGCCGCTTGCGGCCTCGCGCACCGATGCCCAGGCCTGGCCTGAGGCAAGCTGTCCATCGAGCACGCCCCGTGTTTGTGGCGTCCGGCCTATCAATAGTAGCTCTACATGCACTACGGATTGCACCAGGGGCCGTGACATGAAAACATCGAGCAATGGGGCTCTAATTCGGACATGCTCGTCGCTCACGACGAAGCGCCACACTTTGTCCCAATCCGGACCTCTATGCCCATGCGCCTGCCAGCAACGACGCCGCAGTGGCCGCGACACGCGCGCACAGAGTCGGCCTTGTCGACGAGTTTCGCGGGGGCATTCCATGTGTAGTAGTACATCACGTGATTTTCTTTGCCTAGTCGCAGACGAGCGGCGCATCCTCTTTCCTTAACTTGGTCACCGCTGGTTTCCATCGAAGAATTGACAAGATGAGCTACGTCGCCAAGGACAAGGAAGTCGACGCCGCCGCTGCGCCCGTGAAGCTGCACAAGATCCGCATCACGCTTACCTCGCGTAACGTGAAGAGCCTGGAGAAGATGAGCAACGACCTCGTCAACCGCTCCAAGGACAAGAAGCTGCACGTCAAGGGTCCCGTCCGTCTCCCTACCAAGACGCTGAGCCACACCACCCGCAAGTCGCCTTGCGGTGAGGGTTCGAAGACCTGGGACCACTACGAGCTGCGCATCCACAAGCGCCTGATCGACCTGCACAGCCCTAGCGAGGTTGTGAAGCAGATCACCTCGACGGCGCTGGAGCCCGGTGTCGACGTGGAGATCACCATCCTCTCGAACTAAGTATGAGCGGATGGAAAAAGGCAGCCGAGTTGCCGAATCGGCTCTCATAGTAGCATTCGTGTAGGCACTCGAAGTTTGCCCCTCCTTTTTTTCTTTTGTTCCGGTCTGTACGGCATGTTGGGGTTGTCCTGTCCTCGCTACAGGCAAGACCTACCAACGTCGCTTCGTGCATACACACAACTTCCTAGCAAGCGGATGGTGTCGTCGGAAAGCTCCAGACGTCTATTTTCCTTTTTGGTCATATGGAATATACACAAGGCCCCGTGGGGACCTCACTGTGTATCTCGGCGACCGGTGCGCCGTGATGGCCATAGCATACAAAAATTACGCCACAAGCTTGACAACACCGCCAACGGCCTTGATCTTCTTCTCCGCGAGAGCCGAGACCCAGCGCGCCTTGACGATCACGGGCAGGTTGGGGAGGCGGCCCTTACCGAGCACCTTGCCGTAGCCGAGCGCAAGCGTGTCAATCACGGGAACCTCGGTCGAGTTCGCCGAGAGACCCTGGCGGGCCTCCGCCGGGACGAGGGTCCAGAGCTTGTCGAGGTTCAGCACGTTGCGGTGGTGCGGGTTGCGGAGCAGGTGGTAGTGACGCATACCGACCTTACCGAAGTAACCGGGGTGGTACTTGTCAAAGTTGGTACGGTGGTGGTGGAAACCACCAGCGAGACCGCGACCACCGGGGTGCTTGCGGTGCTTGCCGATACGACCGTGACCAGCGGAGACATTGCCGCGGTGCTTCCTTGTCTTGGTGAGATGGGTAGGCATCTGTCGGTTAGTTCTGTTCTGCGCCTGGCTGCGCAAGCGGGAGCATCCACACGGTGGTGCACTGCACAAATGTGGTGCGATGACAGCGTGGGTGCCCCTGCTGCTACCCGCGTACACACCTTAAGGTGAGTAACCGAAGTTCGTGGTCGCTGGGGAGTTCGTAGGCGAGCGCGGCGTCGGCGGTTCTGCGCGCGGCCAAAACTATACCTTTACACGTGACTCTGAACCAGGCACATCTGACTCAGCAACCTCCACATCGCGCACGCGCACGGCGCGCCTGTTGACGCCACGCGTGCGCTCATTTGCCACAAACGCCGCGGCACGGACGTACGCGGGGTACCTGGCCGGCAGCGACCATGGCGGATGCCGATGACTTGGTACGTGGCGCGCAAGGATGCTGACACAGATCTACGATGGCTACGCCGAAGACTCTCTAGATGACTACTCGGATGTTGGCGAAGCCGACTACGTTGATCCGGGCGCGGATGACGTTGACTATATGAATGCCGCGAGCGATCCCGACGACGATGACGAGATCGATATCATGTCGGACGACGGCATGTTTGTTGACCAGGAACTCTCGGTTACGGAGGCGCGCAAGAAGCCCTACGAAGTCGACTTCAAGAGCCTGGACATTGCCAAACTGGAGGCGGCACAGCGCGTCCAGATCGAGCATATTGCGGGCATGTTTGTCATCTCGGATGCCGATGCGGCAGCGCTGCTGCGCCACTTTCGGTGGAACAAGGAGCGCCTGATCGAGCGGTACATGGACTCGCCGGAGCAGGTGAAGTACGAGGCAGGGGTGCTGGACAACCCCGACTGCCCTCGGTTTCTGACGCTGACCGACTTTACGTGCGGCGTGTGCTACCTGTCGGCGGAGGACATGGGCGGCACAATTGATACAGTGGCGCTACCGTGCGGCCACCGCTACTGCCACGACTGCTATGCGCACTATGTGCAGCAAAAGGTCGGCGAGGACGGCGAGAGTCGACGCATTGAGTGCATGAACGAGGGGTGCAAACTGGTGGTCGACCAAGATACCATGTCGAAGCTGCTTCCGCCGGCGCTGCTGGAGCGCTACCGGATTTTGTTGGACCGTGCATACGTCGACGACAACCATACCCTGCGGTGGTGCCCCGCGCCGGACTGCGAGATGGCCGTCGAGTGCCATGTGTCGCCCAAGCAGCTGCGGACGACGGTGCCGTCGGTGCGGTGCGAATGCGCGCACTGGTTCTGCTTCGGGTGCGGTCTGGCGGCGCACCAACCGGTGATTTGTGCGATCGTGCGCCTCTGGCTGAAAAAGTGCGAGGACGACAGTGAGACGGCCAACTGGATCAGTGCCAACACGAAAGAGTGCCCCAAGTGCGCCTCGACGATCGAGAAGAACGGCGGATGCAACCACATGACCTGCCGCAAGTGTCGCTACGAGTTCTGCTGGATCTGCTCGGGGCCCTGGTCGGAGCACGGAAACAACTGGTACCACTGCAACCGCTACGACGAGAAGGCCGGTGCCGATGCGCGCGATTCGCAAGCCAGGAGCCGTGCGTCACTGGAGCGCTACCTGCACTACTTCAACCGCTTTGCGAACCACGAGCAGTCGGCGCGCCTCGATCGTGATCTGTACCGGCGCATCGAGAAGAAGATGGACGAGATGCAGGTCACCTCGGACCTGACGTGGATCGAGGTGCAGTTCCTGCGGAAAGCCGCAGATACGCTCATGGAGTGCCGCATGACGCTCAAGTGGACCTACTGTATGGTATACTACCTGGAGCGCAACAACATGACAGAGCTATTTGAGGACAACCAACGGTATGTGTGCATACTGACCCCAGCGACTTGGAGCGTGCCGTCGAAGAGCTCTCGGGGCAACTGGAGATGCCGATCGAGCGCGAGACGATCCCTGCCATGCGGCAAAAGGTGACCGACCGTACGTGTGCCCTTCTTACCCAGTCACGGTCTATGTGCAGAAACGCCGCGAAATTTTGCTCACCGACACGGCCAACGGGTACCAAGAGGACCGGTGGCATTGGAATGTACCTGTATAGTGTGTCTCTGGAGTAGACCAGCGTGGTGGTGCGGCGCACGGTCCACCCTGCTCGGCCGAGCCGGGTAACCCCGGACCGGCGCAGGGACCCTCCGCGGTGCGGAGGGACTGGGGGAAGCTTCCTTTTTTAGTTCCACACGATGTCGATGCTTGCTTCTGCTGGTGCGCGCACGCTGCTCACGAGCCGCACGGCCTCGACGGCCGCACGCTCGTTCTCGACTTCGGTAGGTAGACCTGTGCCGAGGCTGACGCGCAGCTCCGTGCGGACAAGGAGGTGAAGAACGTCACGGTGTACGTCCCCCTTCCCCGCTTTCCCCACTAACCGTGCAGGTTCGGTGCCGGCCTGATGGGCGCGGGCATCGCCCAGGTGCTGTCGGATGTTGGCAAGTACAATGTGACGCTCTCCGACGTGACGGACAAGGCGCTGCAGAACGGCCAGGCGATCATCGCCAAGTCGCTGCAGCGCATTGCCAAGAAGAAGATGGCCGACAAGTCTCCCGAGGAGCAGGAGCAGTTTGTCAAGGGCGTCGTTGACTCGATCAAGGTCACGACCGACCCTGCCGAGGCTGTTGAGAGCACGGACCTGGTGATCGAGGCGATCATTGAGAACCTCAAGATCAAGAAGGAGCTGTTCAGCTTCCTGGACAGCAAGGCGCCGAAGGACGCCATCTTTGCGAGCAACACCAGCTCGCTCAACATCACCGAGATCGCCGAAGCGACGAACCGCCAGGCGCAGTTTGGTGGTACGTAGCCCCCGTCCGTGGCGGCCGCTGACCCCAGGTTTCCACGCCTTCAACCCGGTGCCGCAGATGAAGCTGATCGAGATTGTGCGCACGAAGCAGACCAGCGATGAGACGTGGCAGGCGCTGATGGATGTCGCGAAGAAGATGGGTAAGGTGCCCGTGACGTGCATCGACTCGCCTGGTTTCATTGTGAACCGTCTGCTGGTGCCGTACCAGCTTGAGGCGATCCGCCTCGTGGAGCGCGGCGTTGCCTCGCCCGAGGACGTGGACACCGCGATGAAGCTCGGTGCGGGCTACCCCATGGGTCCGTTCGAGCTGGCAGACCTCGTCGGTCTCGACACGCTGGAGCACATCGCCCAGGGCTGGCGCGACTCGTGCGCCGGCACGGAGCACATGCCCGCGGCCTACGTCGAGGAGTCGCCCATGCTTACCAACCTCATCAAGGAGGGCAAGCTCGGCCGCAAGACGGCGGACAAGGGTGGTTTCTACCAGTACAACAAGAAGTAGGCGTGTCGCTGTAGGCCGAGACTTAGATGCCCACAAACAGCTGCCACACGCCCTTGGCGTAGCCTACGATCTCATCGCCGCCGAGCTTGCTCTCGCCATAGAGCCGGTCGCAGAACGTGATGGGCACCTCGACGACCTTGTACCCGAGCGCCTTGGCGCGCACGAGGATCTCCATCTGGAACACGTAGCCCTTGGAGGTGACTTGCCCGATCAGGTTCTGGATCACGTTGCGCTTGTACAGGCGGAAGCTGCCCGTGACGTCGGTGGTGCGCGGGTCCAGCACAAACGTCGCGAGCACGTTGGCGCCGCGGCTGACCAACTTGCGCTTCAGGTCCCAGCCGTAGACGCCGGCGCCCGTCGAGGGCCCCGAGTAGCGCGTGCCTTGAACGATGTCGGCGTTCGTCTCGAGCTGCAGTGCGATCATTTCGGGGATGAACTTGGGCTGTGTGTGAGCCTCGCGACGTACGTGGTGCGAAAAGTCGGCGTCCATGATGATCACAAAATCGCCCGTGCAGGACTCGAGCCCGTGGATGTAGGCGGTGCTGTGGTGAGACGGATGACCACCTACCCCAGTCCGAGCTTGCCTGCGCGCGGGCGCAGCACAACGTGCTCGGGCCCGTACAGCGCCGCAAGCTGCCGCGCGATGGTCTGCGTGCCGTCCGGCGAGTTGTCATCGACGATCACGATCTCGTAGTCGAGGTTGTTCTCCTGGAAGGTGCGGCACAGCAGGAACACGATGATCGGCAGGTTGTTCCGCTCGTTGTATGTCGGCAGAATCACGCTGTACTTGTGCGGCGCCGATGCCGCGACGGAGCCGGCGTTGGGGATGTCGATCACACTGGTCATGGCTCTGGGCGGGGCAAACACGCGCCGGCGCGACGGCGGCCCCTGGCTGACTAAGCCAATTTTTGTGCGCGGTTCGTCTGGGCGACCATGGTACGTGGTGGCACGGCTCACGCAGAAAATCAAAGCGCTCACGCGGTCGCTCGACGACCACACGCCCGCGCGGCTCGGCGATGCGGCGCCGGTGCAGCGCAATCTCGACCCGAATATGCACCCGTTTGAGAAGCCGCGCGAGTATACGCGCGCGCTCAATGCGGCCAAGCTCGACCGGCTGTTTGCCAAGCCGTTTGTCGCCGCGCTTGAGGGGCACATTGACGGCATCTACTCGCTGTGCCGCAACCCCAAGCGCCTGGACATTATGGCGAGCGGCAGTGGCGACGGAGGTACGTGCTTGCTCGGCTCACACAGAAATCCGGCTCTGGGACCTGAACCACCAGCGGTGCCTGTACACCTACCGACGCGCGCATGCCGGCATCATCTCGTCGCTGACCATTTCCCCCCTCACCTTCAATGGCGGTGCGTCTGCACACGATGCGCCGGGCGGCAAGCGCATGCTGTCGTGCTCGGTCGACCGCACCGTCAAGGTGTGGAACGCCGACCCCGTGTCCGACTCGGTGGGCGCGTATACCGAGTATACCCACGACGACGACGAGAGCGACGACGAAGTGTCGGGCACGCGCGACCCCAATTTGTTCAGCATCCAGCCGCGCGAGCTGCCGCCGAGCGAGCCGCTCACCGTGTATAACGGCAAGGCGGCGTTCAATTCGCTCTCGACGCACGCGCATCTCCCGCGCTTTGCCTCGGCATCGAACGCAGTGCAGGTCTGGGACTTGAACCGCGGCGGCGGCTCGGACGCGCTGACGACGATGGCCATGGGCCCCGATCCGGTGCATGTTGTGCGCTTCAACCAGAGCGAGACGGACGTGCTGGCGAGCGCCGGCGCCGACCGCGGCATTACGCTGTACGACCTGCGCAGCGGCAAGCCGCTGACCAAGGTGGTGCTGTCGATGCGCGCCAACGACCTGGCCTGGTCGCCGCTCGAGCCGACGACGTTTGCGGTCGCGAGCGAGGACCACAATATGTACACGTTTGACATGCGCAACCTGTCATCTGCGACGCAGATCTACAAGGGCCACGTTGGGGCGGTGATGTCGGTGGACTATGCGCCCACAGGCCAGGGGCTCGTCACCGGCTCGTACGACCGCACCGTGCGCCTGTGGGACGTCGGCAAAGGCGCGCGCTCGCGCGATATCTACCACACGAAGCGCATGCAAAAGGTGTTTGCCGTGTCCTACACGCTGGATGCGCGCTTTGTGCTGAGCGGCAGCGACGACGGCAACTTGCGCATTTGGAAGGCGCAGGCGAGCGACAAGCTCGGCATCGTGTCGGGCCGCGAGCGCGCGAGTCGCGACTATGCACAGGCGCTGCGCAAGCGCTGGAACTCGGTGGGCGACGTGGCCAAGATCGAGCGCCAGCGCCATGTGCCCAAGCCGATCCGCAGTGCGCAGAAGCTGCAACATACCATGACCGAGGCGGCGCGCGTCAAGGAGGAGCGGCGGCGCAAGCATACCAAGAGCGGCTCAAAGAAGCCGAAAGCCGCACGCAAGTCGGTCGTGCTCGAGGAGAAGTCGTAGTGTACGTAGGGGTTTTCCGGTTCCTTGGCTTGGCGCTCCCCGGTGGAGGCGCCGGCGCCCTGGCGTAGGGCAGCCTCCACCCGACGACCGCACCCCGCTCCCTCGCATCCCCCGGCTCTGGTGTCCTTGTGTGCGACGCCGCTGGAACGCCACGATGAGCTCGCTTTTGAGCCCGTTCCAGCACGGGCACAAGCATGCCTATTTTTCCGCCACGATCACGCTGCATGAACTCGTCAATATTCCCCTCCTCCAGGGCGAGTTTGCGCTCTCGTGGAAGGTACAGCATGCCGTCTCGAGCTCCGGACGCAAGGGCCATCTCGCGAACCAGCTGCACGCCGAGCAAGATGACCGGCCGAAGCTCTCGATCAGTACGTCGAACGAGAGCCTAGCCGCGCGCCGCGCCGAGAGTCCGCGCGTGGTACAGAGCCCCGAGTCAACGTCGAGCGACGGTGCCCGCGCTGCCGACGGCTCGGCGTGTGCGAGCCCCGCACCCGGCTCGCCGGTAGCAACGGCGATACGCGACCTCGGCATGACGCCACGCACCATGTCGAGCACCGCGCCCACGAGCCCCGCTACGCCGGCGAACCGCTCGGCGGAGAGTCTGGTGGAGGCGCCGCACGATGCGCCGCGGTCGCCCCAGGAGCCGACGTGGCACCGCCTGCGCCAGCTCCGCGAGTGCAACGAGTCGCGGCGCGTGCGGCACCGTACCGGCTCGCTGTCGAGCCGCAGCGCGCTTTCTGGGCCGCCGTCCGAGCCGCGTGGGCAGACGGTGTTTGCACGTGTGCAGGACCGCAAGGCCAAGTTGGAGCGCAAGCTGGACGTAGTCGTTCGCATCCCGATCGGGAAACGTGTCGTGTCTGCCGATGAGCGTGACACGGACGGCACACGCAGCCCGCGCATCGACTCGCCGACGGCCGGCCTGCTGGGCGAGGCGCAGGTGGCGATCAAAGTGCTGCAGCAGGTGCGCACCATCAGCGGCATCCGGTCGCAGGCGAGCGAGGAACAGTCGACGCTCGGTACGGTGCACTTCAACCTCGCCGAGTACGCGCCCGAGTCGCCTGCCCTCCCAACGTCCTCGGGGTCGTCGGCGTACAGCGGCATGTCGACGAGCGGCACACGCACCGAGACGCGGCAGTACTTGCTCGACGAGTGCATGGCCAACGTGCTGCTGCGTGTCACGGTAGAGATGCGCTTTCTGGGCGCGACGCCCGTGCTGTACCGCGTGCCGCCGATCCGCGACGGCATCGTCGACCTGGCGAGCATTATGGCGCCTGGCGCGGGCGACGTCGCGGGCCTCTCTGAGGACGCGGGCCGGGCCGACGCGGCGCTGCGCAGCGAGCGCGACGACCCGCTGGGCGAGTCGCCGGGGCTCGAGTGGCACTACAAGCTGCCGACCTCGCAGCTGTTCCGCGCGACGGCTGTGCCGCGCGAGCATCTGCAGGCGAGCGACCGCGAAGCGCTGTGCCCGATGAAGAGCTGCCTTGGGCTGATGACCGGCGACGCCAGCGGGCCGCGCATGGCGTTCTGTGATACCAACACCGACCAGCTCATCGACGAGCTCTTCGAGGGGCACTTTGGGCCCGCGGCCGACAACCGCCTGCCGCCCTCGCCGCCGCTCACGGAAGACTCGCAGAAGCAGCGCTCCAACGTCGCACGCAAGCGCTGGGACAAGATCGTGCACAACCTCGGGCACCTCGCGCAGCAGGCGGACCCCACACGCCCGCTGCGCCAGGCGTCCGGGCGCCACGACGGGAGCGATTCGCCGCTGCATCCGCACTCGCCGCACCTCGCCGACATCGTGGACCGGCTGCGGCACAATTTGCCCATGGCGCACGACTTTGTGCGTACCAGCTAGTTTCTCTGTAGACCCGCTATGACTAGAGCGCACCGCCCGACACTTGGCGCAGCGGGCTCGGCGCAGGCCCCTCGGACGCGGCGCCGAGGTGGTGTGCGGCAGGCTGCGGCGTGCCGGCGCGCGAGCGCGGCGGGCTGCCCGTCGGCGTGTCGACACCGTGGCGGTACGGCTGGATGGTGTCGTAGGGGATCTGCGAGAAGAGCACCGAGACACTCTCGCCGTAGTGCGAGCGCCGGATCGTCTCGGCCAGCAGGTGGCTAATGTCGATCTCCTCGAGCTTTGGGCAGCGCCGCTTGTTCTCCTCCTGCGGCAGCGTATTGGTGACGATCAGCGCCTCCAGCTCGCTCTTTGCGATACGCTCCAGCGCAGGCGGCGACAGAATGCCGTGTGTGACGATCGCCAGGACACGCTCCGCGCCGCTCTCGCGCAGCTGCCGCGCGGCGAGCTCGAGTGTGCCGCACGTGTCGGCCATGTCGTCGACGAGGATCGCGATCTTGTCGCGCGCATTGCCGACAAGCACCATGCGCGACACCTCGTTGGCCTTCTTGCGCTCCTTGTGGAACAGGGCAAAGTCCACGCCCAGCTGGTCGGCGAGCGCCGTTGCACTGTGTCAGGCTCGCGACGTACCGCTTCGCACCGCCCGCGTCGGGCGACACAATCACCACACGGCTCGTGTCGAGCATCTCGCGTACGTACTGCAGCGCCGCGGGCTCCGAGTACAGGTTGTCCACCGGCACGTTGAAGAAGCCCTGGATCTGCGACGCGTGCAAGTCCATCGTGATCACATGGTCGCACCCGGCCTGCTCGAGCATGTTGGCAATCAGGCGCGCCGTGATCGGCGCACGGCTCTTGTCCTTCTTGTCCTGCCGCGCATAGAAAAAGTGGGGGATCACCGCCGTGACACGCCGCGCACTGGCCGTCTTGCATGCGTTAATCATGATGAGCAGCTCCATGAGACTCGTGTTCGGCGAGATGGCGCTCCCATCCGCACCGTGCGACACACACGACGTGTTGATGATGTACACGTCGTGCTCACGCACCGACTCGCCCATGCGCACGATCGTCTCGCCCGCTTCATTCTTGGTCACCGTCGCATTGCCGAGCGGGATGCCAAGCCTGGGTCAGCACACCAGCCTACCGCTTGCACACGAGGCTCGCGAGACCTCGGTGACTCGTCCCTGTTGTCAGCCGCGCGCACTCGCGCACGTACCGCTGAACACCTTAATATCCGCCAGCGTCGCCATGTCGTCGTCCGTGCCTAAGCGGCACCGAAAGCATTTTTCGACTTAATTCCCCGACCCACGCCGGCGCTCGGGGGCAGCGGCGCACGCGCCCGGCGTGGCCCTGCGACGCTCGGCGCAGCACACCTGCACCGCGACATGTGCGTCTCGACGTGTGGGGCGTAGCATGCACAAAGTCGATGCCCCCACCTTGGGCCCCACACCCTCTGCTACGTCCATCGCACCATCCCACGGCCACCTTGCCATGCATAATACAGGATTCACTGGCTGCTCTACCTAGGCGACGCTGTCGCGCTCATCACGGCCGGCCACGGCCGCGGCCACGCATCCCGCGACCACGCCCACGGTCGCCACGGCCCCGTGCGGCCGGCGCATTGGGGTCACGCTTCGATTTCGGCCGCGGCGCATCGTCAACCAGCAGCGTATCAAGCGGCAGCGCATCGGGCAAGATCCAGTACCGTGTGTTGTTGCCCCGGATCGAGAGCGTATCCAGCGTGATGGGCTCGCGCCCACGCACCGTGAGCTTGACGTTTTTGAGGTGGGTATTCATCTGCACATCGACACCTGTATAAGTAGGGAGCGGGCGCCTGCGCCGCGCGCCGCGCACTCCACGCGCGCACAGCAGGGCGTACTTGCATCGCGCCAGTGCCTGCGTCTCCCGCGGCCGGTCGCCCGACGTGCGCAGCATGGCATCGCCGCACACGCCGCACGCGCGTGCGACGCACGTCGCCGCACGCGGCGCGCGCGCGCCCGCTCCAGCATACATACCAGTGACCGTCCCGTGCACAATCGTCCCGTTCTTCAGCTCGATCGTGACGCTCTCATTGTTGAGCTTCATCAAGAAGCTGCGTCAGTGCCCCCACCTACCGAACCAACTTCATCTTGGTCGCAGGAAGACGCCGACGACCCGGTCACGTGACAATACAGCCGCGCGGGGCTCGACGCGTCGCGAACGCTACGCGTGCCGCGATGGGCATCGCCGGGCTGCTCCCCCTGCTGAAGGACATTCAGGAGGCGACGCATGTCGAAAAGTACCGTGGAAAGACGGTCGGAATCGACGCGTACGTGTGGCTGCACCGCGGCGCGTATGCGTGTGCGTCCGACCTGGCCCTCGGTCGGCCCACGACGCGCTACATTGCGTACGCGATGCACCGCATCCGCATGCTGCGGCACTATGGCGTGATCCCGTACGTGGTGTTTGATGGTGGGCCGCTGCCGAGCAAAGCACACACCGAGGCGGAGCGTGCAGCGTACGTCCCTCTGCACTGACCCAGGAAACGCGCCGAGCACCGTGCCAAGGGCCTTGCGCTGCACCAGCAGAACAAGGGGTCGGCGGCGCGCGACGCATTCGTGCGGTGCGTCGACGTGACCCCTGCGATGGCACACGAGCTGATCCGTGTTCTGCGCGCCGAGGGCATTGCGTACGTCGTTGCACCATACGAGGCCGATGCCCAACTCGCCTACATGGAGCGCCAGGGCCTCATTGACGCAATCATCACCGAAGACTCGGACTTGCTCGTCTTTGGGTGCAAGACGGTGCTGTTTAAGCTCGACACCTACGGCCACTGCGTCGAGGTGCAACAGGCGCGCTTTGCGTCCACGCAGCAGATCTCGCTCGAGGGCTGGGGCGCCGACGAATTCCGGCGCATGGCCATCCTGTCGGGCTGCGACTACCTGCCGTCGATCGTCGGCATGGGGCTCAAGAATGCGCACCGCTTCCTGCGGCGCTACGAGTCCGTAGACAACGTGCTGCGTGCGCTGCGGCTCGAGGGGAAGCTGCGCGTCCCGCCGGGCTATGCGGACGACTTCCGCCGCGCCGAGTTCACCTTTGTGCACCAGCGCGTGTGGGACCCGCGCGGCAGCGGGTGCATGACGACACTCTCGCAGCTACCGGACGACGTCGACGACGCGCTGCTCACATTCATCGGCGCGCCCATCCCGTGGGAGGTCGCGCGGCAGATCGCGGCCGGCGACCTGTGCCCGATCGACAAGTCGCCGCTCGGGCGCCCGGCGCCGCTGCAGCGCGCTGCGTCTGCCCCGCAGCGAGGCGCACAGGCGTCACTGCACGCCTTCTTTGGCAAGCCCGCCGACGCGGCGCCCACGCAACACGCCACGCCCGCGCCGCGCCGCGTCCTGGGCGAGCTCGACGTGAATTGTACGACGCTCGATCCTCGCGCACAGCGCACGCGCACGCCGCGCGCCGCGAGCTGGCACACGCCGCCGGGCCATGCGCCGCCGCACACTCCCACGCCCTCCGCTGCGGGGTCGGTTGCGCCGACGTCGACGCCACAGTCGTCGCGCTTCTTTACGCCGCACACCCACGCCGCACCGGATGCCGAATCCCACAGCAGCGACGTGGGCACACCCCAGACGTCGCCACGCACCGACGCCTCGCTTGGCGCGGGCGTCTCGCCGCACCGCAAGGACGCCTGGAACGACGGCGTATCGAGTCCTGTATCGTCGCCGGGCGCGTCGCCAACGCGCGCCACGCCGGCTCGTGCGCCGTCGCCGCACGCAAGCGGCGGCGCGAGCGACTCGGACGGCGACGACGACGCGGATGCCGCGCGGCGTGCGGCGTGGTTTGCGCGCTTCCAGTTCAACGCGCCGCGCCCGGACGCAACAACCCGCGCGGCACGCACGCCGTGCCGCACCCACAGCGACGTCACGCCCACGCGCCGGCCGGCAGCCGCGCCGTGGTCGACGCCGCGCCTGCCGCTTGCGCAGCACACGCCGCGTGTATTGCCTCCCCTGAAGCGCGCCCACGCTTCTCCTCCCCGCACTGCGCCACGCTGGGGCGGCGGCAAGCGCCGCGCCGTGTCCGCGCGTGCACTCAGCACGCCGACGCCTGCCGTGCATGCGCCGTCTGCCCGCGATGCGCCCGCAGCGCGTGCGCCCTGTGATACCCCCGTGCCCCTAGCCGGGAGCGCAAAACTCTTGCAGTTCCGGTACAAGGAAACATAGACCTGCACACCCTACGACTACCGCCTGTGGGACCGCTCGTGCGACGACCGCGCATCGCGACGGGCCGGCGCAAAGTCGATGCGGTCGCGCTGCGAGACGCGTCGCGCCTCGTGGGCGTCGACATACGCTTTCTGCGCTTTGGCTGGGTGAGCGGGCGACGTACCGAGCGCCACGATGTCGCCGTCGCGCAGCACGTCCGGCTGTGCGTTATCCCATAGCGGCGGCGTATGCGTGCTGTGTGCCACGGCCGCAAAATTCGAGCCGGTTTCGTCCAGGTCGGCCCACTTGACCAGCTTTTCGTAGATGTGGGGGTTATGGAACGAACGATTGCGTGCGAGCGTCGCATTAAAGTGTGTGCCCTGCGCCTTGAGAGCGTGAAAGTGCGCGAGCTTGGCACTCAGCGCGGGGTCGGCGCCGTGCGCGACGGGGCGGCCCAGGCCCCAGTTGGCGTCGCCGTTCGCGTCTGCGGGCGGCAGGAAGCACGCGGCCACGGTGGATCCAGCGGGAGGCGGTGCCGACTCGGCATGCATGGGCGGCGTCTCCTGTGTGGCGCCACAGTACTCGGAAACGCCGGCCGGCGATGCGGTGTGCGCTGCAGCGGCTGCTTGCGGAGACCGTGCTGCGTGCTCGTCGGTGGCCTCGGGCGCGCCCGAGGCCGGTGCGGGTGCGTCGGTGCGCGCGGCACGCGCAGCCACGCCACAGATCGTCACCTCGGGCGCGCCCGACGCGCCCGACGCGCCCGGCGCCGGCACGGCGCGCGGCGGCTCGCGGCGGGGCATGCTACGAGATCGGGGGATCGGGCAAGAACGACGCGGCGGGCGCGTTGCGTCTGGAGTCGTAGGGTACATGCTGGATGCCAGCTATGGGAGAGGACCACATCAGTCTGTCTCTTCGTCCTCGTGCATCGGCTCAGGGGATGCGTGCGGCTTGTGTGCCGCGACCTCGAGCTCGTCCAGCGGCTCGTCGACCTCGCGCGTCGGCACAAACGCGATGCGCCGGGAGGTGGTGCTGCTCGCGCCCGTCGCTGGCGCTGTGGCGTGGTCCGCGGGCGGCACGGGGTGGAGCCGTGTGTGCGAGGTATCGTCCGATGTAGGCTCGTTTGCGTCGTTGGTATGCTCCTCGAGCACAATCGCGCTGCCAAACAGCTCGTCCCACGTTCCCTTCATGACGATCCCGTCGACCTTAAGGAGTGGCGTCTCGGTTTCGAGCCCCTGGGTGAGTGTGCCGCACGTACGGTCACGACGATCTCGGTGCCGGGCTGCATGTTCACGTCCATTTTGGCTGCATGCGCGGCGTCAGCAAGGTCAAGCACTACGAGCTCGTCGGACTCCTCGACGAGCTCCCACCCCTCGCCTTCGGGAGCGTCGAGCGTCTCGACGCGCTCCCACGACGCGTCCAGCGGCGTGCCCCCCGCCATGTCTGCACGCAACGGTCCCCCGCGCGGCGCGCGCGCCTTCGTGCGCACGTGTCGCGTGCGCACGTGGTGCCCTGTGCGTCGCGCGCGGCGCACGGCGCAGGTCGGTGCGAGGCCTTCATAAAGCCGCTCGCCGCGCCGCCTCTCGTTCATAGCGCGCGTCGCTCCGCACCCAGATGCCCGCGATCGAGGAGCAGGACCCTGCGCTTCTCCCGCAAAAGATTACGCACATTTGCTGCATCGGTGCCGGCTATGTGGGCGGTCCTACGTGCACGGTGCTGGCGCAGCAGTGCCCCGACATTGTCGTGACGATCGTCGATGTGAACCCGGTCCGGATTGCTGCGTGGAACTCGGAAGATTTGACGCAGCTGCCCGTGTTTGAGCCGGGGCTGGCGGCGATCGTGGGCGAGTGCCGCGGACGCAACCTGTTCTTCACGACGGACATTGACAAGGCCATCGACGAGGCACAAATTGTGTTTGTGAGCGTCAACACGCCGACCAAGACGTCGGGCATTGGCAGCGGCTTTGCGGCCGATCTGCGCTACGTTGAAGCGTCGACGCGGCGCATTGCGTCCGTCGCGCAGACGCCCAAGATCATTGTGGAGAAGTCGACGGTGCCGTGCCGTACCGCGGCGTCCATGCGTGCGATTCTCGAGGCGAACAGCAAGCCCGGCACGCCGTTCCAGATCTTGTCGAATCCCGAGTTTTTGTCGGAGGGCACAGCGGTGCAGGACCTGCTGCACCCCGACCGTGTGCTGATCGGCAGCCTCGACACTGCGCAGGGCCGCCGCGCCGCCGAGCTGCTCAGCGAGGTGTACGAGAGGTGGGTGCCAAAGGAGCGTGTGCTGCATACGGGGCTGTGGAGCAGCGAGCTGACCAAACTGGTGCGTGGGACTACTGACGGCGCAGGCGGCAAACGCGCTCTTGGCACAGCGCATTTCCTCGATCAACGCCATCTCGGCGATCTGTGAGGCGACGGGCGCCAACGTGTACGAGGTGGCCGACGCATGCGGCGTCGACCGGCGCATTGGGCCGCACTTTCTGCGCGCAAGTGTGGGGTTCGGCGGGAGCTGCTTCCAGAAGGACATTCTGAACCTCGTGTACCTGAGTGGCTCGCTGGGCTTGCCCGAGGTCGCCGAGTACTGGCGCCAGGTGATTGTCATGAACGAGTTCTCCAAGGCGCGCTTTGCGAAAAAGGTCGTGCAGACGCTCTTCAACACCGTCACGGCGAAGCGCCTGGCGCTGCTCGGCTTTGCGTTCAAAAAGGATACAGGAGATACGGTAGGTCGCCGCCCTAACCCAGCGCGAGTCACCAGCCATCACCCTGTGCAAGCACTTCCGCCAGGAGGGCGCGCACATTGCCATCTACGACCCCAAGGTGAAGCGCGAACAAATCTTCCTCGACCTCACCGAGCCGGGCGTGACGGACGACCGCAAGGCGGGTACGTATGCGCGTTGCGCTCACATGCAGTCGAGGAGGCGGTCACCGTGTGTCCCAGTGTGCTGGACGCGTGCCACGATGCCGAGGCTGTCGTTATCGCGACGGACTGGGACGAGTTCAGTGCAATTGACTGGCACAAAGTCTTCAACATCATGCGCAAGCCTGCGGTCGTGTTTGATGGCCGCCGCGTCGTCAATCCGGCGAAGCTGCGCGAGATCGGGTTCCGCGTGCACGCCGTGGGCGTCGGCCCTGAGCTGCAGGACAATGTGTGGGTGTAACCATAGGCACGTAGGATCACGTGCATGCGCACGGTCGCGGTGTGGGGACTCGCCGTCCTCCCCGGCTTCTTCGACGGGGGCTGCGGTCAAGACCACACACCCGCACTCGTCGCTGCATCGAAGCGTCGCACACGCTCCCAGTCTCGTTGTGATGAACCCTCCCAAGCCCCGGTCCGATGTGCCGCGCGATCCGGCCGAGGCCGCGCCCAAGACTTCGTGGATTCCCTGGCGCACAGACCGCGGCGCTCCGCCGCCGGATGCGCTGCCAGATGCGCCGCCGGCTGACATACCAGCTGATATACCGCCCGCGCCGCCCGTCGGCGGCGCAACACCGCGCGAGCCGGCCGCCATCCCCAACCCCGTGCCCGCGCCCGACGAGGTGCAGGGTGCCGACGTGCCCGAGGCGCCGGTGCCTTCCTCCGCGCGGCCGACGCGGCGCACCGGCGTTTCGATTTCGGCGCTGCCAAAGCTCGCGCGGCGCTCGGTACCGGCCGCGGACGCGGCGCCCGCGCGCGGCACAAGCCAGGTTCTGCCGAGCTTTGACGAGACATTTGGGCGACCTCCCCGCGTCTGGCCGCCGCACGCCGGCTGGTGGGAGCGCACGGTGGGCGCGGTGCAGTCGTACTTCTTCCCGCCCCGCGATGGCGATACACGCCGGCGTACGCGGCTGACCACGTCGCTCCCGCGGCAGTCGGAGCGCGGCTCGGCTGCACCGCATTTGCACGCCGAGCACGAGCAGGCCATGCCGCGTGCCTACCGCGTGCTGGGCAATACCGACGCGGCGTCGCACGCGTATGCGCGTGTGCGCAAGGTGGTGGTGATTGGCGTGCATGGATGGTATGCACAGGGCATCTTTAAGAACATGATTGGTGCGCCGGTCGGCACGTCGATGCGCTTCGCTACGATGATGGCGGAGAGTGTGCGTACACACTTTGCCGATGCCGGGCACGCGCTGCCCGACGACGCCGTCACGCTGATCGCGCCACAGCACGACGGGCGTGTCGAGGACCGCACGCAGGCGTTCTTCGACGCGATCGTCGGCAACGAGGCGTGGGTGAAGGCGCTACGCGAGGCTGATGCGGTGCTCGTGGCGGCACACAGCCAGGGCGCGGTGGTCGCGACGCTGCTTGTGCACCGCCTGCTGCGCGAGGGCGTGGTGGATGCACGGCGTGCGCGCATCTGTGTGCTGAGCATGTGCGGCATCTACCAAGGTCCATTTGTGCACCTGCAGAGCACCCTGGCCACGTCGTACATCAACTACTTTGAGACGCGTGCCGCGCGCGAGCTGTTTGCCTTCCAGACGTCCGACTCCGCCGTATCGGTACAGCACCGCGACGCGTATGCGGCGAACCTCGCGGCGGGCGTCAAGATGGTGCACGTTGGTTCGATGGACGACAATGTCGTGCCGCTGTACAGCGCGCTGTACGCTTCGGCCGCGCATCCGTCGATCCTGCGTGCCGTGTATGTGGACGGTGTGGCGTTCCCGCGCGCCGACTTCCTCACGAGCCTGCTGGTGCTGTGTGTGGCGGTGCGCAACGGCGGCTTCCACGACCACAATCTGCTGACGCTGCTCAGCGCCTCGGTCGCTGGCTCACTTCTGGGTGGTCTGGGCCATTCGCTTGTGTACGACGAGGCGGCGGTGTATGGACTGGCGACGCGCTATTTGTTTGAGACCAACTCGCCGCGGCGCTCGGGCGCGACACAGATACCCCTGACGACGACGCCGTTCGCGGCGCAGCGCTGGAACCCGTACGAGCTGCCGTGGGCGCTGCGGGGCCTGTTGGACGACGACACGATCCGCTACTTTTTCCGCGAGGACATGGCCGAGGTGGTGCGTGACTACCGTGCGTGGCACCCCACGACCAAGCCGTTGCGGGACCTACAGTGGCGGCTATCGCCTGTGCGTGCGCTGGCGGTGCGCAATGCTGACGACGGCGAGGCGCCGCGTCGCGCTGCCACGTCCGTGCGGGCCGCGTCGAAACTCTAGCGCGGCGTGCGCGTGATTCAGGGGCTAAGCTTCGAGCCAAGAGATCTTGAGCCACGTGGTGGTGTAGCGGGGGCGCGCGGTGGCGCGTACGCACCACGTGGCCTTTACGCTGGCCTGCCCCAATGGCTGGGTGGGCGCTTCGTTGTGACGTCATAGTGAGTAGGGTTACGCGGGTCTTCTGGAAGCACATGGGTGCGCTCCCAAAACGACGTCATACGGACACCGTTTCTGGCGCGGTGCCTTGTGGAAATGACGCACTGACAAGAGATCTCGTTGTATGGTTGGCCCAAATCTGCGCTCTTGTTTGGCCGTGGACCAGTCTTATTCGTCGCGGCAAGGAACGCCCTGCAAGGCCGAATGAAAAGGGCGCGCGGCGACTGGGCGGCATGGAACGCGAAAAAATAGACTTTGGGTGCCCACGACCCTCGCGCACTATGACGCTGATTCGGTCATACGCTTGGCACCCATTGCCACTGGGCCCAACAACTATATGGTCTTTTAGGTGCGACTACGGTCCCACGTAACCGGCTCGTTACGAACCGCCATCCTTCCGTGAACCGACACGATGGCGCCATCCCAGGATGGGGAGGGCTACGTGCCCGTGGACGGTGAGCCGACCAACTCGGCCGTCCAGGCACACCTTCCCGAAGAACAGACCGAGGGCCTTGGGCCCTCCAAGACGCATCTCACAACCGGCCTCAAGGCCCAGTCACAGAGCGACCAAAAGAGCGAAGCGGCGCGACGGAGTCTCGCGATGCTCAACGAAGTGCCCTCGCGCATGCACAACAAGCGGCTGCGTGACTTGTACGGGGGCGCCGATGTGCATGTCTCGAACCGCATGCGCAGCCTGCCCTCGTACCGGGGCCAGGGCCAGCAGACGCACGGCGACGACCAGGACACCGAGCGTGGTGCATCGTTCCAGATACCCGACCGTCCCATGGTGGATGGGGCCGAGCAGGTTGCCGGCCAAGACACGATCGTGGCAGATGGCATCGATGGCGGCGCAGAGGAGGTGCCGCGCGACGGTGCGCCCCCGATGCCGACCAACGAGGCACAGCCGCCGCGCACACGCGGCCTGGACGACACCACGATCCGTCCGCCACCGCGTCTGCAGGACCTGCTGAGCCCGTACCCGAGCAAGCCGTCCACCTCCTCCTCGTCGAGTGACCAGCAGACGCGGCGGCAGTCGTGGAACACGGTGGGCTCGAATGCGTGGGATCAGGCGCTCGACGACGTGTCGCTTGTTCTGCCGTTCATTGCGAAGCCGCTGCACGAGGCCAAGTCGGGCTCGTCGCCGGACGGGGACAGCCCGATGGGCGATGGTGATGGGGCGCATGCCGCGCCCAAGACCAAGGAGGCCTCGACGTCGCTCGGCATCTCGGAAGACGTCGAGATGCCCGGCCTGATCCCCGGAGACGACATGCCGCTCGTGCTGCCCTACGTGTCTGGCGACAGCCACGACGGGGTGGTGCCGCAGATTCCCGTGACGTCGCGCAACGACGTGTATGCCTCGCTCGCGACCAAGGCGGCGCGTATCACGGCGCAAAAGACCGTCTTCCACGTCACGGCGCATGGTCCCCAGGGCCCGCGCCGCGCTTACACGCCGCTTGGCCACGACCAGAAAGAGTCGGTCGCTGCGGCGCTGCGTGCGTGGGTGGGCCTGGACGGCCCCGAGCGCCAGGCGCAGGCGCAGCACCTGCTCGAGACCGAGGGCGACCAGCTCTATGTGCCGACCAAGGAGGAGACCGGCCGGGGCGCGCTCGACGAAGGCAAGCCCGTGACGCAGTTCTTTGAGGAGCAGCTGCACAAGATGAGCGACGGCCCGGAAGAGATCACCGAGGCGCCGCACACGCAGGCGCCCGACGTGACCGTGGGCGCTAGCGTGCCGGCGACGTCGGCGGGCCCGGCGGTGCCGACGACGGCCGCAGCGGACGATGTGGCGCCGCCGTTGGCCGCCGACGGCGTGCCGACGACGCTCGGGGCGCCTGGCCCGACGACCAAGGCGCCCGCGATGACGCCTGCGACGAGTGCACCCACGCAGATCCCCGCGACGCATGCGCCGGCGACGACCGCGCCGGCGACGACGGCCCCGGCGACGACGGCGGTGACGACCGTCGGCACGACCACGCCGGCCGTGCACGTGTCGGCGGCCGCGGAGGCGCCGATCCCCACGAGTGTGCCGACGACGGCGGCGGCGTCGGGTGCGCCTGCGGCCACGCAGCTTGCGCGGCGCCCGAGCCCCGGCGTGGCGGCGCCGGCCGCGAAGCGTGCGCGCACCTCGGCGCGGCGTCCGTCGGTGCCGGTGCTGCGTACGACCTCGGCGCCGAACGAGCCCGGGATCTCGGTGGCGGCGTCGGTGCCGAGTGTGCCGGCCGGGATCACGTCGACGATTCTCGACGATGCGCTGGTGGCGCCGCACGGGGATCCTGGGATGCCGTCGATGGCGTTCCCGTCCGAGGATCCGCCGCAGGTGCCCATTTTGAACTGGACGTCGACGGACTCGCCGCCGGTGTCGCCGCTGGAGCGCAGTGCGGAGGCCGAGGACCCGATCCACCTGCTGAGTGCGTCGGCGCTGTCCTCGGGGCAGGACACGCGCTCGGCGGCGGTGCGCGACGAGCTGCTGCACTATGCGCACTACCTCTACTCGAAGAGTGTGCAGCAGGGCGCGGGTGGCGACGGCGATGCTGTGCCGCAGACGGTGCCGGCGCTCAAGGCGACGCGTGCGTGGCAGCGGCGCGGCGTGGCGCTGCACCCGACGCTGCTGCCGCTGCTGCATGCGCTGTCGGAGATGCACCCCGAGCACTTGCCGACGCTGCTGCTGCTGTCGTGCACGTACTACTCGGCGGGCAACCTGGCCGCGTCGCTGTGGTACAACAACCGGATTTTGCGCATCAACCCCCACTACGTCGAGGCGATGTCGAACATCGGCACGGCGCTGCGTGCGCTGGGGTATGCGCGCGAGGCGGAGACGTGGTGGTGGCGTGCGCTGCAGCTGCTGCCGGGCTACTGGGACGCGTTTGAGAACTTGCTGGGCGTGCTGTGTGCGCCGGCGAGCAGCAGTGCGGACGCCGCGCATGCCGAGACGCGCGCGCCGCCGTTTGCCACCGCGCTGCGGCTGTGCGAGTTTGTGGAGGCGCACATCATCCCAACGCGGCGCACGCTCGTGGCCGACGAGGGCCGCGGGCCGCGGGCGCACGCGGGGCGTGTGATGGACAAGGGCAGTGCGGGCATGCTCGAGGCGCAGCCCTTCCCGCCGCAGCTGCCGCTGTCGCAGCTGCCGCGTGTGCAGAATCTGTTCTACGCCAAGGGCAACCTCAAGTACGTGCTCGAGGGGCACGGCATTGCGTCCGCCGCCGAGGAGTACCAGCGCGCGGTCGAGGTGCTCTTCTCGACGTCGGGGCGCCCCGGAAGCACGGTGCGCGACGTAATGGTCGGCATCTGCGTTGTGGCGGTGCTCTCGTTCGGCGCGGTGATCCCCGGGCGCGATGCGCTGCTCACCGCCGCGGAGCTTGCGGCGGCGTTTGGCATCGACATGGCGAACCCCGCGCACGCGGCGGTGGTCACGCAGGGGCAGTACACGCGGCTGCACCCCGACGGCGTGCTGGGCCTCGTGCGCGACGCGGGCGATGCGGCGGTCGCCCGGCTGCTGCGCATCGGCGGCGACCAGTTCCCGGTGGTGTTCCTGCTGCCGGACCAGGTGGCGCTGCTGCTGCGCATCCTGTTTGCGCCGACGCACGGCGTGCTGCCGGTGGTGAGCGGCGTGGTAACGTCGGGCAGCCGCGCGGCGCAGGGCAAGTCGGGCAGCGGCAGCGGCGGCCACAGCGCGTCGACGTCGATGGACGTCGTGGCGAAGCAGGCGGCGCAGATCGGCTCGACGATCCTGCTGGCGCTCGCCAAGCTCTTCCAGGACGCCGCGACGAACGCGAGCGGCGGCGCGTCGCGGCAGCTGACGCTGCGCGGCATCCCACCGAGCGTGTCGCTGCTGCTGCCGTTCTACTACCTGGCGCTGAGCATGAACCCGAACGCGAGCATGTTCAACAACCTGGGCATCCTGCTGTCGTCGCTACCGGTGGCCACCACGACCGTGGGGCTGAGCGGCGAGCGCGTGCAGCTCACCGGGCAGCTGCTCGCCGTGCGCTACTACGCGCAGGGCCTGCAGCTCGACCCGACGCACTCGCACCTCTTCACGAACCTCGGCAGCCTGTTCAAAGACATGGGCCGCCTCGCGGAGGCGATCAAGATGTACGAAAAGGCCGTCGAGTTCAACCCGTCGTTCGACGTGGCGCTCGCCAACCTCGGCAACGCCATCAAGGACCAGGGGCGCACGCAGGACTCGATCACCTACTACCGCCGCGCGGTCGAGGCGAACCCCCACTTCCCCGAGGCGCTCTGTGGCCTGGTCAACGCGCTGCTCGCCGTGTGCGACTGGGGCGACGTGTACCGCGACGCGCCCTCGCCACACGCCGAGGCGCCGCCCGGCTGGATGCGCGACGTGACCGGCATCGTGGCACGCCAGCTCGACGCGGGCGCGCGCTACGGGCGCGGCGCGTTCCGTGCACACGGCCCGCTCGAGCGGTGGGTCGACGCGATCCTCGGCGCGCTCGGCGACGAGCGCGACGAGCAGCGCACGCGCTGGACCGCCAAGCTCCGGCCGTTCTATGCGGAGGAGGAGGCGCAGCGCCCCGCGGCGTACGTCAACGAGGGCGGCTTCCTGCTGCGCATCATGGAGCGCCTGATGCGGCGCACGCAGCACCGCTGGTACCACGACCTGTACACGCGGCGCACGGCCACCGAGGGCGACACGCACGCCTACGAGCGCCTTGCGCTGCCGCCGTGCCTGCCGATCCCGAGCATCCCGACGGTGCTGCCGTTCCACACGTTCACGTACCCCCTGACGCCGCGGCAGGTGCGCCTCATCTCGCACCGCAACGCGCTGCGCACGTCGTACAGCGTGCTGTCGCAGATGTGGCTGCCGCACCACGTCTATCCGCCGCCGCCGCCGCCGGCGCACACGGGCGGGCGCATCCAGGTGGGCTACGTGTCGAGCGACTTCAACAACCACCCGCTCGCGCACCTGATGCAGAGCGTGTTTGGCTTCCACGACACGCGGCGCTTCGGCATCCACTGCTACGCCACCACGCCGTCGGACCACTCGCCGTACCGCGAGAAGATCGAGCAGGAGGCGGAGCACTTCCTGGACGTCTCGGCGTGGCCCACGGAGCGGATCCTGCAGCAGATCCAGCACGACCAGGTGCACATCCTCGTGAACCTCAACGGCTACACGAAGGGCGCACGCAACGACATCTTTGCCGCGCGGCCGTGCCCGGTGCAGATGCAGTTCATGGGCTTTGCCGGCGAGATGGCCGCCGGCTGGATCGACTGGCTCGTCGTCGACCCGATCGTGTGTCCGCCGTCGATGACGTCGACGTACCGGTGGCGCGAGCGGTCGTACGACGCAGCGCAGGGCACCTTTGCCGAGAACGCCACCGACCTCGCCGCAGACCTCGACCCGGAGGACACGCGCGAGGACTGGGTGTACACGGAGCGCATCATCTACATGCCGCACTCGTACTTTGTCAACGACCACGCGCAGGGCTTCCGCGACCCCGCCGAGGAGCGCCGCATCCAGTCGGTCAACGAGGAAAAGGGCATGCTGCAGGACGGCGAAGACTCGCAGCGCCACGAGGCCGACAAGCAGCAGCACACCGCGCACCCCCCGGACGCACACACCGACGGCACGGCGCGCGACCGGCATGATGCAGGCGCCGCGACGCAGGCGCCCTCGGCGCCCTCGGCGCCGCCGGACAACGAGGTGTGGGAGCGCGAGGAGATGCGCCGCTGGCGCATGCGCAAGGAGGTGTTCCCCGAGCTGCCCGACGACTACGTCATCTTTGCCGACTTCAACCAGCTGTACAAGACGGACCCCGAGCTGTTCAAGGCGTGGCTGCGCATCCTCCAGCGCGTGCCCAAGAGCATCCTGTGGCTCCTGCGCTTCCCCGCCTCGGGCGAGACGCACCTCCACCAGTTTGCCACCGAGCACGCAGGGCCGGACGTGGCCAAGCGCGTGCTGTTCACCGACGTCGCGCCGAAGCACATCCACATCTACCGCGGGCGCATTGCCGACCTGTTCCTCGACACGAACGAGTGCAACGCGCACACCACCGCCGCCGACATCCTCTGGTCGGGCACGCCGCTGCTCACGTGGCCCAAGTACGTGTTCAAGATGTGCTCGCGCGTCGCCGCCTCGATCCTGCACGCCGCCGGCATCGACGAGCGGCTGGTGGTGCACAGCGAGGAGGCGTACGTCGACCGCGCCGTGGAGCTGGCCCAGTCCATCCACTACACCTACGAGGAGGTCTCCAGCCAGCCCAACGGCCGCATCGACCGCCGCCCCGTCGACCACCGCATCGCAGACGTGCCGCCCAGCCAACTCACCGACGACATGCTCACGGTCAAGTGCACCGAGCAGACCGTCAAGGGCACGATGCAGGTCGCCTCGCACCCGCCCTACCCCAACACCCCCACCCTCTTCCGCCGGGGGCACGGCGAGCTGATGGACCTGCGCCGCCGCCTCTTCCTCGCACGCGACCGCCGCGACAAGTGCCCGCTGTTCGACACACGCGGCTGGACACGCGCCCTCGAGGCCGGCTACCAGGAAGCCTGGCGCCGCTGGACCGAGGGCACCGACACCGAAGACACGCCCGAGTGGCAGGCACTCCCACGCACCGCCCCCGAGAAGCTCAGCAGCCACATCTGGCTCACCGATGACTCGACTTCCGCGTAATTGCCTGTATTTATAGAGTAATATGTATTCGTTTTCTTCCGCACTGGGTGCCTCACGGCCCGCTACGAATCACGCCGCCTCCTCGTCCTCGTCCATCGCCTCCGCCGGCGCCCACCGCACGTCGTCGCCCTCGCCCTCGGCCAGCTTGCAGTTCCAGATCGGGAGCGCGGCACTGCGGCCCGTCTTCACCTCCAGGTTCTGCACGTTGCTCCACTTACCCTGCAGCTTGCTCACCACCTGCGGCAGCGCCGCTGTCAGGTTCTCCACGAGCTCCTGCGGCGTGTGCCGGCCCAGGAACCCAATCTTGATCGAGGTGCACGAGCCCTTGTTCTGCAAAAAGTAGGTCGAGGCAATCGCCGTGGCAATCGACTGCGCAAGCTGCTTCTTGTTCGTCACATCCACCGGCACGGGGAACTTGCGGTCCTTGTAAAAGACGCTCCCGCACAACTTCGGCAGCAGCGGCACGATCCGGTCGTCCGCCAAAAACAGGTCGTGGTCACGCACCAGCTCACGGCGCGCATCAAACGGACGAAACTTGCCCTTGAGCTTCTCGACGCCGACCACGCGGCTGATCGACGTAATGTTCTTCTCCCGCAGCAGATCTTTGTACTCGCGCTGAGGGTCCTTCACCAGCAGACACACCGACGCCTGCTCGTCCAGCAGCGGGTGCGCCAGTGGGATTCGCGCTGGCTTCACCTTGCGGTGGGGGTTCAGCTCCTTGATCGTCACTTGCAGCCACACCGTGTGGTCGGCATCCTTGCCGCCGCCCGCACCGTCAAGCGGCAGCTCATTCGCCTGCGCACTCGCGCGGCGCTCCGTATACGCAGCAAGCGCCTTGAACGCCTTGAGCGCTTGCGCGGAATCCACCTTGCCCGCAATCAACGGCGCGGCTTGGGCGGCCGGCGCCTCAGCCCGGCGCTTCTTCGCCTTCGGCGCGGCGGCAGCCGGCGCCTCCTTCGTGGGCTTGGACACTGCGGCACTCACCGACTTTTTCGGACGCGCCTCAGCACTCGGCGCATGCACCGAGCTGCTCTTCTTCGTCGCTTTGCGCACCTGCGACGCGCTCACCGGCGGCATGTCGGGCAGCAGCAGAAAGGCGCCAAAACTTTTTTTCTGCGGTCGCAATTTGCAGAAATCTCCGTCGAGCCCCACGCAAAGTGGAGGGCGCCTCCCCCGGCGCGCCCGGCGCCGCACTCCACCGGACGGACGCACCATGCCCGACGACGCCTCGCTCGTGTCCTGGTCCCTGGGCTACGACCAGATCAAGCCAAAGTGCGTGGTCGCGACTGACACAGGCATGCGCGGCTGGATGCCGTCGCTGACGCCATGATTGGGTACACTGACCCTACCGTACGTCACACGCTGCCCTGACGCAGTCGCTCGCCAAGCAGGACAAGGGCAAGGCGCTTGCAAACAAACAGGTCGACACCGCCTCGATCCAGCAGGCAAAGGCATGGGAAGCGGCCATCGCGCCCGTCAAGTCGATCCCTATGAACCTCATGATGCTCTATATGAGCGGCAACAGTGTCCAGATTTTCAGTATGATGGTCGTGTACATGACCGTCGTAAACCCGCTCAAGGGAATCACAACCGTCAACGCAGGTACGTCGCACGCTCACATGCAGTGTTTGCGCCGTATCAAAACCCGAAGCACACGGTACTCCCGCAGATGCTCGTGTTCATCGTGTGCCAGCTTGCGTGCACCTCCGTCGGCCTGTACAAGTGCTGGAGCATGGGTTTGCTTCCGACCGAGGCGAGCGACTGGCTCGCATGGTACAAGACACCCAGCGTATGTCGCTCATACTCACACAGCCGCTGGAATACACCCCACGGGCTGCATAGATTGTGTAGTGTTTAGCTAGGCGGTGCGGGTGCCGTTTTGTGCTCACCACGCCGCCGCCGCCGTACATATTCTTCCTTGATGCGCCGCAATTGCAGCTCCTCGGCGGCACGCGACCGTCGGCACGTCTCCCTGCGTGAGTGTGCATGCGTACCATCCCACCACAGAGATGAACAAGAAAGTGCCGACCGACCAGTTCACAACACGGCCGACGCCACGACGCGCAAGCGCCTGAATGGTGCCGATGCTCGTGGCTGAGGCAATGGCGAACAGCAAACTGCTCCGTGCGCACGGCACGCGGAGAAAGGTTTCAAGGGACTCCTTGGACCACATTTGGCGGAGCAGCTCGGTGGTGCTGGGCGCCTTCGGTGCGGTAGGCTGGGTGTGAGCGTGTGGGCGCGACCTACCACCTCAGGCTGCGACAGCCGCGACACGCCGGGGTCGGCCATGGCGCGCGAACGGAGGCGAAGCGCGCGGCGTGCGGCCGGCGGCCGCTTAGGTAAGTCGGCGAAAGCCGCGTGGCGGCTTCTATTATCAGATTACCGACGCCCCTCGATCCCCATTTTTTGTGCGAGTCGTCGCACAGAGGCCAGGAACGCGCAGCAACATGAAATTGAGCACGGAGGGCACAAAGAATGTGGTCGTGCTGGGTGGGAGCTATGGTGGTATGCACGCAGCCATGGTGCTCGCCAAAAAGCTTCCGCCAAGTCACCGCGTGATTCTGGTGGAGCGCAACAGCCACTTTAACCACCTTTACGTCTTCCCCCGCTTCACTGTGTACCCCGGGCACGAGCACAAGGCGTTTGTACCATACACCTCCATTTTCTCCGAGTCGAAGCCGCGGAAGCCGACCGACTCGGCGATTGTCACTGCGGCGCACCTGCATGCCGCGCACAACGACGGCAAGACGGGCGATGCACCGCTGGATGCGGCCGGGATCGAAGGTGCGATCCTCGAGGACCGCGTTACGTTGCAGGCGGCGGAGGAGGCGCCTGCATCGCGGCACAACAAAATCTTGGATGTCCATGACATGGTCGACGAAAAGTTGCGCCTCAACGATGACTCCCCCGGCGAAAAGGGCACCGCGAACGGCACGCACGCCAACGGCACTGCCGAGCCCACAGACCCCTACGAGACTGCCGAGCCGCATCTGATTGTGTGTGGCGAGGTGGTGAGCATGACCGATAAGCATGTGACTGTGCGCCAGCACAAGGACGAGTCGAAGGAAAAGACCAAAAACCGGCTGTGGGCCATCGACACGGTCAACATCCCCTATTCGCACCTGATCTACGCCCTCGGCTCGCACATGCCCGACCCGCTGCGCCACGACACCTTTTGCAAGGAAAAGGGCGTGCAGTGGATGCGCAGGGCACACGATCGCATCGAGAAGAGCAACGACATCATTCTTATCGGGGGCGGTGCGCTCGGCGTCGAGCTGGCGACCGACATCAAGACCCTCTACCCCCAGAAGAAGGTCACGCTCATCCACTCGCGGCAGCAGCTGCTGCCCAACTTTGACAAGCGCATCCACGAACATGCTTTGGCGCAGCTCGAGAAGCTCGGCGTGCACGTCGTGCTGGGACACCGCCTTGCGCTCGCCGAGGGCTGCCCCATGGGCTCCAGCGTGCGGCACTTTGAGCAGAAGCGCACGGGACTCGACGAGGCGCCGGCGCCACCCGGCAAGCCGAAACCGACGATCATCGAGCCGGCGGTGCCCGACGGCGAAGACGCGCCGCCGATGCGCCACCGCATCCGCACGACGCTGGGCCTGGAGCTGGAGTGCGACTTGCTTCTGCTCTGCACCGGGCAGCAGCCCAACTCGTCGATCATGGCCAAGTTTTCGCCGCGTAGCGTCAACCACCAGTCGCGGCTGGTGAGTGTGTTGCGTACGCTGCAGGTGATGATCTCTGATGACGAGAATGCGGCGCAGCAGCCGTTCGACACCGTGCCGCCGTGCAAGGACTGCGACTGCTTCGTGGATCACAAGGCGAACGGCGTCGAGGAGCACACGCACGTCGACGGCGACCGCGATGTCAAGCAGCTGCGCTTCTTCCCCAACATCTATGCCATTGGTGATGTGGCCGACGCGTTCGGTGCGCTGAATGCTGGATACCAGGCCTGGTTCATGGGCGAGACGGCCGCTGCCAACATCCTCCGCGACATTACGCACCGTACCGACCCAGAGGACCCAAGCACCGAGGTGCCGGCCGACCAGCCGGTGCCGCTACAGGAGTTTACGCCCGGGCCGGACATGATCAAGCTGACGATCGGCGGGGGGAAGATGGTGACGCAGGGTGCGCCCGAGCCAGACGAGTCGCTGCCGGACAAGCCCCTGCGCCCGACCATCACCGAGTCGGACGACACAGAAGACATGTACATCGAATGTGTCTGGCGGAACATGGTGTTGGCAGACACCACGGACATGCACAAGTAGCCGGCGCATCCACCGGTCTCTGGGCGCCTCATACCCCCTGCTTAGGTTTGACACAAAATAGCATTGTGATGATATAACTGCACTAACATGCATGCATGCCGGTACATCTAAAGCCCAGCCTTTTTCTATTCCACGAGGAATATGGGTGTAAGAGTCAAGATACAGGGCACAGAGCTCGTTGGCTGGTGCACCGGCGCAGCTCGTGCATAGGATATCCAAGAAGAAGGAGGATGGCCGTTTACTTCTTCTTGGCGTCGCCGGCCTTGCTCTTCTTCGTGCCGCGGACCTTCTTGGCACGGCTGCAGGGTTAGTATGGACACGCATGGGCACCACGTACTTCTTGCGCTCTTTCCGGAGCTTGCGCGAGGGCTTCTCGACCTTGGGCACGAGACCGTTCTGAGGTTAGTACAACCTTTTTGCAGAGTACATACGCGAACGCGACGGAAGGTGCACTCGAGCTTCACCGCGTCGGGCGAGTCGTAGATGAGCGCAAAGCCGGTCGAGCGGCCACCACCGTAGTGGGTGCGCATGCCGAACACGAAGCACTGCTCCTTCGGCGTCTTGTACAGCTCACCGAGCTTCTCCTGCAGCTCAGCGCGCGACACGTTGGGGCGCTGGGGGTGGATCACATCCAGCACCATCTGCTTGCGGTGCAGCAGACGGTTGGTGATGAACTTGCGGGTCCGCAGGGTAATGGGCGAGTTCGGGTCCTGCATCGTGTTAGTACCACCATCTTCATCGTTGGACCGGTGCGTGCCCGCGCACACACCGGCCGCTCCATACGCACCATGTTGGCGACGACGAAAGGTTGGCAAGCGTGGGAGGACTCGCCGCTGGCCCTTCTTCCGCCGCTTGCTCCCTTTGCATCACGTGTGTATACAATTTTGCACGTGATAAAACTCCACACAGGTGGGGGCCCCGTGGCCGGCCCCGGCGCGCACACGAGGTGGAGCGTGCGCCGGCGCGAGTGTGGAGCGCGCCAGAGCCAGCATGGTCGCACCGCCGTTCAACTTCCAGAAATGGGTCGATGAGCACCGGCATCTGCTGAAGCCGCCGGTGGGGAACAAGTGCCTACTGAGCACCGATGGCTACTTTGTCATGGTCGTCGGTGGGCCGAACGAGCGCTCGGATTTCCACTACCAGGTACGCTCGTGTGACTCACCGCGCAGCCGACAGAGGAGCTGTTCTACCAGGTGCAGGGAACCATGTACCTGCGCATCGTCGAGAACGGCGAATTTAAGGAGATCGAGATCAAAGAAGGCGAACTGTTCCTGCTGCCAGGTACGTACGCCCCCCTAATGCCCCATGTACTAATACAGCCAACACGCTGCACTCTCCCAAGCGCCTTCCCGACACGATCGGTGTTGTGCTGGAGCGTACGCGTGACAAGCCAGGTACGCTGCACGTCCCTCACACAGACAAACTCTACTGGTTCTGCCCGAACCGGGAGTCACACGGTCAGTCGGCCGTGCAGATCCACCACGCCGAGTTCGACAGCAAGCAGCTCTTTACCGAGCTGCCTCGTCTGCTGACGGTTTGGAAGGAGGACGCATCACTGCGCAAGTGCAAAGAGTGTGGCTACCAGGCGGGGGCGCTCGAGTCCCCCTATTGTCCCCCCATGTAAATAGAGGGCACGCCCAGGCCACAACTTATTCCGGGACACGGGGCACGCCTCAAGGCGGCGTGCCTGCTGAATTGCTACTATACACACCGTATCCCTCTCTTATATACGCGGGGGCGACACCTGCGCAGGGTCAGCATGGTCAGTGCGTGCGTACCAGAATGACACCATCGCCGCGCACAAACATCATTTCGGCATTCCGTTTGGAGATCTGTGTGAGGAGCGAGATTGACACACCTTGACAGACTCGGCGCCGGTGTCCTCGGCGACTTGCACGTCGTAAATCGTCTCCTCGACGTCGCCCATAATGAGGTTCATGTGACCATCATACGCATGGAGCACACCGCGCAGTTCGCGGTCGCCGCGCAGCTTCACGAGCACGCGCTCGCTAATCGAGAGCCGGATCAAATCGAACGGCTCGGTGACGCCAAGGTCGGGCATCGTGTAAAGGCGACGAAGCCGCCGCGCGCCGCGGGTATATTTGAAAATAAAAAGGCCGCGGCCTACGAGGCGCCTCTTTCTTCGCGACGCCCTCTGGCAACGACCATGCTTCGTGCGCGGCTTCTTCGCAGCGCGCAGGCGACCGCGCCGCTCGTGCGCAGCCGCTGGATCCATGCTACGCGTGTGTCTGCGGAGGACTTTGTGCCCTCGCGCAACCAGCTTCCGGAGCACCCGCTCCAGATCGGCAACGTGCAGGCGAGCCGCCTGCGCGAGCACTACGAGCGGACGCTTGCGCCCGACATGCTGTATATGATGTACGACCCCATGCCCGAGACCAAGAAGGAGCAGGCGCTGAGCCAAGAGGACCGCGTGCGGCGCTGGGAGGGCGACTCGCCCTACTTTGCCAACCGTTCGGCGCGGCCCCAGCGCGGCAACCGTCCGCTCCTGCCGCTGGCCAAGCCACTGCAGGATGCCAAGCACATTGAGCACGCCATTCCTCGCCTGGAGCGTGTCGTGATTACTGCGTTCTGCCGCGACGCTATCACCAACAAGCAGGCGCTGCTGCCGCTCCTCGGCCAGCTGCGTGCGATCACCGGCCTGCCGGTGCTGGGCTCGCAGGCGGACCCGACGGTGGGCAACGCGCCCGAGACGGCCAAGCTAGCGGAAAACGGCTACGTACAGGTGCTGCGCGCCAAGAAGGGCGTTGCCTCCTTCAAGCTGCGCCCGGGCATGCCCGTCGGCGCACAGGCGGTGCTGTACGGCGATGCGGCCTACCAGTTCATCGAGGTGCTCACCACGTTTGTGCTGCCGCGCCTGCGTGGCTTTGCGGGCCTGCCGCTCCCGCCCGCGAGCCAGCCGCTGCTGAGTCCCGCGGCGGTGAGCGGCGTGGTGTCGTTCGGCATGGGCCCCGAGGCGCTGCCGCTGTTCCCCCAGGTGGAAGTCAACCTGGACCAATACCCCGGCCGGCGGCACGGCATGCAGATTGACTGCGTCACCAACCAGCGTGGGCGCCGTGCCACGGAGCGTGCGCGGACACTGCTGAGCGGACTTGGTCTGCCGTTCGTGCGCCGCGGCACGGTGGCTTTGTAGCTATGCATAGTACGCTTGGATGGCGCTGCGCACCTCTTGCGAGATGAACAAGTCCTCGGTCAGCTCGGCAAACGGCGTGCCGGGCACCACCGCGTAGCGGTTCAGGTCGTCGTTGGTGAAGCCGTGCGCCTGGCGCAGATACAGCTCGTCGATCAAAAAGTGGCCCCTGCGTCAGTGTGCATCGACGTACGTAAAGGTGGCCGGCTCGGCAAGGATGCGCACCGCCGCATCCGCCATGATCTCGGGCGAGCGCCAGTGCTTCTCCGCGCCCTCTCCGGGGTTCACGATGCGCATGGCGCTCGTGCCAATCAACGTGTAGGGCCAGAGGGCATTGCTCGCGACGCCTTTCGCCTGGCACTCGGCGGCAAACGCATAGGCGGCGACCGACATGGCGCACTTGGACATGGCATACAGCGCCTTGGTGTCGGCAAACGACCGCATAATCTCGCCGTTCTCGCGCGCAAACATGCCCTGGTCCAGGGGGGGCGACAGGGTGAGCAGGTGGGGATTGCGCTGCGCCTGCGCGGAGGCGAACAGGTGCGGCAGCGCATAGCGCGACGTGAGCCATGTCCCGCGCGCGTTGATGTTGTTGATCAGGTCGTACGTCTTGGGGGCGGCGGCGGCCGTCGGACCTAGGTTGATGGCCGACGCCTGAGGTCAGACGAAGTGACGTACGTTGTTCACCACCATGTCGAGCGAGCGGAAGTGCGACGCGACGCGGTTCACGACGTCCTCGACCGCGCCCGCATCACGCACATCGAGCTGCAGTGCCAGTGCCTTGGCACCCGTGCGGTTGCGCTCGGCGATCTCGTGCAGCTCATCGACCACCGTATGAATGGTGCCTGGCAGCGTCTTGTGCGGCTCAGCGCTCTTGGCCGCCACGGCGACGTTCGCACCGCGCGCTACCAGTGCCTTGGCGATCTCCGCGCCGATCCCACGCGAGGCGCCCGTGCTGGGTGAGCGACGCCGACCTACATGAGGGCCGTCTTTCCCGCCAAGCTCATGGTGTCGGGGAACGGTCGGCCGACCCTCCTCCACCCACCATGGTGGTGTGCCAATACTACCTGCAGGGCCGCTGCCGCTTTGGCAACAACTGCCGAAACGAGCACCCGCCCAAGACGGGGAGCGGATTTGGGCAGCCGTCGGCGTTCGGCAATCTCAATGCCTTCCAAGGCAATGCGTTTGGCGGCGGGAAAAAGACCGCCGAGCCAGAAATTGCGATCACGAAAGACGGCATCGCCCAGGATCTGGGGCCGCACGGTCGCCCGCTGTGGAAGCGCACGAGTTACGCACCGGCGCGCTCGGACCCCAATCTAATCACCGGCATCGACACGAGCCCCGAAGAGGACCGCGTGATGGCATACCAGGCGAAACAGGCGGGGCAGCAGGCCGCTTATACCCAGCACGTCCAGCAGATGGAGATGCAGGCGGACGCAGCGTACGCGCAGATGGCCAGCAACCCTCAGCAGGCCCTTCAGAAGGCCTTGGCCAACCGACAGCAGGGCCTGGCACCCGCACCGAGCACACAACCCAGCGCATTTGGCGCCGCGGCGCCCACTGCGTTTGGCGCTCCAGCCAAGCCGGCAACGGCGTTTGGCACACCGGCCGCACCGAGTGCGTTTGGCGGCGTGTCGAGCACGCCAAGTGCCTTTGGATCGACGTCGGCGTTTGGCGCCAAGCCGACGACGGGCGCCGCGTTTGGGAAGCCGGGCGGCGCAGCCTTTGGCGCACCGAGCGCCTTTGGCGCCGCGCAGCCCACCGCCTCGGCGTTTGGATCGACGGCGCAGCCGTCGGCGTTTGGCAAGCCTTCGGCGTTTGGCAGCACGGCATCGAGTGCGTCGACCGGTGCGTCGGCGTTCGGGTCGACAGCGCAGCCCTCGGCGTTTGGCAAGCCGTCGGCGTTTGGCGCGGCGGCGTCGTCGGCGTTTGGTAAGCCGGCGCAGCCGTCGGCGTTTGGATCGACCGCACAACCGTCCGCATTTGGGTCGACGGCACAGCCTTCGGCGTTTGGGTCCACCGCACAACCCTCGGCGTTTGGATCGACGGCGCAGCCGTCCGCCTTTGGCAAGCCGTCGGCGTTTGGGTCTGCGGCACAGCCGTCGGCATTTGGCGCTACCGCGCAGCCCTCGGCGTTTGGTGGGGCGCAGCCGTCGGCGTTTGCATCCGCGCAGCCGGCGTCGGGATCCGCGCAGTCTACGGCGTTTGGCTCCGCGGCGTTCGGGTCCACAGCGCAGCCGTCGCAGCCGTCGCAGCCATCACAGCCTTCGGCGTTTGGGTCGGCCGCGCAGCCTTCGGCGTTTGGGTCGGCCGCGCAGCCGTCGACGTTTGGGGCGCCGGCATTTGGGCAGCCGGCCCAGGCGTCGGCCGCCGGCCCTCCGTCGGCGTTTGGCACGGCGGGCGGGGCAGCGACCTCGGCGTTCGGCGCGCCGAGTGGGACGGGCGTCTCGGCGTTCGGCGCGCCGACGCCCACTGCGTCTGCTGCGGGGGGCACCGCGCCGGTCGGGGCGTCTGCGCCGGGCGCTGCGCCCAGCGCGTTCGGCGCATCGGGGACCGGTGCGCCGTCAGCGTTTGGAAGCGCGGCGCCGACGCCGGCGGCGGAGCTGTACGCCCGCACCGATGCGGGCGACCTGCCCGCCGATGTGCTGGAGGCGTTCCGGGCCGATGCGTTTGTCTGGGGCCAGGTCCCCCAGGTGGAGCCGCCGGCGTCGGTGTGCACATAGTCTAGATACCCTATTCCTCGAGGCGGTAGGCATTGCGCTCCGCACACACTGGGCACCCGGTGTGCGCGAGCGGGAGCGTGGCGAGCTGCTTGGCGCGGCGCGCGGCGCGGTGCTGCACCTGTGCCTGCGTCTGGGCGGCGGGCGTCCAGCGCGCCGCGCCGCGGTCCGCCGCGAGGCTGGGCAGCGCGTCGTCGGCGGGGTCGGCACGCACCCATGCGGCGCTCTCGAGCGCATACCGCGCACTGGCTGGTGCTTCGACGGGCGCGAACGGCGTAGGCGCTGCGGCGCGTGCCGTGTCTGGTGCGACGCACGCGAGATGCGCAACGTGCCAGCAGAAGAAGAGCACGGCGGGCTCGGCGCGCCCGAGGAGCGGTGCGGCGCACACGACGCAGCGCGTGTGGGCGTCGCAGGCGCGTGCGGCGTCGAGCGAGGCGCGGTAGTGTGCCGACAGCTCGTTCGCCGCCTGGGTCTGCACGTCGCGGCATCCCTGGAGCAGCGAGTGCTGGAGGTGGATGGTGTGCAGCGTCTGGATCACCGCGTGCTTCAGGCCAGGGATCGCGAGGCCGGGGCGGATGAGGCGCAGGATGCGCGACGGGTCGATCTCGCCGCCGACGTGTTCGAGGAGCCCCCGCAGGAATGCGGGCCGGTCGCGCGCATAGTCGAGCAGGCGGTCCCACAGCTCCGCATCGTCCTGCTGCTTGACAAAGTCGACGGCCATGCGCACATCGTGCAGGCGTTCGATGATGAGGTTGAGTGCGCCGCGCACGTCGCCCGTGCGCCCCAGCAGGAAGATCATTTCTGGGACGTAGTCGTGCGCCTCGCACACCTGGTACGCCTTTTCGAAGGAGTACACGTAGCTCATCGTGCGCAAAAAGGGCATGAGCTTGGCGTAGTGGAAGTCGGCATAGAGCGCCACGAGCTCGTTGGCGTACTCGGACACGAGCGGCGGGTCGCGGTCAAAGAGCGCGTCGAGGTACACGTACGCGTACCACGGGAACGGCGCGAGCTGCGCCATGGCGCGCCCGATCGGGATGGAGTGCAGGTGGTCGACGAGGAGCGGCGTCACGGCGTTTGCCGCGGGCCGCGGCGTCCCGGCAAGGTCCTGGTCGAGCGCGACGAGCTGCGCGAGCTTGTCCTGCACGTCGGTGAACAGGTTGTGCTCGCGGATCAGCGCAAACACGGTGGGGTCGCGCAGCTGCAGCAGGTAGCCCAGCGCCTTGCCCGGCGCGTGCGACGCGAGGTACAGCTCCGCGAGGCACGCCACAAGCGTCATCGAGCCCGCGGCGCGGTCCTGGATCGCCGCCGCAACCGCCTGCCGCGAGTAGATCGACGCGGGCCACGTGCGCAGCGTCGCGAGCAGCTGCGCGGGGTCGTGGTGCAGCAGGTCGACGAGCACCATGTCGTACACCATCTCGCTCAGCAACGGCTCGTGCGTCGGGATGTGTGGCAAAACCGCGGGTAGCTCGCCGCGGTCGAGGTACAGCAGCACCATCTCCTCCCACGCCGCCGCATCGGTGCGCAGCAGCACGGGGAAGAGCGCCGCGGCGCCCGCATAGTCGCCCTGCGCGATGCGGTGCTGCAGGTAGGCGCGCCCGATCGCCGCCGTGTCGAAGCCGAGCGCGCGCGCGCCCGCGCTGCCGAGCGCCTCGAGCGCCTCGAGCGCCGCGCGGTACGCCTGCCGGTCCAGCAGCCAGGCGATGTGGTCGCGCGCCGTGCGGGGTTGCGCCGCGGTGAGCTGCGTGCGCGCCGCCACGTACAGCACCCGCCGCTCGGCGCGCGCATGCGCCGGCGCCGCGGCGTCGCGCTCAGCGACCGACGCGAGGTGCACGTCACGGCACCGCAGGCGCACTGGGTCGACATCGAGGACGTCGCTCCCCACCTCCTCGCCGTGCGCATTGATCACGCGCAGCTCGGGGTGCTGCGCAGCGTGCGCGAGGCGCACGGCGCCCTCGTCGCGCAGCCGCCGCAGGTCGTCGGCGTGCACGACGTACGCCAGCACCACGAGGCGGTCGCCGTCCGGCGCGACGCCGGCCACGAGGCAGTCGAGCTCAAAGATGTCGGTGATCTCGACGTAGAATGACGGCGCGGCCGTCCCGACGCCGGGCACGAGCGTCGACAGCCCGGACACGCTCTGCAACACGTCGGCAGCCGCCGCGTTGCGCGCATGCACGCGCGCGATGGTGATGCGCTGCCCCTGCGCCACGAGCAGCGACGTCGGCGAGTGCCACACAAGCGTGTACGGCGCAAGCTCCGCACGTATGCCGGGCTCGGGCGCGGCAATGCGCGTGATCAGATCGTGCGTGTGCGCGTCGACGATGCGCACGCCCCGGTCGTTCGCCCACGCAATCCACCGGTCGCGCCACGAAATCGCCCAGATGGGGCCCTCGCCCGCATGCAGGACGGTCTCCTTGTGCCCAAACCAGCGCTTCTCCCGGTGCACCAGCGCGCCGCCCATCCCGCCGCACACAAACGCGCGCGACGAGCGCTGGCCAAAGTGCGGCTCGAGCGCAAGCGCCTGCATCGGGCGGGGGAAGTCGAAGCGGTACTGCTCCGACGTGTGCAGCGACGCAATCGCCACGCACCCGTCGAGGCCAGCGCTCCCTACAAACGTCCCGGTGGTGTCCAGGACGATTTGCTGCACAGGCGCCGTGTGGAACGAAAAGCCCTTGTGCAGGAGGCCGTCTTTGTTCAGCACATAGATCATGCCCGACGCCATGCCCAGCGCAATGTGCTCAGCAGACACCGCGCACGCACTCAGCGTGTCGCGCGCAAAGATGTCACGGGCGCTCCATCCGATCGCGACGTAGTTGTACATCGGCTCCTCGTCGTCGGACATGTCCGAGTCCATCGCGTCGGAACCGGACACGTCGGAGCCTGGCGCGTCGGAGCCTGGCGCGCCTGACACCGGTGCGTCCGAGCCCGACGCCTCCGAGCGCGTCCCGGCGTCGTCCTGCGCAGCTGCGTCAGCGGGCACAGCGGCATCCGACGCAGGGGGGGTATCCTGATCGATCGCGGCGGGCGCCCCGGCCGCGGCAGCGGGCGATGCCGCGCCGGCCTGCGGCACGACGACATCTTGTTCACCCGCGGCATCGGCGTCCACCTCGGCGCCGTGGGCCTCGGTGCCATGCGCATTAGCACGCATGCCGTGCGCGCCGGCAGGGCGCGGCGCCTCCGTGGCGCCGGCCGTGCCCGCAGCGGCACCCTTTCTCCCCCGACGACTGCGTTTGCGTTCGGGCCGCATGGCGCCTCGCACCGAGGTACCTACTCCACTTGCCCGCCGGGTGTTTGTCAGCACGCCCGACCGGTCTACATGACTACGTAGTTGTTCGGCACGTAGCGCTTCGTGTTGTACACGCTTTCGCCAGGCTGCGATCAGCACCATTCCACGTACCACCCAGCCAGGCACGTCCTTCATGAGCGCCTTCTCGCGCGCGGCCGACGCCTTCTCGCGGCGGAAGGTATCGCGGTCCGCCTCGGCGAGCAGCATCGGCGTGAGATAAATCCGGCTCCACGCATTCTCGCGCGCAAGCTCGCTGCGGTCAGCCGGAATACGGCGACGTACCGCTTCTCGATGTTGTTCAGGCCGACGCGCCAGAACCCAAAGGCGGTCAGGCCGACCATCGAGGCGAGCAGCATCACACCGCTCGGCCCCTTGGCCGGCAGGTTGCGCTTGTAGCGGACCGGTCCGAAACCGCCGCGGGGAGGGAGATCCCTGGGTAAGTCGAGCCACGCACTGTTTGTAGGGAACTGCGTCAGCCGCGCGATACGTACCGCCTTCGCTCATGCCGTTCGGTGGACAAGCTGGGCGCCCACCGCGCGGACGAACCGGCCGGCGCACGTGACCGCAAAGATTTTTGTGGCCTGGCTGTGCGTCCGCTTCGATGGGCTCCAAGAAGGGAGGGTCACAGCTCGCGCAGCTCCGCTCGGGGCTGCGCGATGCCGGAGTCACCACCAGCAAACCAAAGAAGGGCAGGAAGGAGGACAGGGATGACCGCGTGGGACAGTACCGCCGCGAGCAGCGCAAAAAGCGGCTCGACGCCCTCATGTCCTCCCTGAACGCGTTCGACGAGCGCACCGCGCGTGCCAAGAACGACGTGCTGGGACGCAAGGTCAAGGGCACTACGGGACGCCCGGGTGCATCCAAGTCGGAAGCGATCCAGCTGCGCCGCGAAAAGCTTCTCCCAGAGCTCGAGGCGCGGCACCGCTCGTCGTCGTTCGTCGACCGCCGCTTTGGCGAGTACAACCCGCACTTATCGGTGGAAGACAAGATGCTGCAGCGCTTTACGCACGAGCGGCAGAACCGCACAGGCAAGGCATCGCTGTTTGACCTGAATGACGACGAAGAGGCCGGCCTGACGCACTACGGCCAGAGCCTCAGCGGCCTCGACGAGATGCCCGATGTCATGCACGAGGACGACGAAGAGCACGGTACGTATGCCCGCACCCCGGGCGCGCCAAGGATGATCCGACGAAAAACGTCTATACCGAATGAGCCGACAGGCTGTGCCGGGAAAAAGTTCTACTGGAGATTGCTGAGGCGTCGCCCGTGCGGCTGGGAACAGGCTGACCACAGGCAACATGGACGCCTACGAGACGCAGGGACACTTTGCGGGCTTTGCCGAGGGCGAGGGCGAGCGCAGCAAGAACGAGGTCATGAAGGAGATCATTGCCAAGTCGAAACTCGCCAAGGCCGAACGCCAAAAGGTCAAGGACGCCGACGAGGAAATGCGTATGGAGCTCGACGAGGAGCTCGGCGATATCCGCTCGCTGCTCTTTTCGCAGAAGCGCGAGGAGCCGGAGGAAGAGGCGCCCAAGGCGCCCGCGCCGGACGACAAGAGCGAGGCGTATGATGCGTTTGTGCGGGAAATGGCGTTTGAGCGCCGCGCACGGCCACAGGACCGGCTCAAGACCGCCGAGGAGATCGAGGAAGAGCAGGCCAAGCGCCTGCGTGATGCCGAGGCCGCGCGCCTGCGGCGTATGCATGGCGAGCCGGACGAGGAGGAGCAAGATACCCACGAGGAGGAAGAGGTGACGGGGCGCATGCGCTTTGGTCTCGGCGAGGGATTGGAGGCCCGGGGGGCGAGGGCGATGCAGGAGGACAACGAGGAGGAGGAGGGGGATGAGGAGGGGGATGAGGACGAGGACGAGGACGAGGAAGACGACGATGACGACGAAGACGAAGACGAAGAGGACGTCTCCGACTCCGACTCTGATGCGTCGCTCTCCCGCTTCGAGCGCCACCTCGACGCGGCCGAAGAAACCGCCCCCGGCCGGCACCGCGCGCTGCCGAAACGCGCCGAGGTGCCGACGTTGCCCTTCACTTTCCCGTGCCCCAGCACCCACGACGAGCTGCTGGACCTGCTCGAGGAGCATGGTGTGCAGCCGTCGCAGCTCCACACGGTTGTAAGCCGCATCCGCACGCTGCATGCGCCGCACCTCGACGAGAAGAACCCCGAGCGGCTGCAGCGCCTGCTCGGCGTGCTGATCGACCACCTGCTGTACCGCGCGAGCCAAGCGGCGGGCGGCGACGATACGGCCGACGTTGTGGTGATGAACGACCTCCTCCTGCACATTGCCGAGCTCTCGAAATCATACCCTGCGCGCAGCGCCGAGCACTTTGTCGCGAAGCTCGCCATGATGCAGCGCAACCTGACGCGCGGGCTGAGCCGCGGTGCACTGGAGCGCACGTCACACACCTGGCCGGCGCTGCCTGAGCTGTGCCTGCTGCGTGCCGCCGGGATCGTGTGGCCGACGAGCGACCGTTGGCACCCGGTTGCGACGCCGCTTGCGCTGCTTATGGCGCAGTACCTCGCGCACGCGCGCATTCGCTCGCTGGAGGATGTGGCCGCGGCGCTCTACCTTGTCTCGCTGCTGGCGTCCGACCAGCGTACGAGCCGCCGGCTGGTGCCCGAGGCGCTCAACGTGCTCTACTCGGTCGTTGCGATCCTGCTCCCGCCCCTGCGCGCCAAGGGCACGGCGCCCGCCAAGGCGCTCGCCGAGGCGTTTGGCATCCCGACGCCCGACGTCGGTGCGCCACACACCACCGCCCTGGCGCTGCGGGAGGACGCGGCGCCGACGACACCCGTCCGCCTTGTGCCGCTGCTCGCGCACGCGCCCGACACGGCGCAGACGCGGGCGGACCTGCTCGGCATCGCGGTGCAGCTCCTGGCGACGTGGGCGCAGCTCTACGCGCCGAGCCCCGCGTTTGTGGAGCTCTTTACCCCGGCGGCCTTTCTGCTGGAGGTCGGTGCGGCGCACGTGCGAGGCACGCAGCCGCGCATCGGTGCGCTCCTCGGCGATGCGGCGCACACGCTGCGCGCGCAGCTCGAGCACGCGGTGCGTGAGCGGCGTGCGCTGCGGCTGCAGGCGCACCGCGCGCTGTCGATTGCGTCGTACGCGCCCAAATTCGACCAGCAGGGCTTCGACCCGAAGCGCGCGACCGACCCCGATGCGGAGCGCGCACAGAACGCCAAGCTGCGTGCGCTGCTCAAGAAGGAGCGCAAGGGCGCCATCCGCGAGCTCCGCAAGGACGCGCAGTTTGTCGCCGAGGCACGCGAGCAGCGCCGTGCCGAGGAGGACGCCGCGTACAAGCGCAAGATCGACAGGATCACCCACGGGCTCCAGGAGGAGCGCTCCGAGGAAAAGCAGCTCGACCGCGCCAAGGCGACGCTGCGCAAGCGCGCGGGCAAGCGCGCGACATAGCCTGTACCATAGATGCCGCAGCGCGCGGCCCTCCGCTGGACCTCACCTCCACTTCCGAATGGTGCGCCGACGCCGCTCACGCAGGTGACCAAGCCGTCGAAGACCGCGGCCGCGCAGCGGTTCGTCGCCGTGACGGGTGCAAGCGCCACAGAGGCGCAGCAGTACCTGCGCGAGTCCAACTACCGCCTCGACGCGGCCGTCGATGCCTATTTTGCGCGGCAGAGCGCCGCGCCGCGGCTCTCAGCGGCCCAGGAGCGCGAGGCGACCGCCGCGCTGCACGCCGTGTTTGACGCGTACCAGGGTACGTCGCTGGCTCACACGCAGACCCGGACGGGGAACCGGACACCATCACCACCGAGGGCGCGCTCCGCCTGTTTGGCGACCTCGGCGTAGACGTCGCGAGCGTGTCGGTGCTGCCGCTGTCGTACTACCTCAACGCGCCGTCGCTCGGGCACTTTACGCGCACAGGCTTTACCGACGGCTGGCTGCGCCTTGGCCTGGGCCCCGCGCTCGCGGGGCGCCCGCCGCCCGCCGAGGTGCTCGCCGAGATGCGGCGCGCCGTGCCGGCCATCGACGACGCCTTCCGCACCAATGGCCCCGTGCTTCCGCCGCGCTCGCCAGGACAGGCAGCGAGCAAAAAGGGGCTGTATACCACCGTGTACGAGTACACGTTTGTGTTTGCGCGCAGCGAGGGCCAAAAGAACTTGCCCGTGGACGTGGCCCTGACGTTCTGGGACCTGCTCATCCCCTACGCGCCCGCGTATGACGCCGAGGGCACGCGCGGCGCAGCGCCCTGCTTTTCGGCGCGCCAGTACGCGCTATGGAAACAGTTTCTGACCGAGGCCGCGAACGTGCGCATCATCTCCAAGGACACTTGGACGCAGTTCCTCGAATTCACGCAAGAGATCGACCCGCACTTTGCGACGCACGACTTTGACGCCGCATGGCCGTCGCTCATTGACGAGTTTGTCGAGTGGGCACGCAAGCAAGAGACATAGAGCTTTTACACGATGGTATACAACAGTGGGTATTCGGCATGGCAAACCAACTCCATGCCTGCGCCGCTCACGCCTCTGCCTAGGCGAGCTCGCGCACGTACAGCACGTTGTTGCATCTGGGTCAGCGAGCACACCTACCGAATGAACACCTCGCCGAGCGTGCCGTTCGACTTGCCGTCTTGGAGCTCTTCCGTGTTGGCGAGCTGGAAGTTCATGTAGTTGTCGGTGCTCACCAGGAACCCCTTGTACTCCAGGCCCCACTTGAGGCGCACAAGCACCTTCTTTCCGATCTGCTGCTGGAGGAATGGCTTGGGGTTCACGGGAAAGTCCTGCGTCAGCGCCCTCGTCCACCTACCGGCATGGTCGTCGCCAACGCAGACGCGGTGCACGTGGCGGCACGTGGCCCTCGCCGCGACACGATCGCGAAGGCCTCGTGCGGGGGGACCGAGCGCAGCGCGCTCCGCACTCGCGATGACCGCGCGTGAGGAAGAGGCGGCGGCGCCCACGAAGCGCGCCGCTCACATCCGCGGGCCGCCGTGGCTACGCTCGCCCATCCTCACCCTCGGCCACTGGGGGTCGCATTTTGTCTGGTCGATCCTCAATGCGCGCGCGGCGCTCTTTCTCATGCGGCTCGGCATCCCCAAGAGCGTCACGTCCGTGGTACTGATGGCCGGGCCGCTCAGTGGGCTGTTTGTCCAGCCCATCGTTGGCATCCTGTCCGACCATTGTGCAAGCCGCTGGGGGCGCCGCCGACCCTTCATTCTCGGCGGTCTCGTCTTGTGCCTTGCGGCTCTGCTGTGCCTCGCCGTGGCGAGCAACATTGCGCGCATCCACAGCACGGTGTCTTCGCTGCTTGCAATCGTGCTCGCGATCGTCGGTATCGTGAGTATTGATGTGTCGGTCAACACGCTCTCGGCGGCGCACCGTGCGCTTTTGCTGGACATGCTGCCCGCCGACGAGCAGGATTATGCGAACGCGTGGGCGACCCGCTTCAGCAGCCTTGGGTCTGTTTCAGGCTACCTGCTGGGTGACATGGACCTGTCCAACGGCCTGGACCTCGATCAGCTCAGCGTGCTGACCCTGTCGGCGGCGGTGCTGCTCGTCCTGACCCACCTCGGCCTGTTTGTGGTGATGGACGAGCCGGTGGGCCACGAGATGCCGCCGGATGCACCCACGTCGCTGTATGGCCGCGTGCGCGACCTCGTCATGCACTTTGTCGAGACGAGCCGCGTGCTGCCGCCGGCGGTGTGGGACCTGTTCCGCATCCAGTTCTTTGCGTGGCTCGCATGGTTCCCGGTGCTGTACTATAGCTCGTCGTGGGTCGCCGAGATCTACCGGGCGGCGCACCACCTACCGAGCACCAAGCTGACCGAGGCGGCGCGCCGCGAGGGCAGCTTTGCGCTCCTGTGCCATGCACTCATGGCGCTCGTCGCCTCCATCGTCCTGCCGTACTGCCTGCACGATGTGCTGCCTGGTGCACACGGCGGCGCACACCGCTATGTGCGCGCATCGACGACCGTGTGGTCCGTGGAGGACGATGAGGCGCCGGACGGCAAGGCGCCGGACGACGAGGCGCGCGCTGCGTCGCCGCCGGGGGACGCGCCGCGCCGCACCGCCGGCCGCCTGGGCGCGTTGCGTGCGCCGACGCTGCCCGAGGCATGGCTGGCATCGCAGGTGCTGTTTTGCGTGAGTATGCTCTTCTTTACATGTCCCATCTACGACCATGCGTCCCTTTCGGGCGCGGTGGGGCTGGTTACTGTGCTGGGCCTGTGTTGGGCCATGACGCTGTGGGCGCCGTATGCACTGCTCGGCATTTTGCTGCGTACGCAGCGGGTGGTGGTGCGCGAGGCGCATCCGGAAGCGCTCGCGCTCGCGCCGCGGGACGGTGCGCCGGCCGCGCGCCCGGGCGCCGAGGCGACGCCGCTGCACGCGCTCGCAGGCACGGTCATGGGCCTGCACAACTGGAGCATCGTGCTGCCACAGCTGCTGACATCGGCGCTTTCTTCGCTATGTACGTGCCTATCTTACCCAGTCTTTAGCCTGCCTGCGCTCCTATGGGACGCACCGACCGCCGCGGCGTTTGATAGCACCGGCCTGCTGTTCCGCGTGAGCAGTGTGTGCACGCTGCTCGCCGCCCTCCACACTGCGCGGTGGGTCCGGGCGCACGGGCGGTTGGGCGACGCGGTCAGGTGAGCCTGGGCTCGACTGGCCCCTGCGCAGTGATGCATGACCTAAGCACAATTGCCCGCGTGGGCAGTGCACTGGCATGTGCGTGCATGCCGCAGCACGTTGGGGCGTGGGCGAGTGGGCTGGTCCGCATCCGTCATGGGGCGCCACGTGGCCAGTCAGCGAGAGCTGCAGCTTCTCCACTGTATGCGCGCGGATGATTGGGTAGATGCTTTATTAGATACGCACCGCGCAGGCCGAGCAACAGACGTGGCTGGGCGTGCACCGCTGGGCCCGTGGCCTCCCCGACACAACGTATCAGCCGCGCACATCAGTCCGTGACCACCACCTCCTGGATCTCACAACGAGCGACTCCGAGACTGTACGTATGGACGGGGGCCCAGCCCGCACGAGCGCTCTGACGCACGGCGGGCGGCCGCCCATAGGCGCGAGAATGGATGCTGACCTTGCGTGTTTGGGACCCAAGTTTCCATCGTTCAGTATGACCCAATCCCGTGAAGATTCCGTGTACCTCGCCAAGCTCGCCGAGCAGGCTGAGCGCTACGAGGAGATGGTTGAAAATATGAAGCGCGTTGCGTCTTCCAACCAGGAGCTCACCGTGGAGGAGCGCAACCTGCTCTCGGTTGCGTACAAGAACGTGATCGGTGCGCGACGTGCGTCGTGGCGCATTGTCTCGTCCATCGAGCAGAAGGAGGAGTCGAAGGGCAACGAGGCGCAGGTGCAGATGATCAAGGTGTACCGCGAGAAGATCGAGTCGGAGCTGGCCCAGATCTGTGAGGACATCCTCAAGGTGCTCGACACGCACCTGATCCCCTCGGCTGCGTCGGGCGAGAGCAAGGTGTTCTACCACAAGATGAAGGGCGACTACCACCGCTACCTTGCCGAGTTCGCCACGGGCGACAAGCGCAAGGACTCGGCGGACAAGTCGCTTGAGTCGTACAAGGCTGCCTCGGACGTGGCCGTGACGGAGCTGCCGCCGACGCACCCGATCCGCCTGGGTCTGGCGCTCAACTTCTCCGTGTTCTACTACGAGATCCTCAACTCGCCCGACCGCGCGTGCCACCTGGCGAAGCAGGCCTTTGACGATGCGATCGCTGAGCTGGATACCCTGTCGGAAGAGAGCTACAAGGACTCGACGCTGATCATGCAGCTCCTGCGTGACAACCTCACGCTCTGGACGAGCGACATGCAGGACACCGAGAAGCCCGCCGAGGGCGCCGCGGCCGCCCCTGCCGAGGGCGCGGCGCCGGCTGCGCCGGCCGCCGAGGCCAAGGGCGAGGAGGCTGCCTAAAGGCGGCCGTGCCCTGTTTTTCGTTTTCTCCACCCACTTAGCACCCACAGTGGCCCTCAGCAATAGCTCGACCCGTTGTTCTGCCTGCCCCGCCCGCCGAGTGCCCGGCGGAGCCCGCGGCCGCGCGGACGACATCACGTGATCGTCTGCGCGGGGCGTGTGTGTGCACGGCCGTGAGCGACAGCGGCGCACGGTCGGCATGGCGCAGGCGACGCAGATGCGCGGTCTGACGCAGTACATTAGCGAGCTGCGTGCGTGCACCACGCGGGAGGCCGCCGAGCGCCGCGTCCACAAGGAGATGGCGCATGTGCGCCTCAAGCTGGGCGCCGGCGCGAAGCTCGATGGGTACCAGCGGAAGAAGTACGTGGCCAAGGTGCTCTTTACGCACCTGCAGGGCTTCCCCGCGGACGTCGGCGATGCCGAGATCCTCACACTGCTGCACAGCTCGCGGTACTCGGAGAAACAGATCGTGCGTGCGCCCACTGACGCAGGGGTACCTGGCGCTGCTCCACCTCGGCGCCACGCGTGCCACGCGCACGCCGGGCGTGCTGGACGCGATCCGGCGTGATCTGGCGGACCTGAACGAGGCGAATACGTGCCTTGCGCTGCACGCGCTCGCGAGCGTGCACGACATCGGCCTCGCCGAGGCGCTCGCGGAAGACGTGCTCAAACTGGTCGTGTCGCCGTACGTGCTGGGCTGACGCAGGACCTCCTCGCCGTGGGTGCAGAAGAAGGCCGCACTCACGCTTGTGCACCTGTACCGCGTCTTCCCCGAGGGCGTGCGCCTGGGCGAGTGGAGCACGCACCTCGCGCGTCTCGTGCGGCACCGCAACCTCGGCGTGTCGCTGAGCGTCGCGCAGCTGCTGTGCGTCGTGGTGCGCGACGACCCGGCGGCGTTCCGTGCGTGCTACCGCGCGGCTGTCGACCAGCTGCACCAGGTGGTCGTCGACGAGGACTACAAGGAGATCTACCTCTTCCACGGCCTGCCCGTGCCGTGGCTGCAGGCCGCCCTGTTGCGCCTGCTCCAGCGATACCCCCCCACGGCCGACGCCACGCTGCTTGTGCGCCTCGACGCGGTGCTCGGCGCGGTGCTGCGCACCGAGCAAGGCGCCGACGCCGCGGACGTGCAGCAGCGCAACGCGGCGACCGCCGTCGTGCTCGAGGCCGTGCGCCTCGCGCTGCACCTCGGCGCGCACACGCCGGCGGCGACGCGCGCCGCCGTGCGCCTCGGCGCGCTCGTCGACGCAGAGGAGACGAACGTGCGCTACGTCGGCCTCGCGGCGCTTGCGCAGCTTGCGCCGCGCCTGCCGACCGCCGCGCCCCTCCACACGCACCGCCGCGCGCACCGCGCGGCGGTGGGCGACCCCGACGCGGGGGTGCGCCGCGCGGCGCTCGAGCTGGTCGTTGCGCTGTGCGACGCACAGAGCGTGCGCAGCGTTGTGGCGTACCTGCTGGATGCGGCGCCGCACGCCGCAGCGCCGCTGCGCGCGCGCATCGTCGCCCACATCGCCGCGCTCGCCGCGCAGGACGCGGGCGAGGATGCGTGGTACGTAGACACGATGTTTGCCGCGGTGGGCGTCGCGGGCGAGCGCGCCGGCGCGCCCGTGTGGCCGCGCGTCGTGCAGGTCGTGGCGCAGCGCGCGCACCTGCAGGCGCCGGCGGCCGCGCGCGCGCTCGACGCGCTGCGTGCGTCGGCGGCGCACGAGGCGCTCGTGCAGCTGGGCGCGTACGTGCTCGGCGAGTGGGGCGCGTGCGTCGCCGCGGCGCCCGCGTCGGCGCCGCGCATCCAGCTGCGTGTGCTCCAGGAGCGCGCGCCGCACTGCACGCCGCCGACGCGCGCGATGCTGCTCACCACCTACGCCAAGTGGCTCGCGACGTACCCCGAGCTGCACGCCGAGCTCGTCGCGGTGCTCAGCGCGTACACCCACAGCGCCGACGCCGAGGTGCAGCAGCGCGCGTGCGAGTACGTGGCGCTCTCACAGCTCGACGACCCCGCGCTGCTCGAGCTCGTCTGCGCCGAGATCCCCGCCGCGCCGCTGCCGCCGCCGGAGCGCACGCTGCGTGCGCCGCCGCGCACGCTGCCGCTCGCGGGCTCGGTCGCGCGGGGGCTCGCGCGCGCCGCGGGGCCCGCGGCGCCGCTCGCCGTCCTGCCGCGCGCCGCATCGCCGGCCGCGCCCGACAACGTGAGCGCCGCAGACCTGCTCGACCTGCGCAACTGGGACGACGACGCGGCGGTGCCAGAGGTGCGGGCGGAGGACTGGAGCAGCGTGTCGCTGTTGAGCGACACTGGGCCGGACGAGAAGCGCGAGACGGACAGCCTGCTGGACGCCAGCCTGTCGCAGGCGCCGGGCACCCGCACGCCGCCGCGCGACGCCGAGGCACACGCCTCGCCGCGCGCGAGCACCGACGCGGCGCGCGCGCGCCGCCGCCGAGCGGCCGCACACGCCCGAGGCGCCCGGCCCGGCGCCGCGCTCGGTGTGCCGCATTCGCCCACGCCGACGTCGCCCGTGCCGCACGCCGCCGCGCCGGTCACGGCCGCGTGGTCGCCGGTGCGCTCCGCGGCGGTGCGCACGGCGCCCGCGTGGCTTGCGTGGGCGCGCGCGGGCGTGTGGGAGGCCGTGTGTGCGGACGCGTGGCGCGTCACGCTGACGTACGCGCCGCTGGCCCTGCACGTCGCGAACGACGGCGCGGCCGGCGAGGTGTGCAGCGTCGACGTCGACGGCGGCGCGGCGCTCGCGCTGGCGCTCGCGGCGCCCGTGCCCGGTGCCGTGGCGCCGCACGCGACATGGGTCGGTGCGCTGGGCGCGGCGTGCGCGGCGTGCGTGGTGCAGGCGCCGCGCGCGCAGGTGGTGCTGGCGCGCGGCGGTGTGCGGCGCACGTATGCGTTCGACGTGCCGCTGACCGTCGCCTACTTTGTGCGCCCCGCCGAGATGCACGCCGCGGACGCCGCGGCGCGGTGGCACGCGCTGGCGGGCGCGGAGCGCGAGGCGGCGTGCGTGGTGCGTGGCGCGGCGGGCGACGCGCGCGCCGTGTTTGGCGCGGCGAATCTGTACGTGGTGCACGGCGAGGCGGGCGCCGCGCACGTCGTCGGTGCGGGCGTGTTCCGCAGTGCGGCGAGTGGGCCGGTGGCGTGCTTGGCGCGCTACGAGGCCCGCGCGGACGGCGCGCACGCGCAGCTCACGGTGCGCACGACGCACGGCGCGGTGTCGGCGGCGCTGCGTGCGCTGCTCGCCGAGGCGCTCGGGGAATAGCTATGGTACATAGGTCAGCCCGTGTAGGGGCTGATGCTCATCGCCTCGAGGCTCTGTGCGATGGACTCGGGCGTGATGCTCGACGTGTCGAGCGACGAGGCGTGTGCGCCGCGGCGCGCCGTGAGCGGCGCGGGCTTGGCGCGGCTCGCGGGCAGGGCGCCCATCTCGTCGTCCACGTCGTCGTCCGCGCTGTCCTCCTCGTCCGCGTCGTCCTCCTCGTCGTCGCCCTCGGGCGCGACGTCGGACCACTCGCGGTACAGGCGGTGCACCGCGGCGCCCGAGTCGCGCAGGCGGTATGGGTCGAACGGGAAAAAGACGTCGAGCGCCGGCGCGGCCACCGGCGCGGGCGCCTCGGCGGGCGCCGCCGCGAGCGGCGTCGACTCGCGCGTGCGCGGCGCCGCACCGTGCCGGCGCGGCGTGCCGGGCGCCGACGTGTCGTGCGGCGGCGCCGCGCGCCGCGCATTCGCATCGAGGATCGAGTAGCAGTACAGGAAGCCGGTGTGCTGCGCGACGTGCGCAAACTGCTGCACGACGTTCGCGTTGCAGTAGCGCAGCGGGTTCAGCGGCGAGGTGATCACGCGCTGCACGACCGCCAGGCCGGGCGCCCACCCCGCCTCGGCGTGCAGCGCCGAGGTCCCCGCAGAGGATGCGGAGCTGAACGACGTGCCGTGCAGCGTCGGCATCAGCTGCGGCGACAGCTCAAACGAGCACGCCGTGGGGTACGTGTGCGCGAGCGACGCAGGCCCGTCGTCGTCCGCCAGCGTCGCGTCCGCGGCGCTCGGCGCCTGCCGCAGGTCGCGCCACCGGAAGCAGAAGATGTAGAACACCGCCTGCGCCACCGCGTAGAACAGCGCGTGCTCGCGCTGGCCGGGCGCGGGCGCCCGCGCGCCCTGCTGCGCAAACGCCTCGAGGCCCGCGTCGAGGTATGTGCACAGGTTGAGCACGACGGTGCGCGTCGTCGGCGCGTCGATGTACTGCGCGCGCGCCACAAAGCTCGCGACGTAGCTCGCGGCGGCGATGCGCAGAAACGCCGCGGCGTCGGGGCCCGCGTGCGCGCGCGCATCGCGCTGCGGCGCATACAGGCTCTTGCTCAGCAGCGTGCCGAGGAACATGTCCGCAAACTCGGCGTCCAGCGACGCATACCAAAACAGCACAAACTGCACGTGCCGCGAGCGGAAGGTCGGCAGCACCGCACGCGTAAACAGGCCCAGCAGCGTCTGGTACAGCTGGTAGCGCCGCGCGTCGGCGCCCGCGTCCGTCGCGTCAGGGCCGACGTGCTGCGCCAGAAAGTCAAACAGCACCTTCATCAGCGCATCGAGCTTGCCGGCCAGCACGGCCACCTCGCCCCACGCGGGCGTCGGCGCCGCGGCGCGCGTCGGCAGCAGCGCATCGTTCACGTCGTAGCCGTCGTCGTCGTCGAGCGAATCGAGCGACGCGTCGTCGTCCGCGCCGTCGCCGTCGCCGTCGTCGGGGACCTCGTCCTCCTCCTCCGCCGCCGCCTCGTCGACACGCCCGTCCAGCACATGGGCAAGCGGCGCAGCGGCCGCGGGCGCAAGGCCCTGCTCCTCGAGCTCGTCCAGCTCCACCTGGATCTCGACGTCAACCTGCAGCACATGGTCGAGCACCGCGGCCCAGATCGGCTCGGTGAGCGCCTCGCAGTAGGCCGTGACGCGCAGCACATTGCGCACATACAGCACCTGCGCCAGCGTGCGGTCGCGCTTGTGCGGAAAGTGGCGCGTGACCTGCCCCTGCAGCGCCGCGGCGAGCGTCGGCACGAGGCGCAGGAGCTGCTGCAGCAGCGCATGCAGCCGGTCGTACAGCGCGCGCCGCGTCGGCCGCGGCGCGTCGGCGGCGACGAGCGCCTCGTCGTACCACGCGGGGTGCAGCCCAAAGTTGGCAAACACGCGCGCCGCGACCTGCGCGACCCACTCGCCTCGCGCGCTCACCAGCGCGCACACGAAGCGCACCCAGGCATCGGCGACCGCCGGCGGCGCCGCGAGCCAGGGATAGTCGAGCACGGCGTCCAGGAGCTCGGCGCACGAGCGGTCGAGCGCGGGCGCGACGTGCGACAGCGCCGCGAGCCACGCGGCGCGCGCTGCGGGCGTCGCGGCGGGGCCCGCGAGCTGCGCGACCAGCTCGCCGTACGGCTGCGTGTCGCCCTGGAGGGTCAGCGGCGCGCCGGCCGACGTACCTTGGCCTTTTGCGCGATGGCATTCTTCACAAACGCTACATACATGCCTTGCCGCGTGCCCGCATCGGGCGCAGACTTGGGCGTGCGCCCAGCGCGGAGCGGCGACGCTGGCATCCTCGCGCTCTCGGCCCTCCACGCGCGTGCCGGCGGCGGAAAAAAAAAGGACGAGCCCCGGCGGGCAGGGGGCGGTGCCACGTGATGCTACGAAGCTACGGGCGGACGCCGCGGCCCGGGCGCGTCGCGCACACGGCAACGAGCGGCGCACACCGCTTACAGGTCGCCGTCGTCCTCGTCGGGGAGCGGCGCAGCGGCGGCGGTCTCGAGCTCCTTGTTGTACTGCTCCATGAGGTTGTGGTCGACCTGCACCTCGGGCGGGGCGAGCGCGGGCGCGGCGGCGAACTCCAGCGCGGGGTTGCCGACGAGCTTCCGGGCGAGCCACAGGAAGGGCTTCTCGAAGTTGTAGTTCGACTTGGCCGAGATCTCAAAGTACTGCAGGTTCTTCTTGCGGTGGAAGGTGACGGCGCCCGTCTTGACTTTCCGCTCCTTGACGTCCACCTTGTTGCCGCACAGCACGATCGGGATGTTTTCACACACGCGCTCCAGGTCGCGGTGCCAGTTGGGCACGTTCTTGTAGGTGATGCGCGACGTCACATCGAACATGATGATGCCGCACTGGCCCTGGATGTAGTAGCCGTCACGCAGGCCACCAAACTTCTCCTGGCCGGCCGTGTCCCAGACGTTGAACACGATCGGGCCAAAGTTGGTGTGGAACTGCAGCGGGTGCACCTCGACACCGAGCGTCGCTGGGTGAGTTGCGCAACGCACCAATGTACTTCTTTTCGAACTCACCCGTGAGGTGGCGCTTCACGAACGTCGTCTTGCCCGTGCCACCGTCACCCACTGCGTGTCAGCCTTGCGCGCACACCTACCGAGCACCAGCTTAAAGTTGGGAACGTTCTGAGCCTCGGACATCTTCACTTGCACACAGTCGTGGAGGAGACGGCGAGCCACCGCCAAAAACACGCCGCCTTCTTTGCGCTTCCGCGTGGCATCACGTGCGGCGCCGCTTTTTTTTTTGGACCCGCCCAGCAGCAGCAGCAGCAGCAGCATGGCGCGCGAGGGGGCCGCCGCGCGGCGCACCGCGCTCGTCTCGATGCGCGCGCAGATGCACCTGCCCATCCCGCCCGTGTGGATGGACAGCCCACGCACCTCGATCCTCGAGCAGCTCGATACGCTCGTCATGCGCTACATCCCCCAGCTCGAAGGCGTGCTGCTCACGCACGCCGACGCCCGCTTCCTCGGCACGCTCGGCGGGATTCTGGGCGACTCGGCGTTCGCCGAGGCGCCCGTCGCGTTCACCGCGCTCGTGTGGCGCCCGCAGATCGGCATGCGCCTCGAGGGCGCCATCACGCTCTCGTCGCCGAGCCACGTCTCCCTGCTGCTCCACGGCACCTTTAACGCGGCCATCTCGGCGCAGCACCTGCCTGCGGCCAAGTACGAGTTTGTGCACTACGACGACAATGACGCACACGCCGCGCGCACCGACGCGCACGACCGCAGCGTCGGCTTCTGGCGGCACAAAAAGACCGGCGAGCGCCTCGGCGGCGCAGAGCAGCGCCTCGCTTTTACGGTGATCAGCATGACCGTCGCGAACCATATGCTGTCGCTGCACGGCAGCCTGCTCAAGGACCCGTTCAGCGTCGCGCCGCCGCGCCCAGGCTCGCTGTCGTTCGACCAAGCGCTCGCCGAGCGCGAGCCGCTCGACGAGCCCGAGGCCGAGGCGCCGCCGCCGCCGCGCGCGCGCAAGCTGCGGTTCGACTCGGACGCCGAGTCGGACACGGACGCGCGTGCGCCGCGCGCACCCGTCGAGGTCGAGGACGACGGGCACGACAGTGCGTCGAGCGACGAGTACGGCGACGCACGGACCTCGGATGCGTCGGCGAGCGACGATGCGTCGAGCGACGCAAACGATGCACCGACGACCGCCGTGCCGCGCAAGCCCGTGCGGCGCGACGAGGCCGAGGCGGTCGCGGCGCAGCGCCAGGCCGAGAAGCGGCGCAAGGCGCACGCGCATGCGGCCGAAGAGGCCACGGAGGCCGAGGTCGATGCGCTCCAGGCAGCCCATGGGAAGACGAAGGAGGAGGAGAAGAAGGAGAAGAAGAAGGAGAAGAAGCAGAAGAAGGAAAAGAAGGAAAAGGAGAAAAAGGAGAAGAAGGAGAAGAAGGAGAAGGAGCACAAAAAGACCGGCGAGGGCGCGCACGAGGCCGGTGGCGACGCGCGACCGAAGGAAAAGCGCAAGAGCGACGGCGAGGGTGCGACGTCGTCCAAGCGGCACAAGTCGAGCACATAATGTACTATAGCTCCACAAAATTGGGCGCATTTTTCGGCGGGCCGGCGGGCCGTTGGGTCAACGCTACGTTGGGCTACAGCGACGCAAAAAACTCCTTGAGCTTCGGCTCGGGGAGCACGCCGACGAACGACGTCGCGAGTTTCCCGTCGCGGAACGCCAGGACCGTCGGCATCGCGCGCACCTGGAACTGTGCGGCGGCCTCCATGTTCTTGTCGACGTCGATGGTCACGAGGTCGACCTCCTTGCCGCCCACGAGGCTCGGCGTGTTCACGAGGCGGTGCAGCACCGGGCTCAGCATCTTGCACGGCTGGCACCAGTCGGCAAAGAAGTCGACGAGGAGCGGCTTGCCGGACGTCTTGCTGTCGACGAGGAGCTGCGCGAGGCGGTCGGCAGACACGTCCTCCTCGATAAAGCGCGCTGCACGCGTCGTCGAGAACGAGCGCGTGGCACGAAGCGGCACACGCACGCCACGGGCGGCCACGGTGCGCAGCATGGTGGGGGAAGCGGCGGCGGCGTGGCGCACGTGCGGGGAAATATGCGTGCGCGGCGGCGCGGCGCGGCGTCGCTGGGGGCATGAGCCGCAAGCCGTCGGAGCCGCCGCGCACGCCGTCGCCGCGGTACGTCTGGCCCGGGCGGCGTGCGGACGGGGCGGCGCGTGCGCCGGCGCCCGCGAGCCCCGGTCCCTACGTGCCGGCGCCGACGAGCCAGAGCGCGACGGTGCGGCGGTGCGCGCGGCAGCTGCTGGCCAGCGTGATGGCCGCGTCGTTTGCGTCGCTTGCCGACGCCGAGTCGGAGGCGTCGCTGCAGGTGCTTGTAGAAGAGAGTGCGCACGACAGCGCCGTGGTCGTGTACGAGTGCCTGAATGTGATTGAGCTGTTTGAAGTGGTACGTCGCGCGCGCTGACCGCAGCCGCCCACGCTCGACCATGCGCAGGCGGGCCACCGGCTGTACCGGCTGCTGTGCCTGGTGCGCGTGCTGGACATGTGTCTGGCGCGCTACGTTGCGGCGGTGTCTGCGCCGGCGCCGGCGCCGCTGCTGCCCGATGCGCTCGTCGCGCACCTGCTCGACACGGTGTGCAGCCTGATGCAGGCGCTGCTCCTGTTCGAGGGCGGCGCGCTGCCGCTGAGCGGCGCCGAGGCCGTGGCGCCTGCGCTGTCGCCGTCCGCGGACGCGGACCGTACGCGCGCCTTCAACTTTGGCTGGAAGGACACCGAGGCGCAGCGCGAGCGCGAGTGTGAGTATGCGCTGCTCGACGCGCACGAGGGGGTGTGGCCTGCGCAGGCGAGTCCGGTGGGCTACTTCCAGCTTGCGCCGCGCGTGCCGCCCGACGACGCATGGACGACGCGCGCAGACGAGTGCGATGCGCCGCCGCGCGTCGTCGCCGCGTTTCTGTACCGCGCGCTGGCGCGCCTGGTGCACTATGTAGGCACTGCGCACCCCGCGCACGTCGCGGCGGTCGTCTGTGGCGCGCTGCAGCGCGCGCCGACGACGCACGACGAGCTGCGCACCGCGGCCGAGATCCGGCTGATGGAGTGTGCGCCGCTCGACCTGGCCACGGTCGCGCCGCTCGCCGCGACGGCGCTGGCGGCGCTCGGCAAGCGCGCGCTGTACCCCGTGGTGAGCGTCGCGCTGCGCCGCGCGCTGTTTGCCGCGCCGCCGCACGAGGCCGAGTGGGCGAGCGGCGTGTTTGACGCGCTGCTGCCCGCCGCGGACTCGCACCGGCGGCGCACGATCCTGTGGCCGACGCTCGCGGCGCTGCTCGCGTGGTGCCCGCGCAAGGAGCACGCCGCGGCGCACGCGGTGCGTGGCGCGCGGCGCGACGCGGCGCCCGCGAAAAAGGCGCTGTTTGCCGAGGCGCTCGTGCACCACCTGAGCGCGAGCCGCCTCGGCCTGGTCGCCGCCTACGCGCTGTGCACCGCATGCGACGGCCTGGCGCGCGCGCCGGGCGCCGAGTCGCGCGCACTCGGCGCGGCGCTGCTCACGCAGGCCGCGCCGCGCGTCGCCGAGTGGGTGCGCGCCGCGGCGCAGCTCGCGCCCGCCGAGGCGCGCCTCGCCGCGCGCTTCCTCGGCCTGCTGCTCGCGGCCGACGCGTGCCGCGCCGCGGCGCGCGCGCTCGTGCACGCCGCGGTGCAGACGGTCGCGGGCGCGCTGCTCGTGGTGCATGCGCTCTTTGCCTACGAGGCCGCCGACGCGCCCGGCGCGCAGGCGCGCATCGATGAGCTCGTCGCCGGCGTCGCGCCCGCGCTGCGTGCGCAGCTGCGCGCGGCGCCCGGCGCGCCGCCGGGCGCCGCGTGGGCGAGCGAGCTGCACCCGCCCGGCGCGACGCTCGAGCAGGCGTACGCGCACGCCGTGCTGCACTATGCGCTGCGCCGGCACGCGCGCACTGGCGCGCCGCCGCTCGTCGAGGCGCGCGACGCGCTTGCGCTGCTCGACACGGGCGCCGACGCGCTCTCCACCGCGGACGCACACGTGCACCATGCGGCCGCGCGTGTCGTGGCGGCGCACGCGCCCGCGCTCGACGACGTGCCGCGCGCGCTGCTCGCGAGCAGCGCGGCGCGCATCCTGCACGCGCCGACGCACACGGCGCTGCGGCACGCGACGCACGCGCTCGCGTACCTCGTGCCGTGCGTGCCGCGCGGCGCGGCGTGCGACGCGCAGCTCACCGCGCCGCGCGTGCTCGGCGCGGCGGTGTTTGCGCTGTGCGTGCTGGATGCCGCGGTGCACCGCGCGGCGCTGGCGCTCGGCGCGGCGCTTGGCGCGGCGGTGTGCGCGACGCGCGCGGCGCCTGCGCTCGTGGCGCTCGTGCGCACGCTGCCGCGCGGCGCGGGCCCCGACGCGACCGTCGCGCGCGTCGTTGCGGCGCTCGACGCGTCGGCGCCCGCGGCGCGCGTCGTGCTCGACGCGCTGCTTGCGCGGTGGCAGCCGCTCGTGGCCGCGCCGGCGGGCGCCGAGCGCGCGCTGCGCACGTACGCGCGGGTGCTGGCGTGCGCCGCGGACGCGTCGTGCGACGCGCTCGTTGCGCCGCTCGCCGCGCTCGTGCTGCGCGGCGACGCGGCGGCGAGCGACGCGGCGCACGAGCTGCTGGCGGCGGTGCCCGACGCGCTCGTCGAGCGCGTCGTGCGGCGCGTGCGCGACACGAGCGTGCCGGACACGCGCACGACCGCGGCGCGCTGGCTGTGGCTGCTCGACACGGTGGCGCACGCGCGCGCGTCGGTGCCGGCGCGCGGCGAGCTCGCCGAGATGCTCGCGCAGTGCGCCGAGTGTGCGGCGCCCGCGGCGTGCCCCGAGGCGCGCGTGCGTGTGTGCCGCACGGCGCGCGCGCTCGGCCCGCCGACGGCGCGCGCGGGCGGCGCGCTCGCGCTGCGCATCCTGCCGTGGGCGGACGCGGCGCACGCCGAGGTGCGCGCCGCGGCGTGTGCGGCGCTCGGCCCGCTGCTCGCGGCGCCCGTCGAGGGCAGCGACGCGCTGGACGCGTCGCGCGACGACGCGGTGCGCCGGCGCCTCGCGCTGTACGTGCACGGCCTGCTGCGCGCCGCGCGGCGCGCCGACGGGCGCGACGCCGAGGCGGCCGTCGGTGCGCTCGCCGCGCTCCTGCGGCGGCACCCGGCGCACGTGCAGCAGACCGCCGCGCGGCTCGTGCTGCGTGCGCACCCCGCGGAGCGCGCCGCGGTGCTGCGTGCGTGCGCTGCGGCGTGGGACGCGCTGCCCGACACGCCCGCGCCGCCGGGCAGCGCCGCGCCCGGCGTGTTTGCGCCCGTGCCCGACGCGCTGCCGCACGACGTGGCCCGTGCGCTGGCGCACGTGGCGACCGCGCCGCTCGAGGCGGCGCTCGCGGGCGTGGTGCACGACGAGGGCGCGCTGGTGGGCGCGCTGCTCGGCGACGAGATCGCGCGGTGTGCGGACGAGGCGAGTTTGCTGCGCGCCAACTCGCCGGCGCTCGCGGTCGCGTCCGCGTTCCTGCGCCGCGCGCTGTTTGTGTGCACGCGGCACGTCGTGCGCGCCGCCGCGGCGCACGTCGGTGCGCGCGACGCGCCGCTCGACGCGAGCACGCCCGCGGGGCGCGCCGACGTCGCGGCGGCCGCCGACGCGCTCGTGCGCGCGCTTGCGCACGCGGCGCACGCCGCGCCGAACGACGCGCGCCGCGTGTGTGCGGCGGTGCGCGCGCACGCCGTGCGCCGCTTCCCGGGCCCGCGCGCGCCGCACACGGCGCTCGGCGCGCTCGTGCTGCTGCGCGTCGTGGGCCCCGCGCTGGCGACGCCCGCGTCGGTGCACGTCGCGCTGCCCGACCGCGCGCACGCGCGCGCGGACCTCGTGCTGCTGAGCAAGGTGCTGCTTGCGCTCGCGCACGGCGGCTTTGCGCCGCACCACGCCGCGCTCGCGCCGCTCAACGCGCACCTGCGCGGCGCGGCGCCGCACGTCGCCGCGGCGCTCGACCGCCTGTGCGCGGCGGCGCCCGCGGCGGCGCCCGCGCCGCGCCCGGCGCCGCTCGCGGACCGCGCGCTGCTCGCCGCGCAGCTCGCGGAGCACGCGCCGCGCCTCGTGCAGACGCACCCCGCGCTCGCCGACGCGGTGCACGCGGCGCGCGCCGCGCTCGCGGTGCCGACGCCCGCGGAGCGCGTCGCGCGTGCGCGCGACGCCGCCTACACGTACGACGCGCTGCGCCGCATGCACCGCGGGCGCGACGCCGCGGCGCTGCATGCCGTGTGCTACGACACGCACGCGGCGGACGGGCGCCGCGTCGTGTGCTATGCGGCGGCGCGCGTCGCGATGCACCGCGCGGACCTCGCGCACCTCGCGCACCACGTCCTGCACGTGCTCGGCGCGGGCGGGCCGTGCGACGTGCTCGTCGACCTCACGGGCGCCACCGAGGCGCACCTGCCGCCGCTGCAGTGGGCCGTGTACGTGCTCGAGGTCGCGCCGCCCGCGGTGCTCGCGCACGTGCGCACGCTCGTCGTGCTCAACGCGGGCACGCCCGTGCGCCACTACCTGCGCGCCTGGGCGCCGGTCGCGTGGCCGGGGCGCGTGGCGTTTGCGACGTCGCTCGCCGAGGTCGCGCCGCTCGCGCCCGCGGGCGTGCTGCCCGCGTCGACGCTCGCGCTGCTCCCGAGCGCGCCGCCGGCCGCGCCCGCAGACGACGCGCCCGGCGCCGAGTGCGTCGTGCTGCACGACGGGCGCACCGCGCCGGCGCTCGCGACGCTGCGCGTGCTCGACACGCACGTCGTGCTCACCACCGTGCACCCCGTGCCGCTCGGCACGACGACGGGGCGCACGTGCGACGTGCTCGCGCTCGCCGACGTCTGGGTCGCGTGCGAGGGCGACGTCGTGCGCCTCGACACGCCCACCGACACGCTGTACGCCGGCGCGGACGGCGCGGCGGCGCTCGCGGACGCGATCCGCGCCGCGCAGGTGCGCCACCGCGCCGTGCCCGGCGGCCCGCCGCGCGCCGCCGCCGCGCGCCGCGCGCGGTGCTGCACGCAAGCGCGCTGTGGCACGCGAGTGCGGCGCCCGTGCCGCTGCGCGCCGCGGCCGCCGCGCTGCTGCGCGCCGCGGCGGGCGACGCCGCGCCGGCGCCCGCGTACCCGCTGCCGGGCGCCGCGCCGGCGCCCGCGGTGCCGAGCGCGGCGCACGCCGCGGCGATCGTGCACACGACGCTCGACCTGTGCGCGCGCTGCGGCGAGGGCGCCGGCACGTCGCTCGCGCACCTCGCGCCGCTGCTCCCGCGCCTCGCGCACGCGCCGCACGTCGACGCGCGCGCGCTGCTCGCCGCGGCGCTGCTCGGGTGGGCCGTGTGCCCCGCGCTGCGCGCGACGTGGGCCGCGGGCGTCTGGGCGCCGCTCGCGGGCGCCTCGGCGCTGTACGACGCGTTTCTGGACGCGTGCGTTGCCGTGGCGCCCACGCAGCACGCCGCGCCGCTGCTGCACGCGGTGCTCGACGCGCTCGCGGCCGTGCCGCCCGCGCCGCTGCACGCGCGCTGCTCCTCGCGCGCGTGCAGCGCGCGCTGCACGACGCGGCGCCCGCGTGGCGCACCGTCGCGGCGCTCGTGCCGCTGTGCGCCGTGCGCACGCTCGTGCCGCCGCCCGCGCCACGCACCGAGCTGCCCGTGGCGCTCGGCGTCGCGCTGCTCCTCGCGCCGCACTCCGCGTTCCTGCACGAGGCGTGTGCCGACGCGCTGCACCACGCCGTGTGTGTGCTGCAGCGCGACGCGCCGCCGCACACGTACGCGCCGCTGCTCGCGCGCCTCGCCCACGCGTGGCCCACCGAGGCCGCGCCGCACGCCGCCCAGGTGCCCACGGCGCTCGCGCGCGCCGCGCACGACGTGCTCGCGTGCGCCGCGCCGGGCACCGAGGCCGAGCTCGGGCGCCTCGTCGCGATCTACGCCACGCACGGCGCCGTGCGCGCCCAGGCGCTGCGCGTGCTCGCCGCGCTGCCCGACGGCGGCGCCCGCGCGCTGCGCACCGCCGCACGCGCCCTGCCGAGCGCGGACGCCGACGTGGCGGGCGCCGCCGCGCAGTGCGCCGCCGCACACCTCGGCGCCGCGCCGCACCACGCCCCCGCGCTGCTCTGGGCCGGCCTCGCGCTCGTGCAGCGCGGCGACGCGGCGCTGCTCGCGCCCGGCACCGCGCTCGCGCACGCCGCCGCGGCGCACCTCGGCGGCGCCGACGCCGCCGCGCGCCTGCTCGCCGCGCGCCACGCGCCCGAGGCCGCGGCACTCGATGCGGCGTACGGCGTGCACGCCGAGCGCGACGTCGGCTTTGCGCTCGCGACCGTGCTGCGCACGCCGCTCACCACGCCGGCAACCGCGCGCCTCGCACGCGACACGGCGCTGCACCTGCTCGCGGTGCTCGCGCGCGGCGACGGCGTGCCGGACGCGCGGCAGTGCGGCCTGCTGCTCGCGCTCTCGTTCACGCAGCCACGCACGCGCGACGAGGCGGCACGCGCCGCGCGGCTCGCGCCGCCGCACTCGCGCGACGTGTGGCGCACCGTGCCCGCGGGCAGCGCCGCGCCGCTCGCCCTCGCGCTCGGCGCGTCGCTCGTGCCGCGCGTCGACGACGACGCGCGCGCGCCGCTGTGCGACTACCTGCTCAAGGCGAGCGAGGCGAGCACCACGTGTGCAGCGCTCCTGCACGGGCCGCTCGCGCCGTTTCTCGCCGAGGCCGCCGAGGCCGCGGCGGCCGTGCCGGCGCTGCGCACGCTCCAGCGCCGCGCGGCCGCGGACGGCGCGGGCGCGCCGCTCCTCGCGCAGCTCGGCTTTGCGGCGCTCCTGCCGCACGCCCCGCCGCCGCCCGCCGCCGCGGTGCGCGCGTGGCTCGAGCGCGTGGTCGCCTCTCTGTAGCGCATAGCCGCCGGCCGCCGCCGGCCCTTCTCCACATGGACACCGCTGCGGCGTGGGTGCCGTCGAGGGACCTCGCGCGCGTGCACAGCGCCGCGGACGTCGTCGCGGGCGTCGCGGCGCTGCGCACCGCCTACGGGCTTGACGAGGGCACCGAGCGCTGGATCCGTGTGTCCCTGGACGGCGCGGGCGCGGGCGACGCCGCGGCCGAGGCGGCCGACACCGACGCCGACACCGACGCCGACGCCGACGCCGTAGACGACACGCCCCCCGCAGACGACGCGTTCGAGACCCACTACGTCCAGACGTGGCTCCGCGGCGCGATCGCGTGGTCGTGCCGGCACGCGCCCGAGCACGTCGACGCGTGCGCCGAGCTGCTCGTGCACCTCGCGGGGCAGTCGGCGGCCGGCGCGCGGCAGTGCACGTACCGCTTCTTCGCGCGCGCCGCCCACGCGGACGACGCCGTAGCCACCGTACACATCCGCGACATTGCGCTCACCGACGACGCCCTCGGCGGGCGCACGTGGGGCGCCGCGCCGTACCTCGCGCGGCGCCTGCTGCAGCACTACGCGGCGCACGCGCCCACCGCCGTGCTCGAGCTCGGCGCGGGCACGGGCCTCGCGGGCCTCGCGCTGCACGCGTTCGTGCGCACGCAGCACGGCCGCGCGCCGCGCACCGTGCTCACCGACCACCACGCGGTCGTCCTGCACAACCTGGCGCACAATGCCGCCGCAAATGCCGACACTACGTGCACGGTCGCGCACCTCGACTGGCAGCACGTCTACGAACAAGAGGCGGGCACATCGTCCGCCTACACGTCTACAGCACAGACGGTGCCGGCCGCCAACGACGCGGCCGTGCGCGCGTTCGCCGCCGTCCCTCGCGACGCACGCTTCGACGTGCTGATCGCCGCCGACTGCATCTACGACGTCGCCCATGCCGCGTGGATCGCCGCCGTGACGCGCCGGCACCTCGCACACACCGGCACGCCCACGCCCGCGCTGCACCTGCTCGTCCCGGTGCGCCCAACGCACACCGCCGAGCTGCAGGCGGTGTACGACGTGCTCGGCGCCGCGCCGCTCCGCATCGTGCGCGATACGCCCGTCGTGGGCACCGACGACTTTGGGCCCGCTACCATGCGCGCACGCACCGCACGCGCCCTGCACGGGCGCCGCGTCGCGTTCCGGCACCTCGTCGTCGCCTGGGCCTAGTCGGCGGCCGGCGCGGCGTTGCGCCAGTCGACGGCGAGCGGACCGCCGCGCTGCAGCTGCGCGGCCAGCGCCGCGCGCGTGCGCAAAGCCACGGCACGCGCCTCGCCATCGCTCGGGGCGCCGCGCGCCGCGGCGTCGCCCGCCGCGTCGCGCGCAGGCCGCCGCGGCGCATCGGGCGCGAGCGTGATCTGGGTGGTCGACACGGGCGGAGCCGCGTCGCCGTACGTAGGAGGAGGGAGCGCCGCAAGCGTGCGCGCGTGCGCGTCGACCGGGAGCAGCGTGCCGGGCAGGCGCTCAAGGAGCGGCGCAATCTCCGCCGCGGGGTAGCTCGTGGGGTCCTGCGCGGGCCGCGGCGCACCGGCGCGCACACCGAGCAGCGGCGAGGACGCGTGCGCGTCCGCATCCGCGTCCGCAGGCGCACGCCGGCCGTGGCCCAGGCAGCACGCAAACAGCGCGTGCACGAGGCCGGCCATGGTGGGGGAGGCAGGCTTACCTAACTATCAGGGTGGAGGGCCGAAGGGGCGGCCGCCGCGGCCGCCGTGCCGGCGGCGGCCGCGAGGCGCGGCTCGACGACGTGGCTGCCGCGCAGCTGGTTGCCGAGCGTGAGCCACCCGGGGCGCACATTGTGCTGCCGGCCAAACATCTCGACCTTGCGCGCGCCGGGGCACAGCCGCTCGATCATCGTATACAGCTCGTCGGGCTTGCGCGACGTATCGCGCACGGGCGCGACAATGACATCGTTGCCGACGTCGCGGTGCAGCCACGTAGGAAGCGGTACATACATGCCCGGCGGCGGCGCATCGACCGGCGCCATGCCGCGGCACTTGAGGCCCACAAAGCAGTGCTCCTTCGTGTGGTTCAGCCAGTGCCCCGTGCGCCCCGTGCGGATCAGCCGCTGGAGCTGGTTGATCTTGACCCAGACCAGCTCGTCGATCCGCACGTAGCCCCAGTGCTGCAGCAGCGCGCGCCCCAGCTCCATCGCACGGCCCGTCACCCACAGAAAGAGCAGGCCCTCGTCCTGCAGCTGCGGGATCGGCAGCGCGTACATCTGCTCGTCCGACAGCGTGCCGTACGGCAGCGACATGTGGATGTCCCACGGCGGGTCGGCGACAATCACGTCAAACGTCCCGAGCTGCGCGAGGTCAAACGTGCGCAGGTCGCACGAGATCCACTGCGCCGGCAGCGGCGCGCCCAACGCGCCCCGCGGCGTACGCAGCCACGCCTCGAGCGCCGCCGCAGGCGCTCGCCGCCGCGCACCGCTCGGCACGTCGCGCGGCGCACGGTCCAGCACAAAGTGCACAAACTGGGTCAGCCCACGCCACGACGCACCTTGCACGTCGCCTTGCGGTGGCACGCGTGCAGGTAGCCACAGTGCCCCAGCGCAGGGTTCGTGTGCGCCGCATACACCGGCCGGAAGTGCACACGCGCACAGGGCCCCCCCTGCCGCGCACACGCATCGCGCGTGATGTGCGGACACGGCGCATCGACCGCATCGCCGCCGCTGTGCATCTACGTCAGCACACCACGTACCATGCGCGCTACAAGGCGCTCCTTCGCCGTCGGCGCACGCAGGTAGCGCGCCGCCAGCCGCGCGCCGGCGCTCGCGCCCGCCCCGTCGTCCATGCCCGGTGGAGGCGCGCGAAGCCTCCACCTGGCGCCATGGCGTCGGACGCAGCCGCGGCGGTGACGGAGCACTGCGGCGTCGCGACGCGCGCCTTTCTCCAGAAGGAGTACGCCGAGAGCCTCGTGCACATCCAGCATGGCATGGCACGCGCGCTCGGCGCGGCGCGCGACGGCACGCCGCTCGACGCCCACCTCGTCGAGCGCCTCGGCGTGCTGCGCTACACGGCGTGCGTCACCGTGTACACCAACGCGGCGGCGCGCACACGCGCCCTCGCGGCGCTCGCCGACCGCCCTGACGACGACGCACACGCCGTGCGCGCGCTGCTCGAGGCGCCCGCCGCCGGCCTGTACACGCAGCTGTGGTGGGAGTCGCTCGAGGCGCTCTTCGGCACGCCGCGCGCGCCGCACCCGTCGTCGCTCGAGGCACCGGACACGGCGGCCGCGCTGGCACTGCGCGTGCCAGGCGCGCTGCTCACCTCGGCGATCCTCGGCGCCCTCCGCCTCGACACGTGCGCGCACAGCGGCGCGGCCTATGCGCAGGCCGCCGACGGCACCGCAGCGCGCGGCTGTGCGCGGCAGACGTGCGAGATGTACCTCGGGGCGTCGCTCGCCGACGCGCCTGCGGCGCCAGATGCGCAGGCCACGTACGCGCGCGTCCTACGGCTCTACACGATCCAGGTGCTCGGTTTGCACCTTCACGACTGGACGTACGCGCGCGACGTCGTCGGCTACAGCCGCCTGCCGGACGACGCCAAGGCCGCCCTGCTCACCGAGCTCGACGCGACGGCCACGCATGCCGCGGCGCGCGCGCAGCGCGAGCGCGCCGCGCTCGAGGTCGCGCAGCAGCAGTACGAGGCGGAAAAGCGCCGGCGGCAGGCGGCGCCGCCGCCCGAGGCCGTGGCAGACACCGAGGCACCACCGTCCGCGCCCGTGCTGCCCAGCGCGGCACCCAGCACGTCCGGCGCGGCGCTGCGGCGCACCGCGAGCGTGCGCCGGCGCGGCAGTGGCCGCGCGGGCGGCGCTGCGGCACAGGCACCCCGGGCGGAGGCCTCGCGCGGCGCGGCGGCCGACGGCGCGGCGGCGGCGGCGCACTCGCGCGATGCGCCACCGGACACGCACGCCGCCGAGCGCGCCCGCATCCAAGCGTACTTGGCGCGGCGGCCGAGCGAGCCGGTGGGACCGGTGGTGCACGGATCGCCGCAGGACGCCTACGTCCGGTATCTATGGTTCGGTGGGCTGCGGCGGCGTGCCGCGGTTCTCCTTGCGCTGGTGCTGGCCGCGGTGCTTGTGCGTGCCGCACGCGCGCGGATCCCTGCGGCGTGGGCGCGCGTCGCGGGCCAACGCGTCTGGGACACGCTCCGCATGTATGTGGCCGAACGCACTGACCCAGGGGTACCCAGGTGACCTACATGTAAGCAGGGGGCCGCGCGGCTGCACCGGGGCCGCGCTGAGTCAGCGTATGCGGCGCGCGGCCGAATCGCAGCGTGCATAGCGCGCGGGTCGTGTGCCTTGACGTAAGCCGCGGGCGGCCCGTAGCGCCCGAGGCGCCCTTTGTCTGGGCAGGCGTCCGTAGAAGCTGCACGCACGCAGGGTGCGATCGCAAGTGCAGCACGCGTGGCGCACGCGCCTGCGATTGGCGGGTGGGCACGATCGTCGCCGGGCGCGAGCCGCGCCATACCTTCTTCCGCAGTTTTGCGTTCCCTTCGTCCGGGCCAGCAGCAACATGTCCCGGCGAGTGACGGTGCCATTGACGGTACGTAGTGCCCGTGTGGGCCGCGGAGGCTAACCTTTAGGCACGCTGCGTGATGGCGGCCGTGTGTGCCGCGGGCGTCGCCGCCGCTGCCGCCGTCGACGCGCACGACGCCGAGCGCGGCGCCAGCGGTGCGCACGCGGCGCTCGCGTCCACGCATCGCCTCGTGCGGCGCAGCATGACCAACCACGATGTCGAGGCGTCGGGCATGCCGTGGCAGCGCGCCATTGCATTCGTTGCCGCGGTGGGCGGCGTGCTGCTTTTTGTGCTCACCCTCGGCCTGGTGCTGCAGGTGACCGACCGCCCGCGCATGGAGGCGCGGCATCCCGGCGCCGTGCCGGTGCCCGGCGGCTACCAGGCGCAGCGCGCGCGCTCGCAGCGCCACACGTCGCAGCTGCCGCGCCCGCCGAGCGGCCGCCCCCAGCTCGGCTCGTCGCCGTCGCAGATCGGCCTGCTCGACCAGGTGCAGCCGCAGCCGGTGGCCTCGCGCCGCGCGCGGCGCGAGGGGCGTCCGTCGCGGCAGCTGCCTGCGCCGCCGCAGCACCTACTCGCGAGCGAGCCGGCGCCGTACCTCGGCCTGCAGATGCCGCCCACCGCGCGGGGGCAGCTGCCGCCGACGGGGGCCGAGTACGCCGAGTATACCAGCGGCGCCTACGCGCCGGGCCCGTCGCGTGCGCCGCGCATGCTGCCGCTCCCGCCCGATCTAGGCGCGCCGCTGATCGAGGCCCCGGGCGCGCCGTACAGCGAGTATGCCGCGTCGCACAGCTACGCCGACTCGTCGCCGTTTGAGACGCAGGAGGTGCTCACGCAGAGCTCCACAAAGCAGACGCCTCGCAGCTCGCGCGGCTACGTGCCGCTGCCCGAGCCGCCGATCCAGATGACGCACGTCGCAACCGAGTACGTGCAGCCCGAGGTGGGCTACTACGACACGCCGACCTACCAGCAGGAGGTCGCGCACTATGCGGACGCGGGCCGCGAGGTGCGCCGCAAGGCCTCGACGCGCTCGCGCGGCTCGGGCCTCGAGCGCAAGAGCAGCCAGCTGTCGCGCGTCGACAGCATCGGCGCGGGCGACCCCCGCCGGCACTCGCGCAAGCTGCCGCAGCCGCCCGTGCCGCGCATGAGCACCACGGAGCGCATCCGCGCGCTGCGCAGCGTGATGCAGGACTCGTACCTCGACGACCCGCCACTCGGCGCGGACGCGGCGCAACCCGCGCCGCCGGTGAGCGTGCAGGCGCTGAGCGGCGCCGATGCGCTCGGCTACCCGGTGCGCGAGGAGCACCGCTACGCGACGCACTATGGCCATCCGAACCCGTACGACAGGCGGGCGGTCGCGGGCTCCGACGTGCCCAGGCACCGCTACTACCCCATCTGATTCGGCCCCTTTTCGACGATACGACCTCGGGCGATCCTGCTCCCACATGCATTCCCGTTCTCAGACCTTTTTTCGGCATTGTGCAGTACATGACAATAGTCGCTGTAAATGAACCCTTGTATTGCGCGCCGTGCCGCGCGCCGCCCCGTGTCCTTCGTGCGTGCCGCGCCGGCGAACGGGGCGCGCCGCGCGCGATGTGGAGGCGGACTCCGCCCGCACCACGGCGTGGGGACTCGGCGAGGCCTGCGACGGCGCATGCCGCTTCCTGCGCTCCGCTGGACCGAGCTGCGTGCACCCGTCGACGCGGCCTGCCGCCGCGTGTCGGAGCACGAGGTGCTCTGCGCCGACGCCACCGCGCTGCCGTCGACCGTCGGCGTGCGCGTCGCATGGAAACCGCCGTCGCACACGCCCCGCCCACGCATCGGTACGCGGCCCGCTCACCCAGACTTTCTCGCGTGCCTCCCCGAGGAGCTGGCCATCTATACCCTGTCGCTGCTGCGCGACCACGCGGACGTGCTGCGCGCCGCGTGCGTGAGCCGCACCTGGCACCGTCTCGCGGGCGACCCGGCGCTCTGGCGCCTGCTCCTCGTGCACCACCCCGGCTGGGGTGTGCGGTGGGACCGGCTGGCGCGCGCGCCGCCCAGCGTGCGTGGCGCGTGGCGCGCGCTGTACATGGACCGCTACGAGCTCGAGCGGCGGTGGCGCGCGCTGCAGACGCTGCGGCGCGACGGTGCGCCGCCCACCGCGTTCCGCCCGGCGATCGTGCGCCTGCGCGGCCACACAGATAGCGTGTATGCGTGCTGCCTTGATCCCGCACACGGCACGGGCGGCGCCGGCTACGTGGTGAGTGGCTCGCGCGACCGCACCATCCGTGTGTGGGACGCGGCGTCCGCGGCGTGCGTCGCGACGCTGCACGGGCACACGGGGAGCGTCGTGTGCCTTGCGCACCACGACGACATGCTCGTAAGTGGCAGCTCGGACGCGACCGCGCGCGTGTGGCGCCGCGGCGGTGCGGGCGCGCCGCACTACGTCCTTGTGCACGTCCTACAGGGGCACACGGCGGGCGTGCTCGACGTGGCGTTTGATGCACACTACATCGTGACCGCGAGCCGCGACACGAGCGTGCGCGTGTGGCGGCGCACGGACGCGCGCCTCGTGCACGTCTACGACGCGCACCGCGGCTCGGTGAACGCGTGCAGCGTGCGCGACGGCCTCGTGGCGACGGGTGCGGGCGACGGCAGCATCTATGTATGGCGCATCGGTACCGGCGAGACGCTGTGCGCGGTGCGCGAGCCGCGGAGCGGCGTAGCATCGATCCTGCTCGCCGGCGCGTGGCTGCTCGCGGGCAGCAGCGACCACACCGTGCGGGTGTGGTGCGTCGCGCGGGGCGCGTGCGTCGGGGCGTTTGCCGCACACACCAAGCTCGTGCGCGCACTCGCCTACGACCCTGCGCGGCAGCTGCTCGTGAGCGGCGGCTGGGACCGCACGACGCGCGTGTGGGACCTGGCGCGGCGCGAGGCGCTGCGCGAGCCGGGCGCGACGCCGCCGCTCGTCGTGTGCCTGAGCATGCCGCAGGCGCGCATCTTCGACGTCGCACTCGACACGACGCGCGTGCTGAGCGCGTGTGAGGACGGCACGGTGTGGGTGGCCGACTTTGGCCACCAGGGCCTCGCGAGCGACCTGTTTGCGTAGGCGGCGCGCCGCGCCCGCGCGCCAAGTGGAGGCGCCGCCGTCCTCTGCGCGTAGAACGTGGTCCATACGCTGATTGGCCAGAATTGCTGTCGCTGCTGTGGCTGGCCCCGCGGTGCTGGGGTGGCGTGGGCCGGGGTACAGCCGACCCCCGCGCGCCCCGGGGCCAGGCTTCTTTCCGACGCCCGGCGCGAGACGAGTCGCGCCCGAAGCCTATTTCGTTTGGACGGCGGGAGCGCGCAGCGAGCGATCCATACGCGCGCACACCATGTCCCAACCCATGCGTACGGCGGAGCAGGCGCCCAAGCCGCCGCCCAAATCGCGCCGTGACCTCGGCCGCCTGCTGGGCCGCTCGGGCCGCGGCGCCGACCGCAAGAACAAGCACCGCACGTCGCAGTACGTCGAGCCCGTCGTGCACGGCGCCGACGACGAGGAACGGCCTGCGAAGCACATCGATGTGATCGACCAGCTCGATATCTCGGGCGTGCACGGCGCGAGTTGTATGTCCCCCGCGGCTCACCCAGTGTTCCACCACGACTCGCCGTACGACGCCTGCTCGCCCCACGTGAACCAGACGTCGAACCGCAAGGCGCCCATCCGCGCCTTTGGCTCGTCCGCGGACCCCGTCACGAGCCAGATGCTCGCGTCCCACCAGCGCGGCGGGCGCACCATCGAGCCCGATGCCGACAGCTACCACGGCCACCGCGCGGCGCAGCCGGGCGACGACGACCCCTTCCGGCACCGTGCGGCCGCCGACTCGCAGAGCTCGATCGGGCTCGAGCCGCAGTACGACGCCGCGAACCCCAACGCCGAGTTCTTTGGCGTGGCCGCCGAGCCGTGGCAGGACTTTGCGACGCCGGCGCACGCGAATTCGCGCGCCTACGCCGAGGACCAGCCGAGCGGGCGCTCGAGCCGGAGCAGCACGTTTGCGGATATGGAGACCTACCTGCGGGGCACGCCGCGCGCGAATACCACGCCGGCCGCCGGCGCCGCGCAGGACGCCACGGCGTCGCGCGCGAACGAAGTGACCTTTGACGACGTGCCGCCCCTCACGACGCCCACGCGCAAGGGCACGCTGCGTGGCGCGGGCACGAGCCGCTCCAGGAGTCTGCTCGGCCGCTTCCGCCGCCTGCGGGTCGAGCCCGACGAGCCCGTGCTCGCCGACCAGCCAGCGGCGCAGCTGCGCCGCAACCGTACATACAGCCCACAGACGGCCGCGCCGCAGCCGGTGCCGCCCGTGGCCGTGGACCCGGCGCCGACGACGTACCTCGCGTCGCCGCACGCGGACGCGGACCCCGGTGCGACGCCACGCGCGTCGCGCTCGCGCCGCGGCGCGGCCTACCGCACCGCAACGCCCGAGCAGGCGGACCGCGAGGTGGGCATCGAGCCCGGCTCGCGCCCGCGGCGGACGCGCCAGGGCATGCCCGCGGTGCCGCCCAAGGGGGACTGGAGCGCAACGCCGGGCGCGGCCGACTACACGGCGGTCATGGGCAACGCCGAAGACGACCCCAAGCCGTCGCTCGGCCGCTCCAAGACGTTTCTCTCGCGGCTCGCCAACTCGAGCCGCGCACGTGTGATTTGATACCTGGCCGCGGGCGCGCCTGTGGTGACATAGTAGGAAGCAGCCGGGCATATGGGAATGAGCGACAAGGGGCCGCAACCGGCCGGCAAACTGCACAAGGCACCGCGGGGCGCATGGGCCTGCCGCGTGCTGCGCGCACGGCGACGGCGCGGCCGGCCGCGCCCCGTGTCTCCCCCGACCCAGCCGGCGCCTGCCCACAGCCCGCGCGGGCCTCGCGCGTGCACTCGTCTGGACCATAGGGTCTTGTATCTATGCACTATCGATCGCAGGGCACTTACGCCTTGGCCTTCTGCGCCTTGAGCACGCCGTCGAGCTTGGTCGCGAGCATGACGTTGCCCTTGACCTTGAGCTTGCCCGACATGAACGCCTTCTGGCCGTTGACCTTGCCGTCGGCGAGGTCGGCAAACGCTGGAGGGTCAGTCGCGCACACGCATACGTACTGTCATCCGAGGTGTTGATCACGCAGTCGGCCTTGCCCTTGGCCTTGCCCTCGTACGCGGTGGCCTCCTTCTTGAGGTCGATCGTGTGCACGAGCTCCTTGCCGCCCGCGTTCTTGATGTGGAACTCGAACACGGCGTTGGTCTTCTTCTGCAGATCCTTCCGCTCGGCATCCGACATGCCGCTCAGGCCGTCGGTGATCTGCTTGAAGTACTGCGCCGACTTGAACTCGCTCATGGTAGATAGGTGGGGAAGACGACCGTCGCCCCGCGCGCCTCTTATGGTGCGCACGCTGCGGGGGGGCCGCCGGTGCGCTGCGTGATTGGGCCAATGGCCGCCGTACGCGGGGGGGCGGCCAATCCCCCCCGGCGCTCGGCCGGCGTGAAAGCCGGCGACGGTCCGGACGGCCCGCCGCCTCCACACGCACCACTCGGGCAGCGCGCAGGGCGCACCGTGCGGCGGGCGCCCCGGACGCTTGTGCGTGGCCAGGTGGAGTGAGGAACAAAGTCTATACACGGACTATCAAGGAGGGAAATAGGCGCATCTACAGATATTGCATGAGCATCGGCGAAAAGCTCAGCGAGTCCGGCAGGCCCAGCGCCGGCGGCTCCTCGTCCGAGATGCGGTTGTTGGGCACGGCGGTGCGCGTCGGTGCGGCGCGTGGCGGCGCGCGCGGCGGCATGGCGTCGACCGCGGCGGGCTTCTCGGCCACGCCGCGCTCAAAGTCGAGGCCGAGCAGCCACGCATCGTCGTGCAGGCCGAGCGACAGGCGCTTGCTGGCGCCCGTGTCGAGCGTGGGCAGCTCGGGCGTCGTGCCGAGCGCGGGCGAGGGCACCTCCTGCATCGACGGCAGCATGCTCGGCGGCCCCTGTGCACTGGCGCGCTTGTTGCCCGTCTGCGCGGGGCGCAGCAGGCTCGACGACGACGCGGCGACGGTCGTCGGCGCGGTCGACTGCGATGCGTGGCTAAACAGCGACGGCGAGTCGCTCAGGCGTGCCTGCGACAGGCGCTGGCTCGTGCGCGCCGAGCCGCTGGGCGTCGGTGCCTGGCCGGGCGCCACCATCTCGGGCAAAAGAACGTCGTCGTGGTCCGAGGGCGCCGTCATGAAGCTGTCGCGCTGCGACGGCGTCGCCGGCTCCGACAAGAGGTGCGCCGACGGGATCGGCACACGCTGCAGCAGCTTCGGCGAGGTTGCCGCGGCATGCTCGGCGTCCCACCCACCGACGCTGCGGCTCCGACGGCGCGCGCGCATCTCCGACTCGCGGCGGCGCAGCGTGTGCTGCACGGGCTCGGGCTCCTCGTGCGCGCGCGCCGACGCCGGCTCCGGCGCGGGCTGCTGCACCTTGCGGAACAGGGCGTGCAGCAGCCCACTGCGCGGCGCCGGCTTGTCGGCCCGCGGCGAGGCAGCGCGCGTGTAGTAGGCCGACGGCGCCGTCGACGTGCCGCGCGGCGACGGCGGCGCAGGCGACGGCGGCCACGCGGCGCGCGTGTCGCTTGGCTCGTCGGTGGCGCGCATCGGGAAGCGGCTCACCTTGGTGCGCAGACGCTGGCGCAGCTTCTGCGCAGGCGACAGCGGCGGCGACGTCGGGGCGGCGGCCGGCTCGGGTGCCGGCGCGCCCCCCTCGGCGGCGTCAGGCTGCGCGCCCAGGCGCTCAATCGGGCGCGGGGGGACGGGCGGCGCATCCTTGCCGCGCTTGGCGCGCGGCGGCATCACCTTCTTGAAGAAGCGGCTCGCGGTCGTCTTGATCGACTTGTCCGCGGGCGGCTGCGGCGCAGGCGATGCGGCGCGTGGCGACGGCGTGTCCTGGAACTGCGGCGCGATGCCGGGCATCGTCGGCTCGGCGTCGGCCTCGGCAGGCGTCGCAGCCTCGGCGTCCGCGGCAGGGGCCTCGGCGTCGGCCGCGGGGGCGTCGGGCGCTTCCGCCTCCACCTCGTCGCGCTCGGACCACACCGTGTCGGGGCTCGTCGGCGCGGGCGAGAGGGTGTCTGGCCCCAGGCGCTGCGCGGCGTCCAGGTCGTACTCGTAGTCGGGGCGCGCCGAGTCGGGCGACAGTTCGTCGGGGCGAGAGTTGACGTAGTCAAAGGCGTGCGAAGGGACGTTGCGGTGGTAGTACTCGGACGCCTGGGCGGGCGCCTCGGTGGGCTCCGCGTAGGTAGCCTCGGCGTACGTGTGCTGCGCGTCGTGGGCATACTCGCCCTGGGCATACTCGTCCTGGGCGTACTCGCCCTCGGCATACTCGCCCTCGTGGGCGTAGTCACCCGGGGAGTAGTCACCCTGGGCATAGTCACCCTCTTGGGCGTGCGCGGGCGCCTCGTGGTGCTCCGCCGCGGTCGCAAAGGTGTGGTCCGCTGCGTCCAACGTCGGCTCCGGCACCTCGAAGGTGTCCTCGGGCATCTCCAAGGCCTGCGGCGCCTCGAAGGACAGCTTCGGCGCCTCGAAGGACAGCTTCGGCGCCGTCGTCGCCGGCGGCTCCTCTGGGAGCGCCTGGTAGCCCATACCCGGCGACGTGCGGTGCTCCTCCGCGGCCGACCACGCATGCTGCGATGCCGCCGGGAGCGGCGCCTCTTCGTGCTGGACGCGGCGCACCGTCATGAACGGGTTCTTGCTCTGCGCCGCGAAGGACTCGGCGGGCGCAGCAGCCTCGGCGGGCGCGGCGGCCGGAGCGGCAGCCACGGCGGGGGCCGCGGCGGGCGCCTCGGTCGCGGCGGCGCCCAGCGCATACTCCGAGTCCGAGTCCGAGTCGGACTCGGCGTACTCGACGCTAAGGAACTGCGCGTGCCCGGCGGCGCGCGGGCCTGTGAACGCGTCGAGCGGCTCGTACGGGAAACCGATGTTGAGGTGCTTCAGCGGCGGCGGCGCCGCATGCTCGAACGATGAAGCAAAGGCCATGGTGCAGCAGCGGCCCACGGAACTGAGCAAGGACGAGGATGGACGTGGTCGCGAGGCGATGGGGGGAGGGTAAGGCGCCGCCGCGGTGCCCGGCGCCGTTCCACGCTCGCGCGCACGGCCATTTGCGGCGGCGCACGGTGGAGTCTCGACAGATGCGCAGGCCGCCAGGGATGCAGCGCGCCGCCAATCAGCGCGTGGGGTGGAGGTCGTGCGCTCGGCCGAAACGCAAGGTGGTGCCTCTCCTCACAGCGGGGGCACCGGGCGGGCTTAGTCAGAGGCCTGGGCGCCAACGCCGCCGGAGGATGGCACACATGGGCGTGGGACGTGCGCGCGCGGCGTGGGCCGTCGGTGGGCACGCGGTGGTGGCCGCGCACACCGTGCTCGGTGCGTGCGCGTTTGTCGCGGCGGTGGGCGTGTGCGTGGCGCTGCACTACCGCCGCGTCGTCAAGAACCATGTCGCCGGGTGGCCGGACGAGTTCTGGCCGTCGGTCAGCGCGACCGTCGGCGACTGGTTCCCGGAGCGCAACGTGTTCCAGATCGTGATCGCCGCCACGTCGGGGCCGCGGTTCGTGCTGGTGGGCCTGTGTGCCTTGGCCGCCGGCCTGCAGCACCGCTCGCGGCGCGCCGCGGCGCTGCTCGCCGTCGGCGTCGCACGCACCCTGGCGTGCGGCGGGTGGGTGTACATCACCTCGACGGACCACGCACTCGTGCACGACGTGGCGATGGGGCTGTACATCGGCCTCACCCCGCTGTGGATGGCGCTGTGTGCCGCGTCGCTCGCGCCGGGGCCGCAGTCGCCGCATGCCGCGGCGCACCGCACGGCGCAGCGCGTGCGGGCGGCGGCGGCCACGGCGTTCTACGCGTGCACGCCGTGCATGGTGTACCTGTACCTGCAGCACCGCCGGCACCGCGTGCCGGGCGCGTACTCGCGCTATGCGCTGTTCGAGTGGGGCCTGGTGGTGTTCGACCTGGCGTACGATGCGGCGAGCGCTTGGGACCTGGGCCGGTTTACGATCCGCATCGAGTACGCCGACACGCAGCGTGTGGCGGCGCCCGCCGAGGCACGCGCGCAGAGCGAAGCGGTGCGCGAGCCGTCGCTGCTCGTCTGGGTCGCGTCCCAGGTGTACCTAGCGTTCACGGCGTGGTCGTGCGTGACGTGCCTCGTCTCGCTCGTCTTCTACTTTAGTGTTTCCAACATGGGTGCCGAGGGCCACGAGCTGCTGGTGCTGGCGCCGGTCGGGGGCCTGCTCGTGGCGAGCGTGCCGCCCGTGCGCCGCTGCGTCGCGGCGCGGCGCGACGGCGCCGTCGCCGTGGGCCCGCTGGCGCCGCGCGTGCGTGCGGCGCTGTGGGCCGCGAGCTGGGCGACGATCGCGACGTATGCGGTCGCGAGCCCGCTGGCGCGCCTCGTGACCGCGGCGGCGTGTGCGGCGCTGGTGGCGGTGGTGAGCGCGCTCGAGTGGGCGGCGGCGTGGGAGGCCGGGCGCCTCGACGAGGCGTGTGCCACCTGGCTCGCGGGGTGGGTCGCGCTGCTGGTCGCGCGGTACGCGAACCACGCCAACGTGCCGGTGTGGCCGTTCCTCGACGCGAGCAACGGCGGGCACCACGTCTCTGCGCTCGTGCTCGGCGCCATGAGCCTCGTGCCGCTGCTCGGCGGCGGTGCGGCGCGCCTGCCGAGCGCCCCCGTGCGGCGCCACACGGGCCCCGGCGGGCGTGCACGGGCCGCGCTCGGCGCGGTGGCGTTCGGCACGTGGCTGTGCGTGCTGCAGACGCTGCTGAGCGACGCCGGGACGCTGGCCGCGTGGGGCTGGACGGGCTACCCCGTGCGCGGCCCGATGGGCGTGCCGCACGGCGTGCTCGTCATTGCCGCGTTTGCCGCGGGCGTGCTCGCCGCGCTGCACACGCCCGCGCTCGGCCTGTGCCGCGGCGTGTGGGCGGCGTACGCCGCGGGGTGCGCCGCGCTGTTCTACCTGGACGACTGGGCCAGCTTCGCCGGGGGGCTGCTGGTCGCCGCGACGGCGCCGACGATGGCGCTGCCGCTGCTCCAGTCGGCGCTGACGCACGACCCGCTCGTGGCGCTGCTCGGCGCGTGGGCCGTGGCGGTGGTGCAGTGGTTCGTGGGCGTGCTGACGGTCGCCTATGCCTTCCTGCCCGGCGCGTGGGTCATGCGCGAGCACACCGGCGCGGTCCTGGCGGCGCAGGGCGTGCTGCTTGTCGCGGGCCTGCACGCCGCGCGCACGCCCGAGGTCACCACGCGCCTGGCGGTCGCCTCGTCGACGCGCCGGCGCAGTTTCCGCCGCGCGCTCTATGTCGTGCTCGGCGCGCTCGTGGGCGTCGCGTGCGTCGTGCCGGCGGTGCGCCGTGTGCCCGCGCACCGCATCGTGCCGTACCACGCGGCGGACCGCGTGTTCACCGCGGGCATCTGGACGGTGCACTTTGGTTTCGACCAGGCGATGCGCGACAACACGCGGCGCATGGCGCGCCTCTTCCGCGAGCTCGAGCTGGACGTCGTCGGGCTGCTGGAGACGGACCTACACCGCCCCGCGTTCGGCAACCGCGACCTGACGCAGTACCTCGCCGAGGAGCTGGGCATGTACGCGGACCTCGGCCCGAGCCCCAAGAAGCACACGTGGGGCGCCGTGCTTTTATCCAAGTTCCCGATCGTGTCGAGCACGCACCATCTGCTGCCGTCGCCGCACGGCGAGCTGGCGCCGGCGATCCATGCGGTGCTCGACGTGTTTGGCGTGCACACGCACGTCATCGTCTCGCACAACGGGCAGGAGGAGGATGCGCTGGACCGCGAGCTGCAGACGACGGCGCTCGCCGAGCTGCTGGCCGCGACGTACCCCGCGCCGGCGGTCTTTCTGGGCTACCTCGTGACGCTGCCGCACATGAACCGCCCGAGCCCCTACGGGATTTTGTTCCACGAGGGGCGCCTGCTCGACGTCGACCCGCGCGACCTCGACCGGTGGTGCCAGTACCTCGGCTTCCGCGCGCTTGAGCGCGTGGCATACGCGCGCGTGTCGCGCTTCACGGTCACCGACACCGAGCTGCAGACGTTCAAGCTGCGCGTGCCGCTCACGCCGATCGCGGCCGACCGCGACGTGCTGCCGCGCAAGCTGCCGTACGCCGAGCGCCCCGCGGCGCCGTGGGCGTACCCGGCGTCGCTGATCCGCCCGCACATGCGCCTCAACGAGACGCACCGGTACGGCCCCGAGCCGTACCCCACGTACTTTGCACCGCCATAGCTCCTACGCTTCGCTACGGGCACGGCGCCGCGCGCGCTGCTGCGCACGGTGCGCCGCGCGCTTGCGGTTGCGCTCCACGTGGCCCACCCCGCGGTACGAGTCGGGGCCCACGGCACACACCTGCAGCGGTGCGCGGTGCGGCGCGGCGGCGGCGACGGTGCGCTCGGCGCGCACGCCCGCCGGGCCGCCCGTCGGGACGCTCGCCATCGTCGCCTTGTGCTGCTCGTTCGAGGCGCGGATCGCCGCCGCGAGCGCCGACGGCCGCGCGCCGGGCGCCGTCGACTCGTCCATCTCCTCGTACGGCGCACCGCGCGGCGAGTGCATGCGCGTCTCGGGCACGGCCGGCGCGTCGTGCGCCGCCGCGGGGCGCGCGCCCAGCAGGCGCTCCATATGCCGCTGCAGCTCGGTCTGCAGCGGCTTGCCCTGGCGTCAGCGTGCTCGTGGCGGCGGCGGCGTTCAGGCAAGGGGTTGTAACCAGGGGTGTCTTCAAGACTAATCGTTTTGCGCATCCTGACGCCGTGTGGTACGTACCTCGTGCACAAACTCCTCCTCGAGCGCCTTGAGGCGCAGCACCGCCTCGGCCTTGGCGAGGCTCACGCGGTACTTGTCCGCCAGCGCCCGGACGGTCCACTGCGCGGGCGCTTCGGTGTGCAGCCGCCACATTTCGTCGCGCACCGACTGGTGCACGGGCGGCGGCGGACGGAACGCGGGGTTCAGCGGGAACGGCGTGCTCGCGATCCAGTGCGGCCCCTTTTGCGGCGCCGGGTAGCGGTACTGCTCGCCGTCGCCGCGCACCCACTCCTGGAAGGGCGGCAGCGGGCGGCGCGGGAGCCCGCGGCGCCCGCTGTCGCGCCCGGCACGCGGCGGGCGCCGGTGCTCGGCGCTGGTGCTCGGCGCACCGGCGCACGCACTCGTCATCAGCGTGCGCACGCCGGCGCGCGCCACGGCTCGCGTCGGCAGCATGGAAGAAAACGAGAGGGGGCAGCGCACGTGACGCACTGCCGTGCGCCGCCATGGGCCACTCGGCGTCCCGCAGTGCGGGGTCCGCGGCGCGGAGCGCCGCGCCCGCCGCCGCGCCGCACACGGCCGCGCGCCAGGCGGTGTCGGCAGACGTGGGCCGCGAGCGGGCCGCGTACACGCTCGAGGCCCACATCGACGTGCAGGCCACCGCCGCCGCCCGCACGCTGCACCTCGTCGCGCTCGACGACACGGCCCTCGTGTCGAGCACCGTCGACGGCCTCGGCGACGCGCGCGTCGAGGTCGCCGACGGCGCCGCCGTGCTCGTCGTCGGCGCGCGCGGCGGGCGCTTCCGCGTGCGCCTGTACCTCGCGACGGCGCTCGCCTCCACCGCCGCGCCGTACGCCGTGCGCCTGCGCGTGCTGCGCGCGGCGCACAACACGCTGCGGTGCACCTTCCACGGCTACGAGCACGCGCCGGCCGTCGAGGCCGACCCGCCGCTCGCCCAGCGCAAGTGGGACGCGTCCACGCTGTGCACCGCCTTTGCCCCGACCGACACCGTCGCCCTGCAGTGGGCGCCGACGCGCACAGACCCCGCGCCGCTCGCCGCCGCGCACGCCACGGTGTCGCTCACGACGTGGATCGGCGTCGAGTCCGTGTGGGACGCGGCGCAGCGCACCCTCGTCCCGTGCGCGGTACTCGACATGGCCGCGCACCTCCACGTCGCGGCGCCGCACGTCGCGGCGCTCGCGCGGCAGGGCGCACTGGACGTCGTCGTCGACGCGCACGACGCGCCGCTCGCATGGGAGTGGCTCGAAGTCGATAGCGATCCGCAGCGCGTCGCGCTCGCGCCGCACGCGCCCGCGCCGCCCGCGGTCGGCTCGCGCACGCTGCGCCTGCTCGTGGACGTCGCGCGCGTGTGCGGCGCGTTTGGCGCGCCGCCCGACGCGCCGCTCGTGCTCGCCGTGCGCGGCCGCGCACGTGTCACGCTCGCAGAGACGCCGCGCACCGTCGCGCTGCCGGCCGTGCGCGTCCCAGGCGCCGCGGCGCAGCACACGCGCCAGGCGGTGTACCCCGCGGCGTCCCGCGGCGCGCACGCCTGGCAGCTCGCCGCGCCGGGGCCGCCGCGTGCGCTCGGCGACGCGGGGGGCACCGTCGCGCTCGGCGCGGAGGACGTGTGCCGCGTCGCGCTCGTCGACGCGCCGCCCATGCACGCGCCGCCGCCGCCTGCGCCGCCGCTCGCCGTGGCGGCGCTGCGGCACGACGTGTGGCCGCGCGCCGCACAGCTGCAGCACCACGTCGCGGTGCGCGTGTTTGGGCCGCTGCTCGGCGCGGAGCACACCGTGCTGCTCTTCCCGCACGCGGCCGCCGCGGCGGTCGGCGCGCTCGTTGCGTACGTCAACGGGCACGCCGTGCCGGCGCGCCTCGTGCCGCAGCTGCAGACCACCGCGGACGCCGACGCGCCGGATTCGACGCCGGTGCTTGCCGCCGTCACGCTCGCGGTGCCGGCCGCCGCGGCGCACGCTGCGGCGCATGCGGACGTCGACGTGCACTACACCACGCCCTGGGCGCCGTACACGCCGCTCGATGTCGTGTGCCCCGCGGCGCCGGCGCCCGTGCCCCGCACGGTGGTGTGTGTGCACGGCACGCGCACACACGTCCCGCGCCTCGTGACGCCGACGACGGCGCACGTCGCGCACGGCGCCGAGGCCACCGTCACCGCCTTTCCGCAGCACCGCGAGCGGCCGCATGCGCTGCAGTTTGCCCTGCACGCCGCACAGGCGACGTACGACGCGCGCTTGGGATGGGCGCTCGCCGCGCTCGTCGTCGTCGTCGCGTGCTGGATGGCCGCGGCGGCACATGCCCTCCGCCGCCTCGAGACCCACGTCGCGACGCTCGCCATGGCGCTCGACATCGACCTGGAGGACGGGCACTGGCGCGAGCCGGCGTGGCACCACACGACGGTCGCTGCGCGGTATGCGCTGCACGACATGGCCCACGCCGTGCGCCGCCTCGTCGGCCACGCGCCGCGGCGCTAGTCCCTATGGAACACACGGTCCACCTTATCTACACTACGTTTCCAACTCGACATAGTTCTGAGTGAGTCTCGCCACGTACCGCTGGGAACAAGCCGGTGAGGCCGGTACGCTCGTTCGTGCCGCTCCACCAGTCGTCGCTCGCAAACTCGATCTGGACGATCCGGTCGCCCTCGGCGAGCTCCACCTCGTTGTCCTCGGCGATCTCGTAGTCGTACAACGCCGTCGCGCTGGGAGCAGAAGGTGCCGCGGGGGCGGGCGGCGCCGGGGGCGCAGGCGGCGCCGGGGGGTCCTCGGGCGCCGCGGGGGGCGCTGGAGGGGCCGGGGGCGCCGGTGGCGCTGGCGGCGCCGGTGGCGCAGGGGGTGCTTCCGGCGCCGCAGGGGCCGCAGGTGCTGGGGGCGCCGGAGGAGCCGGGGGCGCTTCCGGAGCCGCGGGGGCCGCAGATGCTGGGGGCGCCGGCGGAGCTGGGGGCGCGGGGGGGGCCGGCGGCGCTTCCGGCGCCGCAGGGGCCTTGGGAGCTGGCGTCTCGATCAGCTCCACATAGTTTGCGGGGAACAGCCCCACCTGGCCCTGGGCATCGGTCGCCGCCCACCATCCGTCGTCCACCTGGTCGACGTTGGTCAGGATGTCGCCCTCGCGCAGCGTCAGCTCGTTGTCCTCGGCGGCATCGTAGTCGTACAGGACGGTAGCGCGGGGGCCATCGAGGTGCGTCTGCTCGACTTGGGTCGCGAGCGTATCGGTGGAGGCGGCAGGAGCCGGGGGCGCCGGGGGAGCCGGGGGCGCCGGGGGAGCCTCTGGAGCCGCAGGGGCCTCTGGAGCCGCAGGGGCCTCTGGAGCCGCAGGGGGCGCAGGTGCAGGGGGCGCCGGGGGTGCTGGGGGTGCCGGGGGCGCTGGAGGTGCCTCTGGGGCCTCTGGGGCCTCTGGAGCCGCAGGAGCCGCAGGGGCCGGGGGCGCTGGGGGCGCTGGGGGCGCTGGGGCTGGGGGCGCGGGCGGTGCGGGTGTGGAGGCGGCGGCCGCCGGCGCACGGACGGTTTCCGCTGCGGCCTCCTCCTCGGCCTCCTTCTTGGCCGCTGCCTGGCGCTGGCTCCACGACAGCCCGCCGCTCGGCGGTGCACGGCGCAGGGGCCGCGGCGCAGGCTCCTCGGCGGGCGCCTGCGAGAACAGCTTGGTGCGTTCGGCGGAGAGTTTGCCGGGGCGACCCAGCGAGACGGGGGTGTAGTTGGTCCCGACCGGCTGGATCTTGTCGTCGTCCGCGGGCTTGGGGGGCGCGGGGGCGGGCGGTGCGGGCGCCGGGGCAGGCGCCGAGGCCGGCGCCGGTGCCGGCGGGGGCACGGGCGCCGGGGCCTTGGGCGTGGCCGTCGGCCTGGGCGCGAGGGGCGGTGCGGACGGCTTGCCGAGCGTGCCCTCGCGCAGCTGCTTGATTTCCTCGCGGGCGGGCGTGTAGGTGGTGCCGGTGGGCGCGATGGGCTCGCGCGGGGCTTTGGCCTGCATGCCGCGAATGTCGGGTGTGCCGACGGGGCGGTAGTTGGTGCCGACGGGCTCGATCTTGCCGCCGGAGACCGAGCTGGCGGTGCCGTACTTGCTGCCGCTGCTGTCGGTGACCTTGCGCATGATGGCGGCGGGCACGACGTCGGCCTCGTCGCGTGCCTGGATGCTGATGTGGTAGGCCCGGAAGTAGTCGGCGACGGCGGCAGCGTGCGAGGCAAAGAGCCCCTTCTTGGACTCGGGCACGCCGTCGCCGCACCAGTTGATCAGGACGAACTTGGGGAGGCGAGTGTTGGGGTCGGTGACGCGCACAAAGGCGTACTGCATCTTGCCGTCCGAGAAGGCCTCGGCGACGTCCTCGAGGGTGCCCTTGTCGGCGGCGGCGACGTCGAGATCGTTCGACAGCTTCTTGTACGAGAGCACGACGTAGTCGAGGGCGCCGTCGAGCACCTTTTCGTACGCATTGCGGATCGCCGGCGCGGCGAGGTTCACCTGCAGCGACATGGTGGTGCGGGGGCCGCGCGCCTCCACCGCCACGTGGCCTTCTCCGTCATCCCGGATGCGATTGTGGGCGAGTTGGCTGGCGGTGTGTGTGCTGGCGGTGCACGCGCTGGGCGTGCACGGCTTCCTGCACCTTCTTACGCCAAAGAAGCCGGCGCCGCAGATCGTGGGGCACTATTCCGTGCACCTCGGTGTGCCGCAGACGAACGCGGGGGCGCAGCGCTACGTCGCCCCCCGCTTCCAGCGCTTCCTGCGCGCCGACCAGGACGTCAACGCGAAGACCTCGACGGCGATCGTCGTCGCGACCGACAGCCAGACGTACGGCGCGGTGAACCCGCGCGACGGCGGGCTCGTGTGGCGCCGCTACGACAAGGCGGGCATCTACGGCCTGTACTCGATGGACGACGGTACGTCGCATGCTCACCCCAGCGATCGTCACCCTCAGCGGCGAGGGCGGCGCGGTGGCCCGCGCAGTGCTCGGCAAGACCGGCGAGCTGCTGTGGGAGACGCGCCTGCACAACGCCTCGCGCCCGCTCGCGACGCCGGGCGTGCATGCGGCCGGCGACGCGCAGGACGTCGTGGTGGTGTCGAATGCGCGCGACGTGCGCCGCCTGCGCGCGGGGCACATTGCGTGGCACTTTGCGCCGGACGAGGACGTGCACGTCGCGTCGACGATCGTCACGGCGTCGCACGTCTACGTCGTCGTCGCCGTGCCCGGCAAGCATTGGCGCCCGCGGGTGTATGTGCTGTCGGCGGACGGCGCGCTGGAGGCGACGCACGACCTCGACGGCGAGCTGGCGCACGGCCCCGACGGCCTGCTGCTGCTGCCGTGGGCGCGGCGGCCGCACCTCCCGCCCGGGCTGCACGTGCGGCCGGGCGGTGGTCCGCAGGTGGTGTGGCTCGGCACGGACGGCGCGGTGCATGCGGTGCGTGTTGATGCGCCGGCGCCGCGCAAGACGGCGCAGCGGGTGCGTGCGCGCGGCGGGCACGCGTTTGCGGCGGTGCGCGACGTGGGACTCGGCGACCGCGGCTACTTTGTGGGCGTGCGGAGCGACAGCGCCGGCGAAGTGCTGCGTGTCGACGAGGACGGCCGGCTGCACTCTGCGTGGGAGTTTGAGGAGACCGCGCCGGACGCCGTGTACGAGGGCGTGCTCGACCGCAGCGGGCACGCGTACGTGCTGCGCATCTACTTTACGCGCTCGCAGCAGCTGCTGAACCAGCACGTGTTCTGGGCGGACGCGTGGACGGGGCAGGAGCGCGGGCAGGTGACGGGCATGTCGTTCCAGTACGACCACGACTTGCACGGCAACGTGCGTGCCGCGCCGTTCGAGGTGAGCCGCCAGTCGCCGTACCAGCTGGTGGTGCGCGCGGCGCTCGTCACGTCGTCCGGCGCGCTGCACCTCGTGCAGGACGGCGAGCACCAGTGGGTGCTCGAGGAGGGCCTCGCCGAGTACCCGCACACGCTGCTCGTCGGGATGCCCGCCGCGAGCCTCGGCCCGGGCGCCGTGGCGCTGCGCGCGCGCCACGACGCCCCCGCGCCGCTCGTCGCCCTCGAGCACGAGGCGTGGGCGCACCGCGTGCTCCGCCACGTGGCGCGGTTCGCGCGGGGGCCGCGCGCGCTGGTCGCGTGGGCGGTCGCCGAGCGCGGCGGCGTCGACTGGCTCGCGCGCCTGCTGCTCGACGACGGGGAGCAGGCCGCGTCGCTGCGGCAGCCGACCGCGGGCGGCGCCCGCGTCGGCGGCGCGCCGCCCGTGGCGCCGCGCGTCGTGCCCGACGACGCCTGGGCGACGCTCGTCCACGACCGCTTCGGCACGCACGAGGTGATCGTCGCCGCGACGCGCCGCGGCAAGGTGTACGGCATCGCGACGACGCTCGAGGGCAGCCGCCTGCTCTGGCAGCGCGCGCTCCTCGGCTACGGGCCGGGCGAGGGCGCCCCGGAGCCGAACGTGACGGTGACCGACGTCGTGCCGATGCGCGCGGCGGGCGCGCTGCTCGACGGCGCCGCCGCGCCGCCGCTCGTCGCCGTCGTCGCGCAGACCACCGAGCCGGGCGCCGCGACCGAGACGCGCATCTTTGAGCTGAACCCGCTCACCGGCGAGCCGGCGCGCGGCACCGACGACGGTGCGCTGCTGTGCAACGGCCCGGTGCGCGCGCTCGTCACGCTGCCGCTCGACGCGCCCGACTCGCACACGCTCGCGGCCGTGTGCCGCACGGGCGGCGCGCTCGTCGTGTACCCGCCGGCGCACACGGCGCTGCCGCAGCTCGACACGCGCCTCGCGGAGCTGTTTGTCGCGGTGCAGGAGGCCGACGGCGTGCAGGGCCACGCGGTGCGGCGCACCTCGACGGCGCTGCTGCAGGCGGTGCCGACGTGGCGCTGGGCGCTGCGCCCGGGCGAGGCGATCGTCTCGATGCTCGACCCGCCGGCCGACGCCGTGGCGAGCGCCGGGCGCGTCGTCGGCGACCGCAGCGTGCTGTACAAGTACCTCAACCCGCACGGCCGCGTGATCACCACGTACACCGCCGCGGACGAGGCCGCGGACGTGTACCTGCTCGACACGGTCACCGGCGCGCTCGCCTTCCACCTGCGCCTGCCCCACGTGGCGATCGCCGAGGGCCTCCGCACGACGTGGGCCGAGAACTGGATCACGGTGCAGTACGCCACGAACCAGACCGCGGAGCACTCGGAGCCGCAGCCGCCGCCGACGGGCAATGCGCCGCCGTGGTACTTTGACTCGGCCCCGGGCTACACGCGCCGCCTCGTGAGCATCGATTTGTACGCGCCCGACGCGGCGTCGGCGGCGCACGCGTCGAGCTTCGCGGCACACAAGGCCGGCGGCGTCGCGGGGTATGCGCCGCCCGACGCATACGTGCGCAGCTTCCTGCTGCCGTACGGCGTGCTCGCCACCGGCGTGACGCGCACGGCGCTTGGCGTCGCCAACAAGGGCCTCGTCGTCGCGACCGACCGCGACAACCTCGTGCTCATCCCCCGCACGGTGCTCGACCCGCGCCGCCCGCTCGGCAAGCCGTCGCCCGCCGACGCCAGCGAGGGGCTCTTCCCGTACACGCCCGAGATCCCCGACGAGCCCGCGTGGCACCTGACGCGCACCGCCTACCGCATCCTCGAGGTGCGCACGGTGCAGTCGCACCCCTCGCTGCTCGAGAGCAGCGCCATGGTGCTCGGCGTGGGCCTCGACTGGATGTACACGATGGCCGCGCCCTCGGGGCCGTTCGACCGGCTCGTGCCCACGTTCAACAAGCGGCAGCTCGTGCTGACGATCGTCGGCCTCCTCGTGAGCATCCTCGTGTCGAACCCGATCGTGCGCGGCCGCCGCATCGCAGCGCGTTGGTAGAAGCTAGGCACTATGAATCTCGCGCGGCGCACGCGGCATGCGCCCCGCGCGCACCACCACCGCGCACACCGCCACGTCCCACGCACGCCGCAGCGCGCTCCAAAACGACTCGGCATACACGCCGACCGCCCGCCCGTTGTGCCACGTCGCGCGGATCCGCGCCACGACACGCACGAGCGTGCCGAGCGACAGCGCCGCAAGCGCGTCGACCGTCGCACGCGCCTCCGCACCCGGCGCCCGCGCGGCGCACACGGCGCCCAGCGGCAGCAGCGCCGCCACCAGCTTGGCCGCGTCGCGCGTGTACAGCCAGCGGTGCACCGTCGCCCAGTGCTCCGGGAAGGGCACCGCCAGCGCCAGTACGGGCACCCCGCCGGCGCCCGTCGCGGGCACCGGCAGGTGCGCACACTGCAGCACGTACACGATCCAGTGGATCGGCACGAGCGTGTACGGCGTCTCGACGACGTGCGTGCCGTCGACCAGCGGCGCATGCACCGCACGGGCCACGGCCAGCAGGTGCGTCGGCAGCACCGGCAGCGGCGCGCCGGGCGCCGCGTCGGGCACCAGGGGGTACGTCCACGCAACCCGCACCGTGCGTGGCACCGGCACGCGCCCCGCACGCGGCGCCCACCGCGCCGCCGCGGCGGCCAGCTGGCTATGCACGTCGTGCTCGTGCGCCTGCAGTGCGTGCGTGAGCTGGGCGAGCAGCGCCTCGCCCGCGCGGCTCACCTCGGCGGGCGACGTCGCGCTCGGGCCCGCGTACATGGTCAGGAACGCGGTCAGCACAAAGTCGCACGTCGCGTGCGATGCGCAAAACTCGTGCGCCTCGTCGTCCATGCCATAGGCCTGCAGGTGCGCGCCGAGGTCCACGTACGGGTTGGTCCGTGCGTGGAGCAGCGGGGGGGGCAGCGCGAGCGGCACCGCCAGCACGCTGGTGCGCGGCACGTCGGGCAGGGGCGTCGGCGCGGGCGGCGCAGGCACCGCGGGCGCCGCGTCCGGCATGCCCGCCTCGGCGTCGTGCAGGAGCAGCGTCAGGTCGAGCTGGGGGCACGCGACGTGCATCGGCGGTGCGCCGAGCCGCGCCGCGTGCCGGGCACACGGCGAGCTCGGTGTGGGGCTGGGTGCGTGCACATCCGCGGCACCGAGGGCCGTGGCCGGCGCGCTGGGCGGCAGGGCGAGCGGCACGCTCAGCGGCGAGACGTACGGGAACGCCTCGATGCCGTCGGACGCCAGGACAGCGGGCGCGAGCGGCACGCCGGAGGCCGCGATGCGTGCGCCGGCGAGCGGCAGTGCGTCGGCGGCGAGCAGCGCCGGTGGCCAGTACGTATCGCCCATACCGTGCCGCGTGGGCGCACGGCATTTATGTAGCCGCGTCGGGGCTCCATCGGCGTCGCATGCTGATCGGGTGGATGCGTGCGTGACACAGCAGGTCAGAAGAGCTACACATTGGAAGGACTACACTATTCGTACCACGGGCGGCCGCCCGGCCCCGACGAGCCCATCAGCGTGCCGATCAAGTCGCGCGCCGTGTTGAGGATCTCGACGGCGCCGGCAATCAGCCCGCCGTCGGCGGCCTCCACGTAGTCGTCCGCGAGCGGCACGGCGGGCGAGCCGGCCGGGGGCGCAACGAGCGCGCCCGAGGGCCGCGCGCCGTCGGTCGGCGCATCGGTGCGCCGCGCGTACCCCGCGATCGGCCCGTCGGGCGTGTTCTGCGGCGTGGGCCCAAGCGAGGCGGCGGCACGCCGGTCCTCGGAACGCGCCTGGTCGCGCTCGGCGCTCGCCGCGGCGCTCTCTTCCAGCGAGGGCGATGGCAGGTTCGCCACATCCACCACGAGCGGCTCGTGCGGCACCGAGGGCGGCGCGCCCGCGGCACGGGGTATCTTCCGGTCGCCTCCACGGGGCACGCGTTGCGGCGTGCGGCCGCGCGGGCCGTCGGCGGGCGTGGGGTCAGGGGGTGGGTCTACAGGGTCCAAGCGGGTGTCGTGCGCAGAGACGGGGGGCGGTGGGTTAGCATGTGTTGCAGAAGAAACGCCAGAGGCGGTGTTGGATACGGACTGGACATAGGGCGCCGATGCGCCGTCATACTCCTCGTCGGACGCATAGTAGTCGTACCCGTCCTGGTCCAACGCGAGGTCCTGCGTCACCGGGACCGGGTCGGCGACCGAGTAGCGTGCGTCTTCGTCGTCGTACGAATCGTCGTCGCTGTCGATGAAGCCGGACATGTGCGTGACCGGCGACGTCTGCAGGTGGAACTCGTGCGGCGTCTTGAGCTGCGTCGGCTCCAGCCGCGCGATCGACGCGGGCGGCTCGCTGCTCGCCGTGCTGCTGCGGCGCGAGGACGGCGCCGCGTCGGAGGAGGCGTCCGACGCCTCGGACGCGGACGTCTCCTCCTCCGACGACACGCCGGAATAGTCCAGCGCGACACACTGCTCCACACGGTGGTTGAACGAGATGTGCCGCCGCGCCTTGGCCTCGGCCGCCTCCGCAGCGTCGCCGCGCTCGAGCTCCGGCGAGCCTAACCGGCGCCGCAGGTCCGTCGGGCGCGCGAGGTGCACCTCGGAGCGCACCGTGTGCAGCTCAGACTTTTTGCTCCAGGCATCCTCGGGCTCCTCCTCGTTCGCGAGCGACAGCGTCCGGGGCTGCTGGAGCAGGTCGGTGAGCGTGCGGTGCTTCAGGATCGACTTCTTGCCCGAGTGGTCGTCGATCCCGAGGCGCTCCGCGGTGGTCGCGACCTTGGGCGGCGGCACCGGCTTGGCCTCGCCATGCAGCGGCCCATAGAGCCAGGTGACGTCGCTCTCTTTCAACCTGCGTCAGCGCGCCACGCACCAGTTCAGCGTCTCGGGGCTCACCGTCTTGAGCTTGCCGCGCTGCTTCGCCCAGGTGCGCCAGCTCGCGTTCTCGAGGCGCAGACCGTTGGAGATCTCGTTCTTGCGCTTCGTCATCGCCTTCCAGCTGTTCCACACATCCTCGTCCTTCCAGTCGTGGCTCAGATAGTCCACACAGATCTCGGGCGTCTTGCTCTCGATCTGCGCGTCATCCGGCGCCGGATTCTGAGTCGACACGGCCGGATACGGGTCGGGTGCAGACAGCATCGCAAAGCACCGTACTCGCCGTCGTGGCGCAGCTCAGCCTCGCCCCGCGCCGGCCCTCACAACATATTTGCGCCGCGCCCCCGGCCCGCACCGCGTGCGCCTCCACCTGGTCACGTTCCGACGCGCCATGGCGGGGGACCGCGCGGCGCTCGCCCGCGCCGCGGCAGCCGGCGTCGGTACGTGGCCCACTCACGCAGCCGAGCTCGAGCAGCAGCGCCAGGCCGCGCTCGCGCACGCGCGCGCACGCGCGGAGCGCATGCAGCACGCGCCCGCCTCCGCACTCACCGCCTGTGCCTCGCACGTGCAGCAGCACCAGGACGACCATGCCGCGCGCCGCGACGAGCGCGCGGCCCGCGAGGCCTCGCGCTCCGCGTCGTTCGCGCGGCACGCACGGCCCGACGCGCGCAACGAGCGCCTCGAGCTCGTCGAGGAGCTCACGCGCGGCCCCCGGCCGTACGAGCCGCGCCCCGACGACCCGGAGCTGCGCACGTACGAGCCGAATGCGCGCACGGCGCTGCGCTCGCGCCGCCTCGCACACGCCGAGCTCGAGGCGTACCTCGACGCGCGCTACGTCATCACGCCGAGCCTCTTTTACTCGCTCGTCCACCGCACCGGCTCCACGGCCGACTACGTAGCGCCGGCGCACGGCGCCATGGACGGCGACCTCGAGATGCCGCTGTACGGCGACTGGGTCCTGTTTGCCGTGATGGGCGAAAAGAGCACGCTGCGGTACACCGCCGCGCCCGCCGACGACCCGCCGGACGCGCCGCAGGAGGGCACGGCGTTCGAGCGCGCCAACCCCGTGCGCCCCGCGCGCAAGTTTTTCGGGTGCAAGCTGCTCGACCTGAACACGGACGTGGTGCAAAAGCACCGGCAGCTCCCGGGCGACTGCGTGTTGCACATGCTCCTCTTTGACGACACGCCGAGCCAGAGGGGCGCCGCAGGCGAGGCGAGCGCCTTTGCGAAGCTCTGGAAGGAGCACGACGGCGCCCTGCTGGCCATCCTCAACCCGCGCATCCTCAAGCCACGCAAGGGCGTACGTACTTGGCTTACGCAGCAACCCAAGAACCTCGTCACCGTCACCCCACGCTCGGGCGACGCGGTGCTCGTCATCGGGCAGGCCGACGCCTACGCACAGTGCACCGCACGCAAAAAGGACGGCAAGCGCTGCAATGCCTTTGTCGTGCGTGGCACCAACCACGAGGTGTGCGACTACCATCTCGAGCACGCCGTCATGGGGCGCCTGCGCTCACGCATGGAGTTCGCATCCGGGTACGTCGCCTCCTGACCCAGCACCGCGCGCGTTCTTGGCCGGCCCAACCCCCAGATGGCGGCACATGCACCGCCGCCGCGCCGGCGCATCCCGTCGCACACGCCCGGCCTCGGCGGCCTCGAGGTGGGACACACGTCCGCGCCGGCGTACGTCGTGCCGGGCGGCCACGAGATGCTCGCCTCGAGCGACCCACGCTCGGTCGGCTACCACGTCGAGGCGCGCTATGGCCGCGAGCGCGCCGAGCGCGAGCAGCGCAAGCGCAAGGCTGATGCACAGGAGCAGCGTATTGCGTCGATGGACGTCGCGCCGCCCGCCGCGCCGCCCGCCGCGCCCGACGGCCTCGAGGCCAAGTTTGCGAGCGAGTTCGACGAAAATAGCCTCGCGGCCAAGACGCTGCGCATTGCGCAGGCGACGCTGCGCGGCGAGCCGAAGCCGCGGCGGAATGCGCCGCACCGCGAGAGCGACGTGCCACGCCGCTCGTCGTCGACTGCGCGCCTCCTTGCCCGGCACGAGGCGCCGGCGTCCAGCCTGCCCAAGGCACGCCTGCGCGCCAAGAAGCCCGCACCGCGCACCGACGAGGAGCAGGAACACTTTGTAACACTGTAACGTAGACGATACCCAGCTATCTACGCAGCAGCCTCGGCTGGCAGCGCATCGAGCGCCAGCTTGAGCAGCGCGAGCTTCTTCTGCAGGACATCGATCGCAGCAGGCAGCAGTGCCTCGGGCTCGTACACGCCCGTCGACTCGACACTGAACAAAAAGTGGTCCTGGATACGGCCGAGGCGCACCATGCCCTCAAACTCGGGGTGCCGCAGCACCTCGCGGCTCACCGTGTCCTTGCGCGCATCGGCGACGCGCACGCCGTTGTCGCCGCCGCGCTCCAGCACGCCCTCGGGGAAGCACGAGATCAGTTTGGGTATCAACGGCTCAGGAACCATCTGGCAGATCTCGATGTGGGGCAGCAGGCGATACGACGCCGTGGCCACAGGCGAAAACTTGGCATGGTCCTTGCCGATGCCCTTTTCGCAGTGCAGCTCCATCTCCATGCGCTGGCCGGGCGCCATCTTCGCAATCACAATGTCGCCGTTCACCGGCCGCGGCGGCGCATCAGCCATCGTCTCCGCCTGGTCGCCCTTGGGGTCCCACTCGAGCTGCGAAGCGTAGACGTAGCGGCCTTCGACCGTGCCGTCCTTGGCGTTGGTCTTCTTGCACTCGGCCTTGAGGTTGAACACAACCGTGTTCTGATCGTTCGCCTCGTCGTCCAGCTTGAACGTCAGCTTGGACGGGTCCACCGCAAGCGGCACCAGACCCAGCCGGTGAGACAGGACCTCGTCCTGTATGATGGAGGTGTTGTTCCAGATGTATACATGCTCGATCGCCACCGTAGGCACCTCGGCAATGAGCGTCCGCCGCAGCGCATTCGCAATGCTTGCATCCACGCCGACCAGCTCAAACTCGCACTGGTCCGGCAGCAGGCGCGTGAGGAAAACCTGCAGCTTCTTCTGGAAGGCCTCCGTATTCCACGCCCCCGACTCGCCAGGCACTTGCAGGGGAAACGACTTGGACGACACATTGCCGACCCGCTCAGGGTGAATCTCAACGATGTTGGAGCGATCCATGATGCGCTGGCCAACAGAGCACGAGCGGCACCAGAAAGATGGTCGCCGTGGAGCGAGCGCCAAAAAAAATCGGCCACGTGATGGCGGCCTGAGCGGCGCCCGGGGGCTGGGCAGGTCGGCCCACCCGCCGTCGGGTGTAGGTACAGGGTTTCGCTAGCGCAACATTGGTATGGGATACAGCTTTGTCCGCATGGCATTCAGCCGATGCTGACATCGGGGGAGTCCGGTTCCGACTTGGCGACCAACAGGTCAAAGTGACCGGGACGGTACAGGAGGTGGCCCACGTTGAACATCTGCCCTTGGTCCAGATCAAAGCGCACCACATCACACGCATTCGGATCACTACTGGGAACCTCCTCCTTGTTCCCAGGCATGTCACTCGCGGCCTCAGCCTCCCCGCCCACCGGCTCGGTTTCCGGCGGAGCATGCGCACTGGAGAGGTACACGACATCCAGGGTGACCTTCAGCGCCGTGCACAGCGCCGTGATCTGAAGGTGGTCCGCATCTTTGCCAAACGCCTCGACTTCACGATTGGCAAACTCCTCCATCGTCGGTGGGTCGCCATTGTCGGTCGTCGACACCAAGAACGGCGTGTAGTCATTCGCGTTCGTCTGCACGGTCAGCCCATCGTATTGTCAACATACCTTAAGGAAGGCACTCGTAACCATGCGGAGGAAAACCACAATGCTGTTGCTCTTCTCGGGGTCGTTGAAGGCCTCTACGAGCCGATCAACCGTCAGCGCCGGCCGCGAAGGATCCGTGGAGTGGATCTGGCCCATGAGGTCCTGGAACGGCTCATAGAAATCCTTCACCACACCCTCATCGTACCCGGTCTGCTTCAGCAGCTCCAGCAAGGAGTCAAGGTGCTGGCCCGCGAAATGGTGCAAAGGACGATCGTCCATGGTCAAGATCGTGTAGAGATAGGTGAAGCCAAACGCGCGGTAGAAACAGTTACCATCGCCTTTCAACCGGCGAATCCCAACAAAGTGTGACTTCTCTTTGAGCCACTTGATTTTGCCAAGGAACTGGCGGTTCTTGGCATATTCCTGGAGGAGGACGTCTAGCGGCTCAACCTCCGACACAAGCGGGCGATCAGCACCTTCCTCGTTTAGAAGCTTTTGGCCAAGATCAAGACGCTCTGAGTCACTCAGGCGTTCAAGTCTGAAAGTTAGAACACTAAGAGAAAAGGCGAGATACATACTCAGACGGCTTGGTCTCCGAATTGCTCATTATGGTATGGACAGAAGCTGGAGACACTCCACTTACCACGGTCCACCCAGCCCAGTCCTGACGCCCCAGGGTCTAGTTCACGTTTTCAAGTACCAACAAATTATATCCATAAGTGGAGCTAATATATTGATCAAAAGACTATAAATATTTTAATCGAAATAAAAATGCATGAAACGAATAAACCTTTGCACAAATAATAAAATAAAACAAAGTATATAAGAATTAATTCATTGAGCAACTTTTTAAATAAAAGCTTAATTGTTATTATTGGTATTCTATCCATTTATATAAAAGAAGTAATATGACATTTAAATAAAATCACAATAAAATTTAAATGAGGTATAAAATAATATAATATTTAAATAATATTTTGTCCACAGATTTTAATTATGTGCAAACCAAATATTAAATTAGATTATATATTTATGTTACGATATAGTTTTGTAAATTATTTAAAATAGAATGAGCAAAACAAATAGTTTAATTTGGTTTAATTTTTTTACTTATCAAATGACTTGTTCAACATAATATTATGCGTTTAGAAAATATAGTGACTTTGATCTTTCAATTCGTATTTTTATTTCGGGTCTGACTTTCTTTGATTGGACTAGCGCTCTTTGTGGAGATCTCCCACCATGAGCGAGGACGAAGTGTTCCAGGCGAACCGTCCGGCCCTCGCCGTTCGGGTCCGGAACCATTTGAACCGATATGTGTTGAACCATTCGCAGAGTCTTGCTAGTCATCAGGTAAGAGCTTCCCACTGTTAGAAGGATTGATGCTAACTATGTAACTCAGGCGAAAGTCCAACACCCATGGCTCGATTCGTATTTCAAGTACTCGTCTGTACTGGGTACACATACTTTCTTTATGCTGTTCCTGCCTCCTGTCTACCAAATTGGGGGAGATTCTGTTGGCCGAATGTACGGAATTGAAATATGCTCATCCTCAGTCTGATCTTAACCTCCGCCCTTGCCGTCTACATTACGGCCTTCATAAAGGTTCGTATGGATGGATCGAACGGCCTTCTGACACTTCTCAGGACTTTTTCTGTGTCCCTCGTCCAGCCTCTCCACCAGTTCGCAGGCTAGTAATCGGCACACATCATCTCGAATATGGATTCCCATCGACGCATTCTGCGAACAGTGTGGGGATGGCCATCTTTTTCTACTACCTCGTGGAAATGGCCCGTCCATACGTTCTTGCGGTCTTTTCTGATGACCACCCCCTGTTCACTTACTGGTTTGCCGAGACCCACTTGATGGAGGGTTTGATCCTGCTCTATGCCTGGACGATTGTGTATGGTCGGCTCTATGCTGGAATGCACAGTGCACTGGGTACGTTGCAAGACGGTGTGTAACTAACCAGCAGACTGTTTTGCAGGCTGCTGCATTGGTGTTTCTGTGGCGCTCTTTGTGATCTGGATCGACCCGAAGCTGGGCGACTTCTTGCTCAACCGAAGTTTTTACGGTTTGTATCCACACCTCCGAACTGACCATGCAGTACCAGTGGTGATCTTGGGAGCAGCATGTCTGTCCCTCGCTATTCATATCCCACCTGTGGGACCATGCCCGTGCTATGAGGATGGTATGTATTCAAACTACTTATAACCAGCGGTCGCCTTCGTCGGTGCATGGACGGGTGTTTGCTTGGGCAACTGGCGCACGAACTCGGATTATTATGCGGATATGGCCGTGATGGATGCCATCTTTCGCTGGAGTACTTCTTGGATACCGGTGTCTGCACAAGCTACGTGCCAATCTCTTTGGTTCCAGGCGATCAGTCATGACTATTTGAAACTACTGGCTAACCTCTCGTTCGGTAAGTGCCGGATGGCTTTGCTTATACTAGGCATTGTTCCCATTGTCCTCTTCAAAGTGATCGCAAGTTCGCCCATCAAAAAGGCCTTCCCTGCTGCGTACATGGCGGTGGTGAGGCACTTGCGAAAGAGCCAGGTGCAACTGCGCCCCATACCCGCTGCGGCGGAGTCGGCAGCGTCCGGTCATGATGTGGAGACCAAGGGACAGCTGCGTCGTCGACCTAATGCGAGCAAGGATACGGCTGTGTCTCCATCAAAATCGAACGAATTGCACATCTCAACATGGGCGTCGGTGGATGAGAAAGTTTGTGTTGGTATGTATACAACACCAGCTGACCTACGAAGACGGTCCACGGTTGCTGATCTATGCCGGTATTGGACTCATTGGTGCATGGCCATCAATTCTGCTCATCGACTACTTCCGTGTGAGGATGATTGAGCTTGTAAAGATATCGTAGAGTAAACCCAAGAGGCTATCAGGACTGTACAGCCTCCTTTACGGATAGTCGGCGTGTCATGGCGCTGGAAGGATGGCGGCTGCAACAGATCTCCCTTCCTCCGAGAGCAGATTGTACGTCGAGCAGGCATTCCGCTGCATGTCAATTTTGCGGTAACGTACCGAATTCTGCACATCCAGCTGGATTCCCAGCGAGTTCAAGTATGTCTTGATGCTGTTGGGGACAGGCAATACAGTATTCCCTGTACCTAGGATGAGAATTTCTGGTGTAAGTATGCCAACAGCAGTGTTACGCACCTGGACGAGGTACAACGACTTCAAAGAGAGACCAAATATCATTCACCCAGGATTCCCAGCCCTTACCGTTGGGCATCGCAGTCATGGGGTCGATTTTGGGTGGATTCCAAAGGAAGACTTTGCCATTCAGAAAGATACAGGGTGAAGGAACAACGAGGCCATCCGCAAGCTTGATCTCCTTAGCAGTCACCTTGGCAATACGGATGGGAAGCGTGTCGTCCTCGAGAATGTTGGACAAGGGGTTGTCGAAATCGAGATCGTCACTGCGTTAGGAGATAGGTACGCACGGCTGGTCCCTTCGCGCGCGCGGAACCGACGTCGTAAAAGGCATAGAGGCCATGCGCGCTGCATATGGGATGCGAGGATGTGTTGCAACGCGAGCGAGGTGTGCAAGAGTGGGCCCGCGCGGCAAGCATGTTCGACCGAACATGGCGTGAGGGTCTACCGATGAATCGCTAAATTGGGTACATATTCCGCAAAGTGTACACCTCCTCCACTTTCCTGCGCTTGGATCAACATGTCGACGGCACCGGCTCCGAAGCTTAAGGGTGCAGGTATGAATGGTCGTCCCGTTGTCTTCTTCGACATAACGATTGGAGAGACACCCGTGGGGCGTATCAAATTTGAGCTCTTCTCCGACTTCACGCCCAAGTATGTCCAAAGGGACACTGACGTCAGGACTGCGGAGAACTTCCGGCAGCTGTGCACGGGTGAACACAGGCATGTCTATTGGTCTAACCCAGGTTCAACCACAAGCCGATGGGGTACAAAGGTTCTATTTTTCATCGTGTGATCAAAGACTTTATGTGCCAGGGAGGCGACTTTCTCAACGGCGACGGCACCGGCAGCTTTAGCATCTACGGCGACAAATTCGACGACGAGAATTTCCTGATGAAGCACGATGCCGCAGGTCTTCTCAGCATGGTACGTCGACAACGGCCTGCTTACCCAGGCAAACTCGGGCCCCAACACCAACGGGTGCCAATTCTTCATTACGACCCAGCCCGCCGATTTCCTCGATGGAAAGCACGTCGTGTTTGGCAAGGTGGGTCATCACCGGCATGCTCATACCAGGTCATTGACGGCATGCTCACGCTCCGCAAAATCGAAAACGTACCGATGGGCGCGAACAACCGGCCTCGCCTGGAAGTCAAAATTGCAGGTATGTTGTCGACATGCCGTTCTGACCCCAGAATGCGGCGAAATGTAAATCAATTAATAGTAATAGTCCCCAATCGCTACGGCTCGGCGAGCGAAGCGACGGAGCTCAGCTTCGTGAGCACTTCGTCCCATTCGCCCTGTGCTGTAGACAAAATAGTCACCGCGCCCCCAGCACCGACAATGACGTTGCTCCCCTGGGCCGTAACGGTGCGGATGACCACGGAAAGATTGGATGCGCCGTTCACCCCCATAAAGCCCAGTGCGCCCGAGTAGGCACACCGGCGGCGTGTGGTATCCGAGGGCGAATGGCTTGGTGAGTATTCCAAGTGCTCCAACAACTCCACACTGCGCCGCTTGGGCGCTCCGGTCATGCTTCCTGGGGGGAAGCACCGCTTCGTTGCCTCCACACAACCGATCCCTGGGCGCAGCTTCCCAACCACGGCTGTGACGAGCTGGTGGACCGTCTCGTAGGTCTCCAGTGCAATCAGACGGGGCACCTGCACGGATCCTGGGTAGCACACGGCCTGCAAGTCGGCTCGGATCAGGTCGGCAATCATGAGATTTTCCGCGCGCTCTTTGGGGTCCGCTCGTAGTTTTGCCTTTCGTCGCTCGTCCTCAGCCTCAACATGCTTTTGAATCTCTGGCTCGGTGGCCGCGCGTACAAGCCAGTCTTCCTCACCCTTGCTCCAACCAGGGCGAATCAACGTCCCTTTGATCGGTCGCATCTCGAGCCACTCGTTCTGGCTGATTGTCAAAAACCGCTCCGGACTTGTCGAGAGAATGGCTTGCGGGGTGTTTGGGTCGAGCGGCAAGAGCTCGACGTATGCACCAAACGGTGCAGGATTCTTGGCGCGCAATTTCGCATATAGATCAAAGTAGCCATCGTAGTTATGCGTGTCCAGAGGGAGCTGGCCTTCAAATTGCGTGGTCAGACAGAGTTCGTAGCTTTCTCCGTGCGCGATGTAGTCTTTGGCCTTGCGAATCTTTTCCATGTACGTTGTTCGATTGTCCACCGCATTCAGGGGAGCCAGTCCGGCGGCCTTACGGGGGATCGTTGGTTCGGGCACCGCACAAATTTCCTTCAGGGCATCTTGCACCTCGGTAAACCATGCATGGGCCTCACATTCCGACACACCAATCGAAACGGTGCCCATCTGTGCGAGGGTCTGTTCCACGGACGCCAGCGACGAGCCGGGCATCATTGCGTACACATCCTCATTGCGCACCAGGGCCGAGGCAATCCATTTCCCAGTGGCATGGTCCAGTGTCAGCACCGTGTTACAAAACGCCCAATGGGCCGCAGGGAACGCCAGTCGATCGAACGCTGCGTCGCCCAGCTTCTTTTCGTAGCGTTCGGCTCGCAGTGCTCCCAGCGCGAGACTCTCGTCCTTCATCTCGTAGCTCCAGAACCCCGCAAAGCCGGCGGGGAAGTTGCACGAGTGGGCAGATTCGGCCTGCGCGTCGGCTTCTTGGGGAAGCGCCGTTTGCTGCTGCAGGTCCCACTGGAGGTCGTTCATCCAGTCCCACAGAGACTCCATATCGATACTGAGCGAGCTTTGCTCCACGCTCGCATCCTCACGTTGACAACACAGGGTCAAGTTGGCATTCATATCGTATAGCAGCGTAAATGCCGCACGGCTCATCATTGAAACATGACTTTGTGGATCCCTCGGACTCGCACTGTCAAACCATACACACCCGCCCATGGCCTTCGGATGACCGCGTTTCCGGAAAAGTCGATCGGCCAGGGGAACCATGTCGTGCGCCAGGGTAGGAATCAGCGGCTTTGCGTGGGGCACCTCCAAGACGCGCTGCTCCAATCTCCACCGCTTCGGCGTTGTGCCAGCCAGAGGGCTTTCTCGGCTGGGAGCGATACAGCTCCGTCCCAGTTCTACAAGCTCGGTGGGCAGCGCACACGATTCTTCGGCCCAAAACTGCACACGCGCGGGGTCCTTCTTGCGCCAATAGGCACCCACATTGTGGAGAAAGTTTTGCAGGACGGTATGGCCTTCTGCCGATTCGATGCTCTCCGGGTGGTACTGAATGCCGTAGTAGGGCAGCTCGGTATGTTCAATGGCCTGCACAATCACCTCGTTGGAGTCAGACAGCTCGCTGTGGGCCACCACGCGCACGTTCGCCGGTAGGGTCGTTTCGTCGACCACCAGGCTGTTGTAGCAAATCACCTCGGTGCCGTTGGGAATCCCCGCCATGATGCTCTTCATGCCGTCTGGGTACGTGTGTCCAGCGTTTTCAATGCACAGTGCACGCTTGCGTCCGTGGAACGGCTCGGAAAGTTGCCGAATGGACGCGCCCGAGGACGTTGCAATACCCTGGTGGCCCAGGCAGATGCCCAGCACCGGCACCTGGACGAGCGCCGGGTTCTGCAAGAGGCGCGTGGACGATCCAAAGTCTTCATCGTTCATCGGGTTCCCCGGACCGGGCGAGAGGATGATGGCATCGACGTACGGGAGGAACTGGTCGTGCACATTGTCCGGTGCCAAGGCAGGGTGCGTGTAGGGTATAATAACCACCCGGTGCGCCAAACTCTCCGGGCTCATCAGCGGATCCACACTCGCACATAGCAGCGATAAAAGGTTCCGCGTGTATGAGTCATGGTGATCCACGATCGCAATGCGGGGCAGGCCCTGCGAGTGTGCCATGCCGCGCACCACACGTTGGAAGCCAGTGTAGCACGCCCAAAAATCTTCTGGGTTTTGTCAGCAAAATTGTCGGTGCGTTAGCCCGGCTCCCTACGGGCCCCCGGTGGGGCGTCTATGGGCGAGCGCGTAAAACTAATGTACATCGTAGGTGACCTAGGCTATCCCTGTAGGTACCGCGCAAAGACTGTATGAGAGGCGGATGACGTACACCAATAGCTCCAACGCCGACCGAGCCATCTCCCGAAGAACGGGATCAACACGAGCTGGAACGCCATCTGCAGCTGGCGCACGCCCTCATCCCATTCTTCCAGGGCGAGCCGGTCTTGCTCGCGCTCCAACGCTTCCGACGACGTCACGCTGTCGGTCGAAAAGTTGGCCTGCATCACATGCTGCCACGGCGACGGAGTCAGCTGCTTGTCCGCGTCGTCGTCCAGGTACGCTGGCAAGCTCCGCCTGACACTTGGCGCATCCGTGTGTGGCCCCGATGCCATTTCCTTGTACTGGCGGATCCAGTCGGGGTCAGCTGCCTCGCGCTCTGGGCTCGGGGCCATGGCGTCGCAGGGCAGGCGCCGACGGTCCACGTGACCTACCCCGCACGCTTCGCGCACGCTCCACGGGCTACCGATCTGGGTCGGGTGTTGCGAGGAAGCAATTATCCAGAGCTACAGAGAAAAGTCTGTTGGTATTTACTTAGAGGTAGTCGAGCTGCTGTTGAGCTGCTCCTGCGCCTTGCTGAGGAGGTCGCTGGCGCCCTTGCGCGCCTGCTCGATGTACGACTCACCCTCGCCGGTGGTCGCCTTCGACGCGTCGCTCGCAGCCTCGCCGGCCTTGTCGCCGGTCTTCTGGAGCATGCCGCTGACGCTGTTGAGGGCGTCCGAGGCATACTTGCGCGCCGTCTCGGAGATCGACTCGCCCTTCTCCGTCGAGGCGGCGCTGCCCTCGCCGCCGAACATCTGGCTGGCCTGCTTCTGGACGTACTCGGTGGTGTCGTTCAGCAGGTTCTTGCCCTGCTGCAGCAGGCTCTCACCCTCGCTCTTGGGCGCGACGTCGTCGGCCTTGTCGCTCACGCGGCTGGCGAGCTTGTCGGCACCGCTCTCGACCTTACTGGCAGCCTTGCTAGCGTCCTGGCGGAGGCTGTCGGCGGCCGCGTTGGCATCCTTCTGGAGAGCAGGAACAGTGTTGGTGTTGGACATGGTGGTTTGGGTGGGGAAGTGGCGTCCGCGTGTGCGCAGTTCTATTATACACGGGACGGGACTGGGCGGGGGAGCGACCCTAGCGGAATAACCGCATGCTTACCTCATTTTCGCATTGCGCCGAAAGCCCAGGGCCTTCGGCGCAGCTCCACGCGTTGCGACGCATGGACCACGTTTCGCCGCCGGGGCGGCCGGCTGCGCTGCGCCTCGGCTCAGTCGCGCCCGACTTTACCGCGGACACGACGCAGTAGGTGCGGCCGTGCTGACGCAGGGGGCGCGTGCGCTTCCACGACTGGATCGGAGATGCATGGGCCATCCTCTTTTCGCATCCGGACGACTTTACGCCGGTGTGCACCACCGAGCTCGCCGAGGTCGCGCGCCTTGCGCCCGAGTTTGCGCGCCGCGGCGTCAAGGTGATCGGGCTGTCGGCCAACGATGTCGCGTCGCACCGCGCGTGGATAGACGACATCCATGACATCGGCGGCGTCCCGCTGCGCTTTCCCATCATCGGCGACCCGGACCGCACGGTCGCGATGCTGTACGACATGCTGGACGCGCTCGATCCCACGAACCGCGACGCGGCGGGCGTGCCGTTCACGGTGCGCGACGTGTTTGTGATCGACCCCAAGAAGCTCATCCGGCTGAAGTTGTCCTACCCCGCGTCCACCGGCCGGCACTTTGCGGAGATCCTGCGCGCGATCGACTCGCTGCAGCTCGGCGACGCACACCGCGTCACGACGCCGGCCAACTGGCAGCCGGGCGACGAGGTGATTGTGCATCCCGCGGTCGCCGATGCCGAGGCCGCCCAGCTGTTCCCTGGCTTTCGCACGGTGCGTCCCTACCTGCGGTACACGCCGGACCCGCGTGGGGCGCCGTAGGGTCTATGTAGCTGGCTCTGGCGTGCGCTCGCCCTCGCGTGGGGGCTTGGGTGCGGTGGTCATCGAGTGGTTTGCGCCGAGCAGCGCCTGGATGCCATCGCGCACAAACGACGGCAGGATGCGCAGGAATGGCGTCCAGGCCGCGTACCAGGGGATGGCGACGATGCGGCTCTCTTGGCACTCGAGCGCGTCGAGGACTGCCTGCGCGACCTTGGCGGTGCTCACGGGCGGTGCGAGGAAGCGCGCAAACGCATTGTACTGGATGCCCGAGAACATGCTCGTCTCCTGCAGGTGCCCCGTGGTGACGAGCGTCGTGCGCACCAGCGGCGTCCGGTAGATGGCATCCAGCTCGAAGCGCAGCGACTCGTGCAGCCCGACGAGTGCGTGCTTCGACGCGACGTAGTCGATCATCTGTGCGACGCCCGTCTGGCCCATCATCGACGACACCGTGACAATGTGCCCCCGCTGCTGCTCGACCATCGACGGGAGGAACTCCTTGAGCGTCCAAAAGTGCGCCATGGTGTTGGTGTCCAGCACCCGCGCAATGTCGCCCACGGGCGTGTCGAGCAAGGGGTGGCCGTTGCGCACCGCCGCATTGTTGATGAGGATCGTCGGCGCGCCGTGCCGGTACAGGATATTGCGCGTGACGGAAAGCACCTCGTTCTGCCGCGAGATGTCGCAGTGGTATGCGACGAGGTTGGGGTGCTTCACCGTCGTCTTGGCGACGTCGAGCGTAATGACGCGCGCGCCCTTCTGTGCGAGCCGCAGCGCCAGCTCCGCGCCCAGGCCGCGCGCACCGCCCGTGATTACCGCCGTCTCGCGGTTCCACGCGTGCCGGTCGAGCCGGGGGAGCGTCGGCGTGGTGAGCGTCGTCCAGGCCCAGGCGGCGAGGCGCCCCGGCGCGGTGGGCACCGGCGCCGCGTTCGTCCATGTGCGGCTCAGCCAGCCGACGGCGCGCACCGCCAGCACCGCCGCGAGCGGCACAAGGAGCAGCCAGAGCGGCGCCGCGGCCAGGTGCACGGCGCGGTGCATGCCGTACACGCCCTGGGCCAGCCAGGGGGCGCGTGCGTCGGGCGGGGGCGGCACGGGGGTGCGGGCGAGCGCGCAGGCGACGGCGAGGAGCGCCCCGAGCGTTGCGCGGTGCATGAGGATGCGGTCTGCGTGCTCGAGGAGCGTCTCGAGGTTGTACTCGCCCCAGAAGTCGCGCGCGTGCTTGGCGCGTGCGAACTGCGCGTTGGCGGCCTGGCTCGCCTCGCTCATCGCGACGAGCCGCTTGCGTGTGTCGGTGGTGCCCTGGAGCGGCGGGTCGAAGGCGATCGTCTGCACGGGCAGTGCGTGCTCGTCGGTGACGGGCCCTGTGAGCGACGGCGGCGCATACCGAATGCGCATGCCGGTGCGGTCGATCGACTCCATGCGCGCCCACGGGGGCAGGCGCGGGAGGCGCGCGTGGAACATGGCGAGGTGTGCGACTGCGTCCTGGGTGAGCGAGGCGACGCACGTCATGGTCGCGGTTCATGTGTTGGCAGATCCGCTCGGACGCGCGTCCGATGGTGTCTTCCTGCGCCCCACTCATCGTGGGCGCCGGCACCTCCACTGGGGCACAGGCACGCAAGCGTTCGGCTACCAAGAGACTATGACGAAATTAGCACAGGCGATGAAGACGGGGCGATGGAGGGGGGATTACGGGCGGATGCATGGGGCAGCCAGGCCCGCTTGCGTGCAAAGGCGCGCCGCGAAAACCGCGCCGCGCTTAGACCTCCTGGCCGGGCGGGACGTGGGCGTCCTCGACGACCTTGCCCTTCTCGTTGAGGCCGGCGTGCTCGGTCGTCGCCGCGTAGCCCGCCTGCTGGTCGAGCGCGACCTGCGAGCGGCCGATGCCGTTGGCGTCGTCGGGGTACCACAGCACGAGCTGCTTCGAGGTGCGCGCGGGGTTGTAGAACGCGCTGAGCCGCGCGTCCTGCTCGGCGCGCGCACGCACGGCCACCTGGTGCGCGTCCTCCATCTGGAGCACGTGCGACGCGGGCGGCATGGGCTGCACGGCGCTGGGCCCGTTGACGTAGTACGCGTCCTTCTCGGGCAGCAGCGGCGACACCTGCTCGGCCGCGTGCGGGGCCGACGCGGCGTCCTGGCCGTAGCGCATCGTGAGGTCGAGCGGGACGGACTGGAGGAGCGGGCCGTAGGAGTTGACCAGGAAGTAGTGGTAGGCCATGATGAGCACGAGCAGCAGCACGGTGAGCACACCGAACGCGATGTACGACGTGTTGGCGCCGACGTTGAACAGGTACATGGTCGCCACCAGCAGCGTGCCGAGGTACAGGCCGGCGAACGTAAAGTTGATCGCCGTCGGGAAGAAGAGGCCGGCGGTCTCGTTCTCCGGCTTGCAGTCGTACACGTACAGGAACAGGTAGCGGTACGCGAGGTAGAGCAGGCACATGGCCACTGCCGCAAAGCCGTTCACGATCGGGGCGAGCAGCATGTAGCCAAACACGATGATCATGATCAGCAGCGTCGCGGGGAACAGCTGGCCCCACGCCGGGGCGCCCAGGCCGTTCTTGAGGTTCCACACGGTGCGCGGCGTCGAGCCGAGCAGCTTCATCTTGACGTAGTACATGATCAGCGGCACGATCTGCAAAAAGAGACCGGGCGCCGCACCCACACCCGCGACAAACACCCACTGCAGGAAGAAGGTGTTGGCGCGCGGCACGGCCGCCGAGATCTGCGCCACGAACGCCGAGATGTCCGGCTCGGGCGTCAGGGTGTTGGCAAAGTCGTTCACGTTGTTCATCGCGGCCTGCATCACGGCGAGCACGAGGAAGTTTTGCAGCAGCTGGAAGATGGAGAAGCGCACCATCAGGCTCAGCTCGACGCCGTTGCGCGTCGGAATGCCGCTCTGCTTCGCGAGGAAGCGCAGCCAGATGGGCAGCAGCATGTTGAGCACGGCGAGCGCCGCCACCGGCAGCACACCCTTGATGATACCCAGCGGCACGTTCGGGATCTTCTCAATCCAGCTCAAAAACTTCACCTTCGAGCTCAGGTAGTCCACCTGCGAGAACACACTGACCACCGCCACCGGCACAAACCAGAACACCACGGTCAGCCACGTGACCACCCAGAAGAGCACCGTGCGGATCTTCTTCTCGTACGGGTTCATGTTCAGGTTCGACCAGATGACGTCCTTCGGGTGCGCCTCCGTGTAGCGGTCCGCCATGCGGTACGGCTCGTGGCTCGCCTCGGTGCGCGCCGCGAGCTGCGCACCGAGCTGCTCACGGAACAGGATAAACGCACTGCTCTGCGGCGGGTACGCCTCGTAGTCCGTCATCGCACGCTCACGCTGCGCCGCAATCTCGCCGTTCAGGCGCTGGATCTCGGCACGGCAGTAGTTGATCGTGTCGACCTTCTCGCCGATGCACGGCACCTTGCCGAGGCGCATCGTCGGGCGCTTCTTCTCCGGCACGTAGCGCGCCGCAACGTCGCCCGACATCGCGCCGTCGGCCGGCGCGCCGTCCACCTTGCCCTTCTGGACGAGCTTGTGCGCGGTCTTGATCAGCTTCGTGACCGCCCCCTCGAGCTTCAGCACAAGCTTGTCGCGCTGCTCCACGAGGTCCGGCAGGTCGCGCAGGTTGCGGTTCACCCACACCTTCTCGACGCCGCCCGGCATCTGCCCGTAGATCTGCGTGAGCTTCGTCTCCGAGAGGTACTCGTTCGGCACACCCGTCACGAGCATCGTCTTGGCCTGCACCGTGTCGCGGTAGCTCGGCGAGGTGATGAACTCTTGGCGCAGCTGGATAAACTCCTTCATGCGCCAGTGCACGTTGGCCAGAATCCACGCGACAAACAGGTAGTTGACGATCAGAATACCCGCCGAACGGTCCTGGTCCGCACGCTTGCTCGAGTTGATCAGGTAGCCGATCGTGAACATGTTGAAGCCCTGCGACGAGGACGTAATGTTCGCCGCGTACAGCGGCATCAAGAAGATCCAGCTAAAGATCCAGATCGGCACAATGATCCACAGCGACATGTTCAGGTAGCTGATGAACATGTACGCATCCAGGCCGTTGCGGCGCAGAATCTCCTTGTCGGGCTGCGCAAGGTACTCGCGCACCCAGCCAAACAGCGTGTGGTCCAGCGCCGGCACGTTGCGGCTCACCGGCTTCGACAGGTACGACCGCGGCTGGTAAATGTTGTCGAACCGCGGGCGCAGCGCAAGGAAGGCCACGAAAAAGACCGCAGCCATGATCAGCGAGTAGACGATCGTCGTCACGACCGTCGACGTCGACGAGTCCGACGGGCCATCCTGCGCCGCGACGAGCGCAGGCACGGCAACCGCGGCCGCAAACAGGGATCGATGCATTGTCATACAGCCAGCGACACCCGCACGCGATCGAGGAGGAGAGGCAGGCGCGGCGGGGGCGCCGCCTCGCCCCATGGCCTGGGACCCGCTTCAACATGCCGCCGCGTATGGCATGCGTCACCTACGTCATAGGCACCACCGGATTGGGTACATCCGCCTCCCCGCATCTACATCGGAGCTGGGGCGGTTCATTAAACCTAGGTACCGCCAATCACAGGCAGGCACAGCGGATCTACCTGCACTGCGCATCTTCCACCCATTTTTTTTTTCCGTCTCGGCGGCATGTGCGAGGACGGCGTGCCGGTCACGGTCGAATTTGGGTACGTGCGTGGCTGACGCAGCGGCGGCACCGAGCTGCTCCTGGCGCCCCCGCACGCCAAGGTGCACACGCTGACGGTGCGTGGCCACGCAGGCCGCGCGCCGGACATGCGTGCGCTCGTGCACCACATCCGCACGCACCTCCTGCACGAGCGCGAGGAGCTGTTTGTGGAGAACGACGCAGTGTACGTGCGGGGCTCACGCAGGCGCGCGGGCATCCTTGTGCTGATCAACGACAGCGATTGGGAGCTCGAGGGCGAGATGGACTATGTACTGCAGCCCAAGGACCACATAGTGTTTATTAGCACGCTGCACGGCGGGTAGGCCGGCGCGTTACGTGCGATCCGTGGGCGTGTCCTGCGATGCGGACGGTGGCTGCTGCTGCTCCTGCCGCTGCTTCTGCTGCTTCTGCTGCTCCTTGGTCTGCTCCATGGCATGCGCGACACTGGCCGCCGCCGCGAGCGTCCGCATCGACTTCGAGTCCTGCTGCTCGTTGAGGTCTGCGACGGTGATCACGCGCGGCTCCTGGTTTTGGCTGCCGCCCATCTCGACAATGTACGGCCCCTGCGCCTCGTACTCGGGCTCCGTCTCGGAGAGGTACACGTCGCGGCGCGGCGTGCCGCGGTCGTCCGTGTCAGAGTACTCGCTCAGCATCTCCGACGTCATCGAGCTCGTCATGTCGCGACCACTGCGCCGCCCGCGCCCCGGCGCGCTGGGCGACGCCGGGCCCGGCGAGCGCGTATGCGGCGTGCCGACCTGCTTGAGCGACACCTTGTCGCGCGCCGTGCGGGCGGGCACAAGGCCGTACTTGCCGCGGCTGCCCGAGCGGCCCTGGCGCTGGATCGTGCCGAACGAGCTGTGCAGCGGCGTCTGGTTCGGCCCGCCGTGCTTGCGGCGGCGCTCGATGATGCCGCGGATGAGCGGCTGCCACTGTTCCTGGCGCAGGCCCGCGGGCTTCTGGCGCACGACCTTGATCTTGTTGTGCACGTCGACAAACACGTCGGTCTCGTCGACAATCTCCTCGCCGATCATCTCCTCGATGATGTCCTCGAGCGTCACGACGCCCTGGGCGCCCTCCGGCTCGCCGGGGTGCTGCGACACAAGGATCATGTGCGAGCGGCCGACCTGCATGTAGTTGATCGCGTCCAGCAGGTTCAGATCCGGCGACGCCTCGGGCAGCGGCGTCAGCTGGAAGCGCGACACCGGCCAGCCGTCCTCGGGGTCGTACTGGATGAGGCGCTTCACGAGGAGCATGCCGATGATCGCGTCCGGCTTGCCCGGCTCGTGCACCGGCACGCGCGAGTAGCCCGACTCGACGAGGCGCTCGACGGCCGGCTCGTCGAGCACGTAGTCGCTCGACAGCGTAAACACGTCCTCGATCGGCGTCATGACGTCGCGCAGCGTCTTGTCGTTCAGGTCGAGCACCGCGCGGATGATGGTCACCTCGTCGTCGTTGAGGTGCTCGGAGCCGATTTGCTGGTGCAGCGCGACGAACGTCTTGAGCTCTGCCTTGCGGTACGTCGTGCCGTACTCCTCGCCGAGGCAGTAGTCGAGCAGCTTCGCCGTCGGCCACGCGACGGGCGCCATCAGGATCATGGCGAGGTGCACGAGCGGCGCACACATCGCGCCGATCTGCAGACCGTAGCGCGCGCAGATCGACTGCGGCACAATCTCGCCAAAGATGACAATGAGCACCGTCGAGACAATCACCGCACTCAGCCCCGAGCCAAACTCGGACAGGAAGATGGGCAGCGTCTCGTTGACAATCACGTTGCCGAGCAGCAGCACGACCAGCACCCAGTGCCGCCCACGCTCCAGCAGGCGCATCACCTTGGTCGCGTTCTTGCGCTCCTGCTCGCTCCCCGACGTCATGAGCACCTGCAGGTTGACCATGTCGAGGCCCATCAGCCCGAGCGTCAGCCCGGCAAAAATGCCGCCGAGCAGCACGAGCGCGCCGATCATCACGAGGTCCAGCGACTTGGCCAGCGCCGTCTTGGCCGCCTGTTCCGCGTCGTCGCCGCCGCCGCCGCCGTGCGCGAAGAACGCGGCGACGGCCTCGGGCCGCACGACGCCGGCGGCATACGACTGGGCCGCCGGCATCGCACGCACGCTCGAGACGAGTGCATGCATTGCATAGCTGCCTAGCAGTAGGATGCGCTTTGTGGCTGCATGGGATGCCGCGCCCGTGCGGGGCACGCCGCTGCCTGCGCAAGCGCCTGCCATCAACTTCTTCGACAGGGCGGCGGCGGCCCTGCCCAGGCACCCACGCGCAGGTGCATCGGCCGAGGTCTTCTTCGCACACTCCACTTGGCGTCAAAAACGATGGTACGCAGCGCGGCGCGGCTCATGGCAGACGACAGTACAACGCATCAAAGAGGTCGAGGATGAGATGGCCCGTACGTGACGCACTGACCCAGGCACGCAAAAGAACAAGGCGACCGCGTACCATCTCGGCCAGCTGCGTGCGAAGCTCGCGAAGCTTAAGCGCGAGCTCATTGCGCCGACCGGCGGCGGCGGCGGCGGCGGCGGCATGGGCTTCGACGTCGCCCGCACCGGTATCGCGAGCGTCGGCTTCGTCGGCTTCCCGTCTGTGGGCAAGTCGACGCTCATGTCCGGCCTGACCGGCACGACGTCCGAGGCCGCCGCCTACGAATTCACCACACGTACGTGATCCACTCACGCAGTCACCACCGTGCCCGGCACCATGACGGTGCGTGGCGCCAAGATCCAGGTGCTTGACCTGCCCGGTATCATCGAGGGCGCCAAGGACGGCAAGGGCCGCGGTCGCCAGGTGATCGCCGTCGCACGCACGTGCAACCTCATCTTCATCGTGCTCGACGTGTGCAAGCCGCTGAAGGACAAGCAGATCCTCGAGGCGGAGCTGGAGGGCTTTGGCATCCGGCTGAACAAGCGCAAGCCCAATGTGATCGTCAAGAAGAAGGACAAGGGCGGCCTGTCCATCACCAACACCGTCCCGCTCACCAAGCTCGACCACGACGAGATCCGCGCGGTGATGAGCGAGTACCGCATTGCGAATGCGGACATTGCGTTCCGCGAGGACATCACGGTCGACGAGCTGATCGACGTCATCGAGAACAACCGGATATACATCCCGTGCATCTACGTGCTCAACAAGATCGACAGCATCTCGATCGAGGAGCTCGACCTGCTCTACAAGATCCCGCAGTCGGTGCCGATCTCGTCGCGCATGTGGCTCAACGTCGACGAGCTGGTCGACAAGATGTGGGACGAGCTGAACCTCGTGCGCATCTACACCAAGCCGCGCAAGTCGCCGCCGGACTACACCTCGCCGGTGGTGCTGCGCCGCGACAAGTGCACCGTCGAGGACTTCTGCAACGCCATCCACCGCGAAATCTTCAAGCAGTTCAAGTACGCGATGGTGTGGGGCACCTCGGCGAAGCACGCGCGCGGCCAGCGCGTCGGCGCCGACCACGTGCTCGAGGACGAGGACTGCGTGACGATCTTCAAGCGCTAACGGCGCGCTGCTGCTCCTATAGTACAGGTAGGCCGCACGAGCCACACAGCGCTACCACGCCGGCGCCGCACGCACCCCCTCCCACCGCGGGATGGTGCGCCCGATCGCGCCGTCCGCCGGCTGCTGCGCGTGCCGCGCCTTGTCGGAGCGCACGCCGAGCGCCGGCGTGCCGCGGTTGAGCGCCTCGAGCAGCACGCACGCTTTGCACAGCTCGTTCGACGACAGGTAGCCGCACCGCGTGCACGTCCGCTGCACCGCGCGCTTCACCTGCCCCGCCACGTGCAAATTCTCGCCGGCGTGGATGATGTCGATGATGCTCGATGCGCGGATGCTCTCGAGGTCCTTGAGGAAGGTGCGCGCGTAGCCGCGGTATGCGTTCGGCGAGTAGATGCACTCGGTGCTGAAGTAGTCGAGCTGCTTGAAGTAGGCATACATCACGATCTCCTTCTCGTACGCATACTTGAACGGCTTGCTCCGCTTGATGCCACTCCCGCCGAACGACGCGCCGCCGCCGCACCCGCCGGCCTCGTCGTCGCCCTCGGGGCCCTTGGTGAGGATCTCGGTGCAGCGCTCGAGGCGCGCAATGTCGCCGCGCAGCACGTTCATCAGGATCGTCTCGGCGATGTCGTCCGCATTGTGCCCGGTCACGATGTGGTCGACGCCGAGCGACGCCGCGCCGCGGTCGAGCGCCTGCCGCCGGAACACGCCGCAGAACGTGCAGTTGTTCTTGCGGCCGACGCTCGCCACGATCTCGTCCATCGACCAGCCGTACAGCTCCTTGTAGCCCAGCACGGTGAGCGGCATCGCATACTGCGCCTGGTTGCGCTTCACCGTCTCGAGGCTGTCGTCGCGGTACCCCGTGATGCCCTCGTCGATGCTCAGCAGGATGAGGTGCAGCCCATAGTCGTAGCGCTCGTTGAGCGTCTTCATGACGTGCGCCAGCACCGTCGAGTCCTTGCCGCCGCTCGCGCCGATCGCGACGCGGTCGCCGCGCTGGAAGAGGCGCGCCTCGGTGATCGTGTGGTGCACCTCGGTCTCGAACACGTAGAAAAAGCACTCCTTGCACACCATCTGGCCTGTCTTGGGGCGCCTCAGCACGGCGCGCGCCTCGCCGCACAGCACACACGGCCGCGGCGCCATCCGGACGAACGCAGGAGCTGAGTCAGCGTGGGGCCACGACGATGCTCGCGCTGCGCCGCTCCGCCGGCCTCGCGCGCCGCGCCCTGCACACGACCGCGCGCCTGCACATCGACCGCCACGCCCACGAGGAGCACGAGCGGCCGGGGTACGCGATCCCGACGCCGTTCTGGGAGCGCGCGCTCCTCGGCGTCGGCAGCGCCCTCGGCCTGCTCGTCAACCCGAGCCGCGGCGACCTGCTCTCGGTGCTCACGCAGGTGTCCTCCTTCCCGAACATCGACCAGCTCGTCGAGCAGATGCGCGCCACGCACGAGGGGCGCCGCCTGCTCGTCGCGCGCCCGTCGATCAACACGCGCACCGTCGACCTCGACGCTTTGTGGGCGCTGCCCGACGGCACGTTCGGCAAGGAGTGGGTGCGCTGGCTCCGCGCGAACCGCGTCGGGCCCGACGGGCGCTGCGAGGCGCGCCACATGCCCACGCTCGAGACGCGCTACGTGATCCAGCGCTACCGCGAGACGCACGACTTCTACCACGTGCTGCTCGGCATGCCGACGTCCACGCTCGGCGAGACGGTCGTCAAGTACTTTGAGATGGCGCACATGCACCTGCCCGTCGCGGCGCTCTCGGCGCTCGGCGGCAGCCTGCGCCTCGCGAACGACGACCGCCGCGCGCTCGCCCAGCGGCACGCCGCGCAGCACACCGCCCAGCTGCAGCAGCTCGCGCCGTGGGCCGTGCGCCTCGGCCGCAACGTGCGCCTGCCGCTGATCGGCATCGAGTGGGAACGCCGCTGGGAGCAGCCGCTCGACGCGCTGCGTGCCGAGCTCGGCCTCGACGAGCCGCCGCCCGTCGTGCTCGACGTGCTCCAGGCGCCGGAGCGCACGCACCGCGCACGCACGCAGGTCGCCGGCCGGCGCTTCTTTGGGTGGCCCAGCAAGGTCTGGGAGCGCCACGGACACAAGGATGCGCGGCACGACACGCGCCGCGCCGCGCCCGCCGGCCCGCCCGCCGACAGCTCATAGCCTATGCACTACTCCGGTTCAGGCGCCGCAGCGAGCGCGCACACTGCGCACGCGCCTCGCGCAGGCCGAGCGCGTCCGCCTGGCGCATCGCACGCGCAAACAGCCGCTTGGCCGTCGTCGCGTCTCCCTGCATCTCGTGGAACATGCCGAGGTTGTACAGCAGGACAAACTGCGTGCCGAGGCACTGGCTGCGCACCTGCGCGAGGCGCACCTCGCTCTCCGCCTCGACGACCGGCGCCACGCCGCCGACCCGCGCGGGGTCAAAGCCGCTGAAGCGCAGCAGCCACTCGCGCTCGTCCTCGGGCAGCTCCGCGAGGAAGCCCGCACGGTACGACGTGATCGTCGCGAGGTCCAGGCCCTTGGCCGCCCACGCCAGCGCCTGGTCCAGCGGCGCGACGCTCGGCGCCGGCGCCCCGTCGGGCACCGGCGGCCGCTTGCCCTGCGCGAGGACCTGGCTCAAATTGTTCATCAGGATCGCCGCGCGGCACCGCTCGGCGACCGTCGGCGGCGCCCGCTTCGCGCCGTCGCCGCGCACCGGCATCAGCAGCGAAATCGCCTGCAGGTACAGCGGCACGGCGTACTCGGCAATGTCGTGGCTCGCATAGAACGCGCCCAGCGCCTCGACGCTCGCGCCGAGCTCCTGCGCCGACACCCACGGCGGCAGGTGCAGGTCCGAAAGCATCACCGGGCCACCGCGCGGCGGCGGCCCCGCCTGCACCAGGCGCATCAGCTCGCTGACGCTCCACGACAGGTAGCCCTCGGCGGCCGACGACGTCCGCGGCGCGGTGCCGTCGTCGAACGCACGCACGCGCGCGCCGCCGACCGCCAGGTCGCCGAGCTTCTGCGCAAGCGCCACGGCGCGCATGCGCTCCTGCGGCGTGCGCTCCGCGGGGCGCTCGGCCGCAAAGGCGCCGCGCTGCAGCACCTCGTCGAGCGCGTCGGCGTACACCTCGGCGGCCTCGTCCACCCGCTTGTCCTGCTCGAGCACGTCGCCGAGCGCGACGGCGATGCCCGTCGTCTTGAGCAGCGCGTCGTCGCCGAGGCGCGCCGGGTCGAGCGAGCGCGCCAGGTCCCATGCCTCGCGGAAGTGCTTGGCGCTGCGGCCAAACTTGCCGCGGTTCTTTGCCTTGAGCGCGGCGCGCAGCGGCTCGCGCAGCTCCTTGGGCCACACACGGAACGCGGCAAAGTACTCCCACACGCCGTACGTGGTGAAGGCGACGGCCAGCGCGCTCAGGCCCACAAACAGGACGCCGGCGCGCATCGAGACGCCGCCGCGCGACGCGCGCGCGCCCGCGTGCGTGCTGGCGGGGCGCACCGGCGCGACAGGCACACGCGCCGCCGCCACACGCGGCGCGACAGGCACACGCAGCGGCAGTGCGGCGCGCACGCCGCGCACGCCCACGGACCAGGCTCGGGTTGCGGCTACGGACATGATGGATCGGGCGATCGGGCGCGGCTAGCCGCGCTGGCCAATGTGCCCCGACTGCCCCGCGGGGTTGTAGTCGAGGTGGATGTAGGCGCGCTCGATGCCCGAGAGGCTCTCGATGCAGTAGGTGATGATCTCGCCGAGATCGTGCGCCTCCTTCAGCTGGAAGCTCAGCGGGAGCACGACGTCCACCTCGGCGACCATCGTGTCCCCGGCGTGGTACAGCTCAAAGCCCGAGATCGCCTGCACCAGCGAGAAGCGCGACACGAGGTACAGGCAGCGGCTCACGTCGACCTCGCTCGCGACCTTCCCGGTGAGCTTCGAGGTGGTGTCCGCCAGCGTCGCGACCCACTCCGAGATGATGTACAGCGAGAGCAGCCCACCCCCGATCGGGTCGAGCACCTGCCAGCCGAGGTACTTGTCGAGCATCGGGAAGACCAGCGAGAACATGTTGAACATCACGTCGTTCTCCGAGTCCTGCGCAATCGCCTGCACGCTCGAGTTGTCGCTCCGCCGGCACCACACCCACATCAGCGACTTGATCACAATCGTCAGCACCATGAACACGATGCCGATCTGCGGCAGCCCCGCGTCGGGCACCGGCCGCTCGTGGTACACCACCCACAGCCGGTCGATCGACTCGAGCAGCACCTGCAGGAACGACACGACCATCAGCACACTAAAGATGAGCACGCCGAGCGGCTCGAGCCGCCGCTTCCCGACGGGGTACTGGTAGAAGGTGTGCCAGCTGCGGTACGCCGACGCCTTGGACGTCACGTAGATCACCACCGTACACAGCAGATCCAGCGCGCTGTCCACCAGACTCGCCATGAGCGACACCGAGTTCGACGACAGCACCGCAATCACCTTGCCGACGACCAGCAGAAAGTTGATCAGCAAATTTACATTAATGTACAGCCGCACAAACGCGTCCGAATCCATCTTGCGCCGGTGCGTCGGCACGTTCTGCAGCAAATCGTTCCGGTCACGGTCCGCCTTCGTCCACACCTCCTGCCCCGCACGCCCCGCCGGCGCCTCCGCCGCACCCTGCACCGCACCGTACGCCCCGCCCGTCATCGCCGGATTGCTGCTCAGCACCTTGCGCAGCGAGCTCCGGTCCTTCTTCAGCGACGTCGCCTCCGTCGCCGGCATCTCCGGCGCACCCGGCGGCGAGCCAGACACCGCACCCTCCTCCGCCAGGTCGTCCAGATGGCACGCGTCGTGGCTCTGGCGCATGCGCTGCCCAAACGGACTCGCCCGCTCCGGACTCGACTCGAGCGCCGTCTCGGAGCGCGCGGACGCCACACTGCGCGACAGCGCACTCTGCTCGAGGTTGAAGAAGCCCGACAGTGAGGTCAGCGCGCGCTCGCTGATGCGCCGCTGCCGCCGCTTGGAGTGGTAGAAGGGATGCGTCCGAAGCGAGTCGCTCTCTTCGTCCGTCAGATAGCCGTCGTCGTCGTCGGTGTGGCGCGACGACTCCGCCTCGGCGTGCTGCGGCTGCGTCGCCTCCCCGCCGCGGTACGTACTCGTGCTCTGCGGCATGGCAAAGCGGCGCATCACCTCCATCGGAAACTGGCTCTCCAGCACCTCGTCGACTTCGCGCCAGCCGTCAAGCACCTGGTTCTGCTCCTCGTAAAACTCACGCACGTCCGTCTTGCGGATCTTTGCCAGCGCACTCGGCTCCATGCGCGCATGCTCGTAGTAGCCCGAGCGGTGGTCAATCAGCCGCGCCAGCGCCTGCAGGCTGCGAATCGAGTTCGTGCGCGGCATGTTGGCCAGCGAGTCCTCCGACGAGCGCCGCGCAATGTACGGGTTGTAGTACATCCCACTCGGGCCGCGTGGCTCGGTCGCCGCGTGCCGCACCGCTCTCGGCGGCAGCGCACGCGACTGGCTCGACTCGGGCGAATCGTCCCGCGCGCCGACACTGAACTCGGCCGCGGGACGCAACTTGCGCCCGCTGCGCGCTGATCTCTGGCTGCGATCCGACCTGGCTGGGCTCATCGTGTTGCTGGACGGCACCGCACACGCGATCAACCTAGCTGCCTCGGCTCCTGCAAAGCAAGGTCGCAATCGCTCAGTAAGGCGCACCGCACCTCCACCCGGCCCCACACAAGGATACGCGGCCCTGGGATTTATGCGGGACACCACGCGGCCCGACGGCCGGCGCCAGGCAGGGCGAGCGGCCGCCTCGGCAACGCTGCTCCTCGCCGCACGGCAGGGCCTTGTTCTCACACACGAGGCGCGCCCAGCCCGCCGCGTTGTGGAGCTGCGCTACATCGACCCCTATACACGTCCCGGTCGTCTACGTGACGGCCCACGGTGCACGCAGCCCGGCCGCACCCACCGACCATCCGCCGCGGTCACCTGTCCCCCGGCGAACGACGCACGACTGGCCCGCCATGCTGCTGGGCAACTGCGCACGGCTGGTCTCCCGGGTGCCTCTTTCTCCCGCTCATTCGCGCACCGTACGCTTCGTGACGGCCTCAATCCCTTCTCGCGATTGGCCCGACGGGTGTCGCCCTACTGTGTAATCAAATTCTGTAGTTATCGCGCTGACGGACAAGGGCGCATCTTGCTATTTTCAGCGATTGGTTTATCAGCTCGGCTTTATCTATATAGTCTGCCTCTCTATTTGGCAGATTAATGTGGAGCCAAAAAAAGACAGCAAATCACGCGACTTCATTTTCCAGGGGGAAGCCGCGCGTTGTGCAGATAAGCCATCCTCTGATTTCTGCGCGAAATAAAAACGGATTCCAATCTGCGCAGCACACCGTTGCCTCGACCTCTTCCAGATCGTGCACGATGAAGTTCTTACAGAATTGGATCGATGGCTTCAAGCCAGGAGTCGAGGGGTTTGGCAAGGACCCATCATACGCTGTGGAACCGGACGTCCATGAGCCTGCGGTGACCTCGGAAAAGGTGGACGAGGCCCTCGGCAAGGACGAGTTTTCCAACGCGACCGTCGCCGTAAAGACCGCCGATGGCGGCGTCGCCTTCGTCCCAGAGAAGACGGGTCTGAAGCGCTCGCTCGGCGGCCGTCACATTCAGTTCATCGCGCTGGGCGGCAGTATCGGTACGGGTCTCTTCATCGGTTCCGGCTCGAACCTCGCGACGGGCGGACCGGGCTCGGTTATGCTTGGGTACATCATTGTGTCTGTCATGATCATCACGACCGTGTTTGCGCTCGGTGAGCTTGCCGCGGTGCTCCCGGTGACCGGTGCCTTCTCGACCTACTCGACCCGCTTCATCGATCCCTCGTGGGGCTTTGCCATGGGCTACAACTACTGGCTCCAATGGCTCGTCTCGCTCCCGCTCGAGCTGACGGCTGCAACGATCATTATTCAGTACTGGGACACCGACGTGGTGGTGCCACAGGGCGTGTGGATCGCCATCGGCCTGCTTATCATGATCTTCATCAACCTGTGTGGTGTGCGTGGCTATGGTGAATTCGAGTTTATTGCGGCCTTTTTGAAGGTCGTTGGGTGCATCGGCTTCATTATCTGTGCGATCGTGATCGACTGCGGCGGGACGCCGAGCGGCTACTACATGGGCGCCCAGGGCTGGCACCAGGAGGGCGGCGCGTTCCAGAATGGCTTCAAGGGCTTCTGCAGCGTGTTCATCACAGCCGCCTTTGCCTTCTCGGGCACAGAGCTTGTCGGTCTTGCTGCTGCTGAGACGGCGAACCCGCGCCGCCAGCTGCCCAAGGCGTGCAAGCAGGTCGTGTTCCGTGTGCTGATCTTCTACATTCTCTCGCTCTTTATGATCACACTGATCGTCTCTCCGAATGCGCCGGAGCTCACCAGTGGCAGCAGCAGCAACGACCCGCATGCCTCGCCTTTCGTGCTCGCCATCAAGATGGGCGCGATCAACTACCTCGACAAGATCTTCAACGCCGTCATCCTCATCTCCTCGCTGTCGGTCGGCAACGCCGCTATCTACGGCGCCTCGCGCACGCTCCTCTCGCTCGCCGAGCAGGGCCTTGCCCCCAAACTGTTCCGCTACATTGACCGGGAGGGCCGTCCGCTCCCCGCGGTGATCGTCTCGCTGCTTTTCGGCCTGCTCGGCTTTTTGATCTACTCAAGTGACCCCATGACCGTTTTTGTACGTCTCCCTTCCACTAACCATGTAGAACTGGCTCCTGGCCATCTCGGGTCTCTCGGCGATCTTCACTTGGGCGTCGGTGTGCATGGTGCACATCCGCTTCCGCCACGCGTGGATCGACCAGGGCAACCCCCTCGAGCTGCTCCCGTGGGCATCACCGCTCGGCGTGATCGGCTCGTACGTCGGCCTGGGGATGAACATCCTCGTGATCATCGCCTCCTTCTACGCCGGGGCGTGGCCCATCGGCGAGGGGGACATGGAGCCTTCAGACCGCGCTGATGCGTTCTTCGAGAGCATGCTCTCGCTGCCCGTGGTCATCATCTTCTTCCTGGGCCATAAGCTGGTCACCCGCAGCCGCTTTGTGCGCCTGAGTGAAATCGATATCCACACGGGCCGCCGCGACCCGGTGCCGCTCGAGGTGCTCGAGCAGGAGCGTGCCGAGGACCGCGCGAAGCCGCTTTACCTCAAGATCGTCGATTTCTTCATTTAATTGCTACGGATTCTGTACCTAGAGACCGCCGCAGGCGGTCGCCATACCCCTATAGTTGCCCCTCTGCGGGCTCGCAAGTTGCTTCCCCCGCCGCGCGCGACGCCAAGGTGCATTGCTTAGTCAACTTCTTCGCGCCGAGATGCCCCGCGAAAAAAGTGCTCTGACGTCCCACGTTGACGTACGGCGCGACGAGTTTGTGAGCACCGCACTACGCCCGGGCGCCCCTCTTTTGTCGCTGCTGGCCTATGGACGCTGCAGACCAACGGAACGACCCCTCGATGGCGTCCCGCGGCGGCTCCAGCCCCAGCCTGTCGCCGCACACCCAGCCCCGCGCCGCTTCTTCCAAGTCAGACGTCGAGGCGCATTCGCACGCAGAGGAGGAAGCGATCCTTGACATCGCCGAAGATCACCATGCGGAACATCAAGATACCCCTGGCCTGAAGCGCGCCCTGCACGGGCGGCACCTGCGCTTCCTCGCGCTCGGTGGTGGCATCGGCACCGGCCTCTTCGTGGGGACAGGCAACATGCTGTCGACCGGCGGGCCAGGCTCGATGATGATCAACTTCATCCTGCTCGCCATCATGATGGTCACAGTCATCTTTGCGATCGGCGAGCTCGTGTCTCTGTTCCCGGTTGCGGGCGCCTATACTACGATGCTCACGCGGTTCGTCGACCCCTCGCTGGGGTTCGCCATCGGCCTGAACTACGTCCTTACCTGGCTCATCATCCTCCCGGTGGAGATCACGGCCATCACGATCATCATTGGGTACTGGGTCGACGATGACACTGTGCCAAAAGGCGCATGGATCGCCATCGTCCTCGTCGTCGTCTTCGTCATCAACATCTTTGGCACACGCACGTTTGGCGAGGCCGAGTTCTTCGCGACCTCTGTAAAAATGGCTGCGCTCGTCGGCTTCATCATCTGTGGCATCGTGATCGTGTGCGGCGGCACGCCGTCCGACCGCTATCTCGGCGCCCATACCTGGCACGACCCTGGCTCGTTTGCCAACGGCTTCAAGGGCTTCTGTGGCGTGTTTGTGTACGCTGCCTTTTCGTTTGGAGGCTCCGAGCTCGTGGGCCTTGCCGCCGCCGAGGCCGCCGAGCCTCGCAGGCAGCTCCCGCGCGCGTGCAAGATGGTCGCTTGGCGCGTGTCCATTTTTTTCGTGCTGGCACTGTTCATCATGTCTCTGATTGTGCCGTACAACGACTCGCGCCTGCTCGGCTCCAGCGCGAACCCACGCGCCTCGCCGTTTGTCATCGCGATCCAAATCGGCCAGATTAACGCACTGCCCCACGTCTTCAACGCTGCGATCCTCACGTCTGTCCTCTCCATGTCGAACTCGGCGGTGTACGCGTCGAGCCGCCTGCTCGTCGGCATGGCCGAGAATCAGCACCTGCCCACTTTCCTCGCATACACGGATCGCAAGGGACGGCCGCTTCCGGCGCTGGTTGTGGTGTTCCTCTTTGGCCTGCTCGCCTTCCTGATCTACTCCGCGTCGGAAGGCGAGATCTTTTCGTGGCTTGTCGGCATCTCTGGCCTGTCCATGATCTTCATGTGGGGCACGGTCTGCGCGGCACACCTGCGCTTCCGCCGCGCTTGGCATCAGCGCGGCTACACGCTGCGCGAACTGCCGTGGCGCTCGCCGATGGGCGTGTGGGGCTCGTGGTTCGGCATGGTACTCAACATGCTCCTTCTAGCTGGAAACTTTTACTACGCAGCCTTCCCGATCGGCGAGGGGGAGATGAGCGGGCAGCAGCGTGCGCACGACTTTTTCGAAAACATGATTTCGGCGGTGATAATTCTCGCTTCGTTTGTGGCACACAAGCTCATCACGCGGTCGCGCATCGTGCGGGTCGATGAGATCGACCTCGATACCGATCGTCGCGACCCGGTGTCGCAAGAGGTGCTCGACCGCGAGCGCGCCGAGGAAGCTGCCAAGCCCATGTGGCGCCGTGTACTTAATATCTTCTTTTAGACGTGGCTTATCTCGGGCCTCTAAAAAAGCCCCTTCTCGACCAGATCTTGGCAGAATTGCGCACCCCTGACCTTAACCCATTTAGACTGCGCACATTTAGTCATCTCTTGGCTAGACCAATCGTATCGCAAGGCTGGACAGCCTTGTCTATCATGAGTGCTGCACCGTGCTGCTGGACTGCATGTGCGGCGTATGCAAGCAGTCTAGATAACTGTCATCTTATCGCGCGATAGCACCGTGCAGACACAGCGGGGTCATAAAGGGGCGCGGTCCTATCCTTGTGCACCCAGGTGCGAATCTCCTCCCAACCGACTTCCTTTCTACACTCCGATGGGCCTCTTCCAAGAGTGGATAGACGGCTTTAAGCCCGCCGAGGCCGCTGGGTTCGGCAAAGACCCCAGCTATGCCGGTGAATTCGACGAAGAGATGGACAAGAAGCCCGAGGTGCTGGGCAACGGCGACTTTTCCAATGCCGTCACCACCGTCCAGACGGAGGACGGCGGCATTGCGTACGTGCCCGAGAAGACGCCCCTCAAGCGCCGTCTCGAGGGCCGTCACATCCAGTTTATCGCGCTGGGTGGTGGTATCGGTACGGGTCTGTTTATCGGTTCGGCCTCGTCGCTGAGCACGGCCGGTCCTGCGTTCTTGATTGTCGACTTCTTGATTATGGGTATTATGCTTGTGTTTGTGATTTTCGCGCTGGGTGAACTGGCGTGTGTGCTGCCGGTGTCGGGTGCGTTTGCTACGTACGCGTCGCGCTTTGTGGATCCCGCGTGGGGCTTTGCGATGGGCTGGAACTACTACCTCCAGTGGCTCATTGTGACGCCGCTCGAGTTTGTTGCCTCTGCGCTGGTCATCACGTTCTGGGACACGGAACAAAAGGTATCACCAGGGATCTGGATCATGATCTTTTTCCTGGTGCTTACGGTGATCAACTTGTTCGGTGTGCGTGGGTATGCCGAGGCCGAGTTCATCGCCACCTTTATCAAAGTCCTGACGGTCATCGGTCTGATCTTTGCGCTGATCGTGATTGACTGTGGTGGTGTGGTCGGCGGCCCCGGCTACATGGGCACGCACACCTGGTGGGACCCCGGCGCGATCAACAACGGCTTCAAGGGTTTCTGTACCGTGTTTACCGGTGCCGCGTTCTCCTTCAACGGCTCCGAGCTGGTCGGCCTGGCCGCCGCCGAGACCAAGGAGCCGCGCAAGGTGCTGCCGAAGGCCGCGAAGCAGATCGTGTTCCGTATCGTGGTATTCTACCTGCTGTCGCTCTTCCTCGTGTCACTCGTTGTGCCGTACGACGACGAGCGGCTGACGAACGCGGACCACCCGTACGACCCGCGTACCTCGCCCTTTGTGATTGCGCTCGAGATCGGCAAGGTGAAGGCGCTGGCGCACATCGTGAATGCCGTGATCATCATCTCGACGCTGTCGGTGGCGAACTCGGGTGTCTATGCGGGCAGCCGTACGATGCTCTCCCTCGCCGAGCAGGGCTTTGCGCCGAAGCTGTTCAAGTACGTCGACCGCGAGGGCCGTCCGCTGCCGGCGACGCTGCTGTCGCTGGCGTTTGGTGCGCTCGCCTTCCTGGTATACTCGTCGGACGAGGGCACCATTTTCAGCTGGCTGCTGCAGATCTCGGGTCTGTCGGGCATCTTTACGTGGGGCTCGGTGTGTCTGTGCCACATTCGTTTCCGCCAGGTGTGGGCGATGCAGGGCCACTCGCTGCGCGAGCTGCCGTGGGCGTCGCCGTTCGGCGTGTACGGCTCGTGGGCCGGCCTGTCGCTCAACATCCTCGTCATTGCCGCGAACGTCTACATTGGCGCGTTCCCGATCGGCGAGGGCGGCGAGTCCCCGAACGACCGCGCGTACGACTTCTTCAACGCCAACATTTCGCTCGTGGTCCTCCTCGTGTTCTTTGTGTCCTACAAGCTGATCTACCGCACACGCTTTGTGCGCCTCGAGGAGATGGACATCCACACCGGCCGCCGCGACCCGGTCAGCGAAGAGGTGCTCGAGCAGGAGCGCGCCGAGGCCCGTGCGCGCCCGCTCTGGAAGAAGATCCTGCGCGCCGTCTTCTAAGCGCTCATGTCCGGGGCTGGATGCGGTCAGCGTGCTGCCGCGTGCCACACCCCTCTTCGTTCGTTTGTAGCGTAGTATTGTATAGGGCGGCCATCGGCCCAAGAGCATGGTTTGCACAGCGCAGCGGCCCCGGCGGGGGGCGCCGGACATGTGGAGGCGGCGCGTCGCGTCGCGCGTCGATCTGCATGCCGCCTGACGCGTCGCACGACCTGCTCGGCGCGCTGTTCGCCGGCCGCGTGTGCGCGCCGTCGCTTGGCGAGTGCCGCGCGAAGCGCACGGCGGCCGACACGCAGCGCGCCGCGCTCGGCGAGCGCACGAACAGTGCGCCGACGACCGCGCGGCCGGTCGCGCCGCGCCCGGCGCCGCCCGCCGCGCGCGGCGCCCCGGTCGAGGGCTATGCGCTGGACGACTCCTCGCACGCGGCGGTGCGTGCGCGGTGCGCGAGTGCGCTGGCGACGCGCCGCTTTGCGCGCGCCGTCGTGACGCACTGCTACGAACGCGACGTGCCCGACGCCGGCGCCCGGGCGGCCCGCGAAAAAGTGCTCGAGCTCGAGCTCGAGAGCGGCGCCACGGCGCCGCCGGAAGATACCCTATTGAATGCGTCGCTGTACTACCAGCCGGAGATGCACACGGGCGCCGTCTCGGGCGTCGCACTGCTCCGCGACGAATGGCTTACGACGCCGGTGCGTGCCGGCGACGTGGTGCACCTGCTCGGCGCATGGGAGCGCCGGCCGTACGTGCGGCAGGGCGCGCGGCGTGTGGCCGACGACGACGACGACGACGACGCCGATCTCTGGGACTCGCTCGCCGACCCGTTTGCCGAGGCGGACGACGCGTGGCCGACGATGGTGCTTGCCTCGTTCGGCCATGCGCGCGCGTGTGCGCACCTGCTCGTGGTGCATCCCGACGTGATCGTGTCTGCGTCGTCGCTCGCGAGCGCCGCGTCGTGCATGCGCCGGCCGATGCTGCAGGAGCGCGTCAAGACGGCGACGAGCACGACGTATGCGGCGGTGCTGGGCAACCTCGTGCACGGCCTGCTGCAGGCGTGCCTCGTGGCGGACGCCGCGCCCGGCTGGGAGCGCCTCGGGAACTTTGCGCCCGCGTTTGTCGCGGCCGAGATCGAGCGGCAGCTCGTGGCGAACCGCGCGGCGCTGTCGCTCGTGGCCGCCGAGAGTGCAGCGGTGCGCGCCGAGCTCGAGGCGGCGGTGCCGGCGCTCGTGTCGTTTGCGGAGCGCTACCTCGCGCGGCGCGACGGCGCCACGGAGCCGCTGTGCGCCGTCGACGACCGCCGCGCGTCCGGCGTCGCGCTGCGCATCACGCGCGTGCTCGGCGTGGAGGAGGACGTCGTGTCGCCCATGTACGGCCTCAAGGGCCGCGTCGATGCGTGTGTCGAGGCGCTCGTCGACACAGACGGCGTGCGGCGGCGCGCGCTGCTCCCGCTCGAGATCAAGACGGGGCGCCTGCTCACGAGCACGGAGCATGCCGCGCAGACGAGCATGTACACGCTGCTCCTCTCGGACGCCTGGGGCATCGCGGTCGATGCGGGGCTCCTGCTGTACACGCAGACGAGCAGCGTCGTGCGTGTGCCGCAGGTGCTGCGCGAGGTGCGCAGCCTGCTCCTCGCGCGGAATGAGATGGCCGCGTACAAGACGCATCTGCCGGCGCTGGACGCCGCGCCGCCGGCGCCCGCCGCGCCCGGCGCCGACGCACCTGCGGTGCTCCCGCCGACGATCGACCGCGCGCATGCGTGCACGCGGTGCTATGCGCGCGACGCGTGCATGCTGTACCGCGCGGCCGTCGAGCGCGTCGACGACCGCGACTCGCCGATCGCCGCGCTCTACGCGGCGCACGCGGCGGGCCTCGACGCGGCGGACCGCGCCTTCTTCCAGCACTGGGACGCGCTGCTCTCGCACGAGGAGCAGAGCCTCGCGCGCTTCCGTAGCGAGCTCTGGACGCTGCCCGCCGCCGCGCGCGAGCGGCTCGGGCGGTGCGTCGCGGGCCTCGAGTACGACGAGGCGGCGGACGCGTGGGCCGCGCGCGGCGCCGCGCGCGCGCTGCACACGGTGCTCGCCGCAGACGACGTCGTGCTGCTCTCGACGTGTGCGCCGCACGCGGCGATGCTGAGCCGCGCGCGCGTCGCGTGGGTGAGCGCGACGCACGTCGCGCTGCGCACCGAGCGCGACTGGCGCGCCGCGCTGCGCCAGATGCGCACGGCCACCGGCGCCGGCGCGTGGACGTTCCGCATCGACCACGACGAGCTGTCGTCGATGCTGAGCGTGCCGCGGTACAACGTCGCGTGCCTGTTCTACCCTGCGGCGCCGCCGCGCATCGCGCAGCTGCGCGCGCGTGTCGTGCACCGCGCGCCGCCTCAGTGGCGCGCGCGCACCGCGCACGACGACGCGCTGCTCGCCGCGCACACCGCCGCGTGCAACGACGAGCAGCGCCGCGCGGTCGCGCAGGCGCTCACGGCGCGCGACTACGCGCTGGTGCTCGGCATGCCCGGCACGGGCAAGTCGACGACGCTCGCCGCGCTCGTGCACCTGCTCGTCGCCGCGGGGCAGAGCGTGCTTCTGTGTAGCTACACGCACTCGGCCGTCGACACGGTCCTCGCCAAGCTCGGCGCGGGCCTCGACGTGCTGCGCATCGGCGCGCCGCACCGCGTGCACCCCCGCGTGCGCGCCTGCACGCTCGACGCGCGCCTCGGCCGCGACGCGCGCGTCGAGGCGTTCGACGCGCTCGTCGCCGGCGCCCAGGTCGTCGCCGCGACGTGCCTCGCGACGAACGACGCGGTGTTGGCGCGCCGCACGTTCGACGTGTGCATCGTCGACGAGGCGAGCCAGATCACGACGCCGACGTGCCTCGGGCCGCTGCGCATGGCCGACCGCTTCGTGCTCGTCGGCGACCACCACCAGCTCGCGCCGCTCGTCCGCGAGGAGGCCGCGGCCGCCGGCGGCCTCGCCACGAGCCTGTTCCAGACGCTGTGCGAGGCGCACCCCCACGCCGTCGTGTCGCTCACGCGGCAGTACCGCATGAACGCGGCGATCATGGCGCTCAGCAACGCGCTCGTCTACCGCGGCGCACTGCAGTGCGGCAGCGCCGCCGTCGCCGACGCGGCGCTCGCGGCCGACACCGCCGCCGACGTCCCGCGCTGGATCGCGCCGCTCCTCGCGCCCGACGTGCGCGCCGCCTGGCTCGACACCGACGCGCTCGGCGCGCGCGAGGCGCGGCACGACGGCACACTCGAGAACGCCGCCGAGGCCGCGCTCGTCGGCACGCTGTGCGCCGCCTTTGCGCGCGCCGGCGTCGCACACACGGCCATCGGCGTCCTGACGCCCTACCGGCAGCAGGTGCGCCACCTGCGCGCGGCCGTCGCCCCGGACGTCGAGGTGCTCACCGTCGACCAGGCACAGGGCCGCGACTGGCCGCTCGTGCTTGCGTCGATGGTGCGCTCCAACGACGCACAGCAGGCCGGCTCGCTCCTGCGCGAGACGCGGCGCATCAATGTGCTCCTCACGCGCGCCAAGCACAAGCTGCTCCTCGTGGGCAGCGCACGCACCCTCGCGGGGCGCGACGCCGACGCGGCCCGCCCGCTCGCGCGCGTGCTTGCGCAGCTGCACGCCGCCGACGCGGTCGTGCCGGTGCCCGCCGACGCACTGGCCGGCGCCTGCGCCGACCCGCGCGCCACGGCGACGCACACGTCGCCGAGCAAGGCGCGCGCGGTCAAGACGGCACGCACGGCGCGCGGCGTCGCTGCCGAGGTGCTTGCCGAGCACGGTCTCGAAGAACTGGGTATCTAGACTAGAGAGAGAGGCGCGCAATCGCCGCGCGGATCGCGGCACACTTGTCGCGCAGGAGCTGCGTCTGCCGCTCGCGGCGCTCGACCTGCGTCGCGAGCAGCTGCTCGAGCGACGCACTCGCCTGCACGGGGCGCAGCTGGTTCAGCAGGAACTGGAAGTTGATCACGGCGGTCTCGAGGTGGTGCAGGTGGTCCTGGATGTGCGTGGTGGGCGGCTCGGCGCCGTTGGCGGGCTCGGCGGGCTCGGCGCCGTTGACGGGCTCGGCGCCGTTGGCGGGCCCGGCGGGCTCGGCGCCGTTGACGCCCTCGGCGCCGTCCTTGCGCGGCGCAAACGGCTGGATCGGGCGGAGCAGGTCGTTTGTCAGCTGCACATACGTGAGCAGCAGCGTGCGCAGCAGCGTCTCGAGCGCCGCGGCGCGGTCAAACGGCTCGTCGGGAAACATGCGCGGGATGCCGAGCGCCTCGAGCGAGGGCGTCGCCTCCGGGATGGGCCACCGCTGGCCAAACAGCTGGTACCCCCCGTCCTCCTCGATCCACGCGACGTTGGGCGGCTCGAGCTCGTGCAGGTCCGTGTCCGGGAGCGCGGGCATCGGTGCGCCGGGGGCGTCGCGGGCGGCCGCGTCGGCGAGGAGCTGCGCCTGCATCGCGCGGCGTGCGTCGGGCGCGGCGGCGGCGTACGCGTCCGCCTGCCCCGTGCGCCTCAGCTCCTCCTGGAGCACCTTGAGCCAGAGCACATTCGCCTCGGTGAACTGCGCATACACCGCGGGCGGCGGCGGGAACACGGACGTGTTCCCCACCGGCTCCCCCCCCGCGTCGTCGGCCATGCGAAGGAGCGCACGTGACGCGCTCCTTCGCCTCCGCGCCGTCGGCGCGATGCTCCAGGACCGCGGGTTTGTGCTGACGCACCAGAAAGTGGCGCTGGAGCTGTCGTTCCAGGATGTGCTTGCCGGCTACACGGAGATCACGGTGAGCCCCACGACGCCGGCGCTGCGTGCTGTCTTTTTGAACGCGCGCGGCGTCCGCGTCCTGCGCGTCGCCTGCAACGGCCACGACGCGGCGTTTGAGCACGCCGCGCCGCCGGACACGCTGCAGCTGCACGACGTGCACGACCATGCAAAGACGAAGCGCGCGCTGTTTGCGAGCGCGAACGACGCGGCCGGCGGCGAGCTGCGCGTGCAGCTGCCGGACGCCGTGCGGCCCGAGGCGGCGGCGCACGCGGATGCGACGGGCGAGGAGGGGTTCGCGGCGATCACCGTGCGCGTCGACTACGTGGTGCCGGACACGCGCGCGGCGATCCACACGGTGCGCCCGACGCCCGATGCGCCGTACCGCGTGCCGCACCTGTACACGCGCCCCACCGGGCCGGACAGCGCGCGGCACTGGGTGCCGTGCGTGGACACGCTGTGGGACCGGTGTACGTGGGAGCTGGAGTTTGTGGTGCCGCGGCGGCTCGACACGGCGGACGACGTGCCCGCGCCCGAGGCGGACGCGGACGCGGACGCGGACGCGGAGGACGCCGATGCGCCGTGCGGCACCGAGGTGGTGGTGGTGTGCTCGGGCGAGCTGACCGAGCACGCGGTGCACCCGCACCGCCCCGAGAAGTCCGTCTTCTACTACACGCAGCCGGTCGCGACGAGCGTGCAGCACCTGGCGTTCTGTGCGGGCCCGTGGGTGCTGCAGCGCCTCTCGCCGCGGCGCCCGGACGCGGTGGAGGTGCTGGCCTTCTGCCTGCCGGAGCACGCGCACGAGCTGCAGCACTCGACGGCGTTTGTGTGGCAGGCGATTGAGTACATTGCGGGCGAGTACGGCTCGTTCCCGTTCAACTCGTTCAAGCTGGTGTTTGTGGACGGCGCGCGCGTCGACTGCCACACGGCGGCGACGCTGGCGGTGTGCTCGAGCGACCTGCTGCACCCCCCGTCGGTGATCGACCAGGCGTTTGCGAACCGGCACACGCTCAGCGCCGCGGTCGCGTTCCAGTGGGTGGGCATCAACATCGTGCAGAAGACGTGGGCGGACACGTGGCTCATCCACGGGCTGAGCCAGCACCTCGCGGCGATGTTTCTGCGGCGCCTGCTGGGCAACAACGACTACCGCTTCCGCATGAAGAAGGACTGCGACCGGCTGTGTGCGTGGGACATTGGGATGCCGCCGCTGTACCAGGTGGGCCTCAGCGAGCCGCTCGACGCGCAGACGCTCGCGTTCGTCAACCTCAAGGCGCCGCTCGTGCTCTACCTGCTCGACCGGCGCCTGTGCAAGATGGGCGCGTCGCTCGGCCTCGGGCGCGTGATCCCCAAGGTGTTCCTGCAGGCGATCACGGGCGAGATGGCGGGCAACGCGCTCGGCACGCACCAGTTCCTGCGCATCTGCAAGAAGGTGAGCGGCGCCGACCTGCGCCAGTTTGTCGACCAGTGGATCAACGGGAGCGGCTGCCCGCGCTTCCTGTGCACCGCGACGTTCAACCGCAAGAAGCTCCTCATCGAGATGCACGTGCGCCAGGAGTCGCCCGCGGCGCTGTACGCCGCGGCGCACCCCGAGGACGCGCTGCTGTCGAACCCCGTGGCGCTGTGGGAGGGGCAGATGACCGTGCGCATCCACGAGGCGGACGGCACGCCGTACGAGCACGTGCTCGACATCAAGAACGAGCACCAGCGCTACGACGTGCCGTTCAACACCAAGTACAAGCGCGTGCGGCGCAACACGAAGCGCTTCCAGGCGCGGCAGGCGGCCGCCGCCGCCGCCGCCGCCGGCGACGAGGACGCCGCCGAGGCGATCGGCATGATCGACCTCGGCTTCGGCCTCGGCATGTGGGAGGACGAGGCGGAGCGCAAGCGCTGGAAGGTCGCCGACTGGACCGAGGAGGACGAGGCGATCATGGCCTCGGCGCCGTACGAGTGGATCCGCCTCGACGCCGACTTTGAGTGGATGGCCCAGATCCAGTTCGAGCAGCCAGACTACATGTGGGTGTCGCAGCTGCAGCGCGACCGCGACGTGGTCGCGCAGCTCGTCGCGGTGCACGCGCTGAGCCAGATGCCGAGCCTGATCACCAGCAGCATGCTCACGCGCACGGTGCTCGTCACCAAGTACTTCTACCGGATCCGCGCCGAGGCCGCGTACGGCCTCGCCAACTGCGCGCTGCCCCACCTCGACCTGCTCGGCCTGTTCCACCTGCTGCTCCTGTTCCGCACCGCGTACTGCTTCGACCTGCCCGCGGAGCACGGCGACCGCACGGCACTCGACGCGCCGTGCATCCCGCGCCCGAACGACTTCTCCGACTGGGCCGAGTACTTTGTGCGCCGTGCGCTCATCCAGGCGATCGCGCGCGTGCGCGACCACCAGGGCAAGGCGCTGCCGCGCGTGCAGCGCTTCTTGGTGGACCTGCTGACGTACAACGACAACTCGACCAACAAGTACGTCGACGACTTCTACCTCGCCTCGATCATCAACGCGCTCGCCGCCACGCTCGTCCCGGCGGACACGGGCGCACTCTCCGCACGCACGCCGGGCATCGACGACGAGTACTCCGACGAGGAGGTCGCGCTGCGCACCGCGGCCATCGCCGAGGTCGAGCGCCTGCAGGAGCTCGACCGCCTCGTGCCGTCGTTCCACAACGTCGTGACGCTCGCCGCGCTCGACTTCCAGCTCGCGCTGACCTTTGCCAACCTGCGCCCGGTGCGCCTCGCCCCCTTCCTCGGCTACACGCGCGAGGGCAACTATGCGCCGGTGCGCATCGCCGCGCTCAATGCGCTGCTCCTCCTGCGCGGCCTGCACCACCGCGTGCTCGCGCGCTACTACTTCGCGCTGCTCGCCACCGACGACGACGACGCCGTGCGCATGCACCTCGCGCGCGGCCTGTGCGACGCGCTCGCCGTCGCGATCGCCACCGGCGAGCTCGGCTGGACGCCCCGGCGCGCCGACGCCCACGACACGCTCCAGGAGCACACCGCCTCGGCGATCGACAACCTTGGCGAGCAGGAGGCGCAGCGCCTCCACGACGAGGCCCAGCACGACGCCATGCTCAAGTTCCTCCGGCGCGAGATCGGCCGCTCGGCGTCGGTGCGCGACGGCTTCCTCGCCGCGTACGCCGCCGCGGGCCAGGCCGACGCGCCGACGCGCCGCGCGCTGCTGCACCTCGCCGAGCTGCTGTTCAAGCCCGCGGAAGAGGCACGGCCCCCGCCGCGGCCCGAGGCGGCGGCGCCCGCGGAGCAGAGCGGCGCACAGCGCATCAAGCTGCTCATCAAGAACGCGCCGCACGCGCCGCACGCGCCCGAGCGCGCGCCGCACGCGCAGCCCGCGCTGCGCGTCGTGCTGCCCAAGACGCCCAAGGCCAAGAAGCCGCGCCCCGTCGAGGCCGCCAAGGCGCGCGGCATGTCGTCGTCGGACGTCGCCGCGTGCCGCAACTGCATCCAGCGGCTCATGGCCAACAAGCACTGCGCGCCCTTTTTGCACCCGGTCGACCCCGTGCGCGACGAGGCGCCCGACTACTTCGACGTCATCAAGCACCCCATGGACCTCAACTCGGTCGCCAACAAGCTGCAGTCGGGGCAGTACAGCGACCGCTTCCAGTTCAAGGAGGACATCGAGCTCATCTTCCGCAACGCGCGCACCTACACCCCCGACCCCAAAACCTGGATCCACTACGAGGCCGCTCGCTCCGAGACCGCCTTCCGCCAGCTGTGGAACCGCATCTCCAAGACGCTCGAGCAGGCCGAGGCCCGCGCCGCCGCCGGGCGCTCGGCCGAGGACGCCGACGGCGACGCCGAGCCCAGCCAGGACGCGCCGCGCCGCGTGCTCAAGCTCAAGGCGCCCGCACGCACCGCCAGCGCGTCGCCCGCGCCCGAGGCCGCGCCAGGCGCCGAGGCGCCCGCGGCGCCCGCGCCCAAGCGCCTCACGCTCAAGATCAAGCGGCCCAAGGCCGAGGCCGCCGCACCCGCCGCGCCCGCCGCGCCGCCCACCGAGCACGTCGACCCCGCCGACGCCCAGGCCGCGAGCCTCGACCCGGTGCTGCCCGACGAGGCCTCCACGCCGCTGCACCTGAAAAAGGTGCGCGCGGTGCTGCAGGCGGTGCTCAAGACGAAGGAGTCGGCCATCTTCTTGCACCCCATCGACCCCGTGCGCGACGGCGCGCCGACGTACTACGACGAGATCAAGTACCCCATGGACCTCTCGACGATCCAGCGCAAGCTGAACGACGGCGCGTACGCGACGATGGGCGACTTTGCGTCGGACATGCGCCTGATGCTCGCCAACTGCCGGCAGTTCAACCCGCCCACGACGCTCCCGCGCGAGTTCGAGGCCGCGGTGCGCAAGGTGTGGCGCCGCGAGTGGAGCCGCGCGATGGTGCGCAAGCTCGACTACCAGGACAAGCGCGCGCTGCAAAGCATGATGGGGCGCCTCAAGCAGCTCCCGAGCGGCGCGCTCTTTCTGCACGCCGTCGACCCCGTGGCGCTCGGCATCCCGCACTACTTCGACGTGATCCCCCGCGAGAACGCGCGCGACCTGTCGCTCATCAGCGACAAGCTGCGCGCCGACCAGTACGACAGCATCGACGCGCTCGACGCCGATATCCAGCTGATGCTCTCGAACTCGTACACCTTCAACGCGGGCGACGAGCGGATCATCGAGGTGACGCGCGCCTTCGACCGCGCCTACGCCCAGGAGATCCACGCACTCCGCCTCGCCATGGGCGACACGAGCCCCGCGAAGCGCAAGGCGCCTGCCGCCGCCGCGCGCCCCGCGAAAAAGGCCGCACCGTAGCTGAGTCAGCCGACACGCCCTCCCTCCGTTCCGCCATGCGCCTGCCTGCCCTGCTGTGTGCTGCTGCCACCGCCCTGCTCGGCCTCGCGCCCGGCGCGCACGCCGCCGCCGGCGACGAGGCGCCCGCGCTCAACGTGATCACCACCTTCCCAGACAACCCCTTCTCGCTCGTGCAGAACGGCCGGCCGAACCGCGTGGTGTTCTCCTTCTCGCACCCGCCGGGCGCCGACCGCGCGCTCGTGCTCGAGGAGATCACCGGCGCCTTCCTCAACCCGGCCAAGCGCGACGGCCAGCGCGGGCGCGTGCTCCGCAACGTACGTCCCCACCCCGCTCACCCAGATGACCACCACGCGCCTCAAGGACGTGCCGATCGCCAGCGCCGCCGCCCAGCCGCTCCAGGTGCCGTTCGACTTCTACCCCGAGTTCAAGCCGCAGTCGCTCGACGTCGAGTTCCGCGCCAAGGTGCTCGACCAGGGCAACACACGCCGCTACAACCTGCCCGTGTACCGCGGCACGGTCGTCGTCGAGGAGCCTGCGCCCTCGTTCTTCGACCTGCAGCTCCTGTCGGTGTACGTCGTGATGACGACGGCTCTCGCGGGCATCGCCTACGTCGTCTACACACAGTACCTCGCCGCGTACGTGCGTCCCAAGGCGCCCGCCAAGCGCACGCAGCCCACGCAGCCCGCCAAGCCCGCGGCCGCCCACCACGACGAGTGGCTCCCGCCGCAGCCCACGGTGCGCACCCGCCGCCAGGCCGCCGCGGCCGCGTCGCGCCGCAAGTAGGTCCCTCGTAGCATCAAGAAACAAAAAAAGTGACATTGTCTAGTGCGATCCAAACATGCTATCTACGAAAAAAAGGAACTGCGTGAGTCGCGCCGCACGTACACACACACACAAAGCAAAGCGGGTTAGTTGTTCAAGTTGCCCAGGGCCACCTGGTTCGTCTTGGCGTTGGTCGCAAAGTACACGTTCTTCAGGAACGACGCACCCAGCAGCCACCCGCCATTGCCGCTGGCGTCACCCGCCGACACGGCACTCACACACGTGCCCTGCAGGTTGTTGCTGTCCACCGGCGAGAAGAGCAGGTCGCGGGCATCCATCTTGAAGGTCTGACCCGAGAAGGTGAAGGAAAGCTGTTTGTTAGTGGTGCACGGCAGCGTGTAGCCGCCCTGGCCGTCCGACTTGGCGCCGTCGATCGCGTTGTGCAGCGCGTCCGCCGCCTCCTGCGGGGCCACAATCAGCGACGTGCCCGTGTCGAGCGTGGCCGAGCTCGACGAGCTCGACACGGTCTTCGAGCCGATCTTGACCGAGTCCAGCTGGATCTGCCAGTAACCATTCTCGTTCTGGTTGCTGAACTGGTGCAGGCTGCCAGACACCTGCGACTCGTCGACGGCGCCAAACGTGATCTGGCCCTTGTTGTTGTTGTCGGCCACGCGGCCCAGGCGGTACCCAACAATCGGCTGCGACACCTTGTTGTTGTTGTACAGCGCCTGGATCGGCGTGTCGAGGTTCGTCGTGCTCAGCGACGAACCACCGAGACCGAGCAGCCCGTCAAACGGAATGTTGCTCCCACCAAACTGGTTCGTCTCCTTCGTCGCAACACCAAAGCCAAAGTTGTCCAACTTCATCCCCGCGATCGTCATCGAGTCAGTCGCCTTCTCGACGGTGACGGAGCCCGTGCCGTACGAGATCTTGTACTGCTGCTTTCCTTTGACTTTCAGCGAGTTGGAGTTGGACGTGCTCAGCTTGTTCCGGCTCGAACCACCGCAGCTGCTGCAGCTGCTACCCGTGACCCAGGTGTCCGCCGAGCCCGAATCCACCAACATCTTGTAGTTGTCGTTGTTCGAGCCGATCTGCACCTGCACAAAGTAGCCGATGTCGTTCGCCTCGATGGCCAGGCCGGAGGTGTGCGACTTGGACACGTCAGGCGCATCCGTGACCGAGTGCTGCTCAGCCGCCTTGGCCTCCGCCGAGGAGTAGCCACCGTTGCCGCGCGCCTGCAGATGACTGCCGCTCCCGGTACGGCGCACCATCCCCATCATCTTGCCCGACGTACGCGCAACATGATCCGACAGCGTCGCCGCCGTCTCCTCGTCGTCCGCCGCGGCCTCCATGCCGCGGCGCCGGAGCGGCAGCCACTCCTTCTCCACCCACGACCGACGCTTGAGCATCGCCGCGTGCAGGTCGTCGTCCGTCGGGACACGGAGGTCATTCACCTGCGCGTAGCGGCGCTTGGCGTGGTTCAGGTGCTGCTGCACATGCATCCACGGGTCCTCGACCGCACGCTCCTCCACGTCGCGCGAGGCAAGCGGCAGCTGCACACCCGCCGACGGCGACAAGTACACGTCAAACGACGGCGCATACACGCCGGGCGTCGTCGTGTTGCTCGCCTCGTTCAGCGGCGCAGCCTGCACACTGCTCGACGACGTGCCAAGCAGCTGGTCCATCGCCGCAGGCATGGTCAGAAGAAGCGCCAAAAGGCGCAGGAATGGTGACTGAATCGCGGCCATCTTCTCAGCGCGAATTTCCTGGAAACGTTAGTCGATACTTACGTAGACAATGAAACACAAAGGTGTACTGCAAAATCGCTCCCTTGTAGGGTGCGCGGTGTACAATCAAAGAGTAACTGCTTGTCGGACGGTACAAAAACCCTCCTAACACCAGCGTCGTCACGTACGGCGGGAGTGCAAGCCGCGCGCGCGCGCCAGATCTTTTATGGCGCCGGCCCAAACTCCACGCCTCGGGCGCATGCACGCGACCCGCGCTGCACCGCGGCCACAGCCCTGAAACGCCATGGCTAAGCAGCCCATCACGCTGCACCACAATGAATTTGCAACATCTACCGAACCGCACGTCGCCTACGAAACGACGCACACAGCCGCCCGGATCGCGCCTCCACTGTGGAGAAGAAGCTCACTCAACATCCACACGCCACACCTCGCGCACTCTGGTGGCGTGGGCGCCGCGCCGTGCGTCGTACGTCAATCCAGGGCGGTGAAGGTGCCGTGCTCATTGGCCGAAGCGCACCCTGCACCGTGCGCAGGACACGCCTTGTCCCTCCTCTCGGCAGGGGAGGTGCCTGCCGTGACGCAGTGGAGGGGTCCTGCCTGGCGAAGGGGCCTCGCCACGTCGGCCGAGACCACGTGGATTTGCGCGCGCGCCGGGCAGCAACGTCTCCTCGCCTTTTGTGTGTGTTGTATTGAGTGTGCACCATGGAGGAAGTCGCCCAGCAGGTACGTACGCGCGATGTGCAACTGACACGCGCCAGTTCACAGACTACTACTACTCGACGTTCGACACGGACCGCTCGCAGCTCGCGCCGCTCTACGTAGGTTCTTGGATGACTGACCGAGCAGCGCCCGCAGTCCATGCTGACGTTTGAAGGCGCGCAGACGCAGGGCGCGCAGGCGATCGTCGAGAAGCTTGTCGTACGTATGACGGGAGTGTGCCGCTAACTACAGAGCCTCCCCTTCCAAAAGGTGCAGCACAAGGTCGACACGCGCGACGCGCAGCCGACCGGTGACGGCCAGGCGCTTGTGGTGCTTGTGACGGGCATGCTGCTGGTATGTCGGTGCATCGTGCGCGCGCTCACACCAGGTCGACGACGGCCAGAACCCGCTCAAGTTCAGCCAGTCGTTCACGCTGCTGCCCGAGAATGGCTCGTTCTACGTGTTCAACGACATCTTCCGGTACGTCGCTTGGCCGTGGCCCTAACGCAGCCTCAACTACGGATAGGCGCGCCGAGTGCGCCGTCTGCCAGCTCCGTAGTCCGTAGCGCGCACGGCGTCGACCCGCCCGCCGCGCACGCTCGAATTGTTCCATGCACCCGCCCGCCAATCGGCGGCCCACGCGCGTGCACGCCCGCTCAGACGCTTACGTCAGTGTGACACGTCACGGCCCGTTGGGGAGCGGGGCGGCTTCTTAAGCTGGCCGCGCACAAGCCACACGTCCCCCCTTCTCCAACATCATGGGTGTCGAAGTGGAACGCATCTCGGCTGGCGACGGCAAGAACTTCCCCAAGCCCGGTGACACGGTCGACATTCACTACGTCGGCACGCTGCAGAACGGCAACAAGTTTGACTCGTCGCGCGACCGCGGCCAGCCGTTCCAGACCAAGATCGGCGTCGGCCGCGTGATCCGCGGCTGGGACGAGGGCGTGCCGCAGCTCTCGCTGGGCGAGCGCGCCAAGCTCATCGTGTCGCCCGACTACGGCTACGGCCCCCGCGGCTTCCCGCCTGGTACGTGCCATGTCTAACGCAGTCATCCCGCCCAACTCGACGCTCGTGTTCGATGTCGAGCTGCTCGGTATCAACGGCCAGAAGAAGTAGGCTATAGATCGCCAGATTATCTCCGTCCACTCGCGACACGCCGCGGCGCACCCACGGCCTCGGCGGCCGGCGCGCGCACGGGCCGTGCGCCGCCGCGCTTCGCCTTCTGCCGCGCCTGCTGCGTGCGCCGCTCGAGGCATGCGTCGCAGTACCACGTGCCCTGCGGCGGCTTCGACAGGCCGACGCACCCCAGGTGGAACCACTCGCGCTCGCAGTCATCGTCGTCGCACCCGATCATATCGCCGTAGCTCACGTTGTTGCAGAAGCAGTAGCGCTGGTCGTCCGTGTCGTCGCGCGCCGAGCCGGCCGACACTGTTTTGGCGGGGCGGCTGCGCACGGCGCCGCCCGTGGGCGGCCCGTGGGCCTCGCTGCCCTCGTCGCTCTCGGCGTCGCCCTCGTCCCAGCCGCGGCGGAAGTCACCGCGGCGCTTGCCACCGCTCGCCACACCGTGCGGCGCACGCGTCGTGCGGTCGTGCGAGGCCGGCTCCGGAATCGCGACGCGGCCCTTGTTCGACACCGCCTGCGGCGGCACCGTCTTGCGTTTCTTGGCGCTGCGCGACGCATCAGAGAAGTCGCGCGTGCGTGTGCGTGCCGAGCCGGGCGCAGGCGGCACGACTGGCGCGGCGGCCTCGGCGCCTTTGCGCGCGCGGCGGCTCTGGGCGGCGTCGCCCGCCGGAAAGGCGCCCGCCGGCGGCATGGGCAGCAGCTCGTCTGCGGGCGCGTACGGCGCGGCATGGCCAAAGCGTGGGAACCGCGGCCGGCTCTCGCGCACGAGCGGCGCGAGCGCGGGGAGCGATGTGAGCGAGTGCAGGAGCGAATCGATGTACTCGGCGTGCGAGGCGGTCTGGGTTACATGCTCGACGTACCATCTCGGCGGTGTTGACCGCGACGCGGATCTTGTCCTCGCCGCCCATTTTGTACGCACGCGCCTCCTCGGCGACTTCTTTCAGCGCGAGGAGGCGCTCGCCGGGCGACACATGCGGGTCCTCGATCACCGCCGCGAGGTTCTGGAGGCGGTGTGTGAGCGAGTTGAGGTGCGCTGCGTAAGTCATGCACGTACATCCAAGCACCGCGTCGAGTTCACGCAGATCCGAAAAGCACCGCGTAAACTCGAGGGGCAGTGCGTCCAGTGCGTCCGAGTAGGTGACGAGCAGCATGTACAGCGATACGTCGTCCTCGGTGAGCGGCCCGTCCGGCAGGCGGGACTTGGGGAAGAACGAGTGCACGGCCTCCATGGAGGCGGTCATTGCGGGGTGCATGCCCTCCTGCATCATCGGCCGCTCGAACGGCGCCGTGGGGACCACCATGCTGCTGCCGACGACGTACGCCAAAAACGCTGCAGCCACGCACGCCGCGGCGCCTTCGATGTGGAGGCCGTGCAGCCAACGGCCCGCACGCACGGCACGTGGACGCCGAGGCAGCGATCGGCCGAGGCGCACGCGCGAAAAAAAGAAGAGGCGGCGCCGGTGCAGCCGCCCAACCCACCCCCGTTACCATGACGCTGCCCGACTTTTCGAACAACACGGTGCTCGGCAAGCTCGAGAACTTCCTGAAGGACAAGTCGTACATTCACGGGTACGTATTCCTCTCTGCGGCGTGGCGTGTGGGATGAATTTTGCTTTGGTCCGTGTTTCCGAGTCCAGCGGCTTAAGACACCGCGCCTTTTGCTTTGACGACACCCTCTTTCCAAGCCCACTGACACGCCGCGCCGCAGAGCGCCGAGCGCGCCGAGCAGCCTGCTGACCCTACAGCCACGAGGCCTCGCAGGCGGACGTTGCCGTGCACGAGAAGATCACCTCGGAGCCGGACCAGAGCTCGTTCCCCCACATCTCGCGCTGGTGGAACCACATCAAGGCGCTTGACTTCAAGAGCCTGCCCGGTGACAAGGCCGACGCCGAGAAGTCGCTCCAGTTCGACGACGCCAAGGAGGCCGCCGCTGGCGACGACGACGAGGTCGACCTGTTCGGCTCGGACGAGGACGAGGTGGACCCCGAGGCGGAGCGCATCAAGGCCGAGCGTGTCAAGGAGTACGAGGCGCGCAAGGCCAAGAAGCCCAAGGCGGTCCAGAAGTCGGTCGTCACCTTCGAGGTGAAGCCGTGGGACGACGAGACCGACCTCCAGGCCATGGAGGAGGGCGTCCGTGCCATTGAGATGGACGGTCTCGTGTGGGGCGCCTCCAAGTTCGTGCCCGTCGGCTACGGTGTGAGCAAGCTGCAGATCACCATCGTCGTCGAGGACGACAAGGTGTCGATGGACGAGCTCCAGGAGCGCGTCCAGGAGCTCGAGGACTACGTCCAGTCGTCGGACATTGCTGCCATGCAGAAGCTCTAAACGTCGGTAGCCCTATGTAGCCCGACCTGCTCGCTGGCCTACAGCTGGCTGAGAAAGTCGGCCAGGGCGCCGCGCGCCGGCACCGGCGCCGCGCCTGCCGCACCCGCCTTTTTCTGCTGGAGGAGCGCACGCAGGCCTTCCTTGGGGTCGGGGGCCGCCTTGGACCGGCGGCGCGCCGAGCCCGTCGGCCCAGAAGCCGAGGCGGCCGCACCGGGGGTCTTGGACGCCGACGCGGCCGAAGCGGCCGGCGCGCTCGGCGCGCGCGCGGTCGGCGGTGCGGCGCTCTTGCTCGGCGCACGCGCCAGCCCCGCCGAGGCCTGGGCGGCCGGCGGCGCGGCCGGCGGAGGCGTCGCGGCGGCAGGCGCGGCGCGCTCGTTCGGTGCCTTGGGCGCCGTGGCCTGCCCCGCCAAAATCTCTTTCCGGATGCGCCGCCGCGCACGCACGCTCGCTACCGGGGGCTTGGGCACGCGCCGCAGGGGTTGTGTTGCGCCGCACGCGTCGCATACGTACGCACGCTGCGCCTTGGGCGCCGTGCGGTGCCGCGCCGTGATGGCCGGGAGCAGGGGGAGCGCACACTCTACACACACGGGGTTTACCGCGGCGTACCATGCGGGAAGCAGATGCTCGATGGGCGCGTGCCGGGACGGCACGGCGCTGGGCGCGTGCGGCGCCCAAAGCACGTCGCGGCGCGGCGCAAGACTCGCGTCCATGCCGTAGCGCAGGAGCGCCTGGACGCTGCACGCAAAGGCGTGTTCGTACGTGCGCGCAAGGTCGGGCGCCGCGGCCGCAAGCATGCGCGCCTGGTGCTCCTTGAGCAGGACGCGCGCCGTATTTGCCGCGTCCTCGGGCATCGTCCGCAGGGGCGTGCGGCGGTGCGAAAAAAATCGGCGCCGCGTACGTAAGCTGGTCTGTGCATCCCGCAGCGTGTGGGGCGTGGCGCGGACCGCAAGCGTGGGGTGTCGTGGGCGCAAGAGCCGCACACGCTGCGTGGCCGGCGCCGCTAAGGCCCATCCGCCCTCCTCACACCGCCATGGACGAAATGGACGAGCGGATTCTGCGCGACCCCGCGTGCCCCTACACGATCAAGCGGCGGACGCGTGGGCGCCCCGGCTTCCAGCTGGAGCACCCGTTTCTGAACCTGGGCCACTTTTGGCTGCGGCAGTCGGAGCAGTTTGCGGACAACGACTATGTGGCGAGCGAGACGCGCCGCACGACGTTTCGCGATGTGCGCCGTGCGTCGATTGTGCTGGCGTACGTCCTGACGCTGCGGTACAACGTCCAGCGCGGCGACCGCGTCGCGATAGTGTCGCGCAACACGATCGAGTTTGTCACGGTGTTTTGGGCGCTGCAGCTGCTCGGTGCGGTGCCGGCGGCGGTGAACGCGTTCCAGAGGGCTGACATGGTCGCGGCGTGCATCAACATGGTCGGCGCACGCCTGGCGTTCCTCGACGAGGGCGCCTGGGCGCTGCTGACGCCCCACCTCAACGCGCTCTTCCGCGGCACGGCGTACCCCGACAAGGACCCTGCGCAGCCGGCGATGCGGTACGCGATCGTCATTGGGGAGCGCGAGGCGCATCCGCTGCGCGCGCGCGCCGAGCGGCCGTGGATCGACGGCGACCGCGCCGACTGCCGCGTGCATGACTGGGACGACGTGCTGCACCTGTGGCACTCGTACTGCGGCGCGGCGCCGCCGCCCGTGCACGGCATCGGGCTGGAGGACCCGGCGCTGATCTTGTTCACGTCGGGGACGACGTCCGTGCCGAAGCCCGTGCTGTCGACGCAGGACCAGGTGATCTCCTCGCCGCTCGTCGCGACGTGGTACGTCCTCCGCGAGATGGTCAAGCTGCTCGGCTCGATCCCGCCGGTGGACAGGGTGCCGCGGCGGCGCACGCTGTGCACCGTGCCGCTCTTCCACGTGATGGGCCTCGAGAGCGTGCTGATGAGCAGCACGCTGTACGGCGACGCCTTTGCGCTCCTGCACAAGTATACGCTGCGTGCGGCCATCGCCATGATCCAGCGCGAGCAGATCACCAGCCTGGTCAGCGTCGGGTTCATGGTGCAAGAGATCCTGCACAGCGATGCGGACCTCCCGTCGCTGTCGGGCTTCTTTGTGGGCGGGGCTCCCTCGTCCGAGCGCCTGCCGGACGACGCGCAGCGGCGCGGCGTCGCGACGGGCGCCAACGGCTACGGACTCACCGAGACCAACTCGGGCGTGCTGATGAACGTCGGCGCGGGCTACGCCGCGGCGCCCACGTCGCTCGGTATCCCCGCACCGATGGTCGAGGTGCGCATCCAGGACCCAGCCACGGGCGAGTGGGTCCCGGCGGGGCAGCCGGGCGAGCTGCTGATCCGTGCGCCGAACGTCGCCCAGGGCTACTACGGACGGCGCGAGGCGACGCGCGCGGCGTTCCGCAGCGACGGCTTCTTTTGCACGGGCGACATGGCCGTGCAGGGTGCCGACGGGGCCGTGAGCATCGTGGACCGACGTACGTCGCAGCAGCTCACCCAGTCAAGGACCTCATCATCCGCAAGGGCGAGAACATCAGCGGGCCGATGGTCGAGCAGGCGCTGCTCCGCCACGGTGTCGTGTGCGACTGCGCGGTGGTGGCGCTCGCGGATGCGGACGTCGGCGAGCGCGTCGCGGCCGTGTGCGTCGTGCCGCCTGGGGCGCGGCGCGTATCGGCGCACGAGCTGGTGCAGGCGGCGGCGGCGTCGCTGCCGGCGCACGCCGTGCCCGAGTATGTGTGGGTGCGTGCGGAGCCGCTGCCGCGCAACCCCACGGGCAAAGTGCTCAAGACGGAGCTGCGCGACGCGGTGCGCGCGCGCGTCGACGCCGAGCGCCGCCGCGGCGCCCTGCGGTGGCACCGCGCCGCGCGGATGTAGTCACGTGATAGCGAAGAACGACGATGCTTGCGGGCGTGGCGGGTCTCGTACGCGGCGTGCGGCTCGTGCCGCGCGCCCTTGCGGCGCCGCGGAGCGTCGTGGTGCCGCCTGTGCGCATGCTGCACACGACGCCGCCGGCGCTCGTCACGTTGCAGCAGGCGATGCGCGGCGCGCGCAAGCCGCACCGTCCGCCGGTGAACCGTGTGCCGGCGCTCGAAGGCTGCCCGTTTGTCAAGGGCGTGTGCACCAAGATCTTTACGACGAAGCCCAAGAAGCCCAACTCGGCCATCCGCAAGATGGCGCGTGTGCGCCTGTCGAATGGGCGCACGGTCACGGCGTACATCCCCGGCGAGGGGCACAACCTGCAGGAGCACAGCGTGGTGCTGATGCGCGGCGGGCGTGTGCAGGACGTGCCCGGTGTGCGCTACCGGCTGGTGCGTGGCGCGCTCGACTTTGGTGGTGTGGTGGGCCGCACCACCTCGCGGTCCAAGTATGGCGGTATGTACACGGCGGGAACGCTGACCGCAGCCAAGCGGCCCAAGGCGGCGCTCTAAGCTACGCAATCTCCCCGCGCTCCCGGACGATGGCCTCGCGCTCGGGCTCGGAGCGCGCGAGGTGCTCGATCTCGACCTCGATGGCGCGGATCCACAGGTCGCGGTCGACCACGGAGCGCGCGCGGAACAGAATCTCGCCATAGGTCTTTTCCGCCAGGCCCGGAATGTACTCGCCCGTGTCCAGCGGGCGGCGGTGGCGCAGGCGGAACAGGTTCTGCTCCGCAGAGAGCGCGTCGTTGCCGGTGCGGACGCGCAGCGCAAACAGGCAGTCGTGGTCGTGGTCGTAGCTGGTGAAGCCGTCCGGGTACAGGCGCGGCAGCAGCGGCGCCGAGCCGCCCGCAAGGTGCCGGTCGCGGCGCGCGGGGCCCGTGCCGTCGCCCGACGCCGACCGGGCGATGCGGTCGCTGATGTTGCCGGTGTACACGTACGCGTCGCGCAGCACGATGGGCGGCTCGAGGCGGCGGTACAGCACGCCCTCGTTCTGCCGCGAGGCGGCCGTGCGCACCGAGCGGATCCGCTTGAACGGCACGAGCGCCCCGCCACACAGCGCAAAGAAGCGCATCGTGTAGTTGTGCGAGTGCTCCGTCTTCCAGAACAGCCAGCCCGAGTGCCGCGCGGCGCGGCACCCGTCCATCACGCACCAGTTCCACAGCACGCCGAGCGAGTACAGACTGAGCTCGTCCGTGTACCGGTCGGCGTGCGGCACGCCCGTCGCGGTGCGCGGCTGCGTGTACGACTCGAGCTTCGACAGGAGCCACACGTCCGACCTGCGCCGGCACGCCCAGTACACCGCGAGCTGGTACAGCCGCACCATCCACTCGCGCGCCAGCGCCGCCGAGGCGCACGCAAACGACACGCGCCGCCCATTGGCCATGAGCAGGTCGACCTGGCGCAGCGCGAGCGCGCGCGCACGGTCCGGCGCCGCGTGCAGGCCGTCGGCGCCGCGCCCGCCGTCGTCGTCGGGCAGCGCAAACAGCGCCTCGAGGCGCGCGCGCGTCCCGTCGTAGTCGTACAGCACGTGCGTGTCTGGCACCGCGCCCGCCGGCGCCGCGTCGCCGTACACCTGCGCGGTCATGTCGCGCGCGGTGGGCGTCAGCTCGGTCGAGACGGTGACGCCGGTGCCGACGCACCGGATCGCACACACCTCGCGCAGGTCGACGAAGCCGTCGCAGTAGCGCACCTGCAGCTGCTGCCGCGCCTGCTCGCGCGCATGGAACGCCGCGGCGTGCTGCGCGAGGCGCTCGGTGCGCGTCATCGACGGCGTCTCGAGCGCGGTGTCGAGCGGCACGCCGTCGAGCACGTCCGGCGCAAACGCGCGGGCGACGCGCGTCATGTAGATGCGGCTCTCCTGCGTGAAGAAGTAGACGCGGCTCATCGCGCCGCTCACCGCGCGCACACGCCACACGACGCCCTCGAGCGCGGGCGGCTCGGCGAGGCGCGTCCCGTTGGGGTGCCACGCCGTGGTCGGGTAGTGCTTGCTCGGCACCATCTCGAGCACCGGCTGCCGCCCGGGCCACGCAAACAGGCGCCCGACCAGCACGGCCCAGAAGCGCGGGCGGCCCGCGGGCGTCGGCTCGTCGGGCACCCAGTTGTACATCGCGCCGGAGCGCCACGCGAGCTTCGGCTGCATGCCGTGCGCGACCATCTGCTCCGCGAGCTGCGCCCAGTTGGGCATCGCCCGCACGAGGCGCACCACGCTGCGGATCATCTCGCCGCTCGACAGGCTCGCCGCGGCCGCCCACTGCGCCGCGGCCTCCAGCGAGTCGCCCGGCGCGCCGCGCGCCGCATCCACCGCGTCGCACACGGGCAGCGCCGGGACCGGCACGCGGATGCGCACCGACAAACTCGGGATGTGCACGTACAGGTGCTCGGGCACCGGGCCGCCCAGCTCGCGGTACAGCAGCCACATCCAGTCCTCGGCGGTCGTCGCCGTGCGCGCCGCAAAGATCAGGATCACGCTGCCGTGCCGCCGGAACAGCGGCTGCCGCGTCGTGCGCGACTGCCGGTGCAGCCGCCGCGGGCACGTCACGCTAAACAGCCCATCGATCTCGCTGTACATCGACACGTCCGCCGCGCCGCGCTCCAGGTGCACCACGTGCCGCAGCTTGAGCCGCGCCGTGTGCCCCAGCACGCGGCCGCGCACCGTCGCCTCGCTCCACAGCTCGAGGCGCTGCGGGCGCAGCACCACCATGTACTCCGCAAAGCGGAACGACCGCAGGTCGTAGCGCCGCGCCTCGAGCGCATTGAACGCCTCGGCCACGTTCTGGTGCGGCGCGTGCTGGATCTTGACCAGCATCCGGTCGCGCTGCAGCACCGGGCTCAGCACCGCGTGCAGCGCACCCGCCTGCTCCTCCGCACGCTCGTGCAGCACACGCTGCACCGGCGCCACGGGCAGCGGCGGCTCCGTCTCGCGCGCCAGCACCTGCTCCGCCTGCGGCGGCGCCGCATCGCCCGCGCCCACCGGCACCGCCTCGCCCCGCGCCACGAGGCGCGCAGGCAGCTCCGCCTCGTCCACCTCGAGCAGCTCGTCCGAGCGCGTCGGCGCCAGCGACGGCACCGCCAGTCGCACACGCCGCTCGCTCGGCGCACGCAGCCGCGCAAACAGCGCTCGCGGCTCACGCAGCAGCGCCTCGCCCGCCTGCGCAATCGGCTGCAGCGACGTCGTCTGCGACGCCGACCGCGTGTGCCGCGACGGCACCGCCGTCCGCGGCGTCGTCAGCGACGCCACGTCGGCGTCCGCAGGGATCGACTCCAGCGACCCGCTGCTCAACGACGCGGGCGACGACGGCAGCGGCGCAGACGCCGTGCCCGCACCACTCGCCGACCCCGGCGCAGGCCCCGACGACGGCGTCGCAGGGCTCACACGCGGCGCCGACACGGGCGACGACGGCGCCGACGCCCCTTTGCCCTTCGCCGCCGCGCCACCCCGCGGCAGCGCCGCATGCTCGTCCATCCACGCACGCGGCGCCTCGGCCTTGGGCGCCGCACCCGGCGTCGCCTCGGCCTTGGGCACCGCGCCGGCCGCGCCCCCCTGCATCTCCGCCTCGAGCTGCTGCATCACCGCCGAGCGCCCGAGACGCAGCGGCGCGCGCGCCGGCTTCGCAAACAGGCGCGCCCGCGTCTTGTCCCACCCCTGGCGGCTCTCGATCGCGCCGCTCTCGGCACTCGCCTGCCGCGCCGACCCGCCGCGCGCCCCGTGGCTCACACGCAGGATGGGGCGCAGGCGCGCAGGGCGGTCCGCCGAGCGCGGCAGCGGGCGGGGGGTGTAGCCCTCCGCGGGGAACGTCGCGGCCGACGCCTCGCTCGCCGCGTCGGCCGCGGACGCATGCGGCGCGCGCTGCTCGGCCCCCGCGCGCGTCTCCGCGGCGCCCGGCACCGTGTCCCGAAGCGACTCGTGTGGGTAGTGTACATAGTCGGGCGCCGCGGCGTCGTACGGGCCCACCGCATCGCCGCCGCGCTCCTCGAGCGGCGCAAAGCGGTCAATGACCGACACGGGTGTCGTCGGCGCGCCGGCGTCCGCGGCGCGCGGCGCCAGCGCCACACCCTCCGCGGGCGGCGCCAGTGCCGCGCCGTCTGCGGGCGACGCCAGTGCCGCGCCGTCTGCGGGCGACGCGGGCCCCGAGCGCACGGGCGACGCGGGCGCCGTGCGCGAGCCCTCGTCGATGCGCAGCCGCGAGCCGTGGCGCGCCGGTACGGGGCTCAGCGTCGCCGAGCGCCCGCGCTCGCCGCGGCGCAGCGCCGCCGGCGCCGACGCCGGCGTGTCCTCGGCCACCGTGCGCGAGCGCTCGAAATGTGCGTGGGGCGTATTCGACGGCGACGCACACGGCGTCGTGGCGGCCGATGGCGGCCGTGCACTCGTCTCGTGCTGCAGCGTCTCCCAGAACACGTCGCCCACGACAAACGTGTCGCCGACCATGCGGTGGTGGCCCACGACGTACGACAGGCGCAGCTCCAGCTCCTGCCGCAGCGCCGGATCGAGCGGCACAGCGTCGCCCGCGCCGTGCATCGGCGGCGGCGGCGGCACACTGTGCGACGAAAAGTAGGACGCCGTACGCAGCGGATCGACCGCCGGCCGCGAGTGCAGCAGCGACGACGGCAGGCGCGGCGGCGGCGCGCGGCGCGGCGGGCTCTGCACCGAGCCGCCCAGCGACGCCGCACTGCTGTGTGCGCGCCGGCGGCGGCCGTGGGGGGGCAGCGCCGCGCCGGGCGACGTCGCGCGCGGCGTCGGCGGCGCCGACGCCTCCTCCGGCAGGTCCGTGGGCGACGGCACACGCTCCGGCGACAGCGACAGCACCGCGTCCTCGGGCACGTCCGGCGGCACGACCACCGGGCTCCGCTCCGCCGCCCCGGGCAGCGGCGGCTCCAGCGCAGCGGCCCCGCCTTCCGGTGCCGGTGACGCAAACTCGCTCAGCGAGCCCGTGCTGCGTGTGCGGCGCAGGCGCGGCGTATGGCGCAGCACCGGCGTCCAGCGCGCGGGCGACAGGCCCGAAAACGCGCGCCGGTGCCGCGAGCTGAGCAGCGGCGAGTGGATGCTCCAGTGGTGGCGGGGGACGGCACTGCTATCGAGGTCATCGTGCTGCTCCTTTGCGTAGCGCAACAGCGTGCCCGACGACACCGTCTCGACGGGCAGCGGGCCGAGGACGATGCGCCGCAGCGGGTACCGCCCGTGCGCAAGCCCGGCATCGGTCAGGCACTGCGTGCACGCGTCGCGGACCGGCGGCCGGATGTCCATCCCTGGCCTCCTCCACTTGGCGGAGCGGAGCCAGGAGCGACGCACGCATGCCGAAGCGGCCCCCGGGCGCGCGCGCGCCCGCGACGTTCGACGCATGCATGGACGCAGGCATCGACCAGGAGGAGCGCGGCGAGCGCTTCGCCGTCGATGCCAAGGCACAGCGGTACGTCGGCGCACTCACACAGCCACTATGAGGCCGCCTATGCACACTACGCGCAGGCCGCCGCGCTCGACCCGACCTCGGTCGACGCGCACTACAACGCCGCGCGCGTGCAGCACACGCTCGGCACGGCCTTCTATGCGCCACCCGACGCCCACGACGCGCTCGCGCGCGCGCTCGAGCACGCCGCCGCCGCGCTGCCGCACGCCGCGCCGGACGTCGACGGCGTGCCGGACGCCGCGCGCCTCGACGTGCTCGCCAACGCCGCGTACGCGCTCGAGGCGCTCGCCGAGCTGCTCGACACCTTCCCCAGCGACGACGCACGGTGGCACGCGCGCATCGCCGCGGCGGTGCCCGCACTCGCCGGCCGCGCCGCCGACCCCGCCGCGCTGTACCGCGCGGCGCTCGACGCGTTCGCCGACGTCGAGGCGGGCCAGCGCGCGGTGCTTGCGCACGCCCTGCACGCCGACGCACCGACGCGCGCGGCCGCCGCCGGGGCGCCGCAGTACACGTCGTCGGTCGTCGCGCCCTCGAGCGTGCTCGAGACATGCAACGACGAGCTGACGTGCGCGACGGCGCTCCTGGCCCACACCGAAAGCGACACGCTCCCCGCCACGCTCGAGCACGCGCACGCCATCGCCGCGCGCGCCGACGCATGGTGCGCGTCGCTGCCCGCGGGCCTCGGCGCGCGCCAGAGCCCCGAGCATGAGTGGGACGCACAGACGGACGCGCTGCGCTGGAACGTGCTCGCCGCCGACGTCGCCGCCGTGCAGCGCGCCCACGAGCTCGCGGCGCTCGCCAGCGCCGCGTGGCCGAGCGACGGCGCGGACGTGGCGCGCGTCGATGCGCTCGCGGCGCAGGTGGAGCAGCACGCCGCGGCGCTGCTCGCCGCGCCGCCGCCCGCGCAGTCGCTCACGAGCGTGCGCGGCACCGGCGACGCACAGCGCGCGCACGAGACTGCCGTCGAGCGTCTGTGCGACGTCGCGGACCACGCCCAGGCACTCGGCGCAGTGTACGCAACGGCGCCCGCGACCGCCGCCCACGCATGGGCGCTGTATGGCATGGCGGCACGCTGCCTCACGACGGCGCTCGCGGCGCTCGAGCCGGGCGCACCGAGCACCGCACCGAGCGCCGCCGCGTGGGCGGTGCCCGGCGCGCCGATGGCGTGGATCGCGCACGCGGACGCGCGGCCGGTGCGCACGGCCAACACGTCGACGCCGCTGTCGCGCACGCGCGCGTCGGTCTACCTGACGCTTGCGCAGCTCGCGATGCAGCGTGCCGACGCGCCGCTCGTCGCGGCGCATGCGCCCGCGGCCGAGGCACAGGGCAAGCTGCTCGCGCACGCGCGCATCTACGCGCGCCGCGCGCTGCTCGACCACGGGCTCGGGTGGGTGATGCGGGTGTCGCCAGCGGCGCCTGCCGAGGAGGCGGCGGCCGCCCCTATGGTCTATGGACGCGCCCTGGCGCATGGGCCGCCGCCCGGGTGGGAGGCGCTCGCGCAGGACGCCGAGCTGCTGCTGACCGCCGCACGCGCGCTGTGGCTCCGCAGCACGTACGAGGCCGCGCAGGGGCTCGATGCCTCGGCGACGCACGCCGAGCTCGTGGCGCTCGCGGGTGTCGTGTGGACGTTGCGCCACGGCGTGCCGGCGCGCTACGCCGAGGTCCTGGACGCGACACCGAGTGTGCGGCGCATGCTCGACGCCCGCCCGGGCGCATCGCCCGTGGCGCCCGCCGAGCAGGACTTTTGGCAACAGTGGATCGGCATGCAGGACGCCGTGCAGGGCCCCCCCGCGATCCCAGGCAGGGACGGCGCGCCAAGAGCCGCCCAAGGCCGCGGCCAGGTTGCATAGTTTGTTCCCACAGCTGCAGGCCTTGCAGGGTTGCACCAAGCGGCTCGATCTGAGTGGCCCAATTATTGTTTGGGACAAATAAAAAAAATTGCCTTCGCTGTGCGGAGTGGAGCTTGGGCCGCACGCAAGCCAGGGCGGCGGCCGCCGACCGTCGCTTGACTCACGACGGCGCTCGGGCGAGTTTTCTTTTTTTTCGCTCCTCCGCCCCGGCGTGCCGTGCTTGTGTCTGCGCTGATGATCCCGGTGGAAGAGTCCGAGGACCGCGGACGACCCATCTCACCCCTCCAGAACCGCGAAGCCACGCGCCGAAATCCGGAGGTGCGCGACCCCATCGGCACCCCGGCGACCACCCGGGTGGACGCGTACCGCCACGCGCCCCTCGCGCCCGACAGCGCACAGCGCCTGAGTCCCATTCCGCGCTACATGCCCGACCCCGCGCGGAAACGCCCACTCGCGGCACGCGCCGCGGCCGACGAGCCCGGCGCCCCGTCGCTCATCCAGCGCCGCGCCGAGACGGCCGCCAAAGTGCCCCGCCTCGCGCTCGAGCAGGCGGCCGACACGGCGGCACCGCGCACCTACGCGTTCGAGACACGCAGCGCCCCCGCGCACCAGCCCGTGTTTGGGCCCGAGGCGCGCCTCCCGTCGCCCTCCCACCTGTTCCGCACACGCGAGCGCGACGCCGGACGCATGCCGCCGCACGCGGCCAGCGACCTGGACAGCCCACACAGGTCGAGTCCGACGCAGGTGTCTGCGTACGATGCCGGCGGCCCAACGCCGAGCGCGCCGCGCTTTGCCCTCCCGCAGATGGCCATGCCTTCGCCGGCGTTCCACTCGAGTCACTTTGGGGCGAGCCGGCCACGTGCCGAAAGAGGGCCGCACGACGCCGACGCCGAGGCGGTGTCGTCGCGCCTCGCGGCGAACCGCGTGCAGTTTCTCTCGCTGTTCTCCGACTTTTTTGACTCGCTGACCGACAGCCGCACACTCAAGGCCACGCTGGAGCACCAGATCCGCGCAAGCAACACCCTGCTCCAGACGCTGCAGCGCAGCGACAAAGTGTTTGAAGAGGCCACCGACGCCCGTGTCCGCCAAGAGTCGCAGCTCTGGGAGGCGCGTTTCGCGCGCCTCGAGAGCCGCTTGGATCGCATCGAGGCGCGCCTCGCCGACCTCGTACAGCACACACCGCCGCCCCCCGAACAGCAGGGGCCGGAGACGAGTCGTACGTAACGCACCGGACGCCTGTACGCGCGCTGCGCTCATCCCGGGGCCGAGGCGCGCAGATCTCTGTAGCATATCCATGACGAATTCCGCTGGTCCAGCCGCCCCCCGCGCCGCGGCGCTCGTCCGCCGCCGCCGCCGTTAGTCAGCAGCGCCCCGCAAGCATGACGCCGGTGCCGCGCTACCTGCTCGCCGCCGTGCTCGCCGCGCTCGTGCTGAACGCCGTGCTGCTGTACCGCGCCCAGGGCACGGGCTACGTGCGCCAGCGCCCGCTCGCGCGCAGCGGCGCGCGTCTCGCGCACTTTGTGACGAAGAAACCGAATGCGGCGATCTATGCGCTCGTGCGCAACCGCGAGCTCGGCAGCCTGCTCGAGACGATGCAGGACATGGAGCGCAACTTTAATGCGCACCCAGACACGCAATACCCCTACGTAGGTCGCGCCTCTCACCGCAGGTCTTTTTGAACGACGAGCCGTTCACGGAGCGATTCATGCGGCACGTCCGTGCGGCGACGCACGCGCGCGTCTACTTTGGGCAGGTGCCGCCCGAGGAGTGGGCGGTGCCCGCGTCCGTGGACATGGACCGCGCGCGCAAGAGCTGGGAACTGATGCAGCGCCAGCACGTCGCGTACGCCGACAGCCAGTCGTACCGGCAGATGTGCCGCTACCAGAGCGGGCTGTTTATGAACCACCCGCTGATGCAGCCGTTCGACTACTACTGGCGCATCGAGCCGGGCGTGTCGTACTTCTGCGAGATGCTCGACCCGGACCCGTTCCGCGTGATGCGCGACCGCCAAAAGAAGTACGGCTGGGTGATTACGCTGCGTGACGAGTACGTCCCATCCTGACGCAGCCCGCGCACGCTGCCGACGCTCTGGGAGCAGACACAGGGTAGGTCTGCGGCTGACGCAGCCTTCCGCGCACAGTACCCACAGTACGCGCTGAACACGAGCATGATGCCCTTCTTCCAGACGCGGCGCAAGCAGTACAATACGTGCCGTACGTCGCCCGACTCACGCAGACTTTTGGACGAGTGCGTGGATGCCTGACCCAGACTTTGAGATCGCCGACCTGCGGTGGATGCGCTCCGAGGCGTACCAGGCGTTCTTCCGGTACCTCGACGCGACCAACGGCTTCTTCTAGTACGTGCGCGTCCTCACACAGCGAGCGCTGGGGCGATGCGCCCGTGCACTCGCTCGCGGTCGGCCTCTTCTTGAACGAGAGCGAGGTGCACTACTTTGAGGACATTGGTGCGTCGGCGCCCGACTGACGCAGGCTACCAGCACCCGCCGTTCCGGCACTGCCCGGTCGCGCAGCCCGGGCGGTGTGCGTGTGTGCCAGAGGACTCGCTGGGTGCGTCGCGCGCGCTGACACAGGCACCGAGTACTCCGGGAGCGGGCAAAACTGCCTGTACCTATGGAACAAGCTGCACGGCGAGCTCGGCGTGGACGCCTTTGAGCGTCTGCGCGTCGCGGCTCTCGAGACGTAGCGCTGCCTCGCTCTATAGTCCTAGATGCGTTGTACAGGGCCGCCGAGCCGTGCCTCGGCGGCGGGTATCTCCTACTTGGTTTCCTCCGCAGGCGGCACAGTGCCCGCGGCTGCAGCGGCGTCCGCCTCGCCCTCTTCCTGCGAGGTGACCACGCCCAGCTTCGACAGCAGCTCGGGCGTCATGGTGCTGCGCGGCCCGAAGTAGTGCTTGTGCGCGTACACAACGTACCACGTCACCGCAAGCACCAGCACGCCCAGCATGATGACCCACGAGTAGTTGAACGTCGGCGCGGTGATGGGCACCGACAGCGGAATGCTCAAAATCGTGCACTCAAACATCGTCCAGAAGATCGCCGTGCCGTTCACCACACGCCCGAGCCAGCCGCGGCCGAGCGTAAAGGGGCCGGGCTGGAAGCGCACCTCGGGGTGGTCCTGGAAGATCTGGCGGCAGACGATCGGGATCAGGTAGCTGATGTCCATGCCGAGCGCCGCCAGCGCAAAGATGGCACTCAGCGCATCGTACGACGCCAGACCGAGGCAGCCAAGCAGGATACACGGCGCAATCACGAGCCACACGGCGTTGATCGTGGTGCCGGTGCGCTTGTTTACCTTCGCAAAGAAGCCGCGGTCAGGCAGGCCATGGTCGCGCGAGAACGCGTAGAAGGAGCGCGCGTTCGCCTGCAGCGCGGTCGTCACCACAAAGAACGCGACGCTGCACACAAACGGCCAGATGACCAGGAAGCCGACCTTGCCGATGCGCCGGAAGATGATCTCGGCCATCGCCAGGCCGCCGGGCCACAGCGACGAGTCGCTGTGCGCCACATCGCCCGACACGATCACAAGCACAATGTTGAGCAGCCAGCCGACCAGGCCCGTGCCGACGACCGCGATGGTGATCGCGACCGGCGCGGCGATCGCCGCGCGGTGCACCTCCTCGGAGATGTGCGCCGTCGCATCGTAGTCGGTCATGACGAACTGCACAGATTGCAGACCCATGAAGAAGGCCAGCGCCGTGCCGCCCATGCCCGAGTAGCCCGTCTGGTTGTCGAGCGTGCCGAACGTGTAGCCCCGGCCGTGCATCTCGTGCAGCGGCGTGCATGCGAGCGTCGTGATGATGATCACAAACGTGATGCCGATGTTGACAATCACGTACCCGCTCGTCAGGCGCGCGAGGATGCGCGTGCCAAGCGAGTTGATCGCGCCGTGCACAAACAGCAGGCCAAAGTACAGACCGACCGTCTCGCGGTTCGTCGCGGCAAAGCGCCCATCGGTCACCACATTCACCCAGCCAAAGATCATCTGCGCGAGACCGTACTCGGACCCCGCAATGCCGGCAATCTGACCCGTCAGGTTGAGCCAGCCGGTGATCCACGCGACAATCGCGCGGTACTTGGCCGGGACGAGCAGGCCACTCGCCGAGTACAGCCCACCGGACGAGGGGTAGGAAGACACCAGCTCGGCAATCGCCGTGCCGAGCGTCATGTTGAAGCACGAGCCCATGAACCAGGCCCACACGGTCGACGCGGGACCACCGTACACGAACGGCGTGTTGAACGTCGTCGCAATCGACGAAACCAGGCCCATGATCGCGAACGCGTACGAAATCGTCGAGAAGCTCTTAAACTCGCGCGCAAACTCCGACTTGTGTCCCATGCGCTTCGCCAGCTCGGCATCGTCATCGTTCAGCGACGCATGGTCAACCGACACATCGTGGTGCGTCACATGCGTCACGGTCTCATCGACCTCCTTCTTCTCCTCACGCGGTTTCGTCCGGAACACGACCATGGCACTAGGAGAGGTGTGGGCCCCACAGAGGGTGAAAAGGGGAGGGAGAAAAAAAGCGTAGGCGGCCGCGTGCGGGCGCCGCGAGCGCAGCGGGTATTGGAGGGCGCGCGCTGCGGCCACCTGCACGAAAAAATGGACGTGCAGCTCGGCGGCCCAGTCACATGCGCGCGCGTCGCGCCCATCCAGGGCACCGCGCCATGCTCCGCCAAGCCGCTCGGCGCTCCGCACGCGGGGGAGCCGCACGCGCCTTCGCCCCGCCGGGGCGCACCCCGCCGACGCTGCGCGGCACAGCATGCCTCACCACCACACCGCGCCGCGCCCGAGGCGACGACCGCCGCCGCCGCACCGAGCAGGAACAGCTCCTGATCGACCTGCTCCGCCAGGGCGCACGCGACCTGCAGCGCGCACGCGCCGCGCGCGCCGCGCCGCCGCCGTCGGAGACGTACCGCAGCACCCCACCGTACGCCTACGGGCACGCCCCACACCAGGCGCCGCCCAGCCAGCTCACGCCGCGCCAGCAGCAGCTCACCATCGTCCTGGTGCTCGCCGGGGCCGGCGGGGTCTACTACATCTGCCACCTGCAGCAGGTGCCCGAGACCGGCCGCTGGCGCTTCCTCGATGTAAGCATCACTGACGAGGACAAGCTCGGGCGCCAGTCGTACGAGCAGACGATGCAGACGTACGGCAACCGCGTCCTGTCGTCGTGGTCGCCGGACGCGGTGCGCGTGCGCAAAGTCGCGCAGCGCATCCTCGACGTGTGCGGCGACCTCGACCGCGCGCGCGCGCCGGGCGCGCCGCCGACGCAGTGGAACATCCACGTCATCGCGAGCCCAGAGAAGAACGCGTTTGCGCTCCCGGGCGGCTCCATCTTTGTGTTCACCGGCATCCTGCCCGTGTGCCAGAACGACGACGGCCTCGCGACCGTGCTGTCCCACGAGATTGCGCACGTCCTCGCGCGACACCCGGCCGAGAAGATGTCGGGCTTCACGGTGGTGTATGCGCTGGGGCTGTTGATGGACATGCTCGGCTTCGACATCGGGCTGAGCCGCATGGCGCTCAACCTGCTCATGTCGCTGCCCAACTCGCGTGCCATGGAGAGCGAGGCCGACCACATCGGCCTCAACATCATGGCCAAGGCCTGCTTCGACCCGTCGCAGGCCATCGCCTTCTGGCAGCGCATGGGCGGCGGCACAGCGCGGCAGGGCAAGCTCGCCGAGTCCGCCCAGTCGCTCCTGTCGACGCACCCGGTCGACAGCAAACGCGTCCAGCAGATCCAGCAATGGGTACGTCACGTCACCCTCTCACACAGCTACCGAGTGCCGAGCAGGCCTACGACGGCAGCGGGTGCGCGCAGCGCTCCGCATTCGCGGGCACCGCCGCCTCGCTCACAGGCAGCACCCCCTTTTCGATGCCACGCACGCGCGCGGCACCGGCTCCGTAGTCTTCACACGTCTAGTGACGCAAGCACCTCGCGCGCCGTCGGCCGCGCCGACGCCGACAGCCGCACGAGACGCGGGAGCTGCGCACGCACCCAGGCCGCGAGTGGCGCACCGCCAGGCACGTCGGACAGCGCCGCGAGCTGCGGCAGGCGGTCCAGCACGCTGCCCTGCGCCGCGCGCGGCACAAACGGGAACTGCGCAAGCGGCGGCTGGAAGTGCGCCGCCTCGGGCCACGCGTCTACGGAGCTCGGCAGGCCCAGCACGTCGAACAGGTCGCCGGCAAGCCCAATGTCCCCGCGCGACGCATCAAACAGCGTCGCACGGTGCGTCTCGACGCGCGCCGCGCGCCGCGCGCGGGGGCGGCCAGGCGCAGGCCACAGCGCACGCTCCCACGACGCAAGCGCCGGCGCCTCGTCCCAGTCCTCGTCGTCGCCGTCAGGCGCCGCGGTCTCTTGGAGCGCGGTGAAGAAGCTCGCAAACAGCACCCCGAGCGACCACATGTCCGCTTGGTACGCGTCGTAGCCGCGCGTCGGCGCAAACAGCAGCTCCGGCGCACGGAACGCGCCGGTGCCTACCTCGCTGATCATCGCGCGCGGCACCCCCTCTTCCGCACGCGCATACGCCGTGGTCTCGGGGAAGGCGGGCGACCATGCGACACCGAGGTCGATCAGCCGCACGCGGCCGTCCGTGCCGAGCATCACGTTGGCCGGCTTGATGTCGCGGTGCGCGATGCCTTCCGCATGCAGGTAGGCCACGGCGTCCAGCAGCTGGCGCATCGCCGCGCCGACAAACGTGACGTACGTCTCGCCCGCCAGCAGGGCGCCCCACGCCGCGGGCGCCTCGGCGGCAAACGGCGGCGCATGCGGCGCAAAGTGCGGCGCGTCCAAGATCGCGAGGAGACCCACGGGGTACAGCGGCATCGCGAGGTGGTGCACGGTGGTGAACGCGTCCGGCGTCTCGGTGAACGCCGCGAGCAGCGTCGCGACATGGTCGTGCCGCGTCGCTCGCAGCAGGGCCACCTCGCGCTCGACGTCGTGCGGCGCGTTCTGCTCGTCAATGTCGACGTGCTTCAGGCACAGCCAGCCGCGCACGCCGCCGTGCGTCTCGAGGACGGGCGTGGCGGTGTGCATCGGCGCCTTGCTCACCACCGAGCACAGTCCGCGGCCGACCGGGAGCAGCAGGTGGGCCTCGAACGCGTCGTCAAGCCTATCTAGCCGGCGCGGTAAGCATGCCTCTCACGGTGGACGCAAGCACCTACCACATATCCGAGGCGCCCGTGCGCTTCCCAAAGTACTGCGTGAGTCGGCCGACGTACCTCGTCCAGCAGCGCAAAGAACGCCTGCTTGTCCGCCTCGGTGAACTGCGAGTAGGCGATGTGCGTCGTCGACGGCGGGGAATACGCGGGCGCAGCCGCGGGCGCAGCCGCCGTAGACGCGGGCACCGGGTGTGTCTGCGGCATCGGCGCCATGTCGGGCGGCAGCGGCGGCATGTGCCGCTGCTGCGGTGCGCCCGCCATGGTCTCCGCGGCACTGCCCGCGCCGCGCATCGACGCAAGCCGCTCCTCGTACGACGAATTCATCGAGCGGTTACCCCGCAGCTTGTTCAAGTGCTCCTCACCTAGGCGGTCGAGCTTCTCGTTGAAGTCCAGGCGCCATTTCTCGAACGGCGGCATCGTGGCCCGGGGCACGTGGAGATGTGGAGTGCGAAGGCGCATGCACGTTTTTTTTGGACCATGGCGTCGGAAGCGCCTGCGGATGCGCCCGAGGGCGCCGAGGCGCCGATGCCCACGACCTTCCGCGAGCTCGGTGTGATTGAGCCGCTGTGCGAGGCGTGCGACAAGCTGCAGTTTACGAAGCCCACGCCGATCCAGGCCCGCGCGATCCCCGAGGCGCTGCAGGGCCACGACGTGATTGGCCTCGCGCAGACGGGCAGCGGCAAGACGGCCGCGTTCAGCATCCCCATCCTCCAGGGGCTGTGGGACAACCCGCGCCCGTTCTTTGCGTGCGTGCTGGCGCCTACTCGCGAGCTGTCGTACCAAATTGCGCAGCAGATCGAGGCGCTCGGCGCAACGATCGGCGCACGGTGTGCGACGATCGTCGGCGGCATGGACATGATGACGCAGTCGATCGCGCTATCGAAGCGCCCGCATGTCATCGTGGCGACGCCAGGACGTCTGCAGGACCACCTCGAAAACACCAAGGGGTTCAGCCTGCGCGGCCTGCAGTACCTCGTCATGGACGAGGCCGACCGCCTGCTCGACCTCGACTTTGGGCCGATCATCGACAAGCTCTTGCAGAACATCCCGAAGGAGCGTCGCACCATGCTGTTCAGCGCAACGATGACCACCAAAGTCGCCAAGCTGCAGCGCGCATCGCTCCGCAACCCGGTGCGCGTGGAGATCGGCACCAAGTACGCGACGGTCTCGACGCTGCACCAGTACTACCTGTTTATGCCGTTCGCGCACAAGGATACCTATCTCACCTTTCTTGCCAATGAGCAGGCGGGCCAGTCGATCATCGTGTTCACCCGCACGGTGCACGACGCGCAGCGCATCGCGGTCATGCTCCGCCTGCTCGGCTTCTCGGCGATTCCGCTGCACGGGCAGCTGTCGCAGACCGCGCGCCTCGGCGCACTGAACAAGTTCAAGTCGGGCGGGCGCAACATCATGGTGTGCACCGATGTCGCCGCACGTGGCCTCGACATCCCGGCAGTGGACCTGGTGGTGAACTACGACATTCCGACGCACTCCAAAGACTACATCCACCGCGTCGGCCGCACGGCCCGTGCGGGGCGGCAGGGGCGCAGCGTGACGCTCGTGACACAGTACGACGTCGAGCTGCTCCAGCGCATCGAGACGGCGATCAACAAGAAACTCGACGAGTTCCCCGACGCAAAAGACCGCGAGATGGTCATGCTCCTCTCGGAGCGTGTCGGCGAGGCACAGCGTGCCGCACTCCGTGAGCTCCAGGAGAAGGGGCTCGGCGGCGCCGGCGGCGCAGGCAAGCGCAAGCGCCGCCTCGCCGCCAGCCTCGAGGACGACCGCGACCGCGACGACGACGTAGTCCAGGCGGGCACCTACCGGAGCAAGGCCAAGGGCGGCGCAGGGAAACGGCGTAAATAGACAGCTACTTGGCCAGACCGGTCTCTTTGTACGGGTATTCGAGCGGGCCGTCGTCCTTGCGGCGCCACAGCTTGCGCTTCTTGCCGTCAGAGCCGGCGGCCCACACCTCGACGCAGTGCTTCGCCTTGAACTGGCGCACAAAGCGCGGGTCCCACAGCTCCGATGCAATGCCCAGATCCTTGCAGCACCGCATCAGCGCGTTCGACTTGGCACCTTCGCTCGCCGTCGACACACCGCTCGGCCGGAAGAATTCCTGCTCGCCACGCGCCGTCGACACAAAGCGGCCCAGGCATACGAGCGCCCACTCGCGGCTCACGATGCCCTGGGCCACCTCGAGCTCCGAGCGCGGCACCATGCCCCAGCCGCCCGGGCCGAACGCGCGGTTCAGAATGCGCCGGTACTTGATTTCGGGCAGGTACAGCAGACCGTCCGGCTTGATTTCAATGTCGTCCTTGTCCAACGGCTGGCACAGGATGCGCGCCGTCTCGCTCGTAAACGGACGCCGGCCAATCCCGTCGTAGCCCTGCGTCCAGTCGATCTCAGCGCCAGACTCGGGCGCCGCTTCCGCGTCGGGCGCCACCGCACGGTCGGCCGCAGGCGTCGGTGCGGGCGCCGCGGGCGCCGCGGGCGTCGGCGCCGCCGCCGGTGCCGCCGCCGGCTTGCGTGCAGCACTCGACGCGGCAGCCGTACGCGGGATGTAGCTCGACGCGTGGCGCACCCCCACACGCAGAAGCACCGACCTCGGCAAACGACCGAAGGCGGACATGGTGTCACGTGCTGAGCGCCGCCGAACGCACTGCGCGTTTTTTTCTTCAAATAAAGCGCCCCCACCTCCGCAAGCATGACACGGGGGGTCCGCGTCGTGGACGCCGCCGACGACGCGCCGACCAGCGAGAGCAAGACGCGCATCACAGGCGACGAAGAATCGGTCGACTCACACACGCTCGTCGCGCGCGAGCTCGGCGTCTCGACGCAGTACGAGCGCCAGGTGCTCCTCGTGAACAAGGCGCTGAACGAGGAGGTCGGGTTCGGCGCGTTCCAGATCAAGCTCACCTTCCTCGCCGGCTTCGGCTGGCTTGCGGACAACATCTGGTTCGAAATCCTCGCTATGACCCTGCCGCAGGCCAAGCTCGAGTTCCAGCCGACGCACGTCGCGTTTGCGACCTTCTCGCTGTACTGCGGCCTGCTCGTCGGCTCCACGTTCTGGGGGCTGTGCTCGGATATCATCGGACGCCGGCCCTCGTGGAACATCTCGCTGTTCCTCTCTGCGGCGTTCGGCATCGCGGTCGGCGCCGCGCCCAACTTCCCGGCCATGTGCATTCTGCTCGGCTGCCTCGGCCTCGGCCTCGGCGGCAACTTGCCCGTGGATGGCGCGATGCTGATCGAGTATATCCCAGGCCCCTACCAGTGGATCCTTACCTTCCTGTCCCTCTTTTGGTGCCTCGGCCAGCTGTTCGCCGCGGTAATCGGCTGGGCCTTCATCACCAACTTCCACTGCACCACCGCCGATGACTGTACGTGGAAGGGCAACGCAGGCTGGCGCTACTCATGGTTCCTGTTGGGCGGCGTGGTGCTGCTCATGTGGGCCATCCGGTTCTTTGTGTACCCGATTCCCGAGTCGCCCAAGTACCTCCTCGCGACGAACCGCGTCGAAGAAGCGTTCGAGGTGATCGAGTTCATTGCGCGTGAAAACAAACGTACCACTTCGCTCACCCTCGAGAAGCTGCGCTCCGCGGGGCTCGGGCACACCGTCGATGTCGACCGCGATCGCACAGCGTTCGAGGCAGCGTGCGCCGAAAAGGAGGAAAAGGCCGCCACGTCCACGTTGCAGGTGCGCCCGCCCAAGCCCAAGCGCGGTCTGCTGTACGAAACAATGGCATGGGGCGATGCGCTGCGCCCGAGCCGCATCGTGCAGACCTACCGCGCGATGCACCGCTCGCCAATCTCGGCGCTGTTCGCCTCGCCCAAGATGTCGCTCAACACGGTGCTGATCTGTGCATGCTGGGGTGCGATCGGCCTGTCCTATCCCCTGTACAACTCGTTCATTGCGATCTACCTGCAGCACGCGGGCGTCAGCGACGGCACCAACTCGCTCTCCGACGAGTACCGGCAGCTGGTGGAGATCGCCGTGTGCGGCATCCCCGGTAGTCTGATGGCCGCAGCGATGGTCGAGCTGCCGTACGCTGGGCGCCGGTGGAGCATGGCGTTCTTTACGGCGCTCACTGGCGTCTTTTTGTTCCTGTTCACCACGGCCAAGACGTCGAGTGCGGTGCTGGGGTGGAACTGCGCCGCGAGCTTGACGCAAAATGCCATGTATGCCATCCTCTATGCCATCACCTACGAAGTGTTCCCCGCGCCGCAGCGCGGCACGGGCGACGGGCTGTCGATGAGCACACAGCGTGTGTTTGGCGTCGTGGCCACGATCATTGCCGTGTACAAAAGCGAGGAGTTTACGGCGCCAATCTACGTCTCGGCGTCCTTCTTCCTGCTCTCCGCCGTGCTGATGCTCTTCCTTCCCTATGAGCCCCGTGGCCATGACTCATTCTGATTCGTCCGCACCGATGGTGTGCGCGGCGCCTCTTCTTGTACCATACATAGCGGGCCCGAGGCCCTCGATGTCGCAATTGTCACGTGCACGGAAGACGAGCCGCCGGGCGGGGCTCTCCCCAGTCCACGATGATGCTGCTTGGTGCTCGGCAGATGGCCCGCCCGCGTGCGGGCCTTGCACACCTCTTCTCCACGTCGGCACGCGCCGCGGACGCCGCCCACAAGGTGGTGGTTGTCGGTGGCGGCACAGCCGGCCTCACCGTCTCGTCGGAGCTGCTGCGCTCGGGCAAGTTCGCCGCGAACGACATCGCGGTCGTCGACCCGAGCCAGTGGCACGACTACCAGCCCGGCTGGACGCTCGTTGGTGGTGGTCTGACCGACCGCGAGCGCCTGCGCCGCTCCGAGGCGTCTCTGATCGACCCCAAAATCAAGTTTTACCAGGAGCGCGTCACGTCCTTTGCGCCGGAGCAGAACCAGATCGCGACCGCCTCGGGCGAGAAGCTGACCTATGACCAGCTCGTGGTCGCCCCCGGCTTTGAGATCCGCCTCGATGCGATCAAGGGCCTCCAGGAGGCGCTCGCCGACCCCGCGTCCAAGGTGTCCTCGATTTACACGTATGACACCGTCGAGAAGGTCTACGGCAAGATCAAGGCGCTGCGCGAGGGCCGCGCCATCTTTACGCAGCCCGCCACGCCGATCAAGTGCGCGGGTGCGCCGCAAAAGATCATGTGGCTCGCGCTCGACACCTGGAAGCGCGCGGGGCTCTACAAGGCGCACGACCCCAGCTCCCCGATCCAGATCGACTTTGTGACGGGCATGCCGACCATGTTCAGCGTGCCCAAGTACAGCGAGGTGCTCAACAAGCTGCGCGAGGAGCGTGGCGCCGGCGGCTACTTCAAGCACGACCTCGCCGCGATCGAGGACAACGGCACCACCGCCGTGTTCAACGTGCCGGACCAGGAGCCGGTGCGCCTCCCCTTTGACTTTTTGCACGTGACGCCCAAGATGAGCACGCCCAAGTTCATCCAGGAGTCGGTGCTGGCGAACGCCGCGGGCTTTGTGGACGTCGACCAGGCGACGCTGCAGCAGGTCAAGTACAAGAACGTGTGGTCGATCGGCGACGCGAGCTCGCTGCCGACCAGCAAGACCGCCGCGGCCATCACGGGCCAGGCGCCGGTGCTGGTGCACAACCTGCTCCAGGCCATCGACGGCAAGGCGCCCGATGCGCAGTACGACGGGTACACCTCGTGCCCGCTGCTCACCGAGTACGGCAAGGTGCTCCTCGCCGAGTTCCAGTACGGCGGCACGCCCAAGGAGACCTTCACCAAGTTCGGCCTCGACCAGTCCAAGCCGCAGCGCGCCTTCTACTACCTCAAGAAGGACTTCTTCCCGTGGGTGTACTACAACTCGATGGTCAAGGGCACCTGGCAGGGCCCCAAGGGCTTCAAGTTCGGCACGCGCTCCTTGACGACGCAGGCGCCGGCGCCCGGCCGCCGCACGCTGCACACGAGCGCACGTGCGCTCCGCAACACCCCCGCGCGCCGCCCGCGCGACCCGCTGGACACGCCCGAGGTCGCGCGTTTCCCGCTGCGCACGGGCGAGACGCTGGTGGCGCGCACGCCGCCGACCGCGCCGACGAGCCGCGAGACGCTCCTCGGCGCCGACGAGCTGTTTGCGCGCGCTGCACCCGTCAGCGATGCCGAGTTGGCCGCGCTGCCGCCCAAGCTGCGCAAGCACCACCGCCAGGCGCGCGACGCCAGCAACCTGCTCTCCGCCGAGCAGATCGCCGAGGTGCAGCAGCTGCGTGCGCAGGACCCGTTTGTGAACACGGCGGGATCGCTCGCCAAGCGGTTCGGGTGCTCGCCCACGTTCATTAGCATGGTCGCTCCCGCGCCCAAGGAGGTGCGCACCGCACGCCGTGCCGAGACGCAGCTCCGCCGCGCAACGTGGGGAATGAACAAGCGCATTGCGCACGAGCAGCGTCGCGAGCGCCGCGCGCTGTGGTAAGTAGCCCATGTACGCACCGATCTCGAACGTATAGGACGGACGCGCGACCGCCGCGCGCACTGCCGAGGGCCGAGCAACGAGCCGGGCCACATGTGCAACGACGATCAAATACGGCGCTACAGCCGTGGCTGACAGAAGCAGCGGCCTAATAGTATAGTCGTATTATACTCCCTTCGGGAAACACGAAACCCTCAGGGGAGCCCTGAGTTTGGGAGAGGTCCCGGGTTCAATTCCCGGTTGGGCCCCATTTTTTGCCGGGCACGACACCGCCCTGATGTTGGGGTCGGGACCTTAGCTCGCTTACGTGTGGCTCTCAACAAAAAATCCCGCATGTCCTAATTTTTGGCTTAAGCCGCGCAATGCCAAGCCCGGGCCTAAGCGGAGAAAATGGAGGCGGTGGATCCCAGCCAAGAGGGGCCTACCCCATGCTATGGCCAGTCGTATTGCAAGAAACAGGTGACGTGAATGTACTACACATAAAAGAAAAAAAAACAAAGCAACACCAAGTATTCTACACAGGTCGTGACAGGCTCAGATACGGCGAGGGCATCGTCGTTGCGACTGAGCCGTGGCGCATAGACTCCGAGGTGATCCAGCGATCCACCGAGGGGATGCCCGAGGGATTCCGTAGCTGAATATCGCATGCAACACACGAATTGCAATCACGCATCCGCTCGCTCGGCCGCTCCGCGTGGGCAGCATTGTAGGGACGGCCCTGTGTATGTTTCAAACACCCTGCACACCGGCACACCGGCCCACACGTACAGGGCGGCACGTACGGGCGCGACATGTCCGCAGCCTGAGCCAAGAGGCTCATGGTATCCTCGCGCCGGCGCTTGTTGGGCATCGGGGTCTCGTCCTCGGCCTCGCGGCGCGCGCAGCAGCTGCCAGACGCCGAGGCAGTTGGAGGGAGTTGCAGAGGCGGCAGCGTGACGCGTGCGGGCAGTGTCTGCTCTGTCTTGACCTCGGGCTTGGGCGCAATCGGCGGCAGCGGAGGCTTGCGCGCGAGGGTCGGGGCGATCGGCTTTTGGCACCCGGCGCTGGGCCCACACGAGTTGCATGCAGTTCCACATTCGTCCTTGGCACACAAAGAGTAGAAGGTGTCGCAGCACGTACAGATCCCTGTGCGCTTACATCGACATGGGTTAAGCAGGTTGGCGAACGAGAGCGGCGAGGACGACGAGCGTGCGGAGCTGTCCGGCACGTCCTTGGGTGACTTGGAAGCAGGCGCCGTGTTGGATGCGTTGTTGGTCGTGGTGGTATGGCTGCGTTGGGTGCGTGGCTTGGCATCACAGATGCACCGGGTGTGCCGACCGGTCTTGAAACGCTTCTCACGGCACGCCTGGCACTGCGATAGGGGCCGGCCGCGCCGCTTGACGACGAGCAGGGGGCCCTTGGACCCGTCCTGGTGTTTGCACGTCGACGCGCGGTGGCCCTGGATGCATGTGGCGCACGCCAGCTTCACGGGCGGCTCGGTGGGCGGCGGTGGCTCCGGCGTGGGCATGAGGCAAAAGGCAAGGGACGGTGCCGGCGGCCCTGACTCCACGTCGACCCAAGGGCCAGTGAAGCAAGTTGAAATTGTTCTTGGCTGCTGCACACCGGCTTGGGTTGTGCCAATCACGCATCAGTGCCAAGATTTCGGGTGGCTAAATCCCCGCGACCGACCGATTGGCGCACCGCCAGGCCCGATGAGATCACGTGCGCGTCACGCCACCCTACTGGCCGGCGGCGGCGCGCGGCGAGGCGACGCGCGATGAGCAGCATGGCGGCCGAGGGCCATGCGCCCAAGATCAAGAACCGCGCGCCGGCGCCGGTGCAGATCACCGCGGAGCAGCTGCTGCGCGAGGCGCAAGAGAACCAGGAAAAGCCCAAACTCAAGAGCCAGCGGCACCGTATCGAAGATTTTGAGCAGCTCGAAGAATACCGCGCACGGAAGCGTACCGAGTTTGAAGATGCCGTGCGCCGGCTCCGAGGGAATGTACGTGCATCGAGCTCACCCAGATGGTCGCGTGGATCCGGTATGCAACGTGGGAGGCGAACCAGGGGCTGATGGACCGGTGCCGCTCGGTGTTTGAGCGCGCGCTGGACGTGAATCCCCACCATGTGCCGCTCTGGCTGCGGTATACGGAGCAGGAGCTCAAGATGCGCAACGTGAACCACGCGCGCAACCTGTTCGACCGCGCGGTCGCGATCCTGCCGCGCATCGACCAGCTGTGGTACAAGTATGTGCACGTCGAAGAGCTGCTCGGCAACGTCGCCGGCACGCGCGAGATCTTTGAGCGGTGGATGGGATGGGAGCCGGACGAGCGCGCGTGGAACGCGTACATTGCGTTCGAGGTGCGCTACAAGGAGCTCGACCGCGCGAGCGCCGTGTGGGAGCGCGCCGTCACATGCCACCCCGAGCCGCGGCAGTGGATCCGGTGGGCAAAATTCGAGGAGGAGCGCGACCGGCTCGACAAGGCGCGCGACGTCTTCCACATGGCGCTCGACTTCTTTGGCGAGGAGGAGGCGGCGCTTGAGCGCGCCCAGACCGTCTTTACCGCGTTCGCCAAGATGGAGACGCGCCAGGCCGAATACGACCGCGCGCGGATGATTTACAAGTACGCGCTCGAGCGGCTGCCGCGCGCCAAGAGCGAGGGCATCTACGCGAGCTACACGCGCTTCGAGAAGCAGTTTGGCAACATCCAGGGCGTCGAAGATACCGTCACGCAAAAGCGGCGCCTGCAGTACGAAGAGGAGCTCGACACGGCGCGCGAGGCGACCAACTACGACACATGGTTCGACTACACGCGCCTCGAGGAGGACTCGTACCGCGCGCTCGTCGAGCAGGGCGCGCCGCCGTCGATGCTCGACGCGGCGCGCGACAAGGTGCGCGACGTGTACGAGCGCGCGATTGCCCAGAGGCCGCCCGCGGACGAAAAGCGGCTGTGGCGCCGGTACATCTACCTGTATCTGCGCTATGCGCTCTTTGAGGAGATCGACACGCGCGACCTCGAGCGCGCCAAGGCGGTGTACGCATCGGCGGTCGCCGCCGTGCCGCACCGCGCGTTTACCTTTGCGAAGCTCTGGCTGGCGTACGCCTACTTTGAGATCCGGCGGCGCGATGTGCAGCTCGCCCGCAAGATCCTCGGCACGGCCATCGGCCTCGCGCCCAAGCACAAGCTCTTCGCGGGCTATATCCAGCTCGAGCTCGAGCTCAAAGAGTTTGACCGCGTGCGCAAACTCTACGAGAAGGCACTCGAATGGGACGCCAGCAGCGCCGCGACGTGGGTGCAGTTCGCCGAGCTCGAGCAGAACCTGTACGACCTGGAGCGCGCGCGCGCCATCTACGAGCTCGCCATCGAGCAGGCCGAGGCCGAGGCCGGCGGACTCGACATGCCCGAGGTCGTCTGGAAGGCGTACATCGACCTCGAATTCGCCGAGCGCGAGTGGGCGCGCGTCGATGCGCTGTACGAGCGCCTGCTCGACAAGACGGGCCACGTCAAGGTGTGGATCAGCTATGCCCTGAGCAAGATCTCGGCGGCGATCGCCCTCGAGGAGGACGCCGACGCCGACGCCGAGGAGCAGGCCGAGGCCCAGGGCGCCACCTACGCCCCGAGCGCCGAGGAGCAAGCGGCGCGCTCCGCGCAGCGCGCCGAGGCCGCCGAGGCGTCGCGCGCGCTGTTCGCACGCGCCTACGACCGCCTGCGCGCCGACAAGCTCAAAGACGAGCGCGTCGTCCTCCTCGAGGCGTGGAAGGCGTTCGAGACCGAGCACGGCGACGAGGCGCACGTGGCCGATGTGCAGGCCAAGTGGCCGCGCGTGGTCAAAAAGCGCCGCGAGATCGCCGAGGGCGCGGGCGCCACCGAAGAGGTACGTGGCGTGCTCACCCAGTATTACGACCTCGTCTTCCCCGACGAAGAGACGCAGCAGCCCGCGCTCAAGCTGCTCCAGCGCGCCCACGCGTGGCGCGCGCAGCAGGCGGCTCCGTAGTGTTGAGGAAATATGCCGTTGCGTCGGTGCGCTCCCCCGTGCATGGCGTCGAGCGATCCGGCGTTTACGCGGCTCGGCGCGCCCGCCGCGCCCGCCGCGCCCGCCGTGCCCGCCGCGGCGCCGGCGTACACGTGCACGCCGGTGAGCGCGTGCATGCCGTGCCCGGCAAACGACGTACGTGCGCGCCCTGACCCAGCTCGCCTACCCGTACTGCCGCCCGTACAACAACCGCCAGGCGGTGCAGTGCGTCGCGAACGCCAGCGCGCCCACCCTCCACGGCTGGAGCGCATGCGGCAAGTTTATCGGCGCCGAGGTGCGTGCGTACAGCCAGTTTGTCTTTGCGAACGTCGTCGTGGTCGTCGCGGCCCTCGCCCTGTACGTCTGGCGCCAGGTGTACCAGACGCGCCGCTTCCACGGCATGCTCTACGCGCGCGTCCACGGCCGCAGCGCACACGCCCGCCGCGCACACTAGCTGCTTGCTCACAGGCCACTAGCCATTCTCCTACGCGCTCCGTCCGTATACGGACGGCGTGCGTGCCTATACACACGATGCACTCGCCTCGGTGCGCTCTACACATACAGGCCCCACACCCATAGCGTCGCCCAGATCCCAAGCCCGCTGAGCACGGGGATGAAGAGATTGTCGTCGATGCCGCCCAGGTCCAGCGACTCGATCACCCCGGCCACCAGGCCCGTGCCGACGTACAGCAGCCACGCAGGCACCGCCGGCGCACCGCCGCCCACAGACGCCGCGCGCGCCCACAGCGACGCATCGCCGTGCGCCACAAACCCACCGCGCAGGCCCGTCCAGCCCGTGTGGAACACACCGGGCGCCTCGCGCGTGCCAAACGTCGCCGTCCCGCCGGGCGTCCACGAGAGGCCCGACGCACGCTCGCCGCGCCGCGCCAGGCTCGTGCCCCAGAACGCGTAGGTGGTCAGCGAGCCGGCCAGCACCGCGGCCAAGAAGCCCGCAAACGACTTGCGCTGCGCAAACAGCGGCGCGGGCATCGATGGTGTATGCCGCCCGTACAGCCGCCCAAACGTCGACGCACACGGGTCGCACCACGACAGGATCATAATGCTCACGCACGCAATGTCCTCGGGGAACAGGTGCAGGGTCGCCAGCACCCCGACCAGGTACCACACCACGCCGTTGACGCGCTCCTACGGTCAGTCCATGCACGTACCCGCTCGCCATCGCGCATCAGCGCACCCACCACTGCCTCATACGCGCGCTCAAACGGTGGCACATTCAGACGCAACAAGTCCAGCGACGCGATAGACACCAGCATGTAGCTCAGCACGCGCACAATCCGGTCCAGGTCCACGTTGAGCGCATACAGCGCCAGCACCACGAACCCGATGCTCGCGTGCAGCACCTTGCGCGGCACCTCCCACTTGACCACAATCTTTTCCCAGCGCGCCGAGTGCAGCGGGCGCGCGGCGCGCGGCGCCGGCGCCGGCGCCGGCGCTCCGCGGCTTATGGGCGGCACCTGCGCCGCGTCACCCGGCGCCGCGTGCGCTACTTCATGGTACGATGGCGTGCGTGCCAGTGCACGCAGCACTGCCGCGCCCTTTTCGAGCGAATTTGACCGCTGTGCGCGTCCCTGCACAGGCGGCGCAGTCTCGACCATCGTCCGCCGCGCTACAAAGCACCCAACGCATCTCCCGGCGCCTAGCCGGCTCGGCCGAGCGCACGCGCCGCGTCCCAAACGCGCCTGCGCGGCGGCCGCACGTGGTCGCTACGGACGCGCCGCCGCCGCACGCAGCTCGAGCAGCTCGGCATGCAGCGCGGCGTATTTGGCATGGTGCGCGGCATGCAGCGATTCCAGTAGGGACTAGGCGTCAGTCATAAAAACGTACATAATCGGGAGCACGGTAGCCGAGCGCATCGGCGATCTCGGCGAGCGACTCGGCGCGCGGCGGGTGGGTCGCGGGCGAGGTGAGCGCCGCAAGCTGTGTGCGCAGCGCCGCGAGCTCGGTCGCGTGCTGCACTTCGTTCGCCTCGAGTGCCGCGACGCGCTCGGTGGCCTTCTGCAGCGCCGCACGCGCCTCATCGCGCTCGGCCACGAGGGCGTCGCGCTCCGCCGTGGTCGGTGCATCGGCGTGTGCCTCCTGGGCACGGGCAAGGGCGGTGCGGTGCTCCTGCGCGGCCTCGTCGAGAGCCGCCTGCTTCGCCCGCGCCGCCTCCGCCAGGGCGGCCTGCTTGTCGCGAGCAGCCGCGTCGAGCGCAGATTGGTGCGCGCGTACGGCCTCGTCCATGGCCGCCTGCTTTTCCCGCACGGCCTCGTCGATGGCCGCCTGCTTGTCCTCCTCGTGCTGCGTCGACATCGCGACGAGCTGCTCGGCAAAGGCGCTGTGGCTCTCGGCAAACGCGCGCTGCACGTCCTCGAGCTCGGCGCGTGCAGCATCCAGCTGAGTGCGTAGGCTTTCCAATTCGTGCGCACCGGCCTCGGGCGCGGCCGGCGCCGGGGCTGCCTCGGCCTTCCCCGCACCGTCGCGTGGGTCGGTGGCCGGGGGGGGGCCATCGTGGGTCGCCTCGGCGGGCGCCTCGTGTGTGGGCGATGGCGTAGCATGCTCCTGTGATGCGCTTTCCGTCGGCGCTGCCGCGCCCGCGTCCGCGGCGCGTGCCGCGCGCGCCGCGGCCTTCGCCTTGCGTGCGCCTTTGGCCATCCTCGCGGCCGCTCGAGCCAGCCCACGTGGGCGCACGTGGGTTCGCGCAAACCGTCGGCGACGGACCTGCTTGCCACTGTCGCGTGTTGTGCGATGTCGTGGAGAAACAATGCCCAGATCACGGGCATGAATGCACAGCCGCTCGGCAATGTGCGCCGCTGGGGCACGGGCGGCGGCAGTGCGGGGGCGCACAGCGGCGCGCCGCCCGCCAACGACTACCCTAAGCGCCGTGCCGAAGACGATGCGCCGCGCTACGGCGATGGCGCGGGGCGTGGTGGCGACGGCGGCGGCTACGGTGCGCGCAAGCGGCGCTCGCGCTGGGGCGGTGCCGCGGAGCGCACGGATGGCGCGCCCGCTGCCATCTCGGGTCAGGTGTCTGCGCAAGAACTCGACCGGTACGCGATCCAAGTGCGGCTGGACGAGATCAACCGCAAGTTGCGGATCGGCGACATTGTGCCGCCGGAGCGCGAGCGGTCGCCATCGCCACCGCCGACGTACGACCTGTACGGGCGTCGGAACAATACGCGCGAGATGCGCTACCGCAAGAAGCTCGAAGAGGAGCGCATTCGGCTCGTGGAGCGGCAGATGAAGGTCGACCCGACCTTCCGCCCGCCGGCCGAGTACCAGGCGGCGAAGCGGTCGATGCGTCCTACGGAGAAGGTGTACCTGCCCGTGCGCGAGTTCCCCGAGATCAACTTCTTTGGGCTGCTTGTCGGCCCGCGTGGGAATACGCTGAAGAAGATGGAGAGCCAGAGCGGCGCCAAGATCCATATCCGTGGGCGCGGCAGCGTCAAGCACGGCAAGGGTGCGGGCGGCGGCGGCGCCGAGGAGGAGGACATGCACTGCATCGTCACCGCCGACACCGACCGCCAGGTGAAGCACTGCATCAAGCTCATCAACGAGGTGGTCTCCACCGCGGCCTCCACGCCCGAGACGCAGAACGACCACAAGCGCAGCCAGCTGCGTGAGCTCGCCGTGCTGAACGGCACGCTGCGCGACGACGAGAACCAGATCTGCCAGAACTGCGGCGAAAAGGGCCACCGCAAGTTTGAGTGCCCCAACGACCGCTGGGGCGGCATCGGCGGCGGCATCGTGTGCCACCGGTGCGGCGGGCACGGCCACGTCGCACGCGACTGCATCGTGACGCGCGACGCATTCGGCATGTCCGGCCAGATCGACTCGGAGTACGCAAACCTTATGGCCGAGCTCGGCGAGGATGCCTATGCGCCGCGCGCGGGCGGCGCCATGCCCCTGCTCAACGAGAAGGGCGAAAAGATCCCGCCGTGGCGCGACCCCAACGTGTGGAACGCGCCGAGCGGCGGCGCGGACCGCCCCGCGTACTCCGACGCCGCCGCCGACGCGGGGTGGGGCGAGCAGCCGTACGACTACGCGCAGCCGGCGGGCGAGCAGCGCGACTACTCGGCCGAGTGGGCCGCCTACTACGCCGCGCAGGCCGCGCAGCAGGGCGAGGCGGGCGCCGACGGGCAGCCGGTGCGCGACTACACCAAGGAGTGGGAAGAGTATTACCGGCAGCAGGCGCTGGCGCAGGGACAGGCGTACCCTGCGCAGGCGGCGCCGTCAGGATAGTGGTACAGTAGCGCTACAAGGCCGAGACGGGGTATCTATGCGGCGCCGCGGGCTACGGCGCGTCCTGTGCGCGCTTGGCGCTGGCGACGATGCGCCGCGTCTCCCAGTTCAGGTACGCATCGCGCCCGGCCTCCCATTCGCCGCGCCCGACGTCCGCGCCGGACGCCCGCGCGGATGCCGGCGCGACCAGCGCCGCACGCAGCGGATCGGTGTGCCGCACGTCCTGCAGCGCCGCAACGACCGCCGGCACCGCCGCGCGCACGGCGTTGGCGGACGCCAGCAGCGACGCCGCATCGCCCTCGGGTGCCTCGCTCAAAAAGGCAAACGCACGCTGCATCGCGCGAGCTCGCTCCCGGCGCAGCTTGGCGGCGCGCTCGGCCTGTGCGAGGCGATGCTGTGCGGCGCGCGCCTGGGTCAGTCGTGGGACGTACACTGGCGATCTGGCGGCGCACGCGGTCCTCGGCGCCGGGCACGACCTCGGCGGGCGCGGCGGCCTCGGCGGGCGCGGCCGGCGCCTCGGGCGCCTCGCTGGTCCGCAGATCGAGGCCGCGGTGGTGCGCGAGCGTGATGCGCCGCGACTGCGCCGGCGTGATCACGAAAATCGAGCGCATGCAGTACAGCTCGAATGTGTCCATAATATGATCAATCACGTTCTCCATCAGCGTCAACACCGCATGCACACCGCGCTCCGCGTCGCGGTCGGCGTCGGGCGCGTCGCCCAGGAGCGCACGCACATTCTCCTCGAGCCGCTCGCCGAGCACGTACAGGTGCTCGTTGGCGGACACCACGAGCGCATCGACGAGCGCGCGGGGGTGCACGCCAAACAGCTCCGTGAGCATCACATGCCGGCGCGCCGCGTCCTCCGCCATGGTGGGTGGAGGTCGCGTCGCGTGGCGCGATCGGCGTCACGTGGAGGCGTCGTCAGCGGCGCCGCGCTGGCTCGCTCCGCACCGCGATGGAGGCGCTCCTGGGCATCACGGGCAAGGGCTTCACGGTCATCGCGTCGGACAAGAATGCGGCGCGATCGATCGTCAAGATGAAGGCGGATGACGACAAGCAGAAGGAGCTGAACAAGAGCCTCGTCATGGCGTACGCCGGCGAGTCGGGTACGTAGGGCCCTCCGCTGACCCCAGGCGACACCGTCCAGTTTGCCGAATTTGTCGAGCGCAACATGCGCCTCTACTCGATCCGGAACAATATCGACCTGCGCCCGCGCGCCGCGGCCGCATGGATCCGCACACAGATCGCGACGTCGCTCCGGTCGCGGCACCCGTACCAGGTGAACATGCTGCTCGGCGGCTACGACACGCCGACCAAGACGCCGGAGCTGTACTGGGTCGACTACCTCGGTACACTCGTCCCGGTGCCGTTTGCCGCGCAGGGGTACGCGGCGTACCTGACGCTCTCGACCATGGACCGCTACCACCGGCCAGACATGTCGCTCGACGAGGCGCTTGCGCTGCTCAAGCGGTGTATCAACGAGCTGCGGACACGCTTCGTGGTGGACGTAGGTAGCTTCACCGTGCGCGTCGTCGACGAGAACGGCGTGCGCCAGGTAGCCTTGGAGTAGCCGCCGCGCCTGCCCCTCCCCACTGGCCTCCACGCGCGATCGGGCACGGACGCGTCACGTGCCTTGGGGCTCGTCGCGGCCGGGCGCGTGCGGCGCAGCCTCCCTGGAAGGACTCGGTCAGGATGGTGCGTGGGCGGCCCGCGCGGGCGACTAACCGCAGGTGCTTCTCGCAGCTTCGATCGCGACGCGAGGCGGAAAACGTACGTGCTAATAGCTCATCGCAGCGGTCATCTCCCGCCAGTTCCGGGAAATGTCCGGCTCGCGGATCGAGGCGCTGCTCGCCTCGTTCCCCAAGCTCATCCACTCCGGCTCCCAGCACACGTTTGTCGAGACGGGCAGCGTGCGGTTCGTGTACCAGCCGCTGGAGGACTTGTACATGATCCTGATCACGACCAAGAACTCCAACATCCTCCAGGACATTGACACACTGCACCTCCTCGCACGCGCCGTGAGCGACCAGTGCCATTCGCTCGACGAGCACGATATCCTCCTGTCCTGCTTCGAGATACTCGAGGCATTCGACGAGATCGTTGCGCTGGGGTACCGCGAAAACGTCACGCTCTCGCAGGTGCGCACCATGCTCGAGATGGACAGCCACGAAGAGCGCATCCACGAGATCATCGAGCGCAACAAGGAGCTCGAGGCCAAGGAGGAGCTCAAGCGCCGCGCGCGGCAGCTCGAAATGCAGCGCCGCGACGCGTCACGCCGCCAGGGGGGGTTCGGCAGCGCAGACAGCTTCCACGGCGTCGGCAAGACCTTCGACACACCGGCCGCCGCCGCGCCGGTGCACTCGATGCCCGAGGCCCAGCCGGCGCCCGCCGCCGCACCGTTCAAGGGCAAGGGCATGCAGCTCGGGAAAAAGCCCAAGGGCGCCGCACTCATGGGCGGGCTGCAAAAGACCGACAAGCGCATCCCACCAGAGGGCGCACAGGCACCGCAGGCTCGCACGCTCAGTGCCGCACATACACAGGCCCGCGCACCGGCTCCTGCCCCGGCTCCAGCGCCGGCCCCCGCGCCCGCGCCGGCCCCCGCGCCGGCTCCTGCCCCCGCGCCGGCTCCTGCCCCCGTGGCTCCGCGTGCGCCATCGGCGACCAAAGGCATGCGTCTTGGCGCTACGCCGCCAGCGCCTGCGCCCAAGCCGCCTGCCCCTGAGCCGCCTGCCCCTGAGCCGCCCGCCCCCGAGCCGCCGACCTCGGCATTCGCCCAGATGGACCTGCTTGGCTCCGAGCCGGTCGCAGCGCCGCCTGCGCTGGACGAGGGCGCATGGGGCTACAACGAGCCGGCAGCGCCTGCCCCTGAGCCTGCCCCTGAGCCTGCCCCTGAGTCTGTTGCCGAGCCTGTTGCCGACGCTTATGCCCCCCAGGCCGACTATGCGCCCGAGGCCAGCTATGCGCCCGAGGCCGAGGCCCCTGCTGATGCGTACGACCCCTACGCCCAGGACCTCGAGACGCATGACCCGTACGCGCAGGCCGACGCCCACGACCCGTACGCGCAGGCCGACGCCCACGACCCGTACGCTCAGGCGGGCGCCGACGATCCGTACGGGACCTCGGCTGCCGAGGATCCGTACGCCCAGGCCGGTGCTACGGACCCCTACGCGCCGTCCGCCGACCCCGAGGCCGCGGACCCCTACACCCCGACTGCCGATCCGTTCGCCCAGGAGCCGGCGCCTGCCGACGACGCGCAGCAGCTGTTCGGCACCGACGCCTCGCAGGATGCGTGGGCGTCGGCGGCACCGACCGACGCGCACGCCGACCTGCAGAGCACGGCAGCGCCAACGACCGGCTACGGCGACCTGCTGGGCGACGAGGCGCCCGAGGCGCCAGCGCCAGCACAGCGTGCACCCGTTGAGGACCTCTTGGGCGACGAGGCACCCATCGACACGGCCATCGAGGCCCCGGGCCCTGAGCCGGCGGCGCCTGCCCCCGAGCCTGTGCCTGCCCCCGAGCCTGTGCCTGCATCCGAGCCTGTGCCTGCTCCCGAGCCTGTGCCTGCTCCCGAGCCTGTGCCTGCTCCCGAGCCTGTGCCTGCTCCCGAGCCGGTCGTGCCGGAGCCTGAGCCGACGGCCGAGCGCTCCGCCGTGCCGGAGCCCGCGCCGCAGCCGGCCGCTGCGGCACCTGTGGCGGCCCCCGCCGCCCCCGCGGCGGCGGCCCCTGCCGCCTCGAGCGTGGAGCTGCTCGCGAAAGAGCGCGTCTCCTTCACGGGCAACCGCGACGGCGGCCTGGACTCAATGGAGATCAAGGGCGACCTGCTCCTCAAGATTGTCGACCCCGCACGTGCGCGCCTCTCGATCGGCGTCGCGGCGATGGACCAGTTTGGTGGCGCCGAGATTCAGTACCGCACGCACCCTCACGTCGACAAGCAGGTATGGGGCGCCGAGCGGCGCATTGCGCTGCGCGACCCCAAGCGGCCCTTCCCGCTGAACCAGCAGGTGGGCGTGCTGCGCTGGCGCGCGATCACCAAGGACGAGTCGCAGAAGCCGCTCGGCATCACCGTGTGGCTCAACCCGACGGGCGACGGCGGCTGTGAGGTGAATGTGGAGTACGAATTGGAACACACCGCCTTGGAGCTGGACGCGGTGTCGATCGTGATCCCCGTGCCGGAGGGCGTGGCGCCCGAGGTGACCGACCCCGAAGACGGCTCGTTTGCATACGACGCGCAGGCAAACCGCGTCGTGTGGAGCCTGCCGAGCATCTCGGCGCTGAACCCCAGCGCGAGTCTGGAGCTGGTCGTGCCGTACGGCGCGGACAACGTCGATGTCTTCTTCCCAGTCTCGGTCGAGTTCACCGCGTCGCGCGTACTCTCGGGCGTGCACATCTCCGACGTGCGCGCCGCCGACACCGCCGAGCCCGTCGCGTTTGCGGCGCACGCACAGCTCGGCACGGACAACTACCTCGTGCACTAGACCGTAGGGGAATTAAGCCGTTGTGGACGTAACGCCGCCCGCGCCCACCGCGTCGCCCAGCGATGTCCACGAGCAAGACGGAGACGCGCCCGGCGCAGAACAACGCGCCTGCGTCCGCGCCCGTGCCGCGCGACGCACGGCTCATCGCGCTGATCCTAGCGAGTATGGGCATCGAGGACACCGAGCCGGCGGTGCTCGTGCAGCTCATGGAGTTTGCGCACCGTACGTCCCGCAAGACTCACGCAGGGTACACCAGCCAGGTGCTCCAAGACGCGCTCGTCTACGCAGACCATGCCGCCTCGCGCCAGGGAGGGAGCAACGTCTCCATCGACGACGTCCAGCTCGCAATCCAGAGCCGCGTCAACTACAGCTTTTCGCAGCCGCCGCCCAAGGAGGTACGTTGCGCCCCGCAGCGCACCACTCACACAGATGCTCCTCTCGCTCGCGTCGTCTCTCAACAGCGTACCGCTGCCGCCCGTGTCCAACCGCCATGGGATCCGCCTGCCCCCGCCGGAGCACTGCCTCATGAACGTCAACTTCTCGATCGTGCCGAACCCCCCCGAGACGCAGTTTGGCGACTCGATCCTGCCGCCACCCGAGGCAGACATGCGTGCGGCGTCCTCGGGCGCCGCGCACGATGCGGGCGCCGATACCACCATGGAGGAGGCCCAGCACAAGGACAGCGCGCAGGGCACGAAGCGCGCTCTCGAAGAAGACGAGGAGTACGATTGACCTATGTGTGCTATACCCATCGCTCGTCCACGTAGGAGGTAGATCGGAGCTGGCTCTGGTGATTCGCATAGCGTCGGGTACCCAGCGAGGCCCCTCGCCCGGCACACCCGAAAACGGGCCTTTTTGTGCGAGGAGCAACAGGTGGAGGCCCTACTACCACGATGCTCACCCGCTTTGCACCGCGCTTCGCACGCTCGGCGTGGACGGCGCCGCGGCGCGCGCTTCCTCGTCTTGCGGCCACACGCGCCGTCGTACCAGCCGCGCCCATGCCGCGCGCTCTTACGACCACCGCGGTGGTCGCCAAGAAGAAAAAGGGCGGCGACAAGGCCGCGGCCGAGCCGCCCGCGGACGTCGAAGGCCAGCTGGACCTCGATGCGCTGAATGAAAAGATGACCAAGACGGTGGCCCGGTGCGCAGAGACCGTGCAGGGACTGGTCGGCTCACTGGGCCGCGTCGATGCGTGTACGTTGCATGCTCGCTGACCCAGCGCTCCTGGACCCGGTTCGAGTGCAGTACGGCAAGGATGCCAAGCCCACGCCGCTGCACGACTACGCGACGGTTGGCGTGCGTGACAACTGCCTGGTTATCACGGCGTACGATGAGAGTGTGCGTGTGGTTACTGATGCAGTCGATCAAGCACATTGAGCGCGGCATCTACGCCGCGAAGCTGGACCTGACGCCGCGCGTCGCGCCCGAGGAGGGCGAGGGCGTGCTGGTGGTGCCCGTGCCCAAGTACGTTGTCCGCTGACACAGGCCCACGGGCGAGACGCGGCAGCAGCTGCTGCACAAGTGCTCCCAGGCATGTGAGCACGCCAAGATTGCGCTCCGCAACGAGCGGCACACGGCGCAGAAGCAGCTCAAGCACGACCTGGACAACAAGGTGATCAGCAAAAACACCTCGCAGAAGGAAGGGAAGCGCCTCGAGGACCTCATCAAGGCGCACACCGCCCAGGTCGAGCGCATCGCGAGCGATGCACACAAGCGGCTGCAAAACTAACATGTACAGGGTATCGTCTACGTCTGCGCGGGTGCCGAGGCGCGTGCGGCCTCGATGCCTGCCTTGCCCGTGCAGTAGGAGCGGTACATGGTATTGTGGCAGCACCGGTAGCCCCACGCGCCCGTCGCGAGGTCGTAGAAGGAACCCCACACCGCGGTATGGTTCGTGTCGTACACGTCCTCCTCATAGCGCGAGCGCGGCGTCGCACGCGGCTGCCCGCGGATCACCTCGCCGGACGGGCTGTACTCGGCGTAGTGCTCCGTCTGGCCCACGAGCAGCTCGCGCGGCGGCGCCTTGAGGTGTTCGGCGCCGCCGTAGCGCTCCAAGAGGCTCGTGCGCGTCTCTTCGAGGTGCTGCTCCTTCTTCTGCTGGTACTCCTTGAACTGCAGCTCGTTCACCGTGGGGTTCGCCTGCAGGTGTGCCGCACTGCCGCGCGCCTCGGACTGCCACGCAAACAGCTGCAGCTTCTGCATATCGACCTCGTCACGCTGGCTCCGCTCGAACGCGTCGTCGGGCTGCGTGGTGCCGTTGCCGAGCGGCGCAGCACGCATCGAGCGCGTCTTGGGGTCATACTCTGCCGAGTCAAGGCTTAGGTCGTATAGGTACTTGGCGCGGTCTTCGCGGATGCGCAGGTTGCGTACCGTCATGCGCTGGTCGCCGTCGCGCGCCTGGCCGACCATGCTGGCCTTCTCGGCGTACTTGTCGTCGTCGTCGTCGTCGCTGCTGCTGCTGTCAAAGTCGTCGTCGGACGCGCGCGAGGGCTTCTTGTCCTGCTTGGCGATCTTTTTCGCGGCGCTTAGGCCGGTGGAGGCCCGCTGGTCGATTTCGGCCTCCCGCAGGCGGCGGCGCTCCTCCTCGATGGCCTCGTGCTTGCGCACGACCTCGCGGTGCATCGCGGGGTCGTACCCGTTCCACCGGTCGCGCTTTGCGTCAAAGCTAAAGTCTTTGTCGAGCGTCTGGACGACCTCGTCGGGGCGGATGTCCTTGCCCGTCCACTTCGCGCCGCGCTTGCGCGGGCGCTCCAGGCAGTCGCGCGTCTTGTGCGACATCGCGCCGCAGTTCTCGCACGCGCCTTTGCGGTAGCGCGTCGCCTGGCCCGCGGTCGCGCCGCGCTGGTACCAGTCGTCGAGGCCCGCCTCGCGCTTGTCGGCGCCCGGCTTGCGCTGGTACACGAGCGACGCATCTGTCTTGCCCGTGTCCATGTACCATGGCGCCTTGACCATGAATGCCGGGATGTGCGGATTCAGATCAATGCCGCCGCCCTCCTTGGGCGGCGCTGCACCGCTGCCCTGTGCCTCGTCTTTGGCCATGCCGGCGTGCGGTAGGAGAGATTAGTCAGCACGAAGCGTGCGCGCCGGCTTCCGAACATCATGTCGCGGGACCACCTGCCAGAGGCGCGCGGCGCGCCGGTCGCGGGCGCGGGCGACCGCCCGCCCAGCCGCGGGGGGGCACGTACGCCCGAGCGCGATCTCCCGTACGACCGCCGCTCGCGCTCGCGCTCGCCGCCGCCACGTGCCGCGCACGACCGCCGCGACGACCGCCGGGACGACCGCCGGGACGACCGCCGGGACGACCGCCGGGACGACCGCCGGGACGACCGCCGGGACGACCGCCGTGACGACCGGCGCAGCGACTGGCGCGTCGACCGCCGTGACGACCGGCGCAGCGATGGGCGCGACGACCGCAGGGACGACCGGCGCAGCGACTGGCGCGACGACCGTGACCGCCGCGGCGATGATCGAGACCGCTGGGATGACCGCCGGGACGACCGCGACCGCCGGGACGCCCGCGACCGCCGGGACGACCGCGACCGGCGCGGCAGCTTCGGTGGGCGCTGGCGTCGCGACCGTCCGGTGCGTCCGTGGGACAACGAGGAGCGCGCGCCAGACGCACCGGCGCGCTTCGATGCGCCGGAGCGTAGCCGCCCGCGCCCGGCGCCGTACCACCTCGACGAGCCCCACGAGACGCGCCCGGCGCCGGCGCCTTACACGGAAACGCGCACGACCGGCCGTGCCGAGCCGCGCCGTGCGCCCTCGAGCGCCGACCTGCGCGCGGCTGCGCCGCCCGCGCCGCCTGCGCCCGTGCGTCCCAAGCTGGCGACGCCCGTGCGGGTGCGCAGCGGTCCGCGGCCGGGCACGCTGGCGCGGCGTGCGCGTGCGCGGCCTGCGCCGCTTGCCGAGCGCGTGTTCCGCGGGTGCAGCACGATGGACGACTACGAGATCACCGTCAAGCTCGGGCAGGGCACGTTTGGCGAGGTGAAGAAAGGCAAGCAGGTCGCGACTGGCCGTGATGTGGCGCTGAAAAAGGTGACGATCCACGACGTGAAGGACGGCATGCCGATTACGGCGCTGCGGGAGATCAAGCTGCTCAAGACGCTGCACCACCCGTACATTGTGCCGGTGATCGACATGGTGTACCGCGGGGCGACGGAGCGCGGCAAGATGGGCGAGGTGTTTATGGTGGAGCCGTACATGGACCACGATTTGAACGGCCTGCTCGACAACCCGGCGATCCAGCTGCAGATGAACCAGATCAAGCTGTACATGCGCGAGCTGCTCGAGGGCACGCTGTACATGCACCAGAACAACATCCTCCACCGCGACATGAAGGCGGCGAACTTGCTCATCGACAACCACGGGCAGCTGCAGATCGCCGACTTTGGCCTTGCGCGGCCCTACTACGACCCCGGGCAGGCGTGGCGCACGCGGGGCTGGAAGGGCGGCGTGGTGAACTACACCGACATGGTCGTCACGCGCTGGTACCGCCCGCCGGAGCTGCTTGCGGGGCAGCGCAACTACGGGCCGCCGGTCGACATGTGGGGCATCGGGTGCATTCTCGCCGAGATGGTCACCGGCAAGCCGTTGTTCAAGGGCGCGTCGGAGATCAACCAGCTCGAGCTGATTGCCTCGCTGTGCGGCTCGCCGAACGACGACAACTTCCCGGGCTGGTCCAAGCTGCCCGGGGTGAAGAACGCCACGCCCTCGGGGCGCCCAGACACCAACCCCAACGTGCAGGGCCGCCACGACTTTGGGCGGCACCCGCGCGTGGTGCGGCAGCACTTCACCACGGTCGTCGACGTGGGGCGCGAGTGTGCGGACCTGATCGACCGCCTGCTCACCCTTGACCCGTGCAAGCGCATCACCGCCGCCGAGGCGCTCGAGCACGAGTGGTTCTGGACGAAGCCGTACCCGGCGGACCCCGCGAGTCTGCCCAAGTACGTGCCGTCCAAGGAGATCGACCGCGCCAAGCGCGACCACCAGCACAAGATGGCGGGACGCGTGCCCATGGCCAACATGCCCGTGCCCATGGGCGTGGCGCCGCCGCCGCCCATCGTCGCGCCGCCGATGGCCATCCCGCCGCCGCAGCAGCCGCCGGCGCCGGGCGGGGGCGGCAGTGCGTACCCGCCGATGCCGCGGCTGCCGCTCGCTGCGGGTGCGCCGGCGCGCGGCGGGGGCCCCGGCGCGTACCGCCGACCGGGCCCGCGGGAGCAGGGGTGGTACAACCCCGCGACGGGCGCGCCGGGCGGGGTGCGGCGCCCGCCGATGCCGCCGCGGCCCTACTGAAGACGTATACCCGTAGGTGAGAAGATGGCATGATATCCTGCTTTTGGGGATTGCTGGACAACGCTAGGCTACAGGTCATTGTGCCATGCGCCCCGAGACGCCCCGGGACACGGCAGCGCAGCGCCGCGGCGCCAACAAGTATATGGGGACATGGATGCACACAGCGAGGCGCACCACCTTAGAACACCAGGGCGGCACCCTTGGTCTTCTTGTCACCACCAAGCTCGAAGCTGCGGTTAGCCATGCGCAACAGAGAGATACGTACTGCTTGCAGCGCTTGAGCGCGAGGTGCGCGCGGTACTTGCACACGGTGCACTCGAGACGCAGCACCACCTTCTTGGTGGTCTTGGCCTTCTTCTGGAAGACGGGCTTGGTCTGACCACCGTAACCCTTCTGCTTGCGCACGTAACGACGCTTACCCTGCGCAAACTCGGACGCCTTGCCGGCCTTGTACTGGGTCACCTTGTGCGGCCTGCTCGCGTTAGTCGGGACGGCGCTGCGCATACGTACGTGTGCTTCCGGCAGGTCTTGCCCTTGCAGTAGGTCCTACGCGTCTTCGGGATGTTCACCATCTGCTGCGTTAGCACTTGCCGGCACGCCGCGCTACTCACGTTCGACGACGGTTCGCAACGAGAAGCCTTCACGCCGCGGCGCCCCTGGCGGCGCGCTTCGTCACGTGAACACGTCCGCAGCTCTACAGTTTTGCATGTGGTGCGCACGCCCCCGTCCGGTGGTGCCACGTGCGCGCACACGCGGGGCACGCGCGCGTGCCGCCTGGGGTAGGCGCGCCGGACGCGGCGCCTTCTCTTCCCGCGTATTGCAACGCGGCTCGTGCACCATGGCCGCCCAGGAAGTGGATGTTCTCGTGATTGGCGCCGGCCCCACGGGCTTGGGCGCCGCCAAGCGGCTCGACCAGCTGGTACGTCGCGCCGCGCCCGCGCCCCCCGCTCACACAGAACTCGGCGTCCTGGACGCTCGTCGACGCGAACGACGAGGCGGGCGGCCTGGCCTCCACCGACGTCACCCAGGAGGGCTTCTTGTTCGACGTGGGCGGGCACGTCATCTTCTCGCACTACGCCTACTTTGACGACGTGCTCAAGCAGGCGCTCCCCGAGAAGGACGACTGGTACGAGCACCAGCGCGTGTCCTACGTCCGCAGCCGCGACGTGTGGGTGCCGTGTACGTACGCGTGGCACGCACAGCTAACCCGCAGACCCGTACCAGAACAACATCTCGGTGCTCCCGACCGACGACCAGGTCAAGTGCATCGAGGGCATGGTCGATGCCGCCGAGGTGCGCGCGCGTGCGACGGTGCCGCCCAAGACGTTTGACGAGTGGATCCTGCGCATGATGGGCGAGGGCCTGGCGGACCTGTTTATGCGCCCGTACAACTTCAAGGTCTGGGCCGTGCCCACGACGCTGATGCAGTGCAAGTGGCTCGGCGAGCGTGTTGCGGCGCCGAACCTCAAGATGGTCATCTCCAACACGCTCAACAAGAAGGTCGCCGGCAACTGGGGCCCGAACGCCACGTTCAAGTTCCCTGCGCGCGACGGCACGGGCGGTATCTGGAAGGCGGTCGCCAAGACGCTGCCGAAGGACAAGCAGCAGTACAAGCGGCGCGTCACCAAGGTGGACGCCGAGGGCCACACGGCGCACCTGGACGACGGCTCGTCGATCAAGTATAAGCACCTCGTGTCGACCATGGGCCTTGACTACCTTGTGCGCAACCTCGAGGGCCTGGACCCCGCGACGCAGACGCAGCTGCAAAAGACGGTAGACGAGAAGCTCGTGTACTCCTCGACGCACGTCATCGGCATCGGCATCCGCGGCGAGCTGCCGAACCGCATCGGCGACAAGTGCTGGCTGTACTTCCCCGAGGACGACTGCCCCTTCTACCGCGCGACCATCTTTTCCAACTACAGTCCCTACAACTGCCCGGCGGCGGACAAGCAGCTGCCCACGCTGCAGTACGCCGACCCGTCGGTGGGCACGCCCTCGTCGGACGCCAAGGCAGGCCCCTACTGGTCGCTGAGTACGTATGCGAAGCTCACACGCAGTGATGGAGGTCTCCGAGTCGCACCTCAAGCCGGTCAAGCACGAGACGCTGCTTGCCGACACGATCCGCGGCTGCGTCAACACGCAGCTGCTGCTGCCCGACAGCGAGATCGTCTCGACCTACCACCGCACGTTCACCCCGGGCTACCCCACGCCGAGCCTCGAGCGCGATGCGGCGCTGCAGGAGACGCTGCCGGTGCTGCTCGACCGCTTCGACATCCTCAGCCGCGGCCGCTTCGGCTCGTGGAAGTACGAGGTGGGCAACCAGGACCACTCGTTCATGCTCGGTGTCGAGGCCGTGGACCGCGCGCTGTTTGGCGCGCCCGAAATGACGCTCGAGTCGCCCGATTTCGTCAACGGCCGGCGCAACACGGAGCGCCGGCTCACGTAGGCAGCAAGGTAGTTCGGCCGAGTCGTATCCCTAGCCGGGCCGCCCGTGCGCGCGCCGGTACGGGGTGGGGCAAGGGTCGGGTGGAGTGGAGCCCCCCAGTTCCACGATGCCCGAATCGAAGGACGCCCACGTACGTGGCCGCGCTGACCCACAGCACATCTCGCTGTACAGCCGCGCGAGCAACTGTTTTGACAAGCCGCATGCTGGTGAGGACGTCCTGCACCAGAAGGCGGAGCACTTCCAGAAGCTCTTCCATGTCAGCGACGAGCAGCTGCGCGACATCACGGACCGCTTTGTCGGTGTGCTGCGCGAGGGTCTGGAGCACGAGAAACAGACGGTGGTACGTGCAGTGTCTCACGCAGCCCATGCTTCCGACGTTCGTGTTCGGCTGGCCGACCGGCAAGGAAAAGGGCGACTACCTCTCGCTCGACCTGGGCGGCACCAACCTGCGTGTGTGTCTCGTGGAGCTCAAGGGCAACGGCAAGTTTGAGATCACCCAGTCCAAGTTCCGCATCACCTCGGAGCAGAAGCACGAGGATGGCCAGAAGCTGTTCGACTTCTGCGCGCAGTGCGTCAAGGACTTTGTCGAGAATCACTACGGCTCGTGTGCCCTGCACGAGAACCTGTCGCTCGGCTTCACGTTCAGCTACCCCATCGTCCAGCATGCGATCGACCACGGCGAGCTGATCCGCTGGACCAAGGGCTTCGGCAACCCCAACACCGAGGGCCACGACTGCGCGGCGATGCTGCGCGAGGCGCTCAAGCGCCACGAGGTGCCCGTGGTGCTCAGCTCGATCATCAACGACACGACCGGGACGCTGATTGCGTCCAACTATGTCGAGCCGGACACCAAGATTGCGTGCATCTTCGGTACGGGGTGCAATGCCGCGTACATGGAGCACGTCAGCGAGATCCCCAAGATTGCGCACCTGCACCTGCCCCAGGACGAGGACATGGCGATCAACTGCGAGTACGGTGCGTTTGACTCGTTCGAGCACAAGCACCTGCACGATGTGCGTACCAAGTACGACGAGTACATCGACCTGCACTCGAACAAGCCGCACGAGCAGGCGTACGAAAAGATGATCGCCGGACTGTACCTCGGCGAGATCTTCCGCCTGGTCCTGTGCGACCTGGTGGACGACGGCGTGCTCTTCCTGGGCCAGGAGACGTACAAGATCGAGAAGCCGTTCAGCTTCGACACGGCCTTTTTGTCGCTGATCGAGACGGACCCCACCGACGAGCTGCTCACGGTCATGGGGCTGTTCAAGTACTTCTTCGCGCTCGAGACCGAGTACAACGAGCGCATCTTCTTCCGCGAGCTCTCGCGCGCGATCGGCACGCGCTCGGCGCGCCTCAGCGCGTGCGGCATTGCGGCGATCGTCAAGAAGATGGACTACCTCGACGCGGGCTGCACGGTCGGCTGCGACGGCAGCCTGTACTCCAAGTACCCCAACTTTGCGGACCGCGTGCACCACTCGCTCGAGGCCATCCTCGGGCCCAAGGGACGCAACATCAAGACGCGCCAGGCCGAGGACGGCTCGGGCGCCGGCTCGGCGGTGATTGCCGCCATGACCAAGTCGCGCAAGGAAAAGGGCATTTACAAGAACCTGTAGACGCACAAATAGACGGGGTGCGATACATCGTTGAGGAGGTCGGCTACTCTACAGGCCCGTGCGGGCAGAGGAGACTATGTACGCGTGCACCGCCGGGTTGAGCCGGGGTACGCGTTGCAGGGGAGGGACAAGGGGGACGTGCGGGGATCAGAGGCACGCGCGCGCACCTGGGCGCTCGCGCGCCTACTCGCTGGCGTACTCGGCGACGTCGCCACACTCGCACACGAGGTTGCGGTCGCCGTACGCGTCGTCGATGCGCGACACGGCGGGCCAGAACTTGCGCTTGCGCAGGCCGGGCACGGGGTACGCCGCGCGCTCGCGCGAGTACGGGCGGTCCCACGTCTCCTGCGTGAGCGTCTCGACGGTGTGCGGCGCGAGCTTGAGCAGGTTGCGGTCCCGGGGCTGCGTGCCGTCGCGGATCTCCTGCGCCTCGGCGGCAATGTGGAGGAGCGCGTCGCAGAGCCGCTCAATCTCCTCAAACGGCTCGCTCTCGGTGATCTCGATGAGCAGGCCCGTGGAGATCGGCCAGGAGCACGTGGGGGGGTGGAAGCCGTAGTCCATCAGGCGCTTGGCAAAGTCCATCACGGTCAGGCCGAGCGCCTGGTAGTCGGCGACGTCGACGAGCAGCTCGTGTGCGACGTTGCCGTACTTGCCGACGTACTTCACCTTGTACTTGTCCTGGATGCGCGCCGCGACATAGTTCGCGTTGAGCAGCGCAACCTCGGTGGCGCTGCGCAGGCCCGCAAAGCCGAGCATCTTGATGTACGCCCAGGCGATCGTCAGAATCGACGCCGAGCCCCACGGCGCGGCGCTCACCGCCTCGATCGCCTGCGCGCCGCCGGTGCGCACCACCGGGTTGCCGGGCAGGAACGGCGCGAGGTGCGCCGCGACGCCGATCGGGCCGACGCCGGGGCCGCCGCCGCCGTGGGGGATGCTGAACGTCTTGTGCAGGTTGAGGTGCGTCACGTCCGCCCCCATCACCGCGGGGTTCGTCAGGCCGACCTGCGCCTGGAAGTTGGCGCCGTCGAGGTACACCTGCCCGCCGTGCGCGTGCACAATGTCAAACGCCTCCTTGATGTTGGCAAAGTAGATGCCCGTCGTGCCGGGCTCGGTGATCATCGTCGCGGCCAGGTCGTCGCGGTGCTTCTCCGCCTTGGCACGCAGGTCGTCGAGGTCGACGGTGCCGTCGGCCAGCGTCTTGACCGGCACCACCTTCATGCCGGCCATCACCGCCGACGCAGGGTTCGTGCCGTGCGCGCTCGTCGGGATCAGGCACACGTTGCGGTGCTGCTGCCCGTTCGCATCAAGGTACGCGCGGATCACCGACAGGCCCGTAAACTCGCCCTGCGCGCCCGAGTTGGGCTGCACACTCACCGCGGGGAAGCCCGTCAGCACACCGAGGTCGTGCTCCAGCTCGCGGATCAGCGTCTGGATGCCCGGCACCTGGTCGAGCGGCGCAAAGGGATGCACCGCGTTGAACTCGGGGCGCGACAGCGGCATCATGCTCGACGTGCTGTTCAGCTTCATCGTGCACGAGCCAAGCGGGATCATCGCATGCACCAGCGACAAGTCCTTGTCCTGCAGGCCATGCATGTACCGCAGCATCGCCGTCTCGCTGCGGTGCGCGTGGAACACGGGCTGCGTCAGGTACGCCGACGTGCGCGCAAAGCCCCCGCCGATCGAGAGCGACTCGAGCGCCGCCGCGTCCAGCCCCAGCGCCGCCGCGTGCGCGTCCAGGTCCGCGGCCGTGCGCGGGCCGTGGCCGAGCGCCGCGGCAAACACGTTCACCAGCGCCAGCAGATCCTCGCGCGTCACCGTCTCGTCCAGCGTCACACCGACGTGCGCGGCATCGATCGGGCGCAGGTTGATGCGCGCCGCACGCGCCGCTTGCAGCACCGCCTCGGCGTCGACGCCCGCCGCACGCGTGTCGAGCGTGAGCGTGTCAAACACCGTGTGCGCCGGCACACCGTAGCCCAGCTCCTCGAGCACGCGCCGCAGCACCAGCGTCTCGGCGTGCACCTTGGCGGCGATGCGGCGCAGGCCCTCGGGGCCATGGTACACGGCGTACATCGCCGACATGTTCGCCAGCAGCGCCTGCGCCGTGCAGATGTTCGACGTGGCCTTCTCGCGGCGGATGTGCTGCTCGCGCGTCTGCAGCGCAAGGCGGTACGCCGCGCGCCCGTCGGCGTCGCGCGACACACCAATCAGGCGGCCAGGCATGCGCCGCTTCAGCGCGTCGGTCACCGCAAAGAACGCCGCCTGCGGGCCACCGTACCCGGGCGGCACACCAAAGCGGCCCGCGTTGCCGAGCGCAATGTCGGCGCCCCACTCGCCCGGCGGACGGATCATCGTCAGCGCAAGCAGGTCGGTCGCCGCAACGACCAGCGCGCCGTGCGCCTTGGCCTCCTGCGCAAGCGGCGCCCAGTCGACCAGCGCGCCGTCCACGTCGGGGTACTGCACCAGCACACCCATCACCGTCGCAGGGTCCACGTCCGTCGGCAGCCGCGCACGGCCGTCGCTGTGCAGCGCAGCCTGCACGACCTCGACACCAAAGCCGCGCGCACGTCCACGCAGCACCGCAAGCGTCTGCGGCGCAACGTGCTCGTCGACGAGGAACACGCGCTTCCGCTTGTCCTTGGCGTTGCCGAGCGCCAGAATCATCGCCTCACCGGCCGCCGTGCCCTCGTCGAGCAGCGACGCGTTCGCCAGGTCGAGGCCAGTCAGCGACTTCACCATCGTCTGGTAGTTCAGCAGCGACTCAAGACGGCCCTGCGAAATCTCGGGCTGGTACGGCGTGTACGAAGTGTACCACGCAGGGTTCTCCAGCACGTTGCGCAGAATCACGGGGGGGACCACGGTCCCGTGGTAGCCCATGCCGATGTACGAGCGGTACACCTCGACATCCTTGGCCAGCTCGTCGACGCGGCGCGCCAGCTCGTGCTCGGACAGCGCAGGGATGCTCGCGTCCAGCGACGCGGTCTGCGCATAGCGCACCTCCTCGGGCACCGTGGCCTCGACAAACGCCTCAAAGCTGGGGTAGCCGAGCGTCTTGAGGATGTGCTCGAGCTGCGCGGGCCGGGGGCCAATGTGCCGCCGCAAAAAGGTGTCTTGCGCCGCAAACACCGACGCACCAGGCGCCGGCAGCTCCATCTGCAGGGCATCGGCGCGCCGAGCGCCCGCCGTCGCAAGCGTGCGCACGGCAGGCGCGCGCGCACGCGCACCCAGCACACCGGCGCCACCGAGCAGGCGCGAAGTCCGACAAAACGCCACACTCCGGCGAGGAATCATGGCAGGACAGACAGAAGCGAAGCCCGCCGCCGTGGAATTTGCCTATCGTCCGGCATGCACGGATGAGTAATCACAGGGGGTTTACAGGAGGCTACCATAAGAGGCAGTCGGCCGCGTCACGGCGCCGCTCCTCCATTGGGCCTGCGCGCGCACTGTGCCGCCCCACCGCGCGCAGCGCCGCACGGCCACCAGCGCGGTTCTTGGCGAACGGCGCCGCGCACCGTCCATCGCGGCGGCCCTGGCGACGCCGGCACCGCAGTCGGTCGCGCACCCCACCGCCGCTCGACCCGGAATCGGGCGGGGCTCACCCACGCCCCTCGCGCCGTGCTCGCCTATCTCGCTATAGTGCCCCCTCGTTCGCCTCGTAGCGCCGGAACGTGTAGCCCAGGAAGGCCAAGTCGCGCGCACCCACACCCGTGTCGGCGCCGACCGGCGTGTCCGGCACATCCTGGTAGTCCTCGGTGGGGAAGTAGCTCGTGTCCGTGACGCTCTGCAGGTGCGGCACAAACGGCGCATCGATGCGCCGGATCGTCGTCCAGTCGACCCCCGCAAAGAACGGATGGTCCTTGATCTCCTGCGCGCCATGCCGGCCGAGACGCTCCTCGGGCGCACTGACGAGCCGCCGGATCATGTCCTCGGCCTCGGGGCTCAGGTGGATGTCGTCCGGGAACTGCAGCGTCTCGCGCCACGCCAGAATCTTGCGGTAGGTGTCGTGCGCATTGTCCGAGCAGAACGGGGGGTAGCCACACAGGCACTCGAACATGATCGTGCCCAGGCTCCACCAGTCGCACTCGTTGCCGTAGCCCTGCTGCAGGAAGATCTCGGGCGCAATGTAGTCCGGCGTACCGACCGTCGAGTAGGCCAGCTTGCGCCGGTTCGCCTTCCACGTCGCGATCTGGTCCTTGTTGCTCAGCGTCAGTGTGATGCTGTTCATCGCCACCGAGTTGCGGTTCGACGTGGCAGACGTCGACGGCGCTGGGTCCTCGAGCAGCTTCTGGTAGTACGCATTGTCGTGCTGCTTGTGGAAGCCGGTCGACAGGCCAAAGTCGGACAGCTTGATGTGCCCCTTGTTGTCGATCAGGATATTGTCTGGCTTGACGTCGCTGGGTAAGTCGCGCCACCACGCACCGATGGATGAAGCCCAGCTGGTGGATGCCCTCGAGCGCCAGCACACACTCGGCAATGTAGAACCGCGTCACGTCCTCGGAAAAGGTGTCGTACTTGATCAGCATCGTCATCAAGTCGCCGCCGGGCAGGAACTCCATCAACAGGTACAGGTACGCCGAGTCCTGGAAGGAGTAGTACAACTGCACCACCCACGGCGAGTTCGACTCGGCCAGCACGTCGCGCTCGGCGCGCACATGCGCCAGCTGGTCCTTTTTGAACATCTCGCTCTTGCGCAGCGTCTTCATCGCATAGATCTTACCCGTGTCCACCTTCTGCACCACACGCACCTCGCCAAACGAGCCCTTGCCGATCACCTTCACCGTCCGGAAGTCGGCCAGGCCCAGTCGCGTGCGCCGCAGCCGCAAAAAGCTCGTCTCGCGCCGGCCCAGCTGCGCAAGCTGCCGCGCCTTCTTCTCGTCAGACACCGGTATGCCGTCCGGCGGTTGCATGAGCCGCTTCTCGAGCTCCACGCGCCTGCGTCAGTCCTGCACATACCGCTGGCTGCGCTCAATCGCCTGCTCGACCGCCAGGCGGTACGCATGCTCCAGCCGAATCTTGGCGCTCCGCGCGGCCTCGAGCGTCGCCTTGCTCATATTGTTCGTGTTGCGCACAAAGTACACGTAGTCGTCCTCGCGCTCGTCCGCCTCGCCAGGCGCCGGAGGGGCCGCCGGCGCACCGCCGTACAGCGGCGCACTCCGTCCCACCGCGCCCGGCACGGCGTCGGGCCGCGGCGCGCCCGCATACACGCTCCCTGGATCGGCGCCGTATGCGCCCTCGGTGCCGTACGCGCGCGTGCCCGCGCCGTACGGATCCGCAGCGTCTACGTTCATGTACATCAACGTCAAAGAGGCGCCGTGCCAAGGGCGCCAGGCACCGCGCCCATGCACCGCACTTGGCCCACTAGGCCCGGTGGAGATGCCCGCAACACCGCCAGCGCCGGCGCGGCGCTTGGCTGTGCCGCACGCATGGGCGACGACGACGCGGCGGCTGCGGCGCCCGCGCAGCGGCGCACCGCGCCCCCCGTCGTGATCACCGACCCGCGCACGGGGCGGCAGGTCGAGATGACCAAGACTGCCGCAAAAAAGCTGCTCAAACGCGCCGCGCGCGAAGAAAAGAAGGAGGCGACCAAGCACGAGCGGCGTGCCAAGGAGCGCCAGCGCCGCAAGGAGCGCCGCGCGCAGCTGCGCGAGCAGCGCGCACGCGACCCAGAGGCACATGCACCCGCACCACGCCCACGCGCCGTGCCGTTCCGCGCGCGCGTCGTGGTCGACCTCGGCTTCGACGACCTGATGACCGCCGACGAGGCGACGTCGCTCGCCGCGCAGCTCGGCTACCTGTACGGCGTGAACCGCACGAGTGCCCGCCCGTTTGAGCAGCTCGTGTTCTCGGGCGCGGGCACCACATCCAGCGCGTCGCTGGGCTTTACGCCGCCGCATAGCGGCGCGCATGCCTTTCCACCGGCCGGCACCGCCGAGTCGTCCTTGTTTGCCGACCGCGTCGGGCAGCACATGGAGCACAAGAACCGCGGCTCCTGGCGCCGTTGGTCACGCGTGCACCTCGCCGAGTTCGGCGGGCTCGAGGCCCTGCTGCGTCCACAGGCCGACGCACCGCCGCCGGGGCCGATGGTGTACCTCACCGCGGACACGGACCGCACCATCGATGTGCTCGAGGAGGGCACGACATACATCATCGGCGGCATCGTCGACCGCAACCGCTACAAGCACCTGTGTGCAAAAAAGGCCGAGGCGCTCGGCATTCCCACCGCACGGCTCCCGATCGACCTCGAGCATGTGGGACAGCACATGAACGCACGCAAGGTGCTCACCGTCAACCAGGTGTTTGCCATCCTGGTGGGATGGACCGAGACGCGCGACTGGAAGGCGGCACTGCAGCGTGGCCTCCCGTCGCGGAAGCTGCACACGGCGACCGCAGAGGGCGACGCCAGCGCCGATGCCAGTGCCGATGCCAGTGCCGACGCCAGCGCCGACGCATCTCCCGCTGGCTCTCCGGCCGGCTCGTCGCCCGACGGTGGCCTATCCGCGCCGTCCCCCGTATGACTCGCTCGCCTACCTATGATACACACCCTCGAGCGGTGGAAAACCGCGGTGCGGCCCTTTCTGCAGAACAATGAGGCTTTTGGAGTGCAGGATGTACGCCTTCATCAGCCCCTGCCGCGTCAGTCTCTCGCCCATCTCCACGCACCTGCTCCACCAGATTGGCCGCGACGCACTCCATGTCAACGACCTGCAGCGCCTCGTCGCCCCATGCCAGCCGCGCAGGTCCCACCAGGGTACCGAGGCGCAACGTGGGTGGCGCGTTGCTGGCGGCCGCGCTAGGCAACAAGCGCAAACACCGTCGGAACAAGTTGCGCCACGCGCCGAGCATCGCCTTTTCCCGCAGCACCATGTAGAGACCCCGCGTGCGCAGCCAATCGCAGTGCCGGTCGAGCTCCTGCTCGATGCCACGACCGTAGCCGAGCCGGTGGTAGTGCAGCAGTGCCGCATACCGCTCCGCCAGCCCAAACTCGTCCAGTAGTGCGCGCCGCGCATACCTTCCGAGAATCAGCTGCACAGGAATGAGCGACACGAGGATCTTGCGCTTGTTGTGTCGCTGGCGCTGGGTGCAGTGCACAAACGCCCAGTCGAGGTGCTGCGCCGCGGCCTGGATCCGGTGCTGGATCAGCCGGATTTGGCCGAGGTAGTAGCGGTACGTCACGCGCTCTGCCATGCAGTAGACCTCTTCGCCCGTCTCCAACGCACCGTCGGCCGCGTTGCGCCGGTTCATGAGCAGCGCATTCTGCACCGAGCCGAGCACCGTCTCGCACAAACGCGTATTGTTCAGCTTAAAGTACGCGCGGAAGCTCAGGTTGGCGAGCGCCAGCACTGCCGCCCGTTTCGTCTCGCCGCCGGGCAGCGCCGTACGGTCGTTGGCGGCAAGGCCCGCACTTTTGGACAGCCGGCCCGCGGCATCAATGGTCTTGGTATAGGTACGCAGCTCGCTCTGTTTGTCGCACGCAATCGCCAGCGTGACAAGCCGCAGGGCAAGAAACTTGAGGCACGGCACAAACCACACCGTCTCAGGCTGCGCAAACAGCGACGCCGCATCGGAAAAGAGCTTGACGTACGCGTCATACGCACCGGCATCCACATCTTCTGCGCGATGCGCCGATACATACTGCAGAAAGTCTTCAGCCAGCGCCTTGAGGCGCCGGTCGTGCGTCTTGGACGGCGGCAGCGGCGTCCATGTCGAGAGCGCACTGGCCAGAGACTGGGTCAAAGGTTCCACCTACCGTCTGCTGCACTGCCGCCCCGAGTGCATCATGTGCTTCGTGCGTGAGGTCCAGGCATCTCCGCAACGCCTCGCCATCGTACGCCCGGCACGCCGCCTGGAACTGCGCCAGAAACGCCCCGGCGTCGTTCGCACCCACCATACCCCACGTCGGTCACGTGGCAAGTAGCGACGATCATGTCGTCGGCGCACCGTCCTACATGGGAGCCCGCCAAAGGCAAGGGCGACATCGCGCACCTCTCGCAGGCCTACTCGAAACACTCGCTCCCAGCACACACCAAGCTCAAGTTCCGTAAGCCGGGCGACACGCAGCGCCGCTCGCTCCAGGAACTCAAGGCGGAGCTCGAGGCGGGCGAACGGCGCGCCAAGGCCGCTCGGAATCCGGACGCAGACGACACAGAGGAGGACGAGGGAGACGCGAAGCGACGCAGACTCCTCAATGATGCGAAACAGCTCGATGCAGATGACGAGGAGGTGCCGCCGAGTAAGGGCAAACAGCCGGCGCAAGACGACGACAATGACGACGACGACGACGACGACGGCAGCGAAGAGAGTGGGGAGGAAGATGATGACGAAGACGACGAAGACGATACCGAGGCGCTCATGCGCGAGCTGGAAAAGATCAAGCAGGAACGGAGGGAGGAACAGGAACGGCGAGAGCAGCTCGGCTCTGCGCAGGAGCAAATGTCGCGCGAAGAAGAGATTGCGCGTGGTAATCCCCTACTGAACCTCGAGAGTGCGCTGCATGGCGAGAGCCGCGCGCCCAAGATGCCGGAGCAGCAGCGGTGGGACGAGGACTTGATTTTCCGTAACCAGGCGATCGAGACGCCCGACCTGACCAAGCGCGGCTTCGTCAACGACCTGACCCGTACGTTTACCCCTACTCACCACAGGCACGGAATTCCACAAAAAGTTTATGAGTGTACGTGGCGTGTGCCCCGCGATGCTAACCCTCAGCGCTACATCAAATAATGCTTGTATTGTACGTTTCCGTAGAGCGGCCCTTTTTTTGAGTGGAGGTTGACGACTGTCCCCCGGTAGGAGATGGGACGCTATGCGGTGCTGGTGACCGGTACGTGGTGCGCTCACACGCAGGACCCGCAGGGGCGGGCAAGTCGACGTTCTGCTCAACCATGGTGTCGCATGCCCACAGCCTAGGGCGCAGCGTCCACCTTTTCAACCTGGATCCCGCCGCAGAGAATTTCGAGTACGAGCCGACCATCGACATTCGCGAGCTCATTTCGCTTGCGGATGTGATGGAGGAGATGGATCTTGGCCCCAACGGTGGCCTGGTCTACTGCTTCGAGTATGTGTGCACATCTCACGCCAGCTACCTGCTCAACAACCTCGACTGGCTCGAGAACGAATTGGGGAATTTCGACAACGACTACCTCATCATCGACTGCCCTGGCCAGATCGAGCTATACACGCACTTCCCAGTGATGGCACGGTTCGTGTCGGTGATGCAAGAGCAGTACAACTTCCGCGTATGTGCCACCTACCTGCTCGACTCGCACTTTATGGACGACAAGCCAAAATACTTTGCGGGGGTGCTGAGTGCCATGAGTGTCATGATCAATCTGGATATCCCGCACATCAACATCATGACCAAAATGGACCTTGTATACCACAGCAACGACAAGCGCGGGCCGAAGTATGCGCAGCGCAAAGAGATGGAGCGCTACATGGACCCCGACCCTTTGCTGCTCGCCGACGAAGCGAATGCCGAGACGAACCCCCAATTCTTCTCGTTGAACCAGGCAATTGCGCATCTGATCGAAGACTACAGCATGGTCTCCTTCTTGCCGCTCGATCTCACCGACGAGGACAGCATCGCGATGGCGTTGTCGAGCATCGACAACCTCGTGCAGTACGGCGAGGACGAAGAACCCGTCGAACCCAAGGACATGGACGAAGAGGAGTCGTAGTTATGCGGGGCGCGGCTCGTCGAGCCACTGCAGCAGCTCAGGTGTAAAGTAGGTGAGGATCAGCGACGCGCCGGCGCGGATCATCGACGTCATGCTCTCCTCGACGAAGCTGCGGAAGTCGCCGACGCCCGCGGCCGCGGCGGCGTGGATCGTCGAGTACTCGCCGCTCACCTGATACACGGCACGCGGGTGGTCAGGCGCGAGCTCGCGTGCATCGCCGAGCACATCGAGGTAGGGCATGCCGGGCTTGACCATGATGATGTCGGCGCCTTCCTTGACATCGCGCTGGATCGCGCGGCGCGCGAGGCCGCGTGCGTTCGCCGGAAGCTGGTAGCACCGGCGGTCGCCAAAGCTTGGCGCGCTGCCGACGGCCTCGCGGAAGGGGCCGTACATGCTCGAGGCAAACTTGGCACTGTACGACATCAGCGCCGTCTTGCCGACGAGGTTGGCGCGGACGAGGCCGTCGCGGATCGCGCGGATGCGACCGTCCATCATGTCGCTTGGCGCGACGCAGTGTGCGCCCGCTGCGGCGTACGCGACGGCGACGTCGGCGAGGCGCGCAGTCGACTTGGGGTTGTCGATGGTGCCGTCCTCGAACAGCACGCCGCAGTGTCCGTGCGAGGTGTACTCGCACAGGCACACGTCTGCAGCGATGTACAGCCCCGGAAACAGGGTGCGCAGCTTGCGGATCGCCGTGATCACCGGCCCCTCGGGGTCGTCGGCGAGCGTCCCCACGGCGTCCTTTTGCTTGCGCTCCGGCACGCCGAACAGGATGACCGACTGGAGGCCCTTGGCGACAAGCGGTGCAAGGAACTCTTCGAGGCGGTCGACCCCCCAGCGGTACTGGTTGGGCAGGCCACCGAGCGGCACCTTGGCATCGGGCACATCAGTGATAAAGACTGGCACGTTAGGTCGTGTGCAGCGTACTGGGGTACATCAGGGCTGCCTTGGTGAGCCCGTGCGCCTGCGCCTGGAGCTTGCGCCCCAGCGGCGTCGCGATGCTGGGGTGCAACAAGACACTGGCGCTGTCAGCCTGTCCATGTGTGGGCGTATCTTCGCGGCGCTGCGTACCTGCTCTCGGTCATGTTGGAGTCGAATCGCGTCAGTGCGCAGCCTCCACATTCTTGAACTTTCCGCAGCAGCGGCCGCCCTGCGCCCGTCGCCCCACACGTGACGCATCGTGGCGGCGACACGCGGCTGCCCAGTTTTTGCCGCGAGCCTGGCGGCGCTCGAAAAAATCGGAGCACGTTCCGTGTGTGCGTCCGCCCCAGGTCCACGATCTAGCCCGAGTGGGTGCATCCACGCCACCATCTGCGCGTGTGCTCCGCGAGGACAATCTGTCTGTATAACTACCGCCGCTCGAGGCGCGTAGAGTAGGCCACGTTCGGTCTGTTTGTTGACGCAACCGTTTTGGTTAGCCCATCCTTCCTCGGGGACCCTTAGTATGGCGACCCCCACCACCCAAGCGTCGTCTGACGCGTCTGAGGCGCCCCCCGCCTCGTCCGACGCGCGTCCCAATGGCAATTCGCTTTTCCCGGAGCGCGATATGCCCAGTGTCCCGCACTCGGCGCCGCCCGGCGAAGTGCCAAACGGATCGCCGCCGCGCACGCTCCCCGATGGTCCGGGTGCCCTGGGCGCAGGTGCTGCTTCGGCGCCCGCGCCGGCCCCTGCCCCCGTGGCACCCAGCACGCACGGCCCGGAGCCGGACAAAAAGGAGGTGAAAGAAAGCAGCGGGCGCAAAATCCTCCGTCGCATGCTCCCTGGCGGCGGCGCTTCGGCCGCGCACGAGCGCGAGCGCGAGTCGCACACGCCGCCGAACCCGCTGTCGCCGCGGTCCGCCCAGGGCGACGCGAAGCGCGACGGCCGCAGCCCGACGCGCCCGGCGGACAGCCTGGACGAGGCGGCACTGGCCGAGAGCCTCGAGGCGGTGCGCCTCCGGGGCTCGCAGCCGCCGAGCCGCACTCCGTCGTTCAGCGGGCGCGAGCCGCCGTCGTTTGGCGCGCACGAGCCGTCTGGCGCGAACCAGACGTCGACGTCGATCGCGTCCGGGAACCGGTTGACCGCGTCGGCGCTCAGGGACTGGGACGCGGGCAGCCGCGGTGCGCCGCAGGACAAGCCCAAGGCGGGCGCGGGCTCGACGCTGCGCGACATGATCATGAACAGTCCCATGATGGGCCGCCGTGGCTCGACGGCGAGTCACCGTTCGGACGGCAGCCACAGTGCGACGTCGGCGCAGGGCAAGTCGTCCAAGGAGAGCAAGGCGGCGAAGGAGGCGGCGAAGGAGGCCGCAAAGGAAAAGAAGAAGAGCAGCAAGAGCAGCGTGCACGGCCATGTCGGCTTCGGCACGGGCGAAGTCGTGAGCCTCATGAAGAAGTACGGCACGTGTGAGCGCGTGGCGATCGGCAAAGGCGCGACGGCGGTGGTGCGTATTGCGCACAAGTGGGACAAGAGCACCGAGAAGCTGTACGCCGTCAAGGAGTTCCGCAAGCGCCGCAAGAACGAGTCCGAGAAGGAATACGTCAAGAAGCTCACGTCCGAGTTCTGCATCTCGTCGACGCTCCACCACATCAACATTGTGGAGACGGTCGATCTGGTGCAGGACGAGAACCAGCACTGGTGCGAGGTGATGGAGTACTGCCCGGGCGGCGATCTGTATGCCGCGATCAAGAAGGGCGGCATGAAGCAGGCCGCGATGGAGTCCTACTTTAAGCAGATGCTGCAGGGCATCCACTACCTGCACTCGATGGGCGTGGCGCACCGCGACATCAAGCCCGAGAACCTGCTGCTGGACGGCGCGGGCCACGTCAAGATCACCGACTTTGGCGTCAGTGACGTCTTCCGCATGTGCTGGGAAAAGTCGACGCACTACAGCAAGGGGCTGTGCGGCTCCGAGCCGTACATTGCCCCGGAGCAGTTTGAGCAGAAGGAGTACGACGCGCGCCTCGTCGACATCTGGGCGGCGGCGATCGTGTTCTACTGCATGCAGTGCCAGGAGCTTCCGTGGCGCGTCGCCAAGATGTCGGATCCCACGTTCCAAGACTTTGTGCACTCCTACCTCAATACACCCATGCCGAGCCCGCTGCCGAACCTCTCGCCGCGCGAGTGCCGCCCCCTGCTCAAGAAGATGCTATGCCCCGACCCCAAGATGCGCATCATGACCGACGAGATCCTCAAGGACCCGTGGCTCGCACAGGTGCCCAACGCCGTGCCGTCCTCGTCCTCGTAAGCATGGTAGTCGGCGCCCGTCCGCCTCTCTGTAGCATAGAACCCGACTGGCGCGATGCCTCGATGCATCGTCCCAGTGTGCCTTGGATGGATGCCTCGCCTCGTCCTACCTCGCTATGGGCCACTAGTTGACCAGCGTCCGCTTGCCGCGCTTCTTTTCGCTGTCCTTGTGGCTCTGGAACTCGACCTCGGACGAGAAACCACCCCCGACCTTGGCGTCCAGCGGGTATCCCAATACTTCGGTCTTGAGGTAGCGGCCAATGTCCTTCAGGCGGCGGCCCACCGCGACAGACTCGGGCACCTCTTCGCCCTCGGGCACCTCGACATCCCATTCGTCCGCACGGCGCGTCCACACCGAGATACGGTAGAAGTTGGCACGCGCCTGCAGAATCACGCCCGTCACCATCTCCTCCTCGGACGAGGGAGGCGGCCGCTGGTCCGGCGACGGCGTCTCGAGCGTCTCGCCAATCGCAGCGAGCATCTAGGGTCAGCGACGCCGCGGCTCTCGCGGTACGTACGGTATAAAGCCACAGCTTGTCGATCTGGTTGCGGTGCTTTTCACGCGGCAGCTGGACGCTCCATTTGCCACCATTGCCGTTCGCGGGGTCCTCCCACGCCGGCTGGATGCCGTTCTTGAACAGGTAGTAGTTGGCGCTCTGCGGCAGGTTCGACGGGGGCACAATGTTGTTGTACAGGCCCCAGAACTCCTCCACGCTGCTCAGCGTCACCACCTTGTACAGGTTCGCACCCCAGCTCTCGCGGCGCTCCTTGGCACTCGACGAGCCCTTGTGCATGGGGTTGTCAAACCACAGCGTCCACGAGTTGTACAGAGGGTGCTTCACATTAAAGTGAACCGGGTCCTGGAACACCGTGCGCAGCTCGCCGTCCGCGGGCGGCGCGGGGGCATCGGCGGCCGCACCCTTGGCCTCGGGCGCCTCGGTCGCCGAAGCCTCCTCCTTCTTCGGCAGACTCTCGTCCATCGCCGTCGCAAGTGCAGCCTGCGACGAGGCAAGCGGCTCGGGCGCAAGCGCACTCGCACCCGCAGCCGGAATCGTAGTAGTAGCGGCCCCTTCGGGCTGGGTCGACGGCTCCGAAGCCATCGCGGTCTAGCTAAAAAAAGCAGGATCGGCCGCGCGGTCGGCGCCTGCCCGGCCGGCAAATTGGGGAATTACGCACACGTGCCGCGGTCGTGTTCGGAAGACCCGCTAGGCCGCATACCCACGTCGGCACGTGGGGCCACGCGACCTGCACCGTGCTGCACGACGGGCCAACAGGTGGGGCCAGGCCCCTCCGCGCCGCCCAACACTCCCAAACTCCAACATGCACACTCCGCTGACGCTCCCGGTGCTCCTTGTCGTGGGTCTCGGTGCGTGCGCGAACGCGCATCGTACGTATTCCTCGCTCACACAGTGATCCGCGCCCGCGCCCCGCCCAGCGCCCAGGATCCGGACGCGTACCTCTCGCAGGCGAACAGCTATGCGACGCAGTACGCGCCGTCCGAAGCACTTCCGTGGCTGTCGCAGGCAAACAGCTATGCCACCGCCGCGGCGCACAGCTACGCAAATGAAAACGTCGCACAGCCGTCGGCTACGCCCGCTTCCTCCGCACCGGCGCCTGCCGTCAGTGCACGGGCCGTCAAGCGCAACGGCGAACCGGACTACTTGTCGCAGGCGTACAGCTACGCGACGCAATATGCGCCGCCCGAGGCCATTCCGTGGATCTCGCAGGCATTCAGCTACGCCTCGGCCGCGCCGCGCAACAACGCCGCACAGCCGTCGGCCACACCGGCTTCCTCTGCGCCGGCGTCTTCCGCCGCTCCCCAGGCCGTCAAGCGCGACGGCGAACCGGACTACCTGTCGCAGGCGTACAGCTATGCGACACAGTACGCGCCGCCCGAGGCCATTCCGTGGATCTCGCAGGCATTCAGCTACGCCTCGGCCGCGCCGCGCAACTACGCCGCACAGTCGGCCACACCGGCTTCCTCTGCACCGGCGCCTACTGCCACTGCCCAGGCCGTCAAGCGCGACGGCGAGCCGGACTACCTGTCGCAGGCGTACAGCTATGCGACGCAGTATGCTCCGCCCGAGGCCGTGCCGTGGATCTCGCAGGCATTCAGCTATGCCTCGGCCGCCGTGCGCAATGTGCCGTCCCGGCGCTGAACAAGCGGCAGCCCCCGCACGCCCAGGATCCCTACTACTACCTCTCGCGTGCGAACAGCTACGCAACGGCGTACGCACCACCCGAGGCTCAGCCTTACTTGTCGCAGGCGAACAGCTATGCATCGCAGGCTGTCGCAGACCGCGCGAATGCAGCGCCCGCACTCGCACAGACCTCCTCGGCGTCGCCCGCCGCGACGCCCGCAGCTTCTCCCGCACCGGCGCAGTAACTCTTTTGACCCAGCACCCTGGGTTGACGCAAGCGCCGCATGCCTGCTTCGTTTGTCGTTTCGTTTATACGTTGCAAGTTATTTCGTCCGTATTCTATAGCTGTACTTTGCCTTTTGCTTATGCCAGGCGCGAGAGCTGCATCGACGTCCCGGTCTTGGCGCCGCTGGGGTATCGATGCGTCGTCCGCGGGAACGACCGCGGCGGAGGGAAGGCGGACGAGGTCGGGAACGTCCACGACCCGGACTGCGCGGGCGGCGAGGGAACTGCGTGAGGATCGGCCGACGTACTGTGTCGCGGGGGCACGCCGTTCGTTGTAGGTGCCACCACAGCGCTCGGTGGCGGCGGCATCGCCGGCGCCTCGGAACGCACAGGCAGCGTCGCCGTCGTCGTGGTGCGTGTGCCAGCGGTAAGTGCATCCGGCAGCGGCGGCGCCGTCGGCGCTGGTACAGCGGGGGACGCGCGCGGCGCAGGTGGCGCAGGCGGCGCAGCAGGCGGCACAGAGGGCACAGAGGGCGCGGGCGATGCGACGGGCGGCGCAGGTGGTGCGGCCGGGGGCGCAGGCGGCGCCGGGGGCGCAGGAGGCGCCGGAGGAGCGGCCGGCGGCGCCTCTGTCACCGCTGCCGCCGTGGCGGCCGCTGCAGGCGGCCGTGGGGGCGCCGCCCGCGTCGGCATCGACGGCGGCGGCGGCGGTCGCGAGCGCGGCGGCGGCGGAACGCTACTAGAGGGTGCCGAAGGCGTCGCCTCCGGCTCGGAGGCCGCCGCAGTCGACGCCTTGGGTGCGGGCGGCGCGGGCGGCGCACGGGGCGGACGCGGCGCCGCTGCAGGCGGTGCGGGAGGTGCAGGCGGCTTGGTACGTGCCGACGATAGCGCCGCGGGTTTGGCGCGCGGAGCGACAGGCGGCGGAGGTTTCTTGGCCGCGGTCGCTTTCAGCGCCGAGGGCGGCGGCGGGGCCGGCGGGCGCGGCGCCGAATGACTCGGTGCAGGCGGTGCCGGAGGCGCAGGAGGCGCACGCGACACCGAAGAGGGTGGGCGCGGTGCCGGAGGCGCAGGAGGACGCGCAGCAGCTGCAGGTCAGTCGGGAAGGAAGTACGTACGTGCGCGGCCGGGCGCCGATCCGCCGGACGTTGAACGGAGCTTCGGCATGCCACCTGCAAAGATATTCCCCAGCCCGGGAGGCCCACCGCCGCCGCCACCGGTTGGCGGCACAGGCGGTGCGCTCGCGAGCGCCGGTCGACTGGCAGCAGGGGCGGGCGCTTCGCCAGCGACGTGGCCCGCGACCGACGGCGCCGACCGGTCGGATGTCTGTACCTCTGTCGTGTGAGAACCTGTGTGACCTACTTCTTAGCGTCTTGCCCTTGCGGATCGCATCTTGGAGCGCCGCGTCCATGGCCAGGCGACGATGGACAGAGCGAGGGCGGATCTCCAGCACCGGCGTGGATCACGTGCGAAAGTCCGTGCGCAGGGTCGGCGGGCAAGCGGCGGGGTGCTACGTCGAGGTAGAAGAGAGGGGCGCGGACCAGCCGCGGTATACGAGCATGGAGGAACTATCGGGGTGGGGGTGGGGGTCGTGAAATCAAGCAGAAATAAAGTAGGTGCACATGCATTCGACACCGAGCAACAGAGGCGGCATGTTACGGGGCATGCGCGATGCGGGGCGGACCGTCGAGCGATACGTCCTCGACGCCATCGTGTGCTGACGGCCGGATCTCCCAGCCGGCAGTTCCATGCGTTAGACACGGTGTCGTTAGGTCGTTCTCACGCACACCGGCCGCCTCTTCCTTGCCAACCTGCGAATAGAGCGAGTAGAGCGTCGTGCCCGAGTTGTCGCTGCGCACGGACGCGCGCGATTGGAGCACCTTTTCGCGTGCATCGTGCGAACGCGCACACTTCTCAGGCACATCAGGAACGCGCTCGAGGTCCAGCAGGTTACACGACGTCGCGCTGTTGATCGAGCCGAACCGGCCGTGCGTCCCACGCGAAACGCTCGACATGACGGGCCGTGCGAGTGGGACCGGTGGCTTCTTGAGCTCGGCATCCTCGTCGTACAGCGTCGCATTGGAGTCGTTCGAGGTGGCATGACGCAGCGTCGCGACGCGCTTCTCGGGGAAGTCGGCCTCGGGCTCGTCCTGCCCCGCGGTGCGGCGCAGGAAACACCGTGCCGCGAGCACCAAGAGGACGAGGCCAACGATGCACCCCACGATGATCGCGACAATCACCAGGGGGAACAGCTTGTGGGACGTGGACATCACATTGCTGTTTTTCGTGGCCTGTTTCTGGGTGCTGCTGCGGGAGGTGGTGCTGCGGTCCGCCAAGGCGGTGCCATGGTGTGTGCGGTGTGAGGCAAGCTGGTGATCGTGTGCGTCGTGCGCACCCAGAACGCTGGAAATCAGTACATGGGAAATACCAAAGAGGGCCCACGGCAGGCGAAGGCGGCCCAAGCCCTGACCAGCAGGGCGCAGTAACATCATCGAGGGGGTCATGGTGGAAGACAGTGCTGCCAGAGCACGCCGCGTGGGGATGAGGGTAAGTCAAAGGAAGCGCGCAAGACCCGCTTGCACGCGTACGGGAAGTGGGCGGTGGGGTGGACCAAGCGACGTGGGCCCCTGCACCCTACAAATCGACGCGAGCCACCGCACGGTTGGTGCACATTCTACGCGGCCCAAAATGAAGCGCCTGCCTAGACCTCCACATAACTCTATGCAAAAATTTGGGCGATCATTGCTTCCACCTCGCGCTCGGTCGGGCGGCGGCCTGGACGGTCAGGGTGCACAACGTACCTTTGGCATCGCCCTTCTGTTTCGAGACATAGACATTGTAGAGTGGACAAACGAGGCTGGGTCAGCAGGGCAACGTACCGTACGACGTCGTCGCGCAGCGACTCGATCAACGCGGGGTTGTTTTGCAGCAGCGGCTGCGCACGGTGGATCCGCTCCTTCTCGGCGAGCTGCTGGAAGAAGCGCGCGGTGGTGTCTTGGCCGCGGCCCGCGCTACCGAGTCCACCCAACCGGCCGATCGTGCCGGCGCGCGAGAGCCCAGGGGCGTCTTCGGTCAAGGCACTCACCACGCTGTTCCACGACTCGAGGTACGTTGTGCGTGCGGCGCGCTGCGCGTGCTTCAGCAGCTGGTCGCCAGACGACACCGCTGCGGCAGGAAGCAGCGAGTGCATCTGTGAGAGCTCTTGCTGCAGATACGACAGGTTGTTCAGCAGGAATAGCGCCGCGACCGTCGGCTGCGGCACTGCCACCACGGAGCGCTCGAGCGAGGTGACGATCGCCGAAAAGACGTCATTCAGGTATTCCGCAAACAGCGTATGGGCATCCGCGGGCGCAGCGAGCTGCGGCGCGGCATCGGCGTCGAGCCAGTTCTTGGTTTGCATCGTCTGCAGCAGCGACATCAGTACATCGGTGTACCCCACCAGGTTACGCACGAGCTGCATCCCCAGCCGCGAGATGTCGCTCACACCAGTGTGCAGTACGTCATGCTCGCGCTGCACCGGGATGACTTTGATGTCGCGCAGAAACTCGGGGAAGAAGCGCACGGCGTCCTGCCGCGTCCGGACGATGGCCGTGGACAGGTCGAGCGGAAGGTCCTCGCCACGCTGCAGCGCTTGCGCCCAACGTTGTCCATCGGCGCCGAGCACGGCACTGCTCGCTCCGAGAAAGTCGAGGATGAGCATGCGGTGCGCATGCAAGCCATGTTGCAGCCGCGGCAGCAGCGTCGGCAGCAAACTGTTCACCGACGCTACGAGCGGCTGCACGACACGCGTAAACGTCGATGTCTGGAGGTGCTGCCATGCCATGCCCTCGAACAACGCCGTGGTGATCGCATACTCGTTCTCGACCAGCCCCAGCAGGCCCTGCAGCCACGGCTGCAATCCGGCGGAGCCGCGCTGGTACTCCATGAGTGCCTCGCGCGGCGCATGCACCGACGGGTCCTGCGCGATGTTGGCGACGCGCGTGACGTGATCCACAAGCGGCTGGACGCTCGCGAGGCAGTAGTTGCTGCGCACCTGCGCAAACGACGCCAACGCACTCGAAAACGGTGACTCGGCGCGCGTGGCCACCGGCACACGCAGCGTCCAGAGGAACTGGAGGAGCGCCTTGACAGACATCACACACTCGCTCGACAGCGACGGCAGCGCGGCGTGCTGCTCCAGCGACGCGCGCAGGTCGGTCGGCGTCGATTCCGCCGAGGTATACTCTCGCACGAGCTCGGCGACATTGCGTGCGCCGTGGTCGAGCAGCGTCTCCATCTTGCTCAGCACCTGATCAGGGGTTTTTGCGTTGCTTGCGCGCATCTGTTCGATGCCATGCGCGACGCGCTGTACCGCGTCGAGGTACGGCCACGGATCCCGCAAACTGGGGCCTCGCAGCAGGAGTGGCTCCTCGTCGACGACGACACCGTAGTGCCGCAGGCTCTTTCCGAGCTCCTGCTTTGTGGCCTCGATGTTTGTGTGGATCTGACTGAGCTGCTGCGTGCTTTTGTGGATGGGGAGGATGCTGCTCTCGAGCTTGACGAGGCGCCGGTCGAAGCCGTTCAGGATGGTCGTCATCCGGTTCGTGAGGTTCGCAAGGCGCTTCTGGTTCTGCTCCATCAGCTCCATCTCTGCGAGCGCCAAATCGCTGTCCATTGCCGCCGTCGAGCTCATGCCCGACGCGGAGGCCACACGCCCCGAATACACCATGGCGGTCCGCGCTCGGTCGGACCTCCACTCGCACGCGACCATGGCGGGGAAGCACGCGTGGCCGCAGCAGGCGCTCGCGGAGCTCGCGAGCCTGCAGCGCACAGACTTGCTGCGCGCTGGCGCCGCCCAAAACTACTCGACGCGGCACGCCGAGCGCAACATGGACGCGAACCGGTACACAAATGTGCTGCCCTGTACGTCTCCCCACAGCTTACCCAGACGACCACGCCTTGCTATCGGGGCCCTACCTGAACGCGTCGCGCATCCCGCCACTGCCAGAGAGCACACCGGATGCCAGGGCATGCATCGCGTCGCAGGCGCCGACCGTCGGCACGTTTGGCGCGTTCTATCACCACCTGTGCACGGAGCAGGTCGGCACTCTTCTCAACCTGACGCCGCTCGTCGAGGGGCAAATCGTCAAGAGCCACGCATACTGGCCGAGCTCGACTTCGGAGCCGATGCGTGTCGAGCCCGGGTGGACCGTCGAGCTCTTGTGGGAGCGCGAAAGCACCGACGCGGATACCAACGGACTCACCTGGCGCCGGCTGCGTCTACAGCCCGCGGACGGCGATGCCCACGAACTGACGCTGCTACACTACACAGGCTGGCGCGACCATGGCCCCCTGCCGATGCCGCAGCTCCTCGCGCTCCTCGCCGAGGTCCACACGGCGTGCCAAGGGTCGCCCAGCGGCGCACCGCTGTGGGTCCACTGCTCTGCGGGAATTGGGCGCTCCGGCACGCTGATCGGCGTCGTTCTCGCCGAGCAGCTTGCGCCGGGCGCATTTGCGGACGCATCGCCTATGGACCTCGCGGTGCACATTACCAAGTATCTGCGTGAATTTCGGGGGGGTATGGTACAGACGCCGGGCCAGCTCGTCACGCTCGCACACGCAATCGAGCATGTACGACAGACGAAGCATTAGGTAGCTTCCTCGTGCTTCGATGTCCCCGCACGGCGGCGCACGCGGCCGGCTGTCTTGGTCGCCGCCTGCCGCGCGGCTTCCTCGGTCTGCAGCGCATTCTCCGACAGCCAACGCAGCGCATGCGCGCCCGTAGCGGCCATGTACGGCACACCCGTGTGCAGCATTTGCCCGACGTGGTCCCATGCCCCTGGTTCGGACGTGCTGCTGTCCTCGGCGGTCTTCTCGCCCTCCGCCGGCGCCGGGACGCGCGGAAGGGGGCGTGAGGGGCGCTCGTCTGGCTGGCGCACCTGCGTGAGCTAGGAAACGTACGCCTTTCGTCGCCCACGACCCGGCCTCGCCACGCACTATGTTGTACACAACGCCCAGCGTCGCGGTGGTGATGCCCAGGGCGCGCTCCGTCGCGCGGTCGAGGAAGTGGTCAATGTCGTCCTGGTGGGAGGCGAGGAACGGCGCGAGGTACTTCGTATACAGCAGCGTGGCACCCTAGTGTCAGAATGTGCGCCTACCTTGGTTTGCGGCAGGACGAGCCACAGGACAAACACGAGCTTGGCGTGTTGATAGCAGGGGATCCTGCGTGGTCAGCCGCGTGACATACCAGCGCCAGGACCACTCGAACCATGCCTCGGTGACACGCACGACGGCCATCACCGCCCAATACATCCCAAGCGTCTCGAGTTCCGCGAGCTCGGTGGGGCGGTCGGGCGCACTGGCGTCCTGTTCCTGTTTCTGCTTCGCGGCTCCATACCAGCTGTAGGCATTTACCGTCGACCCGTTCCGCTGGATGGCGGTGAGCACCTTGTACGTCGCGTACAGGGGGTACAGATACGCTATGCACAGCGTCGCAAGCGACAGCGTGAGGGAAAGTGGCATGGCGGTCAAAGCACACCGGCACGTCAAAACGCGTGTTGGTGTGGAGGCCCTCAGCCTGGGCCCCCGGCCAAGGCCGCCGAGCCGGCAGGGCCCTTGCGCGGTAGAAAGGTGATGCATGTGCAATTGTCTCTATCTGGTTTACATCATACCGAGGCCTGAGCGTGTTTAAAACTGCAGGATGCTCGAGTCAAACTTGTACAGCGGCCACTGGTCACGACCGCCGTGCGAGCCCTCGCTAAAGTAGGCACTGCTGCCGTACACGCCCTGCTGGTTGCCCTGGTAGTAGTCGGTAATGCCCGTGAAGCCACTGTTCGTGAGCTCGTCACGGCGCGTCTTCTTGATCGAGGCCGACTTCCAGTTGTCCGTGGTGTGGAACGAGATGGCGTACGGAGCGCGCGCGCCGACCAGTACCGTCTCGCCGTTCACGGGGATGTAGGCAATCTTTTCCGTGCCGTCGAGCGTGCCAAAGTTGCCGTTGATCGTGACCGCGTGCGGCTGCGGGTTGCTGCTGCGCGGGTTGAACGCAGTGAGCGCGCGGGGGCCACCAAAGGCCAGCAGGCGGTTCGTCGCAGGGTCGAACGTAATACCCGTGTAGCCAGGGCGCTGGCCACCGTTGCCCTTCTCAAAGGCCCACGCGGACACCTGGCCGTCGTGCGTGAACTTGGCAATGGCCGGGGCACCCAGGGCAAAGATCACGTACGAGTTGCCGTCGCTGTCCTGCGCCGAGTCGACAATGCCGAACGGACGCACGCCGTGCTGCTGCTCGAACTGGTCCTGGACCTTGTTGATGTCCACCGACCACACAGGCTTGCTGTTCTCGTTCAGCGGCAGGTCAAACGCGTGGAACGACGAGGGGCCGTTGTTCTTCTGGTCCGCAAAGTTGAACGCGTCGGCGTTCTTGGCGACGGCGTACAGGCGCTTGGCGTTGTCGTGGGTCGAGAGCGAGAGACCCGACATCTGCTGGTCACCGTTGCCGGACGAGGAGAGGCCATCAATCTGCACGTTGAAGTGCGACTTGCGCTTAGGGTCCCACACGGCGATCTGGCCCTTCCACAGGTTCGACAGGTAGAAGAGCTGACGCGTGCGGTCGTACGCAAGGTCCTCGGGCGAGAGGTTCTTGATGTTGACCTCGATCGGGTCCGGCAGCGCGGCAAGCACCGCAGTGCAAGCGCACACCAGCGCAATCACAGCCGAGTAAAACACAGCGCTACGCATCGTTGGGAGGCGGTAGGAGTCGCAACGGGTCCCCTGGCGGGCTAAATACACAAAACTCTACACGGTGGGCTCGGATGCCCGAGGCATTTACTCATTTGGGTCGGGGGGCGGCGCCGCATGGCGCGCCTTCGCGCGCCGCACGCCATTGTTTGGCCCTCCTGCAGCCAACGTACACCGCTATGCATAATGCACCACCGGTGCGTGCCACGCCGCTGCACCCTCCACGTGATACCTCCACAGAGTACCCACATGGTGACCGCCTGCCGATCTGATACCGATCGGCAAATGGCCAAGCGTGTCAGAATGCCTGGGGCAAACCGAAGTGCATACGGAAAACCACACGCACGCCGGATGCGCGGAGGTTCGAGGACGAAAATCTCGAAATTGCCCCTGATCGACAGGACAGCTTGTCTCGGCATGCGCTATCTCACCGACATGTCATACCGAGTGTCGGAGGGTTAATTTGTCCCGGTCTCGGCGATCTTGGCTTATAAACCGCTTCGTTGAACCCTGGCCGCGCACCTCCTTCCACTCTTTGCCCATCAATATGCTGTCCTTCAAGACGATCCTCTCGGCGGCCGTGGCTCTGGGCCTCATCTCGGTGGTGTCGGCGGCTCCTCAGGAGCTCGCTCGCCGCGCCTCGCCGAGCAAGCAGGTGTGGGTCACCAGCGCTTCGGACCACTGCCTGATCCTGCCCAAGAAGAAGCAGACGATCGGTGACAGCGAGCACCCGGGTGGCATGAAGTCGTTCTGCACCAAGCCTTACTCGTCGGAGCAGGGCAAGATCAACTCGGGCTTCTGGACCGAGGTGCACTTTAAGAAGACGGACAAGTACGCTCAGCTCACGGGCTGCATCAACCCCAAGGTGCAGAGCACGCTTGTGTCGAACGACGACGGTGGTCAGTACGACTCGAACGGCGGTGACGGCGGCAAGGGCAACCCGCGCGGCTCGGTCTGCCTTGGCTACGCCTCGTACGTCGAGATTGTCGAGCCCCGCGACCACCGCGCCTGCATTCGCTGCTGCCACAACCCGGCGGACTGTGTCATTACCAACGACGAGGCTGGCTGCCCCGCCGTCATCCCTGGCAAGTACTGCTAAGTATCTACTTGATGGGTGCTTGTCTTTTTTGGTCAATCTTTTCCTTGTTTCAAGTTTTTCCTTGGTTGATTTTTGGCGCGTCGGTAAATGTTGTTGGGCGCCAAGGCCTTCGTTCCTCTGTTGGATTTTCGAGCATGTGTTGGTGACTGTACATATGTAGTGGTGTCACGCAGCCAAAAACGTTGTTTAGTTTCTGTTACTCTCATTGATTCTTCTCTATGTGTGGGGACGCGTTTTGGGCAGTGTCACAGAGGGCGTGACGAGGGATCGGCGTGCGTGCCGAACCATGTGCACGGGGCTGGTGCGCACGGCTGGCGCCCGCGCGCTCGGGCGGCTTCGCTGCTCGTGTGCCGCGCTCCTGCCGCCGGGATGTCGTGTGGAGATGCATAGGTAAGCATGCATCAGGGTGGGGCGTGTGCGCCAATCATCATCGCTATATGCAGTCGTATGGTGCACGCATCTACACGTGGATGTGCATGGAACGCGCTTGGCCAGTTGTGGCCAATGCGCGTGGGGGTGGGTGGGAAGAAGACCGGTGTCGGAAGACTCATACGTTTTTGGGTAGGCCTTGCGGCTTGGTTCTTTACCATCAGGATCTTAGTACGAGCCGCGCTCGCACTTACTAGACGGTCCTTTCATACTCGAACTATCATGGCGTACGTACCTTGTCTTCTTTGCAACGAGCATACTAACACGTGCCCAGTGATTCCGCCGTTCTCGGTTTCCCTCGCATTGGTCCTCAGCGTGAGGTGAAGAAGGCCCTCGAGGCCTACTGGGCCGACAAGATCTCCTCGGAGGAGCTCTTGAAGGTGGCCAAGGAGCAGCGTCTGCTCACCTACTCGATCATGAAGGAGCAGGGTGTGGACGTGGTCCCCACCGGCACCTTCTCGCTGTACGACCACGTGCTGGACACCTCGGACACCTTTGGCATCATCCCCGAGGCGTACGCCAAGTCGGGCCTGTCGCCGCTCGACACCTACTTTGCGATGGCCCGTGGCCACCAGAAGAACGGTGTTGACCTGCCCGCGACGGAGATGAAGAAGTGGTTCGACTCGAACTACCACTACCTCGTCCCCGAGTTCTCGGAGAACTCCACCTTCCGCCTGAACAACACCAAGCCCGTGGACGACTTTGTGGAGGCCAAGCAGGCCGGCTACAACCCCCGCCCGGTGATTGTGGGCCCGCTCACGCTGCTGTGGCTCGGCAAGATCTCCAAGGACGCCAAGAGCGAGTCGTTTGACCGCTTCACGCTGCTGCCCAAGCTCGCGGAGGTCTACGCCGAGCTGCTCAAGAAGCTGGAGGCGGCTGGCGCCGTGTGGGTGCAGATTGATGAGCCGATCCTTGTGCTCGAGAAGGCGCAGGAGCTCGCGAAGGAGTTCAAGGAGACCTACGAGGCCTTCAGCAAGGCGGCGCCCAAGCTCAAGCTGCTCGTGGCCACCTACTTTGGCCGCCTGGAGAACAATGTGCAGATCGTCAAGGAGCTGCCCATTGCCGGTGTGCACGTCGACCTTGACCGTGCGCCCGAGGAGCTGGACGCTGTGCTCGACGCGCTGGCGCCCACCAAGATCGGCATCTCGCTCGGTCTCGTCTCTGGCCGCAACATCTGGAAGAACGACCTGGCCGCCTCGGTCGAGATGGCCAAGAAGGCCGTTGCGAAGCTCGGCCTGGAGCGCGTCGAGGTCGCCACCTCGTCGTCGCTGCTGCACACCCCGTACACGATCACTGCCGAGAAGAAGCTCCCTGCGGAGGTCGCCGACTGGCTCTCGTTCGCCACGGAGAAGTGCGGTGAGGTGGCCACGATCGGTCTTGCGCTGAGGAACCCCGAGGCGGCCAAGGAGCGTCTCGAGACGAACGCCAAGAGCATTGCCGCGCGCCGCAGCTACGAGAAGAACTCGGACCCGGCGGTGCGCCAGCGCGTGCAGAACATCAAGCCGGAGGACCTGAAGCGCAAGTCGGACTTTGCGCAGCGCCGCGAGATCCAGCGCCAGTACCTCAAGCTGCCCATGTTCCCGACCACGACGATCGGCTCCTTCCCGCAGACGAAGGAGATCCGCCAGGTGCGCGCCAAGTTCAACAAGGGCGAAATCTCGGAGCAGGAGTACGAGAAGTTCCTCGAGGACGAGATCAAGTCGGTCGTGGAGAAGCAGGAGGCGCTCGGCCTCGATGTGCTTGTGCACGGTGAGCCGGAGCGCAACGACATGGTGCAGTACTTTGGCGAGCAGCTCGACGGCTTCGTCTTCACCCAGAACGGCTGGGTGCAGAGCTTTGGCTCGCGCTACGTGCGCCCGCCGATCATTGTGTCGGACGTGTCGCGTCCCAAGCCGATGACCGTGCGCTGGTCGTCGTACGCGCAGAGCCTCACGTCGAAGATCATGAAGGGCATGCTCACGGGCCCCGTCACGATCCTCAACTGGTCGTTCCCGCGTGTGGACATTAGCCGCGACCTGCAGTCGAAGCAGATTGCGCTTGCGCTCCACGACGAGGTCGTCGACCTCGAGAAGGCCGGCATCAAGGCCGTCCAGGTCGACGAGCCGGCCATCCGTGAGGGTCTGCCGCTGCGCCGCAGCGAGTGGGACGGCTACCTGAAGTGGGCCGTCGACTCGTTCCGCCTGGCGGTCAGCGGTGCCTCGGACGGCATGAACACCGCGAGCCACTTCTGCTACTCGGACTTCAACGACATCATGAGCTCGGTCATTGCGCTCGACGCCGACATGATCTCGATCGAGAACAGCAAGAGCGACGCCAAGCTGCTCAAGATCTTCCAGAACACCAAGTACCCCAACGAGATCGGCCCGGGTGTGTTCGACATCCACTCGCCGCGTGTGCCGAGCGCCGACGAGATGACGGAGCGCATCAAGGAGATGATCCAGTTCATCGACCCCAAGCTCCTCTGGGTCAACCCCGACTGCGGTCTCAAGACGCGTACGTGGCCCGAGTGCACGGCGCAGCTCAAGGCCATGGTCCAGGCCGCCGAGAACGCGCGCAAGCAGTTCGCCTAAACCCAAAACATCGGCGCGCGCCGCCGCGCGCGCGCGGCGCGTGCACAGAACGCGTCCTTACTCAACTATGGACACGTTCGGTATTCCCCTGTCCCCCTTTCACGGCACGGCGTGGCGGCTGCCCCCAGCACGTTACGATGTTCGCAATGAACCCCATCCCTGTCCCTCTCCCCGGGGGGGTATGAGCTTGCGCATCCTCCCCCTGTTCTTATAGTCTAGCAATGCACGTTTCAACAGCTGCAAACATCCAGGTGTGTGCTTCGCCCCCCCGGGCCCTTCCTTGCCTGGCCCGCCGCGCGGCGTGGGCCGTGCGGGGGTGGAGGCACGGCGCGCCCCGCCCGCTGCGCCACCATGCCGGAGACGACGGGGGCACGCCCCCCCCGGCCCGACGACCTCGCGCACACGTCCAAGCATGTGTCCATGTCGGGCATGTCGTCCATCGAGGACATGCTGATCATTGAGCAGCCGCTCCTGCGCGTGCCGGTCGACGAGATGCGCATGCAGCTCAAGACGCAGCAGCGGCTGTGGGAACGCGACTATGCATACTGTACCGGCGTCCTGCAGGCGCACGCCGATGGCGCACACGCCGAGCAGGTGCCGCACGATACCGAGCGTGTGCAGGACGCCCTGCAGCGCCTCCGCACGCTCCGTGACCGGCTCGCCGAGCTCCAGCGCCGCGCGCAGCACCTCCTCCAAGATACCCAGGCGCGCGCCGAGTACCTCGGGGCGGTCTACTCGCTCGACCTCGCGTCGCACGCGTTCGAGGAGTGGTGCCTCGTACGCCTGAACCGCATGGTCATCGACTACATGCTGCGCCGCGGCGCCTTTGCCAGCGCCGAGGCGCTTGCGGCGCAGCAGCGCCTGGCGCCGCTCGTCGACCTGCCCGTCTTTGCGCAGATCCGCAAGGTCGAGGTGTCGCTCGTGCCGGACGACGGCGCGGGCGACGCGCCGTCGTGCGCGACGGCGCTGGCGTGGTGCTCGGAGAACAAGGTGGCGCTGCGCAAGGCCCAATCCACGCTCGAGCTCGAGCTGCGCGTGCAGGAGTACGTCGAGATGGTGCGGGACCGCACGCCGGCGTCGCTGCGTGCCGCCGCACGGTACGCGCGCAAGTACCTCGTGCCGTGGCTCGGCGCGGCGCCGGCGCCCGGCGACGACGCACGCGAGGGGCCGCCGGCGGCCGCACGCACGCTGGTGTCGCGCGCGATGGGCCTGTTGGCTGTGCCGCCGGGCTCGTGGCCGTACCGCGACCTGTACGACCCGCAGCGGTGGCGGCGGCTGCGCGACGCGTTCCGCGCGATTGCGCTGCAGGTGTACGATCTGCCCCCCACGCCGCTCCTGCACGTTGCGCTGAGTGCGGGCCTCTCGGCGCTCAAGACGCATGCGTGCGGCTCGGCGCCCGGCAAGGACGTAGCTATGGTGCCTACGGGCGGCCTGCCGTCGGCGGGCTCGTCGCTGTTCCTCGCGGACAGCCTGGAGCCCGACTGCCCGTCGCAGACCGACGACCGGCACCCCGACTGCCCGGTGTGCTACACGCGGCAGCTCGGCACGCTCGCGCGCGAGGTGCCGTTCAGCCACCAGGGCCAGTCGCGGCTCGTGTGCCGCATCACCGGCCGCCAGATGAACGACACCAATCCGCCGCTGTGCCTGCCGAACGGCCGCGTTTACTCCGAAGCCGTACGTCGATCCTCCTCACGCAGGCCTTACAGCAGCTTGCAGCGGACAGTGCCGATCGCTCCACCGTTACATGCCCGCGCACGGGTGCGCGGTTTCCGTTGGCGGCCTGCCGCAAACTGTTCGTCTCGTAGCCGCCCGACGCAGCAAATCGCCGCCGCGTGCGTGATGCGCGGCCGGTGTGGGGGACTAGGGTCAGACGCACGCGCACGCACACTGGGCCGCGGCCGGACGCGCGCACGCAGGTTCCGCCACTCACACGGGTGCCAAGGCCCTGTCGCACGTGGTCGGACGTCGGCCGCGCGCAGGGTCCCGCCGCGGAGCACCGTCATTGGTGGGCAGAAGGCCCTCTAGGTCGGCCCCCGTCTGCCCACTTGGCATAGCGTTAAGCTTCGTCCAAGCCGCCACGCCGTTCGCCAGCCCCACTCGACGCGCGGCGATTTCATTTGCAGGCGGGCGATCGTCGTGAGTGGCGCGCCTTCTTGCCTCTGCCCTCCGTGAGACCTGCGCGCCTTCTGCACCGCACTGAGCTCGGCCGCGGCATGTCACCACCGACCTCGCCACGGCCCCGCGCGTCGGCCCCCGAGGACACAGACGAGCGCGCCACCCCCTCGCTCCGCACCGCGTCACACGAGGGCCTCCCACACACCGACGTGCGCGACGGCAGCGCGACACCGACGCCGTCCGCATCCCAGACCCCGCACACAGGCCTCGCATCCATCGACGCTCGCTCGCTCCGCGCGCGCGCCGAGTCGCTCTGGCACGACGGGCGCACCGGGCGCGCGGTCGAACCGGGCGCGGCCGCCGGCGCCCCGCCCGGCGCGGCCGGCCCCACGCCGCACGCCGACACCGATACCCCCTGGCAGTCGTTCTTTAGCAGCTTCCTCCCGCTCGACCGCACCGTGGCCGAGAAGCGCGTCGCAGACCCGTCGCGCACGAGCCCCGTGGCGGGCACCGCGGCGTTACCCAACGGCGAGCGCGACAGCAGCGGCTCCACCTCGCCGGCACACATCAGCTCCTGGTCGAGCACGGCAGCCCCGGCGGCCCCAAGCACCGCGCGCCCCAAGCCGCTGCGCCTCGACACCCAGGTGGCCGGCGGGGACGCGGACGACGCGCCGCTCAACTCGGCGACCACGCTGTCGTCGTACGCGGCATCGAGCGCCGTGTCACGCAGCTCAACGCGAAGGCGCTCCTCGGCGAGCAGCGGCGCCACCTCGCCGTCGAGCAAGGCCGACGAGCCGACGCGCGTGCGCGCGTCGGCGGCATATACCCACGCACGCGCCGGCGCGCCGGCGCGCGACGCGTCGCTTTCGCGCCCGCGGCTCGCCGCGCGCGGCTCGAGTCCGAGCGGCCTGGACGCGGTGTTTGCGTCGAGCAACAGCCAGTACGGCCTGGGCGTGCGCTCGAAGCTCTCCTCCGTGCTGCCGCTGCTCATCGAAAAGATCCCCGTGCGCGGCGGGAATGCGACGGTGATGATCGCCGAGTTCGGGTGCCTCAACTCGCGCTCGATGCAGCTGCTGCGCCCGATCATCGAGGAGTTTGCGAAGCACGCCGAGCGCGGGCCAGGCGCGGCCGCCGACGCGACGGCAGAGGCGGTCAACGTGAACGGCATCGCCGCCGTGGACAGCGTCGCGACGATGCCGACGGCGCGCGACTTTTTTGTGATCCACGAGGACGTGCCGCAGGCCGACTTTCGCGGCTTCACGCACCTCCTCGACACGCACCCCGAGTCGTACCTGAACCCGGCGTGGCAGGCGTCGCACAAGCCGTCACTGCAGAACTGCGTCTTCTCCTCGTTCGTCGCGCGCCCGTTCGGCTCGCGCATTGTGCCGCAGGACACGCTGCACTTTGGGTTTAGCTTGATGGACCTGCAGTGGACACATACCCCCAACGCCACCGACGTCTCGCTGGCGACCACCGCGCAGGCCGAGCTGACGAGCTTCCTGCTCGCGCGCGCCAGCGAGTTCGCCAAGGGCGGCGTGCTCGTCATGGCGTTCATCGCGCGCTCCGAAGCAGAGGACGCCGCGGCGCCCGCCGCGCTCGACCGCACGCAGCTCGGCACGCCTGCTGCCGCGCCTCCACCACTTTCGCCACACGCGCCGCGCGACATTTGGGCGACCATGTCCGACATGCTCGTGCCGTGCCTCCAGCGACTCGTCTCGTGCGGCATGCTCAAAAGCACCGTCGCGCGGCAGCTGCTCACGCTGCCGATGCACCCACGCACACCGTCACAGACGATGCGCGTCCTGAACGACCTCGACCACCTCTGGGAGCTCGACTGGAGCTGCGGCGTGGGGCAGGACACCCCGCTCGTCAGCGCCTCGGGGCGCGAGCCCGCCGTGCACAGCGAGCCCGAGCCGCTGCGCCTGCCCCAGCCCGCATGGGTCGCGCTGCAGTCGGGGCGCATCTCGCAGGCAATGTACACCGAGCACGTCATCCAGATGTTCAAGCACCTCTACGAGTCGCACTTCCGCATGGTGCTTCGCGAGCGCGGCAAGCTCAGCAAGGGCGCCGCCGAGTTCATCCTCGACAGCCTCTGGGACGTGCTCTCCTCCCGCATCGAGGACTCACACACCTCGCCCCTCGCCGAATGCGAGCTCGAGGTGCAGCTGATTGCGCTGCGCCGCCGGTAGTTTTGCTGTATAGTATACACGGGGTTTCCATCCCGCCAGCACAAGGCGCACGGCGCCTGCCCGGGACCACGGCCTCCGCGCCCCCGCCAGGGACCACGGCCCTCGCCAGCCGCGGCCTCCACCCGGCCACTCCACCTGACCATGGGGGAGGACGCCGACGCCGGCGAGCCTGCCCGCACGCCGGCGCACCCCGCGCCGCAGCAACTCGCCTACGTGCCGTACCAAAAGCCACGCACCGTGTCCGCATCGGCGGCCGGCGGAGCACGGCGCCCCGCCACCGCCGCGCCCACGGCCCTCCGCCCCTCGGTACGGCACGTGTCGGAGCGCGCGGCCAGCGGCCCTCGCGACGCGCATGATCGCGCGCCGCCGCCCCTCCGCGTGCTCCGACCAAGGGGGGCAACCCAGGCCGCCCAGGCGCCGCGCAGCGAGGCACATGCCGCGGGCACACGCCCCGCGACGGCGACCGCCCCGCCGACGGCCGCGGCGTCGCCCGCGCCCACGACACCGACCAAGCCACGCGCGGCGCACACCGCACCCACGACGCCGCGCACGCCCGGAACACCCCAGGGACCCGCAACGCCGCCGGGGCCCGCCAACCCCGCGGCGCCCATCCAGCACCATTCGTACGCATCGACCCTCGCGCTGCACGACGCCGATCCCCCGGCCCTGCACGCCCCCGCACACACGCCCCCGCCGCGTGCCGCGTCTGCGCCGTCCCGCGCGCCGCACGCAGGCGCTCCGTACCGCCCCGGCTTCCAGCCCAAAGGCGTCGTCCGCACCCGCCTGCCCGAGTTCGCCGCCGCACGCGCACAGCACCGCAGCGCCGTCGAGCTCGAGGAACAGCGTATGGAGCGCCGCCTCGCCAAGCTGGCCGCCATCCACTCGCCGGCGTTCGCCAAGGCGCCCGCCGCGCCACCGCAGCCGGCGTCCGGCCTCTGGGCGCGCGGCGCACACGTCTGGAGCCTGCTCCAGGCGCCGCATGACCTCGAGCGCACGCGGCTGGCGCAGCGGAGGCGCGCCGCCGAGCAGGCGGTCGTCAAGTGGCAGGACGATGACGAGGCGGCACAGTGTGCCATCTGTAGCGTGCCCTTCTCGCTCGCCGTCCGCCGGCACCACTGCCGCCTGTGCGGGCGCGTCGTGTGCTCCTCGCCGCGCCTCCCGCACGCTTTGACCGGCGATGCGCCGCAGCCCGAGAGGCACGAGCCGTGCAGCGCACAGCTCGTCGTCGAGCCGGACACGTATGCGGTGCATCCCCTGCCGCCGCGCCCGCCGCCCGACGCGCCCGCCGCCGAGGTGCGGCACTACGCACAGGCCGAGGACCGCACCATCCGGTTCTGCCGCGACTGCCACGCCGTGCTCCGGCGGATCAGCTTCCCCTCCCTGTCGCACGCGCCGCAGCCGCTCCTCATCCACTACCGCGCGCTGCAGCAGCTCCAGCGCGAGATCAACGAGGCCCTCCCCGAGTTCCACGAGATGCTCCTCGGCCTGCAGAAGAAGGACGCCAACACGACGCTCGCCTCGTCCATGCAGGACAGCCGCGCCCTACAGGCGGACGCCGCTCAGGCGCGCAAGGAGCTGCTCGTGCGCTTCACGCGGTACGACCAGCTCGCCCGCAAGCTGCGCGCCTTGCCACCGACCCTCGACGGCCAGACGTCCGCAACACAGGAGCGCTTGCAGCTCGCCATCTACACCCGCGCGACGCTCTTCTTGCAGAAAAACATGTTTCCGCTCCAGAGCCTGCCGAACCTCGATGCGCGGCGCACAGAGCAGGCCCCGGCCCCGGCGCCCACGGGCCCCTCCGCATCCGCCGCACACAACGACGCCCTCGCGGTGCTCGCCGAGCAGGAGGCGCTCCTCGGCGCCTACCTCGCCGAGGCCGTCAAGACACGCAACCTCGACGACGTCAAGACCCTCCGCGCGAACCGCGATGAGGTACGCGCCGAAATCGCGCGCATGCGCGCGCACGCCATGTAGTATAGCCACAATACGACCCTACGAACGAGCCTGGGTATCTTGGCCCCGCGACGACACCGGGGTGCGCTGCTGCAGCGCGAGGATCTGCGTCAGCGCAGCGCGCACCTACCTCCTCCTTGATCGCGTCACGTTTCGCACTGAGCGTCGTGATCTGCTTCTCAACTCGCTCCCTGTACACATGGTCAGCCTCCGCCGCGCGCATGCGGGGTAGCGGGACGTACAGCTCCGACTGGATAAACTCGATGCGCTTCGCCACATTGTCGCTCGCCTCCTGGAAGTCTTGCGGAAGCAGCACAGGGCCCGCACGCTTGTACACGCGCGTCTCGGGGCCGGATCGCGCAAACTCCTACACGTGTCAGCACGGCGCTCACGACGCGCGACGTACCTGCTGCACTTGCTGGTTCTCCGAGAGCTGCGAAAGCAGCTGCTGCTGCAGATCGACCACCGTCTCAAATTCTGTGCACGCAGTGTCAGCCTCTGTCCCGCACGGCTCCTACGTACGCGACTGCGCCTCTTGGAATTTCGCGATCGCTGGCTTGAGCGCCTCCATCGCCGTCGTGCTGGTGCGCGACTTGGGCGGACGTCGGCTGCACCGCAGCACTGCAGTCTTAGTCAGCGGGTGTCAGCAGCGTCCGCAGGGACATGCCGTACCCTGGAACGGTTTCCGGGGGGATCGCCGCCTGGGGTGGCCGTCGTTTGATACGCTACGGCCGCCGCTGACTCAGCCGTTAAACTTCTCCCAAACGAGGGGATTTGCGTTGATAGTCGCGATTGGCCAGAAGCGGGCGGTGGCTGCTTCTTATTGCCAGATCTGCGGACGTGAATGAAACGGACACGAAGACCTTTTTTCCTGCGGTAGCGTGAATTTGGGGTGTTCTGATTGGTCAGTCTTTATCCATCGGTGGATCTTCGTCGGCTGCAGCACTTGGGACTCATTTTGGGAGGAATCCTAAGCGTGTGTCATCTCGCGGGTAGATATTACTGGCGGGCTGCCTACGCCTAGTTCGAAATTCGGGGGACCCCATTTTTGACAGGCACACTCTTTCTGAGTTTACGTAGATCTTCATTTCATCGTAGCCTGCAGATGGGGTTCCAGCACGGTAGAGAGTCCTGGTTATAAAAGACACCCTGCTATGTCGTCCTCGGTGCACCAACCCCTCCTCTCAAGGCACTCCTCAAGGCACGGCCCTCAAGACCACTTTTCCCTCAACACTTTTTCATCAATACCATCGCATCCATCATCATGTTCTTCTCGCGCGTTATCCTTCTTGCCGTGGCCGCCGTCGCCTCTGTGTCTGCTGCCCCCGCCCCCAAGGTCGAGTCCCGTGACAGTATCCACTCTGGTCACGCTACGTGGTACTCGGCGGGTGTGAGCGAGGGCAACTGTGGTTGGTGGAGCACCAACGCCGACCACATTGTCGCCCTGAACGCGCCTCAGTACGGTAGCACCGACAAGGTCAGCGAGCACTGTGGCCGTCTTATCCGCATCACCAACAAGAACAACAAGAAGGTTGTGCACGCCGTCATTGCTGACTCATGCCCTGAGTGCAAGTGGGGCTCGCTGGACCTCAGCAAGGGTCTCTTCTCGGCCCTGACGGACGGCAACCTCGACGAGGGTGTGTTCCCCATTGAGTGGTCCTACATCAACTAAATGGGTTGATCTGTTGCAAACGCTCTTTACTGCAATGAAACGTCAAGAGTGATTAAAAAGGGTCGCGACTGGTTTCGTCGATCCGTCATGACAGGGCATGAACACATCGGATATGGTATCGTTGTGCATCGCATCCCAAACATTTTACAATTTCGGTTTCTGATCTACTTATTGCCTCTCTCTTGTGCTGGCGCACTGAGAAGCATTGTTGAAACACTTTATTAGGGAAGCGTTGACCTTTTTTGGTAGGCAACGGAGTTTATACGAGTTATGGTACGAAAGACATGAATACCATCTTTGTGTGTATGTGGGTAGTGTTGGTCTCTGCGGCGCGGGCTGCACGCAGCTGCAGGGTTGTCGCTGCGGTTGTGCAGATCCACCGTGCAGATCGTCGATGCATGCGCGTTTTTAGGGTACGGCCGTGCCTCGGCCGTACCCGGTTTTGTCAGCCGGTGTCCGTCGGCCGATTCCGCCCGCCTCGTGTAGATTGTTTATATGTGAACGATGATTGGCTCAAATTTGAATGGAGGTGCGCCTGTCTCCGTTAAGTAGGCACGGCCGGCGGCCCTGACTCCGCATCCCCGCGAGTTTCGAGGAAAGCAGGATGGTCTTGCTGGCTCGACAGTTCGCTCGAATTGCACGCACGTCTGCCTTGAGGCAGCGTGCCAGCCTTACGAAGCTTGGCGCAGCGCAGGGTCGTGCGCTGCTGCCCGAGGGTGCACGCGCCATGCCGATGACCGCGGCATGGGGGTCCCCCGCGCGTGCTTTGCACAGCAACTCGGCGTTGCGTGAGGAGGCGGCGCAGCAGGAGGACGGCATGCCCCAGGATGTGGAGCGCGTCGTGGACGAAGTCGATGTGCTCATTGTCGGTGCGGGCCCCGCTGGTCTGAGCGCCGCCATCAAAATCAAGCAGCTCGCCGAGGCCAAGGGCGAGGAGATCCGCGTCGTGGTGCTCGAGAAGGGCGCCGAGGTCGGGAATCATATCCTTTCGGGTGCGGTGATTGAGCCGCGCGCGCTCAACGAGCTCATCCCCGACTGGAAGGAAAAGGGCGCGCCGCTGAACCAGGCGGCGACGCAGGACCAGATGGTGTTCCTCACGGAGAAGGGCACCATTCCGATGCCGCATCCCCCGCAGATGTCCAACCACGGCAACTATATCGTGTCGCTGTCGCGCGTCACGGCGTGGCTCGGCGAGCAGGCCGAAGCGGCAGGCGTCGAGGTCTACCCCGGCTTTGCCGGCGCGCAGATCCTCTGGGACACCGCCGAGGACGGCAGCAAGCGCGGCATCCAGGGCATCATCACCAACGACATCGGCCTTGACAAGCACCACAAGCCAAAAGAGAACTACGAGCCGGGCATGGAGTTCCGTGCGCCGATCACGCTGCTTGCCGAGGGCGCGCACGGCTCGCTGTCGGAGCAGCTGATCCGCGAGCTGAAGCTGCGCGAGGCGGTCGGTGCGGACCCGCAGACGTACGGCATCGGCATCAAGGAGGTGTGGCGCGTCAAGCCCGAGAACCACAACCCCGGCATGGTGTCGCACACGATGGGCTTCCCGCTGTCGCTCGACACCTACGGCGGCTCGTTCATGTACCACATGGAGGACAACATGGTGTCGCTCGGCCTGGTCGTCGGGCTCGACTACGAGAACCCGTACCTGAGCCCGTACCAGGAGTTCCAGCGGATGAAGCACCACCCCTTCTTTGCCAAGGTGCTCGAGGGCGGCGAGTGCCTTGCGTACGGCGCGCGCGCCCTCAACGAGGGCGGCTACCAGTCGATCCCCAAGGTGCACTTCCCCGGCGGTGCCCTGATTGGCTGCTCGGCGGGCTTCCTCAACGTGCCCAAGATCAAGGGCACGCACAACGCGATGAAGAGCGGCATGGTCGCCGCCGAGGCGGCGGTCGAGGCGCTGGCGCAGCGCAGCGAGGACAACCTCTACGCGCCGATCGACCTCGAGGCGTACAAGAAGAAGCTCGACGAGAGCTGGGTCATCCCCGAGCTGTACGAGGTGCGCAACATCCGCCCGAGCTTCCACCCGCTTGGCTTCTGGGGCGGCCTGCTGTACTCGGGCATCGACTCCATGTTCCTCAAGGGCCGCACGCCGTGGACCTTCCACCACACCACGCCCGACTACGCGTGTACGAAGCCGGCGGCGCTGTACAAGCCCATCGAGTACCCCAAGCCGGACGGCAAGCTGTCGTTTGACATCCTCACCTCGGTGTCGCGCACGGGCACGAACCATGTCGAGGACCAGCCCGTGCACCTGGTTGTCAAGAACGGTGACTACAAGGGCCACGTCGAGCGCAACGTCGGCACGTACGCCGGGCCGCTAGGCCGCCTGTGCCCGGCGGCCGTGTACGAGTACGTCGACAAGGAGGACGCAAACGGCGAGGAGGACGCGTGCGGCAAGAAGCTCGTGATCAACGCGCAGAACTGCATCCACTGCAAGACGTGCTCGATCAAGACGCCCGACCAGTCGATCTGCTGGACCGTCCCCGAGGGCGGCGGCGGGCCCAAGTACTCGCTCACATAGCGCGTGTAGTCCTTCGGCGGGACCCCTGCGCCGGCTCGGCCGGAGCCACGTGCGCTTCCTTCGCGCCTTCGCTTGCTCTGCTGCACCATGCCGACCGTCAGCGTGGACAAGGCGCTGCTGCTCGAGGGACTCGGGCGCCAGTACACCACCGAGGAATTCGATGAGCTGTGCTTCCAGTTCGGCATCGAGCTCGATGACGACACCACCGAGGAGGTCAAGGGCACCGACGAACGCCCGCAGCTGAAAATCGATATCCCGGCCAACCGGTACGACCTGCTGTGCTTTGAGGGCATCCTGCGCGCGCTGCGCATCTTCCTCGGCAAGGACGAACCGCCCACGTACCGCCTGACGCAGCCCAAGGAGCTGCTCACCCTCACCATCGCCCCCGAGACCGCCCAGATCCGGCCGTACTTTGCCGGTGCGGTGCTGCGCAACGTGCGCTTCACCCCGGAGCGCTACGCGAGCTTCATTGACCTGCAGGACAAGCTGCACCAGAACCTCGCGCGCCGCCGTACGCTCGTGGCCATTGGCACGCACGACCTCGACACAATCGAGGCGCCGTTCACCTACGAGGCGCTGCCGCCAGACTCGTTCCGCTTCGCGCCGCTGAACCGCACCGAGGAGTACAGCGGCAAGGAGCTCATGGAGCTGTTCGACTCCGACATGCACCTCAGCCGCTACCTGCACATCATCCGCGACAGCCCCGTGTACCCGATCATCTTCGACCAGCAGCGCCGCGTGCTGTCCATGCCGCCGATCATCAACTCGAACCACTCCAAGATCACGCTCGACACCCACAACGTGTTTATCGACGTCACGGCGGTCGACAAGACGAAGCTCGACATCGTGCTCAACATCATCGTCGCCATGTTCTCCGAGTACTGCGCAGAGCCGTTCACGGTCGAGCCGATCCGCGTCGTATACCCCGACGGACACGCGGAAATCACGCCGCAGCTCGACCCACGTCGCACCCTCGTGCACCCCTCGTACGTGAACCGGTGCACCGGCCTCGAGCACGACGCACAGCAGATCGCACGGCTCCTCTCGCGCATGGGCCACGGCGCGACGCCGGCCGGCGACGACGAGGTGGTCGTCGATGTGCCCGTCACGCGGCCCGACATCCTGCACGAGTGCGACCTGATGGAGGATGTCGCGGTGGCACACGGCTTCGACAACCTGCCCAAGACCTTCCCGTCGACCAACACGGTCGGCGCGCCGCTCGCCATCAACACGCTCGGCGACATCGTCCGCCACGAGTGTGCCTACGCCGGCTGGGTCGAGGCGCTGCCGCTGATCCTCTGCTCGCACGACGAAAACTTCCGCTTCATGAACCGCCCAGACGACAAGACCAAGGCAATCGTGCTCGGCAACCCCAAGACCGCCGAGTTCCAGGTGGTGCGCACCTCGCTCATCCCGGGCCTCCTCAAGACGCTCCGCGAGAACAAAAAGCACGCCCTGCCCATGCAGGTGTTCGAGGTGTCCGACGTCGCGTTCAAGGACCCCACCGAGAAGCAGCGCATGGCGCGCAACGAGCGCCACGTCGGCGCCGTGTACTGCAACAAGACGGCCGGCTTCGAGGTGGTGCACGGCTTGCTCGACAAGCTCATGCTCACCCTGTCGATCCCGCGCATCGACCGCAACGATACCACCGCCAAGGTCGGCTACTACCTCAAGGAGACCGACGACGCGACCTTCTTCCCGGGGCGCGCCGCGGCCATCTTCTTGCGCCGCACGTTTGACAACCCGGACGGCCGCAGCGCCCTGGACTCCCTCCCGGAGCTCCGCAAGGCGCTCGACGAGGGCGGCGACGCCCAGGTCGGCACGCTGGGTGTGGTCCACCCCGAGGTACTCCAGCACTTTGACCTCTTCTTCCCTTGCTCCGCCCTGGAGTTCAACCTCGAGGCATTCCTGTAGCAACCTATGTAGCTCCACAACGCGCTCGCCGGGGGCAGCATTGCCTCCGTCGGCACGCCCAGCACCGTGCGTTTCGGCGTGCTACAGCACGCAGAGGCAAGTGTCGGGGCACCGCACATGCGCACCCCTCGCCGTTTTGGTCACGGGGACATCGCCCAGGGGGTATGGTCGAAGCGCACCGGACAACACCGCACGTGCCAACGCGTTGGAACAGGCTCGCTTAGGCCGCCTGCGTCCTCACAGATTTCCCACCTGCGCAGGACACGAGTTGTCCCCCTCGCTCTCGCCAATGCCCGTGTGGAAGTACGTGCCAAGGTGGTCGTCCGTGTTGAGCGCCAGGCCCACCGAGTTGGCACCATGCACATTCTCTTGGCCTGGGTAAAACTTCCACTCGGTCGAGTCCGCCGGGTTGATCCAAATCTGGCCCGAAGGGTGCTGGTAGCCAAAGCCCCGCGGCGGCACATGCGGCACCACATCGTGGCCATTCACCACATAGTAAACCTTGTCCTTGAGCGTCTCGTCAATAAAGTTGGCAAACTTGCCATCGCCCGTGCGCGGCAGGCCAAACACCAGCGCGTAGTGGATGCCCTGGTCCAGCACATGGTTGTAGTGACCGGCCGCAATGAGCGCCATGGCCGCACCCAGCGAGTGACCGGTGACCGACACACGCGTCTCCTTATAGGTCTCCATGTACTCACGGAGCTTCGCCAGGATCGGCTTGGCTACCTGGAGGTAGGCCGTTTCGAACCCATCGGAAACCTGCACATTTTCGGGATAGGCGCCGTCCAGCAACCACGACGGATTCACGAGGCGGAAATCGGCATCGTGGATCTCCGAGAAAATACTGCTGGTTTCTGTCCCCTCAAACGCAACCGTAAGCCCAAGTTTCTTGGACTTGAAGATGAGCGCACGCTGCAGGAAGAAGCCGTCGCCGAACTGGTACAGCAGCTCCGCATCCCCCACGGTTTCACCCACGCGCTGCGAAGAACAGTAGTCCTGCGACGACATACCCGCCGCCTCACTCAGAAGGTGCCAGTCAATAGGAATCGACGTAGGCTGCTCGTGAGACGACGGCCCGGCGTTTTTCATCTGCGACGAGTTCGTCGCGAGCTTGATCAGCTCATCGTTCGTAAACGCAAAGACCGTCGAGACCAAGAGAAGCCACAAGGTGCCGAGGTACATGCTGAGACGATGTCTTCGTCCTTCGGTTTTCCACGCCCTTTTGTTGGCGCCTGACCCCAAGTTTCTCCACCATGATGATCACATCGAACAACGTCATCTACACCGGTCCACTTTGAAGCATGATCTTGCTCCTCTCCGAGTGGTTCTTATCAGCGTCCAGGGCAAAAGTACATGCATGCCTATCTCGCCCTTCGCTTGTTAATTAGCGGCCTAACGCGCTAGAAATGACCGCGGCAAAATTCCCCACGTGATATGCGCGTCGTGAGCAAATAACCATGCGACACTTTCAACGCAATGCAGCCTTGTGCATGATGCGAGCCTAGGCAGCTCGAAGCACTAGATGAACGCAACCCCTCAGGCGATCGCAGCTGACACAAGCGAACCGACGCAGCCTTTCGACATTGGTAGCGTTCGGTGCCACGTATCCAACGCAGCGATACCAACGCCAACGTCGACCACTACGCCGCATAGTTGACGATGAGGACGCCTCGAGCCCGTTGACGCACTCCCGAAACTCCGCAAGGCGCTTGGCGAGGGCGTCGATGCCCAGGAAGCGCCCCTGTAGTCATTCCATATAGCTACGAAGGTAAAACCGGCAAACACTGGACCTGCCCCGCTACTGCGTGTTAACCTGGGCAGGGCATGTACCGGCGCCAGCGCCGTGGCCCAGACCTGTATGGAAGTAGGTGCCATGGTGGTCCTCAGTATTGAACAACAGGCCCACCGAGTTGGCACCGTGCACATTCTCTTGGCCTGGGTAAAACTTCCACTCGGTCGAGCTCGCCGGGTTGATCCAGATTTGACCCGAAGGGTGCTGGTAGCCAAAGCCCCGCGGCGGCACATGTGGCACGAGATCGTGACCGTTCACCACATAGTAAAACTTGTCCTTGAGCGTCTCGTCAATAAAGTTGGCAAACTTGCCATTGCCCGTGCGCGGTAGGCCAAACACCAATGCGTGGTGGAGGCCCTGGTCCAGGACGTGATTGTAGTGCCCAGCAGCAATGAGCGCAATTGCGGCGCCGAGCGAGTGGCCCGTAACAGACACGCGCGACTCCTTGTACGTATCACAGTACTCACGGACCTTGGCGAGAATCGGCTTCGCAACCGCAAGGTATGCCTTTTCAAAGCCGTCAAACAGCTGCACCCCGTCGGGATAGGCACCCCCAAGCGCCTTGGACGGGTTGACCAAGCGGAAATCAGCGTCATGGATCTGCGAAAACGGACTGATAGGCTCAGTACCCTCGAAGGCTACCGTGATACCCAGGCTCTTGGACTTGAAAATCAAGGCACGCTGGACGAAGTTGCCGTCACCATACTCATACAACAGCTCCGCATCACCTACTACCTGCCCGGGGCGCTGGAAGAGACAGTAATCCTGCTGTGCCATCCCGGCTGCCTGGCTCAGGAGATGCCAGTCAATCGGGATCGACTGAGGTTGCTGCTCCGACGAGGGGCCGGCATTCTTCATCTGCGCGTCATGCTTGGCAATCTTCAAGACCTCGTTGTTCGACAGCGCAAAGACGCTCGAAAGAAAGAGGAGGAGTAGCGCCGGCAGGTACATCTTTCTGGCAAGGCTGGGACTAGTGACTCATCCCCTCTAGTCACATATTTGTAGGCGCGCTTCTTGCACGGCTCCCACCCGGTCCCTCACACCGAGCAGGGTTACCTTCACACGTGCACACCCTAAGCGACCGTTCTCCACACTCATACGCCGCGCTCAGCGTTGCGTAGGGCACGTGCATATCTTATTTTAGATGCGCTTTCGCAGGGAGGCAACGCCTGCGTAAGCTGTGCCCCTGTTCCGCACAGCCTGCCGCAACATTCAGTAGGACAAAGCGGATTCGCTCCTACTGTGCCCTAAGGCATTAAGGTACAGCCACCTTAGTTCGAATTGTCTTATTTTTCATATACTGTATCAAACTTATTTATAACGAGCTAAAGTCGATCAGGAACCGGGAGAACCTACAAACGAGAGTCAGGAACAGGTAGAGAATATGGTCTTATTGACTTCTTGGTCTTGATGAAAATGCCTAAGATCTGACATTCCCGCGAATGCGGCTCTTCAGAACCGAATCGCTCGGACCAACCCTCCGGCCAATAATATCTTGGATGGACTGAACAAGAGACTCGAGACCCTGGAGAGAGTCATTCGGCTCGTCAATCGGGTTGCTCGTCGTTTTGCGGTTGAAACCCGAAGGGAAGGACTTGCCAGAAAACCTGTCACGTACAAAGAAGAGGACGTTAGGGACATTGAGTAGCTCAGAGACAACGTGCTCCGACGTCACGTCGGTAAAGTCATCCATACGAACATTGGCTCCGTGGTTGGCCCAAGCACGAGCCGTCTTCAGTGCATCCTTGAAAGGAATAACTTCATCATGCTGTCCATGGAATATGTAGACAGGAGCTGTAGGCGTCTCGCTTTTCTTGGCACCCATGTCAAGCTGACCAACCACGTCAACCACCGCAGGCGTATAGAGCAATCGTGAACCACCACGAAGAAAGTCATCGCTAAGAGCATTTGTTAAGGGGTACCTGAGCAGTACGTCAATCATGCAGTGAGTGCGAGCGTATTCAATGGCCTGTCGGCCCTTCGTAGTAAGTCTCCCGCGAACCCATTCCTGAATGCTCGGGTACGAGAAATAAACACCAGTAATACCAGTGATCGCGAAACCAGAGAAAAGGCCGGCATTCAGGCTCTCCACTGTGCTCGAAATGTTGGCAGGGGTACCGCCCATTGCAAAGCCAACCGCGTTGATATCCGGAGCATAGCTAGGCTGAAGCCCAGCGGCCCAACCAGACGCAATAGCACCACCCGAATAGCCATACGAGACAACCTTGGCATTCTTGCCCAGTCCAGCAGGCTCATAGTTCAGCGTAGCACGGACGGCATCAAGCGCCATACGACCCTCCAAACGACCGGCACCAAAACCGCGCGTGGGGCCCTGATAGTCGGGCACAGTGAGGATCCAGCCCTCATTGAGGAAGGTCGTGAAGAGAATTTGCTGGTAGCTCAAGGCAACGTCAGTGCCGATGTTACCACCCTTACGCATCGAATATGAAGGTGCACACTGTGCGCCGTTCGAGTCCGTGTATACAAGGTAATTGACCAGTTTGTCCTTCTTCGCGTTGTAAGGAATGATGACCGTGGTCACAGTAGTTGATGGTTCATTTTCGTAAGAACCCGTGGTGCGGTAGAGGATCTGGTAGGCTGCCTTGTAGTTGTATTCAGCAATTTGCAAGAAGGCAAGGTTCACCTTGCGCGTTCGGAGTACAGTACCAGGCTCCTTGCTTTCCCATCCTTCGGGAGGATTATAAAAAGCGTCATGAGTGGGTGTATTGATGCTAGCCCTGCGCTGAGGAGGATGAGAAAGCGCTAAAGCATAATGAAAGAACACTAAAGCGAAAAGAATGTGAGGAAAACGCATGGGAAAGGGTTAGTTGTGTGTAGGAAGTTCGACATGCTTCACAAATTTATGTTGACCATGTTCCCCAAGTAAGCAGCTCTTCATTCGAAACAACCGGTTATTTTGAGCAAGGAGGTCTCTATTTCATCACTGGTGTAATGTGTGATGAGATATTTCATTCGCTCGAAGAGACCATGCTGCAGCTGGATCACCCCTCGCAGAGTAAGATGGCTCTATTTTGATCCTCATGTACTAAAGAGACGACAATGGTTGGATTAATCAAATCTACTTTTTGTGGGGTTATGAATAACCGTATGGACTTCCCTTGGCGGGTCACGCGTCATTCACGTCGCCAAAATCACCATGTGAGATTGGTCAATCGGATGTTCATTTTTTGGAAACAACCCCACGTTGAGCAGTGTAGGGACTAGCCAACTTTGTTCTGTGTCGATAACCGAAGAATAGCACTTTGGAGAAGACCGCTTCGACTAGAGAACGATGGGTGAAGGCGGGAACTACATGTGGGAAAAAACACTAGACATGAATTAAAGAAGTCTAATTGCAGCATTCTCCATACGCTGTCCAAAGCCGCTCAGGCTATATAGCTTTCTAGACGCTAATTCCCCGAACTGGTTTCGGCTTGTAAGGCTCTTCGAGATACTCGATTTCCTCTTTAGATAGCTTGACTTTTAGCGCTTCAACAGCCTCATTTATGCGCTCCGGTTTGTTTAGGCCAAGGATCGGATTGATCCCCTTGTGACTCAGTAACCATGCGATGGAAATTTGGGCCATAGGTACACCTTTCCTCTTGGACAGCTCCTCTACACGTGCGACAATTTCTTGATCGGATTCAGTTGAGTCGTTACGCAAAATATGCTTCATAAATTCGTCGGTTTGTGCACGATTTGAAGATTCGTCAGTCCACGGACGAGCTAGCATGCCTGCTGCGAGTGCATACCATGGAATGATGCCGACACCAGTTGCTTGACAATAAGGGATCATTTCCCGCTCTTCTTCACGGTAGATCAGGTTGTAAAGGTTCTGCATCGAAATGAACTTGTTCCATCCGTTCTTCTCGGCAACATACTGAAGCTGTTGAAACTCCCAAGCAGCCATGGAGCTCGCACCAATGTACCTGACGGACCCTTGTTCAATCACGTAATTGAGTGCACGCATAATCTCCTCTTTGGGAGTTTCACGGTCTAAGCGATGGATTTGGAGAACGTCGATGTAGGTTCCAAGGCGCCTGACGCTTGCAGCAACCGCATCAAGAATGTGCTTCCGTGAGAGTCCAGCTCGATTCACCAGTGGACCATCATTTTTTGCTCCGATCAATGGTTCATGACCATCCTCATTTACCGGAAAGTACAATTTGGTCATGATAACTATCCTTTCGCGAGGAATGTTATATTTCTTCAGGGCTTTACCAATGATCTCCTCAGATTTTCCATTGCTGTAGACATCAGCGGTATCCCAAGTATTGATTCCAGCTTTGTATGCATGCTCGAAAAGGGGGAGAGACTCATCCTCATTCATAACCCACGGGATCCATTGGTTAGACCCAAAGGTCATGCACCCCATTATGATTCGGGAGACTTTCAATCCCGAGTTGCCGAGGTTGACGTATTCCATGATGGTAGAATTGGTTAAGGTGTTAAGGCTGATCGAGTGGGGTCTTAACTTTTGCGGACCCAATCGCGTGGCATGATCGGAATTGATATGGTAATCGAGTTATCCCCGAGGTACCAAAGTGGAAGAAGCTGCGCACAGGCCACCTTTCAGTCTCGATGACTAACACTATAATGAATGTGTATGAAGGACATGTGGTTTTCATGAGGCAATCGGAGTTGACTACCTGGGTCACTGAATGGCATCATGGTCATATTAAGAAACTTTTCCATACATATCAATCACGCATACCATGTTTTCTTTCTATCATCAATACCGCAGCAGAAGATAAGGGCTTGGCTTGTACCTTCATAGAACCTTTATGTCGTCCTCGCTGTTTAACTTGTCGTCGATTTTCTTGAGTTCGGTTTTTGCGTCAGTCTCTAGCACACCAATGCTATGCACTTGAGGACCCACGAATTCATGGCGGCCTTTGACAAACCATTGTATAATGCACAGCATGAATAGGATTGTCACGGGTACAATTGCATAATTCATACTCGATCCGGTTGCTGGTACACTTGGTGGAAAAAGGAAGAGCACGGAAGTGACAATCACATACGATAGCCCAAACAGGTCAATAATCCATCCAAGCACAGTAGGAATGCGAAATACAGCATAAGGTAACTTTGGGCGACCTTGCAAACAGCGAACGAGAATTGGTATACCATAAGACAAGTTTAGTGCCACCACGGAAGCCGAAGTAATTGCGTTGAAGGCAGTGGTTGAGCCCAGGAAAATCAAATCGAAGATAATGACAACACCCATGGTTAAATTCAGTGCGTTCAATGGTAATTTTAGCCGGGGATGAATTGTCGCAAAATATGAAGAGAAAGGCAGACCTTTGTCCCGCGCAAATGCATAGGTCATTCGACTTGATGCAGCAAACCCACTCAATGTACCAAACAGAATACATCCAAGCGGGAAAATTGTGAGACAAATTGTTCCTGCTTTGCTTTTCGTTGCAATATACATGAGTTTTATCATGGGGGTCTCGACGGACTCAATGATGCTTTGTACATTGACAGATCCCCCAGATACAAAGAGAAGTACCACGAGGAATGCAAAGCCTGTGGCGGCGCCAACAATAATAGCGCTTACCATGACATTTGGACCCTGAACATTGGCTCGAGGTAATTCTTCGATCATGTGTACCACAGAGTCAAATGCAGTCAATGCAAAACTCCCTTGTAGAAGACCTAGAAGCCATGCAATTCCGTCCGGCCAGCCAGTATCGTTGATAAACTCACCAAATACCCAGGAGGCATCAGCGTAGTCAGGCGCTGCTGTGGCTAACAGCACGATCATGGTTGTAACAAACCCAATAATAGACCAGTAAAGTCCAACTTTGTTCGCATAGGGTATCCATGGTGTTGCAAATGCATTTCCAAAGTAGCCCAAGAACGAATATACCAAGTAGATAAGGAACTGGTGCCATCGCTTGGGGTCATAAGATGGATTTTGAAGCGCAATTAATCCAACAATCATGTCACTGCTGAGTAGCCCACTACAAGCACTCAGCATAGTCCATCCTCCTGTGTTCACCCAGCCAGTTACCCAGGTAACAAAACGTCGACACCACGGTGGGCAGATGCAGGACACCCAATGGTATTGACCCCCTGCTGTTGGATAAGCTGAAAGAAACTCAGCAAGCGACAAGCTCAAGCATAAAGATCCGAGGGTAGAGGTGACAAGACCCCAGAGAACCGAGACGGGTCCACCACTGGGTAGGGCAACCGATATTGAGATTGACAATGCTGTCCATGTATTGAGTAGCGTGAAAGACAGTCCCAATAGAGATAGAAATGTGAATTTACGGTCAAGCTCGCGACTATGACCAAGCTCCTGGAGCTGTATGTCATCGCGTGCTATCGTGTCCGACTGTCTATCATCCATCTCGTGGAACTAGCTCATGGGAGACTTAATTACCGCAAGTGCCATAAAACTTGCGCGAATAATGACTAAACCCATCGCTATCTCGAAGCTGCACAAATTTAGTGTTGAGGGATCTCTGGTCCGCCAAGAACCCCAATATCACGTGATGAGTCGTTATCTCCACTTCGTATATCACCTTAAATGACGATTTAGCAGCACAAAGTAACTATACCATCAGCAATGTGCTCTCATTTTAAGTTCTCGGTCCCGGTGATTGACATTTCTGTGTTCGTAGCAAATGGAGATGAAGAGTCAGGTTCTTTCTTTGGCTCTTCCAAGGAACAGGTTGCACAAGCTGTTGATGCAGCGTGTAGCACAACAGGCTTCATGCAAATCAAGGGTCATGGAATAAGCGAGGACATAATTGACGGACTGAAGGATGCTCTAGACACCTTTTTCATGCAGGATTTGGATGTAAAGAAACGTACGATGTCCCCATATAACCGTGGATACTCGCCTCCTAATTCAGAGAACCTGAGCTTATCACTCGGAGTCGAAGCAGCGTACGGCGCGAATGACTACTTTGAAGCGTTCAATATAGGGGCGGATGCGAATTCATATCCCCCGATGAAACTTCCTGAACATGTCTATCAGCCAAATGTTTGGCCCTCTTCTGAAGGAGACCGTGTACATCCAAATATATCCCAGTTCCGGCCAAATCTGGAGAAGTGGTTTGATGCTGCTGCTAAACTCGCACGAACGCTAACAAAAATATTTGAGCTTGCTTTGCAGTTACCTGAAGGTACAATCTCAAAGCTCGCGGATCATTCTATGGACGTTCTGCGATGTAACAATTACGCATTACAGCCTGGAACTGCTGTTGCCATGAAAGACCAAATGGGTATGGGGGAGCATACAGATTACGGAATCCTCACGGTTTTGTGGGCGGATCGAGTTCCAGGGCTCCAGGTACTTGCCAGGGACGGGAATTGGCATGACGTTTTACCCGAAGAAGGAGCACTGTTGGTGAATCTTGGAGATGTAATGGGACGCCTAACGAATGACCAGTGGCTATCAACACTGCACCGTGTCAAACCACCTATCGTCAATGGAACTATTGAGCGTCGCCGTTCTGCAGCATTTTTTCATGACGGTAACATGGATGCTGTAATTCAACCATTACCGAGTCTGTTGGGAGCAGAAGAAGCTCCTTTGTATGAACCGCTTACTATATGGGACCATGTCAATGCTAAACTGTCTGGTTCAAGAAAACTTGAAATCAACAAGCGTGACACAGGACGAGAGGCTGCTCGCGTGCTTGCCTCCTCCCGTACATAGTTGGATGTGTTCCTGAAAAGATTCGAACTTGGCAATTTTGTTTTCTAAAGTTAGGAGACGACACTTGGACGCACTACCAATGTACCATGCATAACCAGCTTTCTCTACGTTAACTATCACCATCCACGTGGGACGAGTACTAGGAACTCAATGGTGATGACCATGTCCGGATCATCCGCGTTTTACATATTCGGTATTATACTACCCTCAAGATGTAACAATTTGGTCCAGAACAGATAGCGCTATGCTTTCTTTTCTCCCCTGAATTAGACCCTCATCCTCGATCCTTGGTCAGTTCAAGGACCAGAAGATCATTTACTGTGCCAGAGTTGATCCTAAAAGAAAAGTAGAAAGTGGAGAAAACCCTCCACATCCAAAAAAGGACAAATTTAGCCAAATATGTGTATTAGTTCACGTTGCACACCTTACCAAGAAGTGCGAAGAGTTCGGTAAATAGTGCACAAAAATCAGTCAAGATATCGTCAAACATGAGCTGTAAAATAGACGCTGAACCACTAAAATAACAGACAAGTAAAAGAATTAGAGAATCACGAAGAATAAGACATAGAATATACAAAGGTGTACGTGTAAAAAAAAAAAAAGGAAAGAGAACTGTTATAGTGGAAACGCATAGTAGTATTCTTAGACGAGATAATGTAGGATTAGGATTAGGATTAGGATTAGGATTAGGATTAGGATTAGGATTAGGATTAGGATTAGGATTAGGATTAGGATTAGGATTAGGATTAGG